>CM057456.1:1798452500-1799125000 GCA_016271365.2 Neoceratodus forsteri | reverse complement strand
GTAAAAATATTAAACCATTCAAAAGTTACTCAAAAAACACATGTCCCATTATAGTCAATGGGAAAAAATATATGTGTCTCACTAAAGTGTCACAAGTAAAATTTTCCTTTCACAAATGGCCCTTTTACTTTCTTGCTGCAGTCATTTTGTTTTCAGTTAGTGAGAGAGAAAAATGCCTGGCATTTAAATTTGAGACCCTCTTGGTAAACACTGACTGTTGGTTTACCTAGTTGGGGCCTAAGGGTGCCAGCCCTACCTTTCTTTGGGGGTAAAATCCCCTAGAAATGCAGTTGTTCAAGTTGGCTCCCCAGTACTTTTGCAAATCGTGGGAAAAACTGCCACGACACTTTCACAAATACGAAAGTTCCGTGCTGTTTTTTGTGAAACTTTCACAATTTGCAGAAGAACTTTGCCCCAAAACTACAAATCTTTGCCATCCCCCTGCAACAAAACAGTTTAGGCTTTTGGGCTGAAATTTGCAGGGTGGCAAGCCCTGGTCCCACAGATGTGCCTTTGGTGGTTTGGTGCCAAAACATTCAACTGTCCCAAATTTACTGTGTTCTGAAGTTGAGAAATTTCCCTTAGGATAACACTGTGGCATCCGTGACTCCTTTCAGCACCCGTATCTCAAAAACGAAGTGAGATATGGAGTTTTTGCTACTTGCAACTTAGATCACCTTTAGGAAAACAAGTTTGGAAATTATAGATTACACCAGCAGTGGAATTTGTTTCCTACTTGCTACGGTTATGGAGATATTGGCACATTGGTGTCATAAGTGTTCCAAGGGTGCCTTTTCAGCGTATTTCGGTGCCCATATCTTGTAAACAATGCAAGGTATGGAGTTGGTTGTTTTAACTCACATGAAGTACTTACAGTCATGATTACAATGGCACTGGAACATTTTTCCTAGCTGCTAAAGTTGCTGAGATATTAACAAATGAGTGTTACAAGGGTTCCTTGCCCTGTAGGGCTGCTATATGGCTCCATAGTTATGTGTAAGTGGGAGAACAGGGCCTGGAGGGCCTGTACTCCCACAGATGCATACTATTATCCACAAAGTAGGCAATATAAAGGGAGCACAGGGTCTGGAGGGCCCGCGCTCCCACTAACACACACCACTAACCAGTTACATTACACTTTCTCAAAAAGAAGGGAAATTCATGGCAAATAACTCCATTAACACATCAGTTAGGGTTCATTGCACAGTGGTAAAAGCATGGAAATGTGATGTCAGGGTTATCACCCCTACCACCCAACCCCCTACCCTCCACACACCAATAGGCATCAGGGTGTGTGCTGGGATTGTCATGCCTGACTCGCACCCCATTCTCCTATACTGCACCATTTCAGCTTGTTTACACATGGAATGGGGTGAGAGTTAGGCTGATGACCCCATCACACACCTCTAATGCCTGTTGGTGTGTGGAGGGTGGGAGAGTGGGGTGGGGTTGTAAGGGTGGTAACCCTGACATCACATTTCCATGCTTTTATCGCAGTGCTATGAACCCCTAACTAATGCATTAATGGATTGTTTTGCCATGACTATATATATATATATATATCTATATCTATATGTGTATATATATATATATATATATATATATATATATACAAAAACTATGTCAATGCATCACTAAGGGTTTTAACTAAAGTGCAAAAAGCTGGGAGATGACATTAGGGTTACCAACCCTACCATCCACACCCTACCCACCCTCCCCTCCACAAACCAATAGGCATTGGGGTGTGCCTTGAGATCATATGCCTGAACTCTCACCCCATTCCATGTGCAAGCAAGATGAGATGGTACAGTATAGGAGAATGGGGTAAGAGTTAGGCCCAATGATTCCAAGGCACACCCTGACACCTGCTGGTGTGTGAAGGGTGGGATGATAGAATTGGTAACCCTACTGTCAAATTTCCCAGCTTTTTACACTTTAATAAAAACCCTAACTGATGCATTAACATAGTTTTTTGCAATGAATATATATATTTATATATATATATATATATGCATTAACATAGTTTTTGCAGTGAATTTCCCTTCTTTTTAAGAAAGTGTAAGGAAACTGGTATGTGCTTGTGGGAGCGCAAGGCCCTCCAGGCTCTGCTCCCCTCACACTACCCATTTTGTATAATGAAATGCATAAGGGGAACACAGTCCGTCTGTGCCCTGTGCTCCCACTTACACATAAGTACAAACATACTGCAGCCCTATAGTCATGAAAATAACCCTTGTAACATCAGTTTGGCAATATCTCAGTAATTGTAGCAACTATGAAAAACATTCCACTGCAGTTGTAATCATGACTTCAAAACCTCCACAGTGGACTAAGCTGCAGGGAGCAGAAAATCTGTATCTCAAATTGTTTTTCAGATATGGGTGCTGAAAGGTGCCGCGGGCACCACAGTTCAATGGATGCTTGTAACTCGGGCATTTTCAGGATTTTTTCCGTAGTTTTCAACATGGCATTAAGGGGACCCCACCACATGAACAATATCACTGTAATTTCAATGATCTGTCCCGAAAGTTGAGTTTGCACAGTGAACATTCCTTTCTGTGCCACAGGTGCAAAATCATGTTTTAGGATGTGAAAAATGACAGATGTATACTGTTCATGAGGAGGTGTGAAAAAGGGTAATGTTGAAAATCAGGAAGTAAAATATTAAAAATTGGCAAAGTTACAAGCGCGTGTAGAAAGTGCACAATGCATGCTCATTATGTGGCCATTTTGGGGAATTTGTAACCAAATGTTCAACATGGGCTTTTTGGGAAATCCCCTCATGAACACTGGCACTGTGATTTTGTTAATCCATTCTGAAAGTTGATTTCACACAGCGACTGCGCTCAGTGAATGAACTGTCATTCTTTGAGCGCATGCTATTTACAGTGGTATGCGCTTATACAGAGTCTAGTCGGTGGCTGACCATGGTGGTGAGAGAGGGGCAGTGCCAGTTTCAGCCTCAGATGGGTCTTGGGAGGGTGTGGATGGTTGGGTGTTGCCGGGTGGGAGGTGTGGGGGGCTACTAGACTATCAGGGATAATGGGGAATTACTGCATTAATAACAGCACATCCAGGACATGGTTCGGGGATTGGAACCTGTGGGAGGGGGGCCATGTACATGCAGTATTGGGGGATCGGGGGCTGGGGGTCCCAGAACCCTGCGGGGCATATCTGTACAGGATATTGGGGTACTGGTGTGGGGGTGGCAGCAACAGTGGGTTGGAGGTACCTGTAGCCCTGCAGGGCTGACACATCTGGCTGGATTGAGGCTTGGGGGGGTGGCACATACAGGTAGATGCAAGTTACATCAGCTGTTTGCTGGTGTAACTGATCATTGATAGAATAGTGCCATTGGGAAATTTGTTGCTGCCCTTCCAGAATAGAGTGCAACAACTGCCGTAAACACCCTAGCACCATGTCACAGGGAGTTTAGAGCATATCAGGTGGTGTAAGTCCACTTTACCACATGTAGTCTGCGACATGTTGCAGGCTGCATTGCTGAATACCGAATGTCGCAAACCATGGCGTAACTTGCTATTTGCACCATGTTTTATGACGCAAGTCAAGTTATGCCAGGCATATTCCTTCTAAAATTGGGCCCTAAGATCCTACATTGTATGACTCACTAAGTAGGGTCCTAGTTCATATCTCATTATATGAACTAAGATCCTACTTTGTATGACACCAATATGAACAAAGAATTTAAATGTTAAATGAAACACATTCTAAGGGCATTTTCCAAGCACCAAAGTGCAGAATGCGCCCAAGAGGTCCCAATAAGCAAGATACATGTGTTGTTTCCTCCCCAGAATATCATTTTGGGAGGTTTCCAATTCAGAATTTTTCAGGTAAAACTGAAAACAAGATGGTGGTCATATGAAAGAATACTTTTCTCATACGATGCAGGATTCCTCTTTCGTATCATACAGCTGTATTGAAGTGCCTACTGAGCATGATCAGAAATTATTTTTTCAAATTTTTAAATTGCAATAACTTAAAAACGGCTTATTGTTTTTTCACCAGATAAGCAAAAGGCACATATGTGGGGTAGTCCCTTTCTGTCCTGAAAATTTCATAACAAACAAACAATCCTTCTGGGCTGTAGGCAAGTTCAAAGAAAAATCCCAGCAAAGTCAAAGGGTAGAAACATGTTTTCTCACCTCTACGTAACTTGGAGACCACACATCCAACTGAAACAAAACTTGCCAGATCAAGAGAACTACCCCTCAGGAAGGGGCTTACCAAATTTTGTGCAAATTTGTTTAATGGTTGCAAAATTATTAAAGTGCAAATGTTTGAGTTTCAACATTGACGTGCCTTTTCAACCCTAACTATAGGTCCTTGACCACGCTACTATATATATATATATATATATATATATATATATATATATATATTGCCACCAGCTGAATTATTAATGGCCAAAAATGCCCACAAATAACTGAATGGGACTTCTGCCCACTTTGCCTGCTCCCCAGACTCCATCACTGAGACCTGACTCCACCTGGCCAGTCCATCCCCCTGTCCTCGCTGGCCACTCGTCCTCACTCCAGCTATAATGGCCTAGTGCCTAGCCTGCCATATCATCAGACTTCTTCATAGCCCTGCTGCATGTTTTGGACCTGAACCAGCTCTTTCTTCTTTCTCCATGAATCACATCACACAATTTAGCCCTCTCTCACTCACCGAGCGCTACTCCGAATGGGAGTTCCCTCTTAGGGTCTAAATAACAAACTACTTGGGCCTGTGAATAGCTACCAGCAGTGCCTTCTGTCCTGAAACTCCATTCACTCTCATTTGGACTGCCACAACTCCATCACACAAATTAAGTACCTCCATCCTCATGGCCCCCACTCCCTTGCCACTTGCTCTGCTCTCCAACTGTCTCCTTACTAGCTGCTCCATGTAATCAAAACTGTTCCATTCCATTCCATTTTTTACATGCTGCTGTACCCCCTAGCTCTGCCATTGTGCCCATGGTACCAGACCTAGGTTGCCCACTTCTTGAGCTAATGCAAGTCCTTTAACATTGGCCCAGCTATCCCCAATCATCTTAACAACCATTTGCTCTGGGATTCTTTTGTAGTTCTTTTCTCTCTCTACTTTGGGCTTCCCATTACCCAAACAAATAAGATCCCCTATATAGTGGCTGACTTCCTCTCCCTGGGCTGAGATACAGATATGGCACACTGATGAGTCCAAATGAGGATGAAACACGTGTCTGTGTCTCCTTTTCTCAGCCTTTGCAGATTTTATTGTGATGCCTTTTAGCACCATGCAATTCCACTTAAAAACTGAGCCTGTACAAGTTAATTAATGGGCATTTGTATATGCTTCCCATGATGCTTTGCATTATTGGGGTATGTGAAATTTGTGTTTTCTTTAAAATATGGCTGTATGGCCAATATCCTCCAGGATAACCCATGCCCCAGTGCATTTGCTCTGGGGTTCTTTTGTAGTTCTCTTCCCTGTTTACTTTGGGCTGCCCATTACCACAACAAATAAGATCCCCTATAGGGTGGCTGGCTCCCTCTCCCTAGGCTGAGATACAGATGTGGCACACTGATAAGTCCAAATGAGGATGAAACATGTAGCTGTGTCTGCTGTTCTCAGCCTTTGTTGATTGTATTGTGAGGCCTTTTTGCATCATGCAATTCTGTTTAAAGTTGAGCCTGTCCAAATTAATGCATGGGCATTTGCATATGCTTCCCATGATGCTTTGCACTTTGGAGTATCTGCAATTTGTGTTTTTTTTTTAATTTGGCTGTATTGCCAATATTTTCTGGGATAACCCATGCCCCTGTGCATTTGCTCTGGGGTTCTTTTGTAGTTATCTTAACAACCAAATACATAATCATGACAATAAAGCTATCATTGGCTGCAAATACCACAATCACCTTACACAAGCCAAAATAAATAAAATGCCCATCACAACATATAATGGTTTGCTGCTTTTACACATTTTAACTGTGATTTGGGATATCAGTACCTAGTGCATTACAGAAACTTTCCACCTCATGCCTTGTGGCCTAGGCCCCAATCCAAAATCCAGCCTATCTAAGCTTACCTTGCTCGAGAATTCAACCTCAAAAATGTGCTTGCCAATCAAACTACTAAGATCTAGTTTCAAGTTCTATCTTAGCAAAAGAATGGGGATCCCTTCTCTTACAGCTGCTTTTATAGCTCATCGGGACCCCTAAGGACCCCTGGGCTTTCTGCACCTGCTGACCAATCACCTTGCTCCATTTTACCCTGCATCATTTTACTCACTCTGTGATGTCCTCTGGCCCATCCCCCTCCCACTCCCTCTGTCTAGCTTACTATTCCCTTTTCCTTCTTCCAGTCAGCAACTCCCTTCCATTTCCCTTGGGAAACCTCTGACAATCCAGGCAGCCCTGAAATGGAAACCCCATGTAGCCATATCTTCACAGTACCTCATGAATGTGACAGCTGTCATTTTTAACTCCTGCCCAAAATGTGTGTTTGTGTTCGAAAGGTGAATTCCCATTCTCTGCACCAAATTACCTTTTAATCAGGAGTTGAACATTTGCTCTGCCCGTCTTTATGAGGTAGGGACATAACAAGGCTGTGTTGAAAATTTGGTGTAAAAATATTACAAAATAACCAATTTATGAGCCTACATTACATTTTGCTACTGCAGGGTCGTAAATTTGCTAAATTCAATAATTTTACCACAAATTCCTCAGCTGCAGCCCCATTTAATCTGGCTAGAGTTTGTTTTTAAAGAATGGATCATGGGCCAGCCCAGTGGTGCTGAGGGTTGAAATGCTGGACGCCACACCTCATGCCACACTGGTGACCTGAGTTCGGGAATGAGCACGGGCACTGGGGATCGGCAGGGGAGGGAGCATATTGAGCATTCAATGGGCTGCTCTCCTCTCCTGGGGGAGGGCTGTGAGTTGTCCAGCATTCCAGCAACTCCAGGTGGAGAGCGGGGTGCTGCACAATGCAGTCCGCATGTTGGAATGAGCGTGGCTGATGTTGGCAGGGTTGCCGTGCACCATGGTGTCAAGGGGGATGTCATGCTTGGGGCGGAGGAGGTAGCAGGGACTTCCATGAAAACCCCCTCCAGCCCAGACAGGTGATGACCCTCCCAGTGCCATTCTGCCACACACCCAATGCTGGTTCCCTACTTCTACCCCTTCGGTCTCCTTGAACCTATATGGGCCAAGGGCTTGGGGAGAAAGTAATGTCTATGAAGAAGGCAGGGTTCACAGTGGGCAGTAGAGTGGATTCGGTGAGTGGAGAGGCCAGAGAGTTCTGGTGCTGAGAGAGAAGAAAAATAAGTTGTAAAAAAAAAAGAATGGATCCCCATGAGATCCAGAAATCATCAAGACCCACTGACTACTCCTACTGCAGTCAAAGCAACAAGCTGGCTTAATGTCTCACTGGCAGAATCTTTTTTCATGTGACATTTTATTTTTCTTCCTTAACTTACTATAAGTTAACATGTGGGGGGTATGATCAAACAAAAATCTGATGCCAAATTGGGGAAGCTTAAGAAGTCAAAATTCAGCATTCACTATTTTCAACTCATTGGGCAGGATTTTTAGCCTATTTTGGGACTAAATCCCACTCCACAATGGCCACTGTGGACAGAAGTCTCTGCACCTGTGGAATTCCCTGTTTTAAGTTGCAGGGGATGTTATGCCAGTCCCACCAGGCATTACTCTTGCCCACAGCTGCACTGAAAAATTGGCTGCAGGCTGCCATAAATCAAGGAATCAGTCATAAACTTTCTCCCTCTTTGAAAATACTGTAACTGCAGAAAAACTGCAGCTCTGCAAGTAGAGACCCATGTGTGCCAGGTTTTTTTTCACACAGACACGGGACTGATGGGGGCTTGAAAATCTAGCCCCTTGTTTTTTACTATCCTTTTTAATTCAGAAACAGAATAAAATGATCATTAGCAGCTGAGGAGAGAGAGAGCACAAGATCAAACAGAGCATCAGATGGCTTAATAGAGCAAATCAACCATTGCCACTTCCAAACGTCGAGACTCTGTTATTTGACTTATGGCGAGCACAGATAAATACATTTTCACTGTGACTCTGTTTTGACAGAAACCTCTCTCAGGTGAATATAATGAAAACATTTTTCCAACAAAAATTGTGAGTTCTACAGTACTTGTTAAAATTATTTTTCTAGTTTCATACAAGCCCTACCTTGTATATGCTATTTCTGATAACATTTTAATATTTTTTTGCCAATGCACCATTACATATTTCTTGCATACATATTTAGTCACCATAACCAAATATTGTCATCTTACTAATGATTTAACAATTAATAATTTATTTATTCAGTCTGCGTGCATGCTGGTGTGTGCATATATATATATGTCTCTGTGTGTGTGTGTGTGTGTATGTGTGTGTATACATTCCATTCTTCCCTATGTGACTCCTCTTCTACTTCACCAATCTGCTCATGCCACTGCAAAGTTCCCGGTTGTTCACAAAAATGTCAATCATCTTGTTACTATTTTAGAAAATATCATGATAACCAGGTACATGAGTTGTCCTTTAGTTACTGTGAGACAGAAACATATCATTTATATTTGCCCCATGCAAATCTTCCATTCTCCCCTTTAAATAATTACATATGATGTACTGAGCAGGCTGAAATGATACATCTACAGTATGTGAATGTACCGGTGGGGCAGGGTGAGGGGAATGAAACAGATGGTGGAGAAAGTAAAACCACTTGTCTTGTTCATACTGGCTATTTTAGTGCAGCAGACCTAATGCTGCTGTGTTACAGTATTGTATGCTTTTTATCTGACTGCACCATTCATTTTTTTAAACACATTTTTCTAGTCTACCCTTCTCTATCTCCCTCACAACAGCTCTCCTCAGCACCATAACCTACCTTATCATGGACTTATGTACACCCAGTGTTTACTCAGGACCAACTCAGGATGGACTGAGAGCCATATCAGTTGTGGGAGTCTATGCAGGGGACAGCATCAGCATCAGTGAACTGGGATGTTTCTCCAGTAGTTTTCTCCCCTGGGAACTAGCTATATAATAATGTGCATTTGGTAGCCCAGAATGTGATCCCACTTAGCCTCCACTAGGTGGTGATCACACTGTGGGGCACACATCCCTCCACCCCAAAGGAGGAGGAGGAGGAGAACTGTCCCTGGGATGGTCAATCCTCCTTCTCTCAGATGTCCTTGATGACTCAAGCTCACTCCAAAACCTGGGTTGTCTGCATTGCACCATTCATTTTTATGTTTGCTTGCACGCATGCGCAAGAAACATGTTGCGGCAGCTTGCTGCAGAAGCAGGTTGAGGAGGTGCAGTACTGTTGTGACCAATGTCCGGGGTGCCTTTTGAAGCTTGGCCCACTTTCCCCAATGTGGTGGCATGCTGCTGCTGACACTAGTTCAGCCAGCGTGCCACCAACTTGAAACGTTTTAGCTGCTACAATCAGGGGCCGCCTCGTCATTGCAGTGTCAGCCATTTTGCTGCAATGAGGGAGAGACCCCTCATTGCAGGGCAGTACCTTGCTGCCCCATGCCCCAACCCAGTACATTTGCCTACAGGGGAACCCACTCCCTGTCAACATACTGTGACCCCCTCCCCATTTGTTTTGAGCTGAGGGGATGCCCAGTCCCCTTCGGCATCATGCACCCACCAACAGTCTTTATTTGCCGATGGGCAGCCCAATCCCCATTGGCTTCAGTCTCCCCTTTCCCACTTCAGTTTGCCAATGGGGTAGCCCACTCGCCATCGGCATAATGTCCCTTCCACCCCCAATTTGTTGTGTGCTGAGGAGAGTGCCCAATCCCCCTCAGCTCTCCCTTCCCCAACTCGGTATGTGCTGACAGGGGTACCCAATCCCCCGTCAGCTACAGCCCCCCCAAACCACTCAAGTGGCATGCTGGAAGCCCACCTCAGTGTGCCAAATGTCCCTGTGGGACAAAAAATCATTCCACAATGTTTTCTCTTTTTTTTCTTCCTTTTAACACCTGTAAACCAGAACATGGTCCCTTGTTGAGTTCGGTGGCCCTTCCCCCAACCCGCACTCACCCTTTGCACACCCCACCTCCCCATACACACCTCTCACCCCATACTTACCTCTGGAGCCCAGCTCGACAATCTTCAGTGGACCAGGAACACGTCTGCACTCTTCAAAGCCGACTGCAAACTGAAGAAATGCCAGTAAGCTGTATAGTGGCATACATAGGGTTTTTTCAACTTTGGTGCATATCTCGGGCAATTTTGGCACCACATTTTCAACATGGGGTTATTGGGACCTCTCCTCATGAATTCAGTCACTGTCATGGCAGTATTCGGTCCCGAAAGGTGATTTTGTGGTCACTGCACGGAATCACCTTTCGGGACCAAGTAATGAAATGACAGTGCCACTGTTCATTAGGGTGGGCTCTCAAAAAGCCTACATTGCAAATTTGGTGAAAAATTCCCAAAAATGACTGTTTTACAAGTGTGTGTTGTGCAGTTTCCACGCACACTCATAACTTCACGAATTTGTAATATTTTCACTCCAGATTTTCAATATTGGCATTTTTCTACACCTCCTTATGAACAGTACAGCTGTCATTTTACACATCCTGACCAACAATGTGTTTTCACACTTCCGGCACAGAATTTATTTATTTATTTATTGAAAAGTTTCACCAGGTAAGGTACACTGAACAACAAGTTGCTCATCTCCCGTTACGACCTGGGGGAGAGGGTAAAGGGAGTTACATCTTAGTATATTGTACAAGCAATCCACACATAACGTATAAAGCATTGTATGCAAGGTAGGTAGTTTAAACATAAAGGTGACCTTATGAATGACCTTTAATAACTAACAGTACAAAAGTTCCCACAGCGTACAAGCAATCAGTACACAGATATGACATTAGTCATTATTGCAATATCAGAGTGTAACAATTTTAGGGACAAATACAATTTAAGGAATTAACACAGCACTTTAGCATAAGAGTAGGAGAGGTGCATGATGAGAATAGGGAAGATGTAGGCCTACATTCAAGGACTATTAGTAAAAAACTCCATGTAGGGAGAATAGCAAAGTAGCAGAGACAGCTAGTAGACCCTGGTGTATCGCTCATCCTCCGAGGTGAAGATAGACAATGGAAAACAGTTGCAACAACGTAATACTATGAGCAAAATTAAGTACTGTATAGAGAATAGTGGATGGGCAAGTATGCACAACTGGTGTGTTGTGCCACTGAAGGATTCTGATTCCCTATGACCTTGAGAGTGAAGCTCGAGAGGTCCATGAGAATCAGAACCCCAAAGTGGCACAGCACACTGGTTGGGCATAACACTGCCCATCCATTATTTTTTATAGTGTATGGTGCCCCTATAATTTAAGTGAGCATTTTAATTTTTTTTTAAGCCGTAAAAGGAATTCTTTCTACTGAGTTTTAATCTGGTATTCATCAGGTTGCTAAGGTTTGTGCTGTGGTTGTTAGGGACCAAGCATCCCCACATCTTTAGCGTGGTCTGTCATTGGATGTCAGTTGCCTTTGGGCGGGGATTCCAGAAAAAAAAACATGGTGGATGTATCTCTCACTAAGCGAGAGGACCGTGAGTGAAAGAATTCACCTGTTAATGTGAGTAGTTTTAAATATCTAGTTGATCCTGCAGTTTTTTAATAGTTTAAAGTATCTGGTCAATCCTGCCTTTTTTCGTGGTGCCCCGTTCATCATCAGTTCGGGGGATGAACATGCCACTGCCGCTGCTCGAGTTTTTCTGTGTCTGGACCACTTTTAAAATGAGCTGAGCTCATGCAGCCTCTAGAGGCTTTCGAAATGTTGTTGTAGTACAGTGTGGTACAATCACATTCCATGACCTTTTGAACTGTGGTACAACAACATTTTGAAAGCCACTGAGTTCCATACACAACAAGCCTTCACCATACACTATATATATAAGTGCTCTGAGTAGGTTATGTTTAGACATGGGGGGCAGAAGACAGGGTGTTAGACTAGGAGGAGTGGGGAGTTAGGGGCAGGTGCAATTAACAGAGAGGAAATTATGGAGTGCTTTATTTACTGAGCTGGGTGAGGAGGAAAATCAGATTTGTGTAGGGAGTGAGTTCCACAATTTTGGGAGATGGTAGAAAAAAGAGGACTGGTCAATTGAGGTGGAACTCTGGGGAACTGACAGAGTTCTGTGGTCATGGGATATGAGGAGGTGAGAGGGTGTGGGTGGTGGGGAGAGGGAGGAGGTAAGATAAGGAGGGAGTGTACCAAGTCCAGTAATTAGAAATGAACTTTGCACAGTGATGCAGCCGCCTATTAGCAAGAGATGGGAAAGCTAAAGCACGGTAAAGGTGGCAGCGATGGGTTGGGGAGGTGCATCAAGGCCAAAGCGGCAGAAGGAGTTGAAAAGGGTATCCAAGTTAGCTAAGAAGGTGGCGGGAGCAGAGCAATAAATGACATCACAGTAGTCAATGATCGGGAGAATCATCTTTTAGACCAGTTCCCACCTTGCCTGGGGTAGGAGGCCAGAGCGGTTTCTATATAAGGTGCTGAGTTTAGGGTGAAGCTTTTTCATTATGGCATCTATATGGTCCAAGAAAGTGAGATGTTGATCCAACCAGATGCCCAGATACCTGAAGGATGCCATGGCATCACTAGTTGCTCCATCGAGGGTAGTGAAGGAGGAGAAAGATGGGAGACATGACAGTCTCTGTCGAGTGCCGAGCGTAATGGCCACTGTTTTCTTAGCATTTAGGAAGAGTTGGTGAGATTGAAACCAACCATGGACATTATTGAAATCACGTTGAAACCTGAAGGCAACATCCAAGGGTGATGGCCCTGAGGAGAAAAGAACCATATCATCAGCATACATATGTATAGAAGATGATGCACAGATGGATGCAAGATTGTTCAGAAAAATGGAGAAAAGGATCGGACCTAGTATGGACCCCTGGGGACACCAGTGCATATGGGTAGAGGAGGGGAGATGGAGTCATATATTTTTACCGATTGTGTGTGGCCATTTAAGTATGCACTGAACCATTTTATAGCATGTTCAGACAGACCAGCAGATGACAGGGAGCAGAGTAGGAGGGAGTGGGAAACAGTGTCAAATGATTTAGCAAGATCAATAAAGATGGCACTAGTGATGTGTCCGCAATCCATACCAGACAGGATTGTGTCCATGATCCGAAGCAGTGAGGTAGTGGCAAAGTGGTGTTTGTGGAATTCAGATTGATATTGGGTGAAAAAGTTTATGTCAGAGAGGTACGAAGACAGTTGGGCTCGGACTAGGTGTTCTTGCAGTTTGGCTAATGTTGGGAGGAGTGAGATAGGGTGGTAGTTCTCAGGGGAGGAGGTGTTGCCACTCTTTTGGAGTGGGAGGATGATTGCATGTTTCCAACCTTGGGGTATTTTGGCCAGTTGAAATGAGAGATTGAGAAGAGCAGTCAGTGGGGAGTAATGGCTGCGGCAGACAGGTTTAGTAGCTTTGGATCCAGTCTGTCAGGGGAGCTGCCTTTACTCTGGTTAAGGGCTTGTACAGCAGCCAGCATATATGGTGTCCGGATTTTGAAGAAGGAAAAATTGTATGGTGGAGCCAGTGGGCTGCTTGTAGAGGCAGTAGTCGACTGGTGAATGGTTAGAAGGGAACCTAGTAGTGCAGAAGCACATGAGGTGAAGTGCGAGTTGAATGCTGCAGCTACACATGGGTGGCCGGAGATGATGGTATTATTTATTTTAATGAGGGGCGAGGGAGGAGGAGGAGCCTGCGGGGAGAAAAGTGAGTGAATTACTTTCCAGAATTTGGATGGGTTATTTATATTGGAGTTAAAAGTAGAGCTGAAGTACTCAGCCTTAGTCAAGCGAGTGCCTTTTCTGCATTTGTTTCTGAGGGCCCGGTATGCTACATAGTCTTTATGGGGCTTTGTACTTTTATGGTGCTTCCAGGCTAAATCACGTGCTCTTTGGCAAGCAATGAGTTCAGAAGAGATTCAGGGGAGGTGGTTACCTCAGACTTGGGCTCATCCTAAAGGTGCATGTTGATTCCAGACTTTAAGGAATCGGTCTCTGAAGTAGTTAGCTGCTTCATCCAGGTTGCTGGCTTCAGATATAGGTGCCCAGTTTGTGAAGGTCAAATCATGTTGAAGAGGGCCAATGTTCAGGGGATTGTATGATAGGATTTGTAGTGTTTTATGGGGGGGTTTGACTATGTGAACTCTATGCACCAAGAAGGTCGGTCACTAAAGGCGCCTGCTAGAGTACCGGATTTAATGACCCTGTGAGTGTGTGAGGTGAATAGCGCGGTCACTGTGGGAAATCAGTTTCTGGGATAGACTGAGAAAATGACAGTGACACTGTTCATGTGCAGAGGTCGTAAAATACCTATGTTGAAAATTTGGTGACGAAAATCTATATAATGACTGTGTTATGAGTGTGCATTGTGCAGTTTCCACGCACCCTTGTAACTTTGCAAATTTGTAATATTTTCACGTGAGATTTTCAACACTGGCATTTTTTCACACCTCCTTATGAACAATACAACTGTCATTTTTCAAATTTTGGCTGAATTGTGTTTTTGCACTTCTGGCGAAGAATAGCGCGGTCACTGGGGAAAATCAGTGTTTAGGACAGATTAAGATCGAGTGAGTGAGAGATGGGGAGTGAACAAGCTCAATTGAACTCTGTTGGGACTGCTGCAGATTTCTTTGTGGGCAGTAAAAGGTGCCAACGCAGGCAGGAGCCCAGTACAAAAGGGCAGCCTGCAGCGCAGGGAGAAACAGAATGAGCAAGTGAGGGAGGGGGAGTAAGCAAGCTCAATGGAGCTCTGTCGGGACTGCTGTGGATTTCTTTGTGGTCAGAAAAAGGCACCAATGCAGGTAGGACCCCAGTACAAAAGGGCAGCCTGCAGCACCGGAAGAAACAGAATGAGCGAGTGAGGGAGGGAGAGTAAGGGAGCTCAATGGAGCTCTGTCGGGTCTGCTGCTGATTTCTTTGTGGACAGAAAAAGCCTTTAACACAGGCAGGGGCTCATTACAAAAGGACAGCCTGCAGTACTGGGAGAAATAAAATGAGCGAGTGAGAAAGGGGGAGTGAGCTAGTTTAACAGAGCTCTGTCGGGACTGCTGCGGATTTCTTTGTAGGCAGAAAAAGGCACCAATACAGGCAGGGGCCCAGTACAAAAGGGCAGCCTGCAGTGCTGGGAGAAACAGAACAAGAGAGCGAGTGAGAGAGGGGGAGTGCGCGAACTAAGCGGAGCTCTATCGGGACTGTTGTGGATTTCTTTGTGGGCAGAAAAAAGTGCAAGCACAGGCAGGAGCCCAATACAACGGGTAGCCTATAGCGCTGGGAGAAACAGAAAAAGAGAGTGAGAGAGGGGGAGTGAGCGAGCTCAAAAGAGCTCTGTCAGAACTGCTGCCATTTCCTTTGTGGGCAGAAAAAGGCACCAATGCAGGCAGGAGCCCAGTACAAAAGGGCAACCTGCAGCACTGGGAGAAACAGAATGAATAAGAGAGGGGGGAGTGAGTGACCTCAAAGGAGCTCTGTCGGGACTGCTGTGAACTTCTTTGTGGGCAGAAAAAAGGCACTGATGCAGGCAGGAGCCCAGTACAAAAAGGCAGCCTGTAGTGCGGGGAGAGACAGAACAAGAGAGTGAGAAAGGGGGAGTGAGCGAGCTCAACGGAGCTCTGTTGGGACTGCTGCAGATTTCTTTGTGGGCAGAAAAAGGCGCTAATGCAGGCTGGGGTCCAGTACAAAAGGGCAGCCTGCAGCGCTGGGAGAAACAGAACGAGAGAGCGAGTGAGAGAGGGAGAGGGAGCGAGCTCAGTGGAGCTCTGTCGGGACTGCTGTGGACTTCTTTGTGGGCAGAAAAAGGCGCCAATGCAGGCAGGGGCCCAGTACAAAAGGGCAGCCTGTAGCACCGGGAGAAACAGAACGAGAGAGCGAGTGAGAGAGGGAGAGTAAGCCAGCTCAGGAGAGCTCTGTTGGGACTGCTGCGGATTTCTTTGTGGACAGAAAAAGGCGCCAATGCAGGCAGAAGCCCAGTACAAAAGGGCAGCCTGCAGTGCTGGGAGATACAGAATGAGCGAGTGAGAGAGGAGTGAGCTATCTCAAAGGAGCTCTGTCGGGACTGCTGTGAACTTCTTTGTGGGCAGAAAAAGGTGCCAATGCAGGCAGGAGCCAGTACAAAAAGGACAGCCTGCAGCACTGGGAGAAACAGAATGAGTGAGCGAGAGTGGGGCAGTGAGTGAGCTCAATGGAGCTCTGTCGAGACTGCTGCAGATTTCTTTGTGGGCAGAAAAAGGTGCTAATGCAGGCAGGAGCCCAGTACAAAATGGCAGCCTGCAGTGCCGGGAGAAACAGAACGAGCAAGTGAGAGAGGGGGAGTGAGCGATCTCAATGGAGCTCTGCTGGGACTTTCGAATTGCCTACCCTCCCACCCAGGGTCCTCTGTGGTCATATATTACAGCAGGGTCTTTGGAGTGGAGACAAAGCAATGACTGGATACTTTTAGGACTGCTGTAATACTACAGATTTAGTTGTTCTGTTTATTTCTCTAACTGAGCTAAGTACTAAGCTACACTATTATGATTACTGTAATAATACATATTTAGTTGTTCTGTTTATTTGTCTGAGCTGAGTAATACTTGGAGTGCAATGGGATTTCTAACTGGGCTAAGTGAAACTATATGAGAGCTGAGAACAGAAAGTATGGTAGCTGAGGGGTGAAAAATGGACAAGGAGGCTTTAGGATTGCTACAGTAATACAGTATCTAATGGATGAGATTTGAGACTGAATTAACCCAGTCAGCAAGGGGCCAGTAGGGGGAATAGTGGGGGGGGGGCAGGAATTTGAGTAAATAGGGGCCTTACAGTTGTAGTAGGGTACAGAACCCCGGACTAAGAGCCCGTAACATAAGATGGGGGCCAAAATAACGCAGGTGCCACATGTCAATAGGGCGGGCATCTTTGGAAGTGTGGTGGGGTGTACAGGACATAAGTCTGCCATGATCCTGGACTGGTCTTGGAGGATGGGGGGGTATATGGTCTTTAGATGACTGGCTAGTTTGAGGGAGGAACTGTGGAGGTTACGGAGGAGTCTAAGTGGCAGGGCAGATGAGTATAGTAGGCATCCTGGCTGGGGGGGAATAGGGGATGGTAAAGGGGGATGGAGCAAGAACAACTAGGGAGTGAAACTGACCCCAGTATCAGAGGCACCAACAGAAAAGAGAGGAGAAGGGAGGGGGTGCCCACGGTGAGGGGGGGCCTTCTGATGGGGGAGGAAGAGGCCACAAGAAGTACAAGGGGAGAGAGTAGTTAGCTGTGGGCAGGGAAGGACAAGGGGTGGCACAGAAGGGAACAAGTAAGAGGGGGGAGCCAGTAGGGGGAAGAGATGTAGGAGGGGTATCAACTAGGAATAGATTCTAACCTCTGCTGTGGGAGAGAGAGGGGGAGCGGGAACATATGGAAGGGGGGAGGACAAGCAGGGCATGAGAGGGATGGCAACAGGTAGGGGAAGAGATAGCGAGGATGAAAGGGTAGAAGGGAGCTAGTAAAGAAGAAAGGGCTGGTGACTTGAGGAGAGAAGGCTAATGGAAGGGGAAAGGATCGGAGGGGCATAACTATCAGGGTAGAAGGGAATGGGGTCTGTAAATCAACAAGAGCGGGGATAGTAGAGGGGTTGGAAATCAGCAGGGGAGGAGGCAAGGTTGACATGGGAAGCCCAGTAGGAAGTAGTCAGGCTGGGAAGGGGTTCAAAGGAGAGGGGAGGAAAAAGGCAAAGAAAAGGGGTGAGGCAGAAGTAGGGGATACAGATATAGAAGTCATACAGGATCCAGGTGGTGGGGTTAAGGGGCAAGAAAGAATGAATACTGGGGTGGTGGAAGGGGCATTAGAAAGGAAAGGGGTAAGGGATGAGGAGTACTCATTCTGGAGAATTCTATACTGAAAGGGGTGAGATGGGATGGAAGGGGGGAAGACACAGCAGTATTTGAGTTGAGGCTATCCCCAGGTTGACTACAGGAGGGTCAAGGCAGGCACTGCTCAAGTGTGCAGCGAGGGGGAGGAAGAAATCTCATTTAGTGCTGCATGTGTGTACAAATTACTTTGCAGGGGAGACTGTGAAAGAAGTGTGGGGGAGGTTCGAGTAGTTGGGCAGGCAGTGTGAGGGGGTGGGGGAGTCGGTGGCATTCTCGGAGGTACTACCGGTACCATGTGCAAGCATAGGGAGGAAGGGTAGGACTAAGGAGTTCAATGAGTGGCTGAAGGATTTGTGCCACACCAAAAATTATGGGTTAGTGACTAACTGGGGTAGGGTCTGAGGGGAATAGTGACTTGTACATGGGGGACAGGGTACACTTGAGCAGGAAAGGGTGGGGAGTATTAAAGGCAGGATTAGAGGGGTATATCTCTACTAAGGTGGATTTAAACTGCTTGGGAGGGTGGCCAAAAGACTGAGGTTGGTAGAAAGGTCTGGGCAGGGGAACCTAATGAGCTTACCCCCTAGATATAGGTAAAGGTGGAGACGTAGTAACCCTGGGAGGGGGCAGGCAGAGTGTTCTGAGTGTAGTACAGAAGGCACCACCACCCAGTAAGAATAAGAAGGAGAAAGGGTGCAGACTATGGGGAGGAGGGACATAGGCCAAGGAGGAGAAGAGTGAGGAGAAGGAAGGGTACAGGTGCAAGGTGGTCTGACTAAACGGATAGACAACTGGTTAGAAGGGAGGGTGGAGAGGGTGGTGGTGGTGGGGTAGCTCTCAACACCCAGAGCACTGAAAAGTGGGGTGCCACAGGGGTCAGTGCTGGGCCCGGTGCTATTTGGGCTCATTATCTCTGATATAGCACACAGAGTGGGGAGCAGGATTAGTCTGTTCACACATTATACCAAATTGGGGGAGGTGATGGACAAAGAGGACAGATGGGAAAAACTGCAGGGGGACCTAACCAAACTAGAGACATGGTCGGTGGAGTGACAGCTAGGATTCAGTGCAAAGAAGTGTAAGCTGATGCACTTCAGGGCTAAGAACCAGAAGAGGTACTATTGGTTGGGGATCACAGAGGAGGAGAAGGGGTGTCGGTAACTGGGAGCATGAACAACTCTGCCCAGTGCATGAAAGCAGCAGCGAAGGCAAACAGGATGCTGGGGTGCATCACAAGGGGGTTCTCATTCAGACACAGGGATGTGATCCTACCTCTCTACAGATCATTGGTCACACCGCACCTACAGTACTGTGTGCAATACTGGAGGCCATATCAGAGGGGAGATATAAAGTTACTGGAGGGGGTGCAAAGGAGGGCAACAAAAAATGTTAAAGGGGATGGAAGGAAAAAAATATGAAGTTAGGCTGAAGGACCTGAACATGTACACACTGGAGGAAAGGAGGGATAGGGGGATATGATAGAAGCATTTAAATACCTGAGGGACTAAATAAACCTAGCACTGAGGAGGTGTTTAAACTGAGGAGTAGAAGACAGATAAGGGGGCATGGATTAAGGTTGGAAGGGGGACATTTCAAGAGGGAAATGAGGAGGCACTACTTCTCTGAGAGGGTGGTGTCTACTTGAGATGCACTGCCAGAGGGGGTGGTAACATGTAGGACAGTCAATAGCTTTAAGGATTAGTGGGATAAAGCAAGAGGAAGAGTGAGGGGGGAGGGGCTGGGACAAGCGAGGGAGGAAATGAGGGGGGGAGGCTGGGGCAGCTGCAATCTAGAGTGCTAGCTGCACACTTGGGCAGACTTACATTGGAGTGTTCTGCTGGCAGATTCATACGTTCATATGTCCATATGTATGCTGGTATGTAAAATCACAGTGACTGTTCATGAGCAGAGGTCCTAAAATGCCTATGTTGAAAATTTGGTGACAAATGTCCATATAATTACTGTTACAAGCGTGCATTGTGCAGTTTCCACACACCCTCGTAACTTCGCAAATTTGTAGTATTTTGACTCCAGATTTTCAACATTGGCATTTTTTCTGACCTCCTTATGAACAGAACAGCTGTCATTTTTCACATCCTGTCCGAAACATGAGTTTACACATCTGGCACAGAATACCGCGGTTGCTGTGGGAAATAAATGTTCAGGACAGATTCAGAAAATCATAGTGACAGTGTTCATGATCAGAGGTCACAAAATAACTATGGTGAAAATTTGGTGAAGTAATTCCACTAAGTGACTGTGTTACATACATGCATTGACCAGTTTCCATGTACACTCGGAAGTTTGAGCATTTTTAATATTTTCACTACAGATTTTCAACATTGCCATCTTTTCACACCTCCCTATGAATGGCACAGCTGTCATTCTTCACATCCTGCCCGATCTATGTTTTCATACATCTGGCGTACAATGGCATGGTCATTGTGGAGACTCAAATTTTGGGACACATTGACAAAATCACAGTGCCACTGTTCATGAGAAGAGGTCCCAAATGTTTTCATGAGGTGGGGGCCACAAAATGGCCATGCTGAACATTTGTATTGCAAATACCAACAAATGCTCAAGGCATTACGGTTTCTAACCATAATGTCCAAAACTGTACAGACTGACAGGTATCGGGGGTGTGCCTTTGGATTGCTGACTGTAATGCTCATGCCATTCCAACCCCACCCTCCCACCCTGCAGTCCCTGACAGGCATCAAGCTGTGCCTTGGACTCTTTGGCCTCAGAGATCACCCCATTCTATATTGCAGCCATTTCAGCGTATGTCCTTATGGAGTGGGGTGACTGTAAAGCTGAACACCCCTAGACACACCTCAACACTTGTCAGTGTCTGCAGGATAGGGTGAGGTGAAATGGCATGAACGTTATGGGCGACAACCCAAATGCATACCCCAATGCCTGTCCATCTCTACAGGGTGAAGGTGGGGTTGGTGTGAAGTTCAATATTGCACTGCCATTCCTACTCTGCATCTTTCTAACTACTGCATTTCCAATGCTAATTCCAGCAAGCAAACATTTGGCATTGACAAATACTTGTTACTATATAATATAATGTATCTCAGACCATATAATACTATATCTTATCATAGCAACATAACTATTGGAATATCCTGTTCCTCTCCAGCCATCCACATAGCTTCAGGATTCAATATCATGGGAAATAAAGTACCTCTAGTGATTTGTAAATAGGAAGTATTACCAGTAAATTATATGAACTGTTTAACTATGGATAAGAAAATTACAAGTGTCAGAAACCTTTGGGAACTTGATGCCAAATGATCTGTCATTTTCTCCTGGGAATAATAATTTTGCTCTGAGGTATGGCCTTCATTCCACATGAATTAAATGTGGCATGCAGCATTGTTATTCTCCATGATGCACTGATACAGTATGAGCTTAAATGATGTAATACTCCTCTATTACAATGCTTCTTTTTGGAGTTTGTTCCATATAGTAGATGTACTGCTCTAATGGTGAAAATGTGCTTCCTTGAATTTCCTGTAATTATAGCCCTCATCTTCTAATAAGCATAGGGTGATTGGTATAGCTTTACTGCCCTGAACAAGTCAAATAAGGTCCTTCTAATTTGCCTTATCCAATCCCTTTACAAATAAATGTCTTTTTAGCCTTTTTTTTCTTATTTAGATGTTCCTGTCACTGTTGTTTAACCTCTCCATCCCAATAATGGTTTTAACTGCTCTTTGCTGTAACCTCTTGACAGCTGCAATATCTTTTCTGACTGGCGGTGACCAGAACTACATAGAAAGAAACCCTTACCTTGTCATATAGATGTACAGGTTCAATCCCATGGTCACCCCTTTAGTTGTCTCCTTCCTCTACCTTCCTTCTTTGTCCCCGATTTCTCAAAAAAACTGTAATTCTGTAAGCACTGCCATGCCTGTATGACACCATCAATTAAACAGTATACCTCGCCCTAACCTGACCCACTTTCCTTTAGTTCGGTGCATAAAACCTGTATTTGCTCCAGGCACTAATTTGCTCCTGGAGCAAACATTTAGTGGGCCTTAACCAGGACCTTTGAATATCCAGACACAGGTATCCCAAAGAACATTGCACCTATGAAGAACATCACATGTGACTTTGTTTCATTGTGAGTGTCCCATTCATTACTACCAGTTGAATTCTTATGCTCAGCAAACTCTTTATCCATTGTACTACTTTTTCTGAAATTCACAATTTTTTTCAGTTTCAAAACCTAGTTCTTATAAAGAACCCATGGAATTCTTCACTGAATTCTACATAGTTTACCTCAATTCAATTTTCTCTGCCTAGTGACTTTGTAATCATTTCAAAGAGAACAAGTTTAGAATGACATAGTTTCACCTTATTGAACCTGATCTTACTCATACGGTATGTAAAGGCTGGTGAAATTTTAGTTTCACTGGTAAAATTCACACAATTTCTGCATCATTTTGATGCCACAAAAATCATTGGATTTGTCCATTTTAATGCACATGGGAAAATCTAGTGGACATTGTGTGAAAATTGTAGTTTCTACATGAAAATCGCAGCCATTCATATAAAAAATGTTGTTTTTGTACAATTTTTTCTCTGCAGAATTTGTGATTTTTATGAAATAATTCTCTGAAAATGTGCAAGGCAATGTTACCTAGCCCTGCTGATTTCAAATATCATATCATATCATATCATATCATATCATATCACACTCCACTACACCACACCACACCACGGTCCTGTGGGAAGGGGGAGTGGGAGACAGATGGAAACCAACTGAAATTGAATCAGATTAAGCTGTTGGTGATATTTTTAGTGAATGGCAGAAATTTGGCCAGTGCACCAGGGAATTTCACCAATTCTTTTCGCGAAAGCCATTGCCATCCACCTGGGCAGCCCCCACCACAGGCAGATGTGACCTCATTTAACATTTTACATGAAAGATGGTGCCTCAAGAGTGTAACACCCTCCTTATGTTGCATTAAAGTGTCATTTTTTGTGGACTTTACCCCAAAATCCTGGTGTGGGTCTACAACCCACAACCTTCTGATCTTCCAGCTTCAGAGGTGAGTGTACAACCTGCTGAGCCACTGATCACATATAAATCATATCACACATCACTAATATCCTCTTCTCTCCTCTCCTTCATTTCATTATTTATCTATTTATTAGATTTTATTAACTGGGCAGATCCACTGAGATTAAAGGTCCCTTTTCAGGGGTGACCTGGAAATAGTTTAAAGGTAACAAAGTAATACACAGCAGTGACACATTATAAATAAAATGTTTAGACATTACAGTACATTACAATAGTTGTTAGCAGAGTATTACAATAGTACAAGACATACATAATGTGCAGTATAAACAATAATATAATTGAACAGCATAGCCATCGGGTAAAGATAGCATAACAAGGCAGCACAATAGTAACATAACAATGTAATAACTTGTCCCTTATAGGTAGCAGTTACATTGACCTCTCCCCATGTAAAGGGATTTTACTCTGGATTTGAAGCTGGATAAGGTCTTAGAGTCCTGAGTTTTAGAAGGGAGGTTATTCCATGTTGTAGGAGCAAAGCAGGCAAAGGATCCCACAAGGTACTGGATGAAGAGTGCAGAGTTCTCCTTAATGGCTTAATTTTTAGAAGGTCTATCAGCCTGGGAGGAGGGGTGCCAAACACTAGCTTGTGCATGAGAGACAGTGCAGGAAATTCTAATTTACATTAGAATATGGCTGAGGTGAATCTCGTATCCCGAATGGCTGAAACAGCTAGGCACCCGGGCTGTTATTTTTCTACAATGCCCACAAAATAATGAGTGCCACTTCCTATTGCCCCATTACTTGCTGTATCCTAGGGCTACCCCTGACATCCAAAGCTCAGTACCATGATTTTTTCCATCGTTGCAAAGCGACTGGTAAACCAGCCACTATCTACTTCAATTATACCTGCTCACTTAAGCTGTCACCACCTTGTCACAACCATTTCCAAAAGAAATCCTTTTTTTTTTCTTACTTGGGTAACAGTACTATGAGCCAGTAGAACCAACTGTGACTCAACTTGATACTGCCACACACAACATAACCAACACTGCTCCCCCACTGATCCAGCCACCTTACCAGTCATATATTTTCCCCCTAGCTCGTGTCAGCTCAGACTTCTTCCCCTAAATTTCTGTGGCTGCTGACCACCTGCACAGTGTTGCACTCCAGTCGCTACCAATCCACACACAACCTGGAACTCACAGTACACCAAACGCCTAGAGCGGGCAACATTTCAAACCACTCAGCCACAAATTATTGTATGAAAGAATGCTTGTTCAGGGGAAAGAATGCTCTCTGCATCATCACCACAATACAACTGTGGCACCCTCTACTGGCAATTCCTAGCAATTCTACCACTTCAGGAACTACTTTATAATAAATATTTTTTACTAAATTGTATCTATCTATTTTATTCTATTTTTTTCTTAATCTTTCATATTTACACTTAAAATTGCATATCCAGCCCATATTCTAAGTGTAATAATACCCTCCAGGGTGGGTGTTATGGAATGTAACAGACCTTTCAGGGGCTATAAGACCCTCACTCTCAAGGCGTCGGTGCACTCATTGCCGCCATGGTCCATTATATTCCAATAATGCCCACCCTGTGGGGTATTATTACTTACTTCAAGGGGGGGCTAATTATGAAGGAAGAGGACCCTACAGTGATGTTCTTTGCAGGAGATACCTACAGTGAACTGACCAATTTTTTAAATAAATCTTTGAGCTTATTGAGCTCCATCTCCCTTACAGAGCTTAGCACTGGAGCACCATATAGCAGTTTAGGTAGGAGGATACTGTTAGCAGTGAATAGTCATGCAGATGGTATAAAATAATCTCTAATTTGGAACATAAACCCAAGCTTTTGATGGATGGAGTTTGATAATTGTTCTACGTGTGTTTTGAAATTAAATTCCTGGTCATGGTAGACACCAAGGTATTTTGTAGTATTGGCTACCTCTATGTGAGATCCAGATATGGAAGTTATAGTAAGTAGATTACTTCTACTTACACCCAACTTCCTGGAACCAAACAGCATTGCCTTTGTCTTTTTTGAGTTCAATACCACTTTATTCCTACCAAACCAGTCTCAAGTTTCTTAAAATCCTCTGCCAGATCTGCATTTAAAGAGGCAGGATTATAATGACTTTTATATAGTACTGTGTCATCCACATAAAGTAGCAGCTTAGGACCACCACTGTTTTCCAGCAGGTCATTAATGAATAACGAGAAAAGCAAAGGACAAAGTATTGAACCCAGTGGTATCCCAGCTATGACAGGTCTAAGGGAGGATAGACAGCCTTTCCATTTAAACCAGTTGCTTCCTGTCCGATAAGTAGTTTTTAAACCAGTGACTGGAAAGTTAATCCAAACCCATGGTGCTAAGTTTAGTTAGCAGTATATCATGGTTAAAGAGACTTACCAGGCTAACGATAACTACTACATATACTGAAGCCTTACCCCTGTGAAAAGTGTGTGCTGCATAGAAGCCCAAAAATATCACCTTAGTTTTTATGTAAAAATACTTGTAAAATTGTCCCCACCAGGTCTTGCTTGCTTTCTGGTATATAGAGCTGCCCACACTCCAGCCCTGTGCAAAGTCACATTATGATGTAAAGCCAGGAAGTGCATGGGGATTTCATTGTAGCCTATGGGGGCAACTTTCCAATTGTTTTTATATATTGTAATAGTGAACTGGTAAATAATCAAGGGCACCAATTGACTAACAAGGGCCTTTTTAGTCGATTGGTGCCCTTGATTAATCACCAGTTGACAATTACAATATATAAAAGTGATTAGAAAGTTGCCCCCCATAGGTAATAATGGAGAGATACCCTGCACACTCCCTGTCTCTGCATCATAATGTGGCTGTGTGTGGGGGTGGAGTGTGGGCAGCTCTATCAACTTGGAAGTAAGCAAGACACAATGGGAACAATTTTATAAGCATTTTTACATAAAAACTATGGTGATATTTTTGGGCTTCTGTACAGCAAATACTTTTCGTAGGGGTAATGCTTCAGTATATGTGGTATATACCTCCATTGGATTATCTTGGTAGATCTCTTTAACTAAGTCAAATGCCTTAGTTAAATCAACAAAGATGGCTCCAGTTGCAAGGCCAAAGTTTATTGCTCAAAAGATGTCTGCGGTTAGTAGGATCAAGGCAGTATAAGCGCTATGGTTGGACGTAAAACTGTGCTGGGCTGTGTCCAGGATGCTGTGCATGTCAAAAAGCTTTTTTAATTGATTATGAATTAATCACTCTTGAAATTTGGCCAGAGGGCAAAGCAAAGCGATGGGTATACAGTCTTTGATAAGTACCTTGTCTCCTCTGTTGCGGACAGGCACTACCAATGCAACTTTCCATATACTAGATAATATGCCCTGGGTCAGAGATTTATTGAACAGGTCCCTTAATGAGGAAGATATGAACAGGGCTGCTAATTTGAGTAATTTGTGTTCCAGGATGTTATACCCAATTGAGAAATCTGCCTTTAATCTATTGTGCTGAGTGAGGACGTCCTTCCTAGTTATTAGTTTGAAATAAAATGTAGACTGAGATTCAGAGCTATTAAGGGGATGGGGGCAGAGAAACTGGAAATGCTGAGCCTTTGAATTTCTCTAGATTTGTAAAGAAGTCATTAAAAGCAGTAGCCAGGGCAGTTGGTTCAGTAAGAATTGTACCATTTTGAGAAATTTCACTCGTTAAGGGGTTAGGATGTCTCTTTAAATGTCTATTTACTTGACTCCAGAAGCACTTGGGGTCAGTGAGGTTCTTATCTAGAAGGCTCCATACAGGAGTCATTTTTGCTGTTTAGAGTTCATGTTTACATATATTTCTAAGTTGTCTATAGGTTTGCCAGTCACTAGCAAGGTATGTTAATTTGTAAAGCTCCGAGGCTTTATCCCTTGCTTTCATGATCTGACACAGGTCAGAGGTTAGCTATTTAGAGTACAGACCTTTTACCCTTCTCTGGATAATGATTTCATATCAGTCATAGTGTTTGCATTAACTTTAACTCCAGTTTTTTTCCTGTATCTGAAAATGTGCAGTCATACAGTAGTTTCAAAAAATACCATAGTAGGGACAAATGTTTCAGATTTAAAATACACATGTTAACATAGAGGGCTGGTGCAGTGGATCAGTATGGGCAGAAGGTAGATGCAGGGGATCATAAAAAGGTAGAACAGCAGATCAATTGATGGAAAGGAAGATCTGGGGGCAAGGAAGCATGACGAGGTAACATCCCATATTTGCATGTAGACCAAAATGAGAAGCACACTCAGCAAATGGGTTGACTGATGGCCTTGTGCACTTAGAAGGCCAAGATATAATGTCTCTCATGGGCATTTGTTAGGTAGTAAAATGACTGGGACCCCAGGATAGTGAGACACCACAGACTATTCTCAAGGGATATACTTTAGAAGAAGGACGGTGGGGTGTCTTTCTTAATAAGGGAAGGAGTCACCATACTGTAGAAGACAGAAAAGGCATTGGTGGGTTGGGGGTGGGGGGACATGTCCATTGTCTCAAATTAGGGGAAAGAAGTGAGGAAAAAAAGTCATCCTTGGTGTGTTCTACGGGACCTCACTCAGCTCATTGAAGCATGAATCCTTGCTGGTTAAGGATATTATGAGACTAGTCAAATCGGATGCAAAGGTGATCCTTGAGAATTCAGTCTCCTGGATGTAGAGCTATATATTGAGAAGGATAACAGCAGGGCTGACACCAAATTGCTAAACACCTTCAAGGACTGCTTTTTAAAGAAACATGTCCAATAGAGTACTATCTTTTAGACCACCTTCACCTATGTTCTCAGTCATGGAGATAGGGCTATCTCCACTATAAAAGTCATGGAACCGGTTGGGGTCAGTAATATAGGTGGGTGAAGTTGGCAAACTTTGCTCTGCAGATTAATCCATGAATTTCATGGAATTTCACGAAGTCCACATGGTGAACAGCCACTGTGAAGTGTGGCATTCCACCCATGAAATTCAGGTTTATATAGTCGCCATATTGGTCTTTGTAAGAACAGATCCAGAAGCAAATGGTTTGATACCTTTTATTGAACCAACTTAGATGTCACAAAAAGAACAGAAAGCCTAAGCTTTCAAATCAACAAAGTCCTTCCTCAGTAGCTTATGACAGTTATTCAGAAAATCACAAACTATTAATACCTAGATCATACATAAAAAAACAGAAAGAATTCTCATTGATTTAAAATACTCATTTAAACCATAACAGCAGTTAAAACCAAAGGAATCACATTTCACCAGTTTGTTTTAAACTAAGGAGCATTTCAAGGCCAAATATTACCAAAATGAGATAAGAACTCTTCAAGCAGAAAGCTCAGCTAACATTGCTTATGCATGTCTTAGTATGCCTTGTGAATACAGTCTAATTAAAAGCGGAAACTTTGGATTAATACTAACTTAAGTATATGTTAAAATGTGATCCCTTACAGAAATAATTATATGAAATGTTTTCATGCTGCTCACATAAAAAATACCCACGTGATATGCTTGCTGCAAGTATTATTTAAATGTTAAATTGGAACCGATTGAATGCATAAAGCATGTGTGCAGCAAGTAAGTGTGGAAATCATGATTTTTATGTTAAATTGGGAAAGACTGCACGCATGTGGCATGTGTGCAAAAAGCAAGAGGTCACTGATAACTACACATGTAAAAGTTAAGTGACTTGCTCAGGATCACACCGCACCCAAGGAGGGGTTGATGAGATTCAAACTAAGGTCTTCATACCTCTAAGTCTCCTGGCTTACAGTTCAGTGCCTTTAACCTCTAAGCCATACTGTCTTCACACATATGGCTCACTTGTACTTCAATACATACTGTATCTGATTACATCTGCAAGCTTGCGGCATGCTTTTAGCCGCTATTATGCTTTTCAGTTTTCTTTTTCTTCTCTTACTCGTCTCAGTTTCACAGTTGACCTTTAGCACACATACCAATGGAAACTTGTGTGGTTTTTCCCACCTCAATACACAAACTTACCCACAGCACCACTTAATTACTTCTGTCTGGCCTGTACTCCTACTATTTTCTCTCAATAGTTTTGAATGCTTCCACACAGACTTTAAGTTGCAAACACAAAAGTAGCAATAACTTGACAGGCACCCACATGGCCAGTCCCCCCCCCCCGCCATGCACAACCACTGTAGCGGGTATGGAGATGCTGCTACAGACAACCCACCAAGTAGAGATATAAGTAAAAAGTCTCTTACTTGAGTACTAGGGAGCCAGAGGCAGTAGTCTTTAAGAGATGATGTCCATAGGTCAGAGTGCTGGGGCGTACCTCCTTGAAATGAAAGGAGTTACTTTTCATTACTATTTTATACATTATGACAGTGAGTTGGAGAATAATGAAAGCCACCGTTCTACTAACAAGGCCCTTCTTAGTTGAGCTGTGGCCTTCATTAATCTCCAACTCTCCATCAATAATGTATAAATAGTAATAAAAAATACCCCCATTCATTTCAATGGTGCACACTCCTGCAGTCTCCTTTGCCTATTGTCATAATGTGCCTGAGCCTGGAGATGTGGAGGTCAGCTTCACTGGGAGGGGGGGGCATATGCCTGACTATTGTGGGGCTCCAATATTCTGTGCATACCATACCACTCAGCTGTCTGTGAATGCAAGGGACAGCTCTAGAATGTCTGTAACATCTCCAAAAAGTACAACTTATTTGTTTTGATGGAAAAGTGATATGCAAATCAGGAGAAATACAAATGTATAAGATTCATCTGTATATAACCCAGAGCAGTACATCAGATTTGGGCTTAAACCCTACAAATTACTAACCAATTTTCTTCCTGGCTGAAGTTCTGCCCCCCCAAAGAACTTGGTTATGATTTTTCTCCCTGACTCCATTCCATTCAATACCCATCCCCTATGGGTCATGGAGCCACCCAAAGGTGAAGAAATGTGAAAAACACATCAATATTTCAGTCCTTCCTCCTTCCCTAATCCCCCTGTAAAAAAATAAATGATTTACTTTCACTTACCCGGCCACGTGGCCAGAATCTGCAGCCTGGCAAAGTGTGCCACCAGCCCAGTTTTTAGTCTGCTCCCCCTCTCTCCTTCTGCTAGAAGCTGGATGCTGGAACCAACCATCACAGATCCCCAATGTGGCCTGCGACCATGTCACTTCACCAACCAAACACACCCAACCTGGGTTGCTTGCTTCTTGCTTGGTTGCTGTTGTGGATGCTCCCGCACTGCACTGATCAAGGCCTATGAAGGCCACCCACACCACTGTCACCATTGTTGCTAAGCCTAGCTTGCTGCCGTGGGGGTCTGTGCTCTCTTTTTTTTTCATGGTGAGCCTAGTATAGTAAGTAGGTAGCCTAGTCTTGAGTTTGCTTCTAGCTCACCCTCTGCCCTTTCAGCCACCAGGGGGGATGGAGACTCACTAATAGTAAACCAACAAAAATATGCTGCCACAACACTACCATTGAGAGTTCAGTGTTCACCGACTCCTCCAAGCTGTAGTGTGCAGTCTGTCTACTCTGTGGCAGGAAAGACAGTGTCGCACTTGCAAGACTCATGCACACTTTTCTTGGCTGGAGCTTATCTACCTCAAATGTGATTGTGCCATCACTAATAGGTGGAGAGAGTGGATAACACAATACAGACACAGTTGAGTCTGGAGAGTACCTGCAGCATGGCACACAGGCTGTGTGGGCACTTGTTGTGCAAAAGATTAAATTCAAATTTAATGCCATTATTGCCACACCATAAGAACAACCTAGGCACAAATACTGGGGGGGGGGGGCAACTGCCTCTACCCTACCTAAATGGTACTGATGCTTAATGGTAAAAATGTATTCTCAGGTACTAATGTAATGATTTCCACTGTGTTCTAAGGTACTGTATCTCCATGTTTCATGATGTGTCCTGATCATCATGTGGGTTAGTGTCCCTCGTTGTCACTCATTTTGAGTGTCCATGTCCCTCATTTCAGTGACAAAATGTGAGGTATGGTGCATGCTTCCAAGACCCTACTTAGTACAAAGAGTGCTGAGCATGGTCATAGTGTATATGCTCAATACAGAATGACAAAGGGAAAGTAAGTGAGATGAAACAGTCATGGAGAAACACATTTGTAGCACTAAATATGCATAAGGGATTTGCATGGACCAAAACAGAAGGGATCAGCTTCACAACATAGCGGCCCCTCTTCATACATCTGGAATGGTGGATGTTGACTGGCTATATCCTAGGCATTTAATGCAGTAAGCAAACACTACTTCACAAATTAATGATGATTTACTGACAAAAATCAAAAGCCATTAAACAACTTGCAAAAGGATCACAATTAATGAGTTTACCTAATTTTTATGGGAATCCAAATAAAAATGTATTTTAATGACACTAATTGCTAGCAGTAGTATAAGAAATAGAAACTGATGTGTTTTGTTTTTTAAATGAGATTTGTACCAGCTTAACTGCAGCACACATGGCAAGCATGCAGCATGTGAATCTGATGTGATGTTTAAATGATGTTCACACCAGCTTAACTACTGCACTCATGACAAGCATGCAACACATGAACCTGATGTAATTTTTAGAAGATGTTCACACCAGCTTATCTGTTGTGCACATGTCAAGCTTGCAGCATGCGAAACTGATTTGCTTTTTAGACCTAGCTCACTTAAAATCATTTTGTGTATGCAAAATGCATGCAGACATTGCACAATTAAGCATGTGGCATGCATTCTGCATGTACGCAGCACACCTATATTTCTGTAAGGGATATTAATGTATGTTAAAACAAGCAAAAAAAATATATAACAGAAATTTTCTATATATGGCATAAAGAGGGTTTAAAGTAGAGTTTCCCTAGTGTGAGCAACTGGTTCATACATTTATACATTATACAACCTATCTGGAGACATTTTCCTAATTATACACTCAACTAGTTACTATATTCCATAAACTTTAAGATCTACAACGATGTAACATGATATTATACAGGATAATACCAATTATCAGTATAAAAGCCAAATTCAAAAACAAACATGTCAAAGAACCCCAAGAAAATGAGAATATGCATCCTAATGTGTTAAGGGTTCAGCATGTACCAATCACTACAATATATCACAATGGCATTCAATCTGTTAAAAAAATCCCAAATAAATGGAATCATGCAACTCAATATGTACAGAGTTAAAAAAATGTGACAGTATATAATCAAACTACTATATGCACAGTAACAGACTAAGGAATCTGAATAAAAACACAATGGAATTAACCTCCCCCCCCGGGAAGATTATTTGTTAGAAGGAAGTAAATATTCACTATGAATGTGATCCAAGAGTCCTAATACACCATTATTTACACCAGCCACTGCAATATTTACCCAATCGAATTAAACTTATCTAGGAACCCCAGGTGAGTGAGACCATGCATTCTAACATGTTCAGAGTTCAACAAAGTGACAGTATATAATAAAACTGCTATACATAAAGCAACAGCCTAAGGAATCTGAATAAACATCCAATGGAATTCCCCACCCCCCCCAGGGAATAAAATAGCTAGAAGAAAATAAATATTCACTATGTATGTGAACTAAGAGTGATAACACATGGTAACATCATTATGTCATGTACCTGAATATAAGCCTACCTCAGTATAACCACAGCCCCCACTATACCCTCCTCACATACACAACCTCCCTCATTAAAAACACACTGTACCCCACCACCCACCCACACACACACACACACACACACATACACACGCACAGTTCTTTAGTGAAAAACAACATATTGATAACCAGTTAAAATGGATCCTATACATATATATTTTTTTAAAAACATGCTGATGTCCTATTATATGTCCATCCTTTGAAGCAAAGGTCTGTGAAAGTTTAAGTAGAATAATGTGATATAAACCCCAAATCTATGTTTGTGCCATCTTCCACCATGTTGAGAAGTAAAATAAGCCTGACCTCAGAAGCCCCTCTCTGTTGTGTACTTTTGAAATGTCCTTTTAAGACCATTACTGACATATCTGTGATTGAGTGGTCATTCTGGGAGAAGTATTGCCCCACTGGTTTTCCAGTCATCTTCTAATTAATAGTATGTCTGTGCACATTCATTATACTGTTTAGTGCTTGCTTTGTCTCTCCTACATTCCCTGTGTGAGGACATCTCTTGCACTGAATAAAATAAACATACTTTGTGCCATGGTATTCTGTTCTAGTCCAGGTTTACTCCTAATAATCAGGTTGGCTAAATTAAGTTGTTGTTTAAAAGACAGTAGTGGAAGTTCTTGAAAAATGCAATATAGGGTCTCATCCTCACTAAATATCAGATGGAAGTATCGTAGGATGTGGGATTTCACATGAACATCGAAATGATATCAAACTCAGGCAGGCAATAAGGTGCATATAAAATGCTCAGTAAACGTTTATCATTTTATTACTTCAGCAAAATTCAAACAGAAATTAAAGAAAAGTAGTGTTAGCCATGGCAGTGGTGGGATTTCACAAGCACAGGAGGTCTTTAATAATCTTACATAGAAGTTTAGGGTCAGGATGATACGTGACTACTAAGGGTATTCTGTTGGTAGTAGTCCTTTCCTTACACTGAAGTAGTTGTTCTCTTGGTACCTGTGTTGCACATTCGACTGTTCTGTCAATTTCCCTGGAAGAGTGTTCCTGCTCAATAAAGGTGTTTTTCAACATAGCTAAATGTGTATATCTGTCCTCCTATTAGAACAGATACAGTGATATCAAAGTGCTTGACTGTACATGACAAATTTCTTGTGTGGCTTGGGTGATTACTATTCCTGTGTAAATATCTCTGTCTGTCTGTTGGCTTCCTGTAAATATATACTTGCAAAATTCCATCATTGATGGTGACAGTGGTGTCCAGAAAATTACCCCTGGTAGCAGAATATTCCAGGGAAAGCTTTATGTTTGGGTGGAGGTTATTAAGTTCTTCATGGAAATCCTTAAGTGTATCAGTGTCCTCTGTCCAAATTATAAACAAATCATCAATGTACTTGAAAAAAGAGAGTGGTTTGTGTGTATAGTGCCTTAAAAAGTCCTCCTCCAAATTCACCATAAAGAGATTAGCATAATGTGGGGCCATCCTGGTGCCCATTCCTGTTACCATAGTTTGAACTTAATGTTTACCATTGAAGCTGAAATTTTTATGTCAGAATGAATACTGCAAGTTTTCCCATCACTTCATGGTTGATGTTTTGGTACAATCCTTTCTCATGTAGGTATTTCAGGCAGGCTTCAATGCCATCCATGTGTGGAATATTAGTGTACAGGGATGTTACATCCATCCTGGCTAAAATGGTATTAGGTGGTAAGTCCTTATAACCAGAACATTTATGCAGGGAGTGTGTAGTGTCCTGGATGTAACAATTCCTTTCTGTAACCAGTGGTTTTAAAATGGTTTCTATAAACCTTGAGATCCCCTCAGTTAGGGTACCATTGCCAGAGGCTATGGTCTCTTCCAGGATTACCGGGTTTATGTATTTTTGGCAGCATGTAGAATGCCCCTGTCTTAGGTTCAGCAGGAATGAAGTCATTTAGTTTGTCTTGGACATAGTTTGGAAATGATCTAATTAGGTCCAGTAGTTCTCTTTTACAGTTTGTAATTAGATCATATTTCAGTTCTCTGTAGTATGTATGGATAGTTAGTTGTCTGTTGGCTTCATTGAAATAGTCCTCTCAGTTTAATATTATCACTGCAGAGCCGTTATCAGCTTTTTTTAAGACAATGTTGGGGTTCAATTTCAGTATTTGTATAGCCCTCCATTCCAATGGAGAGAGATTGTAATGGGCCTGTTTTTGCCTATTAAGGATCTGACCAGTAACTCTCTGGCGAAAGCAATGAATGTAGTTGTCCAGTTTTTTATTACACCCACTTGGGGGGGGGGGCTAAAATTAGATGATTTCTTTCTGTTATCCATTAAATTGTTACTGTTTGTAATTTCTTCACTGCCTGTGATTTCTTCTCTGCTGTGAAAGAACTCTTTAAGTCTCAATCTACAGAAGTATTCCTCCAGTTCACCAGAAAACTGTGTTCTGTCCAGTGGTTTTGCTGGGCAGAAGGTGAGGCCCTTAGAAAGTAAACCTAATTGCCCAGAAGTTAGTGTGTGGTTGGACAAATTAACCATCGAAAGGTACCCATGAGTGTGACTTTGTTGTTCAGACACTCTGTTATGTTCTTCATGGTTGTTAGGAAGTATGGTATGTTGAAGGGTAATTAACTTTCTATTTTTAATGAGCATGGCTTTTCTTAAGGTCCTTTGGTAGTTCATGTGTTTCTCATGCAAGATGTCTGGATGGAATAGGCTTACCTGAAATCATATCCAGTGTGATAACAATTCCATAAAACAGTTTCTTCAAAAATGCTTTCTTGTTATAAGATCTGTGGATCCTGTGATTTCTCAATTTCTCAGAGGTCCTACAACAGTTGTTCAGCATACATAGAATTATCTGTGTTTTTAATGGATTCCAAATAGTTAATCCTTTAGGGATGATGTTGCTCCTCTTACACTGGGTTAGAAAATAGATGTCACTGGTCTATCTGGGCCAGTTTCTTCTTGATGTTGTGTAACTGTCATATTATATGGCGAATTCCGGTATTTTCCATGATGACAAACAGATTTAGTTTATTTGCCATATTGGTCCTTGTAAGAACAGATCCAAAAGCAAATGGTTTGATACCTTTTATTAGACCAACATAGATGTTACAAAAAAAACAGAATGCCTAAATTTTCAGACCAACCAAGTCCTTCCTCAGAAGCGTATGACAGTTATTCAGAAAATCACAAACTATTACTACCAAGATCATACATAGAAAAAAACCCAGAACAAATTCACATTGGTTTAAAATACTCATTTAAATCATAACAGCAGTTAAAACCAGAGGAATCACATTTCACGAGTTTGTTTCAAACTAAGGAGCCTTTCAAGGTCAGATATTGTAAAAATGAGATGAGGAGTCAGGACTCTTCAAGTAGAAAGCTCAACTAAGTAGGTTTGTTCCTTAAAGACAGGCACTACTGTTCTAGGCCTAGACCCATGAAGGAAGCTCAGTAGGTAGAGAGGGAGAGAGAGGACAAGGGGGGAGGGGCAATGACATCAGATGGGGCAGAGGAAGAGAAGACTAAAGGAGAAAAGGGGCTCGGCTAAGGGGCTATGAGGTCAGAGAGGGGGCAGAGCCAAGGGACAATAAGGAAGGCAATTTGATTGGGTAATGGGTTAGAGAGAGAGAGAGGGGAATTAGAGTTAAGAGGGGAGGGGTTTGAGAGGGTTAATAAGGGGCTGCAAGTGAGGTGTCTCCCTGACATTTCCTAGACAGACTTTTTTGTTTCCTGCCCACTGGCTATGGAAAAGGGCAAGAAAGGAAGAGGGGGAAAAACAAGAGGATCAGTCAAAGGGAAGTGACTATGGACTGCTGAAGGTGGACAGCGGGTGGGGAAGGAAAGAAGGAAGGAAGTCCTTAAAAGGGGAGGGGTGAGGAACCCAACTTTGTTGTACATCAAGACGGGGGTAGCAGGGCTACTCAGTGGTATGGACATCCAAGGTAGCAAAAGGGGGAGTCAGGAATGTACACCTGGCCCAGAATTGAAGAAAAAGACCCCCTCAGATTTACATTTGGGGTGAAAGGATAATAAAGTGATGTGATGAAAATATGTAATAAAAACTGAAATAAAGGTGAATTAAATTATAACGATGGTATAAAGTGGATTACAATTAAAATGTATTGAAAGGTTTTTGTGAATTAAAGTATTGTGGATCGTACTATGGGAATAAGGATTTCAATAAAAGGTGTGCCAACTGAACAACCAACATAACATCATGTGTGGTCTCACTTCATTGGGGTAGGGCTCTAGGACAATATTAATTAAAAATGTCTTAATATGCTTTGTGAATACAGTCCAATGAAAGGTAGAAACTTTGGATTAATTCCAACTTAAGTATATGTTAAAATGTGATATTAATGTATGTTAAATCAAGCAAAAAATATATAACAGAAATTTTCTACATAGGCATAAGGAGGGTTTGAAGTAGAGTTTCCCCTAGTGTGAGCAAATGGCTCACATATTTATACATTACACAACCTATGGGGAAACATTTTCCTACTTATACACTTAATATTAATTAATTTTCTTACGGGTCTTTGACATGTTTGTTTTTTTAATTTGGCTCTTATACTGATAATTGGTATTATCATGTATAATATCATGTTACAGCACTATAGATCTTAAGGTTTACAAAATATAATAACTAGTTGAGTATAACTTTATGCATTATACAGGAACCATAGCTGCCTCTCACTACCAGCCAGGCGTGAACTAGTCGGAAGATGATATTGCCTATCTTTCACTACTGTGATGTAGTGTTAAGTGTCGTTCCCAAGTCCTTCTTAATTGGATTGGATTCCCTTTTTAACTCCTTCTGCCATTTTGTTCTTGATGCCTCCTCTCTCACCCATCACTACCACTCCCTGGCTTTCTCCTCCTTAGAAAATCACTGCCACCTCTACTGTGCCAAATTCACATCGAAATTTTAGTTTGGAATGCTCCACACTTATCTTACCTCTTCCCTATCCATTCTCCCCCCACCGGACCATTCTCTGAGGTCATGCAGCTCTCAGCTATATGTAGTTTCTTGATGGTCTACTGTTATATGACAAATGGCCTTCACGCATTGCTTCCCTAAGGTATGGAATGCCCTGCCTCCCCAGATTCGCCACTCTTTCTCCCCCACTCCATACCCTTAGCCCTTCAAAACTTTCTCAAAGTGAATTGCACCTGTGGCTAATGTCTCTATTTTTTCCCTCCATCTTGCTCACTGCTCCATCCTCTGCTTGGCAAGCTACTCGCATTATGATTGCACATCACTGTCCCATTGTGTTGATTACAACTGCATTCTACTAAAGCACTTCAAGGTATATTGTCCTTGGTTTATTTTTGCACTGCTAATCTGCCATGAATCTGTCAGTTGTACCAATTGCTTTTATGTTTGTGATGTATGTATTGTAAAATGTATGTTTATTCTCCCTATTACCCCCACCCGGCGCACTGGGAGGCAAGTAATTTGTCGCTCAGTGTGAAATATTTCAATAAATAAAAGTAAATAAATACATAAGTATCACATTTTAACATATACTTAAGTTAGTATTAATCCAAAGTTTCTGCTTTTCATTAGACTGTATTCACAAAGCACACTAAGACATTCATAATTATTTTTTTTTTAATTCTGTCTTTTATCTTCCTGAGCTGCCAGCCACCCGGTACCTCATCTCAGTCATGGACCACAAACTTCCACCCCCACAATGGCTGCGACCCTCTGATACCCCCAGATTTCCCCCCAGGGTGGGGTTGCAACACCCTGGACTAGTGCTGCAGATGTCGGGATTGGTCAGAGGGCCAGCCTGGGGGGGGCTAATTGAAGCCCATGGTGAGTGTCATCTAGGGCGACTGGCAGCTTCTCCAGTTTCCTGGTTTTCTGGGGAGCGGGGGCATGCAATTGTGTCCTGCATCTACCCTGCCCCCTTGAGTGCTGCTATGCGCCAGTAGCTGCGTTGACCCTGGCCGCTGCCAGGGGTCCGTCAAGCACTAGATGGGCTCCTAACCTGGATGCCAGTGTCACAAGTGGAAATCCAACCACTGTGCCAATGTGCCAGCTCCTAAGACTTTCATAATTAATGTTAGTTGAGCTTTCTGTTTGAAGAGTACTTATCTCATTTTGGTAGTATTTGACCTCAAAAGGCTCCTTAGATTAAAATAAACTGGTGGAATGTGATTCCTCTGGTTTTGATTGCTGTTATAGTTTAAATGAGTATTTTAAACCAATGAGAATTCTTTCTGGTTTTTTTTATGTATGATCTGGGTATTAATAGTTTGTGATTTTCTGAATAACTGTCATACGCTTCTGAGGAAGGACTTGGTTGTTCCTAAAGCTTAAGCATTCTGTTCTTTTTGTGACATCTAAGTTGGTCCAATAAAAGGTATCAAACCATTTGCTTCTGGACCCATGAAATGTGGAATTTCATCAGCAAATTGCCAAATTTTACCCACGAATGGCAGATATTCACCAGAATTCTGCACTTCATGGGGGAAATGCTGCACTTTGCAGCAGATCATCACCATTTTGAAGATTCTGAAGGTGGGGGAAACTTGTTGGAGCTCCATGGAGGTGAATTTTTTCCTGCTTTGCAGAAAATTCACCCTTTGAATATAACGGTTGGCCCACCTCTAGTCAGTAACCACAACTTGGTCACCCTCTCCCTAGTGTAAGGAAAAACTAGATTAATCTCAGCCACAAAGACCAGACACTTTAGAAAAACAGTCTTTACCATGGTGAAGGACTGGTATCTAAGTGTTCAGAGCGTCTGCATAATGCAGAGCACATGTAGTGTTATTGAATAAATGTTCAAAGTAGCTGCAGAGATCTGCATACCTGTAAGCAGTAAGGAAACATGAGCTAGAAAGATATACATTTTCAAAAGGTACCTAAAGCATCTTATTTTGAACAAGTAGGTCTATGGCAATTGGAAAGAGACAGGAAGCTTTTAAACCAGAGAGGAATATAAAGCAGAACTGACAGACAGCAAAACTAGACAAGACTAAAACAGAAAGGTAAGGTCTAAAATCCAGCATAGTAGCAAGAGCTGCAAACAACACTAAAGTTTCTTCTAGTATGTCAATGAAAGGAGAAGGATTGATGTGGGGTTGGGCCCTTGAAAACAAGGGTGGAGTGAGGAACCTGTGAGGGTGCCAAAGGAAATGGATGAGCTGACTGACAACATGGGGTGCATTGGGAGAGGGATTTCTAGCAGGAGGATGGAGGTGATATTGCCATTGTGTCACTCACTGATGAGGTCTCATCTGGAGTACTGTGTCCAGGCCTGGAGGTTGCACCTCCGCATGGACATTGGAAGCATGGAGGCAGTACAGAGAAGGGAAACCAAAATTTTGAGCGGTTGCACAAGAAGCCATAGGAGGGGAGGCTGCAGGAACATTGCATGTAGTCCCTAAAGAGAGAGGAGAGTGAGAAGAACATGATTGAAATCTACAAGTACCTCACAGGCAGAGATGGGCAAATTTAGAAAACTTCCCTCTGTGGATCTATTCATGAATTCCATGGAATTTTGTGAATTCTGTATAGTGAAGTTTCCCCTGTGAAGTACAAAATTCTGCAATGAATTGTGAAATTTTGCTGAAATTCAACTGTTAATGGGTGAAATTCCACACTTCATAACAAAACTTCACCATTTTGGATTTTCTGAGTGTGGGGAAAGCTTTGCGGAGCACTGTGGAGGTGAATTTCAGCCACTTCACAGCAAATTTGCTTGTGAATTTTTGCTTCACTGCATCTCTACTCATAGGAGTGAACAAGGTGCAAGTGAAAGATCAATTTCAGAGAAAGGAAGGCACAAGAACAACGGAACATGCAATGAAGGTAAGAGGGAAGTTTAGAATAGATGTGCAGAAGTACTTTTGCATGGAAAGGATGGTGGATGACTAGAACAGCCTGTGAGAGGAGGTAGTGGGGACAAAGACTGTGGTGAGCTTCAAGCATGCATGGGATAGACATGGGGCATATTAGGGGGAGGAACAGGGAGGGAGTTACACCTATGACCAACTAGGGGTAGTGGTGACAGAATAGGCAGGGACAAGGGGCAGACTGGATGGGCCTAAAAGTCCTTTTCTGATGACAAAAATCTATTTTTCTATGTTTCTAAATAGTTTGCTTCAGTGTTAACCAAAGTTTCCCTGGTGGAGAGAAAGGGAAAATTGGGATGACACCTAACATCACGGGTAGCCACCATGCAGACATTGGCCATTATGCCTGCACTGGTAGCTGACTGCTTGGCACAGATAAAGCCAGGTAAGTTTCATGGGGCACAGTTTAATAAGAGGCCTGTGCCTCAGCAGTGTAGGATAATAGGGTGCAGTTTTGGGGGTAAGCACACCCCAAGACAAGTACACACAGTCTTAAAATTAGGTGCACATGTACAGTAGTTACAGATACAGTAAATACATGAAAAAACACAGTGGGTAGTTGCAATAATAACTAATTTATTTTCATGCTTAAATGAAAAAAAAACAAAAGCACACACACAATCACAAAGTGCCCATCCGCTTTATACAGGTGGGTCCATGTCACGGGGCTGGCGCCTTGTAACAGACAACCCCATTTGTAGCCATCCGCAGAGCTGTGGGGAGATCCAATTGGCTAGCCCCACTTACAAATTGTAGCCTTATTTAAAGGTACCAAGTAGACAAGTAGTGATTTAAACAAACACAAGTTTAATTATCAAATTCCACAATACAAAAAACTACACTAAACATATAAAAACAAAACTAGGCACCACAAAGTTAGCATTTAATGATAGAAATATAAGCCTGTTAAGCATATAGAACATGTACAGAAGTTTGATAGAGGACAAATGACAACAGGAAATAGCAGAAACATCACAGGTGCAAAGAAACCCATACGACCTTATGAATAAGTAAGTGGATGACATGATAAACAGACTGCAGGCCCTTACACATGGCCAAAGATTGTTACTGTAGGGATCAGTTGTTGTACATTGACTACATAGGAAACCACATACAGTATCTGGAATAAAGGAAAAGAAAATAACATATTAAGTCATTTGTCACAGATTTTTGAAACAGAATGTTAAAAAAGACAGGTGTGATTGATTATGAGTAAGCCTATCTGAATAGTATAACAAGAGCAAATAAAATGTTAATCATAAGAAGAGCCAGAGACTCCAGTCCTCATTGAGTCCTAGGATTCTCAAGCTTTTTTAACTGAAAAATCCAGTAAATCTCAATCTTGAGGAGATAGGTTAGCCTGTTGCTTCCCCATTTGCCAACAGAGGCAGAATCTGTGCTCATAAAGTTCAACATTTCAGCATTACTACCATGTGCTTTGTAATCTGTGTACTTACAGGGGTTTCAATTAAAGGGTGTTTTATGCTTTGAATATGCTTTTGCATTCTTTCACATAGTGGTGTAATGGAACACCCCACATATACTTTTTTACAGGGGCACCATAACACGTTCATAACCATAACACATGAACAATAACATTTTTGCTGCAGTTATAAATTGTCTGATTTCAGTCTTTCTTCTCATAGCCTGCAAGTGAAACCCCCTCCCCCAAATGCAGTATGAACAGGCACTGCAATGTTCACATTTATGCATCCCCTTAGGAGGTAAAGGTAGCCAATTTCTGTAAGAAGGGGGTCTCACTTGGGCTCTCAAACTGACTGCTAAACAACTTGTCTCAAGCTGGGAACTTTTCTGTAAGATATTCTTGGATAAGGATTACTGCCCTGTATAGCAGACAACATAGGATTGCCTTTTAAAATGGGCCAAAACCTAGTTACAATGTCCCCATTGTGCATGACTTGTTAGATTCAGTTACAAAACAGAGAGGATCATCATCGTTTTGGTTCTTTGGTATTAGCAAATAACTTCTACTGAAGTATATGGCTTTAACTGCTGCTTATTAAACCAACTCTACCATATCCACCTTCCAAGAATCTCAAAGTGAGTTCTTTAGCCTGAGTTTCAAAATCTTTGATAGTTGAATAATTACTTCTTAATCTTAGAAACTGTCCATACAGAATTGACTTAAACAACCCATGGGGTGAGAACTGTCTGCATTCAGTAAACCACTGGTGGCAGTGGGCTTTGCATATACTGTACTACAGACAGTTCCAGCAGGGCTGACACAGGGTGATATCCAAAATGTTTAGTTTTATCATTTCTAGCTTTACGTGTAAGTCTATAATTGTAATTATTCACATTTATCCTGGAAACAAAATTAAAAGCCTCCTGCTCAGTAACTTCCTACTCACAGACCACATCATCAATGTGACTGAAACACTTGCTGATGTGGCCTGTGTGTCGTCTTCTGGCATTCAAGGCAATCCTCTCCTCCTATAAAGAGAAGAATACATTTGTGAATGAGGCCACCGTGGATGCCCAAATCATTGTGCCACAGATCTGGAGAAATATTTGTTGCCAAATTCAAAATGGTTGTGGCAAAGGATGATGTACAGAGCCTCCAAAGTGAATGATTTGTGGACTTCATCTCTGAGAAGGTGTTTGTTGAGAAAATGGTCACAGGATTTTACCCCCAGGTTGTGTTTCTTACCAGGGTTGATCAAAACATTCGCAGCCTGACATGGAAAGAAATGCACTGTGAACCTAGTATTATTTTTCAGCATAGTCTCCTTTCAGTTTAATACATTGAGTCCTATGTTGTTCTAGCATTGTTACCCCATCATACCAGTCAGCTGTCCCTGATTTTCAGGGATGTCCCTGATTTTGCCTCAGAAATTTCTTCTGTCCCTCCTAAATTTGGCATTTGTGTCACTGAAAAATAGGGATTTGAGTCATAAAATAATGCCAGCCACTGGTGTTACAGTCTAGTTCTCATTAAGAAAATGCTATTCACACTAAGAAGCATGTTGCACACAGCTTCTGGAACTACTATTACTATTTTTTCAGATGTGTCCCTAATTTTGGTCATTTGTCCCTGATCATTTTAAGCCTTGTCCCTGATTTGGGATGAGGGAGGTTGAGAGGTATGTACCCCATCATGGTAGAATTCTGTTTCTTGGCCCCCCACAGAAAATCTTCCAAGGTAGATATCACCTCTTTCATCATCAGCAAATCTCTTTCCATGGAATTCAGCCTTCAGTTTTGAGAACAGGTAGAAGTCTGAAGGAGTAAAATCTGGTGAGTAGGATGGGGTGAGGAAACATGTAATACCCACATTCTGTTGCAGCAGCTACTGCAACCTGTGCTGTGTGGGGTGAAGCAAAACACCTCGCCTTAATTTTACACTTTGGCTTTGATGGCTTCTCTGAGCTTGTGCAGTTCTGCAGCATTGTACTCACCAGTTATCACCTTTCCTTTTTCAAGATAGTCAATCATGATCACACCTTCAGAGTCCCAGAAGACTGAGGGCACAACTTTGCCACTGTTTAAACTACTTTGGCATTGTAAATTCATGAATTTTCCATTGTTTGCTTTGCTGTTTACACTCTGGATAAAATGGTGAACCCATGTTTTAGCTATTGTTACAATATGACTGATAAAGTTTGCTGGATCACCCATGTATTGTGCAAGAAGTTGGCTTGAAATGTCCCTTCTGGCTTGTTTCTGATCACACGTCAACATTTTTGGCACTCATCTTGCTGACACTTTGCTCATGCCCAAGTTTTCAATTAAGATTTATTGTAGTGCCCCAAAACTGATGCCCAAGGTGCTAGCTTAATGCTGTATAGTTACTTATCTGTCTTTCATCACCATTTGATGGACTGTATCAATGTTCTCCTCAGTTGTCACCTCCCTTGGGTGCCCTGACCTGGGATCATCTTCAACACTTTTGCCATGCTTAAATTCACAGCAGCCCATTTCATGACAGAAGAATAGGAAGGGGCTTCTGTCCCAAGTGCTGACAGTATCCTCATGGATTTGCATTGGAGACATTCCTTCAATATGGAGGTACTTGATGATTGCTCTGACCTGAGTTTTCTCCATTCTGAAATGATCATCACTGATCAAACATTGTCTGGCATGTACCTATAAAAGAAAACATCAGATCATTATACCAGTAAGCCATATTTTATTCATATTAGTGTAAATATACATTAAAATAATACTAGGTTCATAGTGCATTTTTTTCTGTGGCAGACTGCAAACTTTTTGATCAGCCCTTTCATATATAAAGGTTCAGTATAAGTCCCGATGAACAAATAGTCATCTTTCCAGCTAGAGTTTTCAAATTTCTCAAATGCATGCATTGTATCATAAATTTTTATTTTAAGCCTGTGTACATAGACCTTCAAAAAATTGCAAAGATTGTCATTGGCTGACTTGGCCTCTAAAATTATTGGCCTTCTGGGAAGATTTTGAATATCTATGTATTTTAGGAACAATATATAAAACTGACACCATAGGACTGTCATTCAAGATGTACCTATACTCTTCATTACTTTTATCGCCTGAAGCCCTACCCTTGCCCCTTAGAGCTGACAAGAATTTCTGAAAATATTTTATAGGGTCACACTGCAGTTTCCTGTAATTAGACTCCACTGACAGTAGCTTATTGACTTTAGACCTGTAAAAAAATGTAGACATAATGACCTCATTGCCGCCCTTGTCTGCTAACTTGGTTATTTGATTCAGCATATTTTTTAATTCTGCTATAGCTGTAACCTCTGCAGCAGTTAAACTGTGACATACAGAGTGGCAAAACATGTTAGGACCTTCTCAACCTTTTACCTTAATACACATTTTTATGTTTTGATTTCCGGATTACTGTGTGGTGGGCAGAAAACAGACATTTTTTTTTTATTTTCTTAAAGTTTTAAAATCTTGTTTAGTCTGTTCTACCAAATGATTTATATCTTTACCACTAAGATCCATTGTAATGGATTCCCCAATGTCTTGATTTTCTTGGAAAAGTTCTTTCAATGCCTTCAGGTTTTCTAAATCCTGTTCAGTAAGAGAGAGTTCCTCATCTGCATATTCCATCATTTCCCATTTTTTTTTTGAATTGAATCAAATTTATTAATTTTATGAAATGAAACAAATGAGAGAAACATCAGAACTGTAAATAAGACAATAAGCAATCCCCATAGTCCCCACCGACACCGCCCCCACCCATCCCTTCCTATGGAGTGTGGCTAATGAGTTAACAGAGGAGCAGGAGACAGCACTGTAGAGTGGATCACTTCAGGTAAAGGGCATATAGTTTCTTCCACCTCTTGTCAAAGCGAGCTGGCTTGTGACAAATGCTGGCTATCATACGTTCAGTCCATAAACAAAAGGCCAACTCTTGTAACCATTCCAGAAGTGGGTGGGAAACCAGGTCCAGCCAGTGTCTAAGAAACAGCTTCTTAATGGCAATAGAGATTAAAGCCAGATGGTATCTTCTCTCTTTCAGAGAAACTGAACTATAGTCCCCATTAATTAAGGATTCTGGTGTAAAAAGACCTGCGAGGCCCAATAGCAGATCCGCATTAGTCTCAATATGTTTCCAGAGGGGAGCTACCTTACTGTAAGACCAGAAGATGTGCAAGAGAGTGCAATCTTCCTGGCCACATTTGGTACAGGTAGGAGAAACCAGGTGTCCCATCTTGGCCAGCTTAACCGGGGTGTAATATAGGTTATTTAGGATAGGAAACTGAGTGAGTCAAAGTCTGTCCTGGGAGACATACCTATAGAGATCTCTCCATATATGTCCCCAGTTTAAAGTAGAAGAAGGAAGAAATACTGTCCATTCTCTGGGGCCACATAGAGGGAGTAGGGAGATTTTATCCAGAATGAGAGAGTATATTACAGCAATACCATGGGGTTTTGGAACTGAGTCCTTCAAGGAGTTAACGAAAGTGGATTGGTCAGTAAAATCAGAAGAGGATCCCAAAACCCAGATAAGGAGATGTCTCAACTGGAAAACTTTGAAAATATGTGACAGTCCCATCTGGAATTTCTGTAGGATCTCAGGTGAGGAAAGAAGCAAGCCCTGGCTTAAGGAATCTGCAGGGTCACACCTGTTAAATTTGGTAACCATGAGGAAGAAAGCGGATGCTTCCCTATTTTAATGTTGTTATTGAATAAGAGAGGCTGAGAGATATCTTTAGAAGGTTGATATTTGAGGCATGCACATAGCTGATAAAAGACGGAGTCACGTGATGCAGTGGTGCTGAACAGCAGCTTACTGTGGAGCTCCCGTTCTTCTCCTCCTAAAATAGCTCTCTTTCATTTTTTAAATCCACGCTATCTACCTTGAGGCGAGCTAAGAAGGTTTCCTACCACTGCAGGACCCCTCGAGGATCGCGACCGGCGACTCAATTGCCTTCATTTAATAAACGCGATGGCTGAGTCAGAAATGAAGGCCGCGGGAGTCAAACACACTCCCCCAACCTTGCCAGAGAAGGCCTCCAAAAAGGCAAGGAATACAAGTGCTAGCACCACTTCCACATCCAAGCAGCATTCCAGTGGGGCAGCGACCTCTACACAGGGTACTGTACTGACAGAAGAGCGCTTTTTAGAAGAGCTGTCTCCGTTCAGAGAAACTCTCCAGGAAATCTCAAAAGAGATTAGGTTGTTAAGGGTGGATTTCACTGATCTCTCGAGGAGAGTCAGTGACTCAGAGGCCAGGCTTTCTTCAATCGAGCAGTGGGAGCACAGAATTGACCCTGAGATTGTTAAATTGAGACACCAGATCCAGAAACTCCAGGCAAAAACAGAAGACCTGGAGGGGAGGAGTCATCGGAATAATGTGCTGATTCTAGGCCTCCCGGAGTCAGAGGAGGGAGGCGACACCCTACACTTTATCCAGCAACTCTTCAACAAAATTGTGGGCCCTTCACCTATCCACCAAAAGTATCACATAGAGAGGGCCCACAGATCTCTCAAACCTAAGCCACCTCCGGGTGCCCCTCCAGGCCCATAATTGTGAGACTTTTAAGCTACCTGGAGCGCCAGCATATCCTTGATAAGGTTAAGCAACTGGACTCTATTCTTTGGGGTAACAGCAAACTCAGAATCACCCAGGATCTTCCCTACGAGGTCCGACACAGAAGAGCTGCCTTTCATCAGGTCGTCAAGAAACTCATAGCAGCCGGGAGAGCCTTCAGGATGATATATCTAGCTAAATTGCTCGTTCAAATGGAAGGCACTTGGCGTGCTTATGAGAAGCCGGACGAGGCGCTAGCTGACCTTAAGAAACTGTTACCGGACTTATTTAAGTGACTCTCCTAGCACTCGGAGTAGCCGGGCCTTTCTCTCAGTAGGCCCTATGTTAAAATTAAGCTTTAACCTAATTTTAGCCAGCCCGTTTAGTTCTTTTTTCCCTTAACTGGTTCCCGCTAGTGCACCTGCCTCGTACAATCTAAAACAAGCAAGGTACCTGGCTTTTTCTTTACTGTACAGAGGTCTTCAGTGGTGGAGATCCGTGATGGAATAGGCCTCGGGGGGTAGTAGGCCTTTAGGCCTGCTCGTCCTGTTCTCGACCGTCGGTGCGCCTGGTCCCCTTAGCTGCACATCGGGTACTGCTGAGCAGGGGATTTGTTCCCGGGGGACGCTTTTCGCGGTCGGACCGTTTGGTCTGTCAGCGGAGCTTCCTCCATGTTTTCTTCCTCCTGCATTTCCGGGTGGGCCTGAGCAGCTTCGTTGATGAGATGTGGACCCTTTCCTTGATGGGGTTTCTCCCAGGGACCTTCTTTCTTCCCTTCCATGACCGGACACATGGTTTCCAGGTACTGCAATGACTACTTTTTTTACTGTGAAAGGCGGGGGGCTTCAGTGGATTGGTGCCTCAGAGCCCTGCCTTTGCGACACCTGAATGGGATTTGGTGGGTACCTGTAGGGGTTTATTTAACTGGTTTTTTCTCGCCCAGGACACGCTTGTTTCACGCTTTGGATTGGTGGGTGATTTGTATCATGGTCAGCTTTCGTTGCTCTGGGGTCTTTTATACGGTACCCATGGGGTGAGGGGTGGGTGGATCTGTTAATTCCATGTCTTTGCTAGTCTGGTTTTCTGGAAATGGGTTTGTAAATAAGGGGTCAACTTTAACTGTTGTGAGCATTTGTTGTTTTTGGGTGTTGTGGGAGGGTATTGTTATGGAGGGTAGCCGCCAGTGGTTGTCTTCCTCTGTTGTTGTGGGTTTTATACCTGCTCAATCCAGTTTATAATGAAGTGGCATTTCTCTGTTTTTCTGATGAAAGCTGTCTTTTGTCTTTGTCACAGTGGCGGCTGGGTTGGGGTGGTGGGGGGAGTGGAGAGGGTGTCACCACTGATTGGCCTGTTGGGGATTTCTATGCAGCTCACCTCAATTTTATTACTGTTCCTCGAGGATGGCTTCGGTTCATGTTAAATTAGCCAGTTGGAATGTAAGGGGCATCAGGAGACTAAGAAAAGATTCCGCATACTGTTTAACTGTTCCTGTTGGGGTTGATATTTTGCTTCTACAGGAGACACATATAACAGCGGATATTAATATGTTAAAGGTTAAAGGATTCTCTCAAGTTATAGTTGCTGGTGTGTCCTCTGAAGCTAAGGGCGTAGCAATCATGATTAAGAAAAGTATACCTTTTATCCCAGAGAAAATCACTCAAGATCCCGAGGGCAGATATATTTTTGTGCAGGGTTCCCATTATAACTCCGCTATAACCCTTGGTTCCGTTTATGGTCCGGTTGGGGGAGATGCCGGTTTTTTAATGCACTTAATAGATAAATTAAGTGTGTATTTGCCAACACCCCTTATTCTGGGAGGGGATTGGAATATTGCCCCATCACAAGAACTAGATAAAACCTATAGGCCTTTGAAGCCCCATCCTCAGCCCAACTAGTGCTAGAGACTTAGGTAGAATTTTAGGATTGGTGGATCCTTGAGGACTCTGCATCCTTTTAATAAGAGTTATACCTTTTTTCTCCACTTCATAACTCTTGGTCCAGGTTGGATTATTTTTTATAAGCACCTCCTTATGGCAAATATTACCCTGGTAGGCATTGAGCCTATTGTAATTTCTGACCATGCTTTAGTTTGGCTTCAATTCAACCCTCCTCTTTGGTACAGCGGACACAATATGGAAGCTCAATACTCAGGTTTTAAAGGATGAGCACTCTAACGCTCAGATTAAGTCCCTAATCAAAGAATATCTGACATTAACCAGGGATCAGTGGCCAGGTTTGACATCCTAGGGTGCTTTAAAATGCTTCTGAGGGGGCTCATTAAAATCTCCGCTAGAAGGAAGAAACTCAGGACTCAAAACTTCTTCTCTTAGCTGGTCAGATTATGGCAGAAGACTCCTTGCTTCCTCTAAGTCCCTAAAGAGTTTGGAGCAGCTACATAAACTTAAAATTAGTATGAGGGGCTGGTCGGGAAAAACTGAATTTGCATTATTGAGATCCAAAGCCAAATATTTAGATCAAGGGAGAAACCGAGTAGGCTTTTGGCCCTAAAACCTCAAGGAAGTAGAAAATTCAAGGCTGGTCCCAGCTTTAGAGGCACAGGATGGCTCCATCAGGACAGGGCCCAGAGATATTGTCGAGGTTTTCAGACTATTTTACCAAAATCTTTACGGTGCTATTCCAGCCCCTCCTCCTCGCCTGTAATTGAGACCTTTTAAACCAATTTCTCCACCCTGCCTCTCCGAGGACCAAGCATCTTTCTTTCTGCTCCTCTATCCCTGAAAGAGATTGAGGATGCCATTAAAAATCTTCCGCCAGATAAAGCCCCAGGCCCAGATGGCTTACCCTCCAACTTTACAAGGCCTTTTGCAAGGAATTGGCTCTACACTTTGGAATTTTATAACTATCTTCTTTCTCGGCCCATTGGACCCATCTTTATTAGAAGCCATCATAATCCTGATTCCCAAAACAGAAAAACCCTCTGGATCCGACCAACTACAGACCCATCTCACTGTTCAATTGTGATATCAAAATCCTGTCTAAAATTTTGGCCTCACGTATTAAGCAGGTTTGGCAATCACTTTTCAGCAGGGAGCAGGTAGGCTTTGTGCAGGGTAAGTCAGCTGCGGACCACATGAGAGTTCTTTCCTGTGTCTTCCAAGCAGCCCAGGCCTCTCAGGTTCCCATGGCGCTGGTGGCTTTAGATGCTGAGAAGGCATTTGATCGTGTCCACTGGGATTTCTTATGGAGTGTTCTGGCTAGGTTTGGGTTCGCGGAGAAATTCATCAAGGTTCTATATAAAGATCCCTCGGCTAAAATTTACTGTAATGGAGTTTTTTCGTCCAGCATTCGGCTTTTTTCTGGCACCCGTCAGGGCTGTTCCCTCTCGCCATACCTTTTCAACCTTTATGTAGAGCCCCTGTTGCTTAGTCTTAAGGCAGCTCCAGGGGTCCAAGGATGTCAATCTATCAACAAACTTCCACATTAGCCGTCTTTGCAGATGATATTCTATTACAGTTGACTTACCCGGCGGACTCCCTACGAGTAGCCCTAAATATAATAGGGCAATTTAGTGCTGTATCCAATTACAAACTTAATTTGGCCAAGTCAGAAATTTTCTCCCTCAACTTGCACACTTCTCAATCTAGTATGTCTCACTTTGGTATGAAATGGGCATCATCCCATCTCAAATATCTCGGTATTTATTTGGCCCGTGATCTAAATCTGATCAGGAAATTAAACCTGGATGATCTAGTGGACAAAATTCATTCTGACTTGCAAAGATGGGACAGGCTTCCACTATCAGTAGGGGCCCGAATCAGTATAATCAAAATGAATATCCTGCCTCGGCTGTTTTACCCCGAGTCTCTTGGACATTTGGCTACCCAAAACTTTCTTTAAGAGAGTTCATTCAATCCTGATTAGTTTTATCTGGAATCACAAATCTTCCAGACGAGCCTTTTATAAACTTTGTTTACCCAAAGATATGGGGGGCCTCCGCCTTTCTAATTTTGAATATTACTACTGGGCTAGCCACCTAGTTAAAGCTGGTAAGTGGCTGGGGGGTAGGGATGCAACATTGTCACCTTTATGGTTAAGTTTTGATTTAGACCTTATCAAGCAATCCAACATAGACCCCTCAAGCTTGTTCTATTACCACTTTTCAACTTTGCCCGCTGTCTTCATGACTCGGCAGTGGGCGTCCGGTGAGAGTGCTGAACCAATTTTATACTACTGCCAAAATCCGACACGTAAAGGACCCTGGGCAACCGCTACTCTAATCCTAATATTAAAATGGGACTAAATTGTTATCCCCAAGTGGCTGCCCCAAATTCAGGGACTCTCAGTGGAAGATTTATTCGTGCAAGGGGGCCCTGGTTTAATAGGTGATCTTCTACTAGTCTTAAGTATTCCCTGAATGATTTTCAAGGTATACCAGTTGAAACACCTTGTCAATAAGGAATTTGCAATACTGTGCCTGTGTCGGTTGTCAAGCCCTTCTCAGGGTGATTAAAGATTATATGCCAAGCCTCATGGTGTATCTAAATTATATCTACATCTTATGAAGGTCAACTTCCCACCCTTAGCTGGTTCCAAATCTTGGACTCCACTCCCTTAGACCCTTCTTTTACATGGAGCCATGTTTGAGGATTTGCACACATATAATACTTGATAAGAATAGGCTTACTCAATTTTATTGTCAATAATATGTATATTACGCCTGTTAAAAATCAAAATTTGATAATTCCAGTTCCCCAAACTGTCTCAGATGTGGTGAAGACCTGGGTAGTACCCTCATATATTTTGGTATTGTTCCAAGGTAGCCCCACTTTGAGGGCTATTCGGATAACTTAGACCCCATTCTAGGCCTGCAAGATCTATTTACATTAGAGATCTGTATTCTGGGCATCTATTCTGGTATTTTCATTAGAGAGAGAAAATATCATATGGCTCTCATCTCAATGGCGGTTAAGAGACTAGTGCTTCGCCACTGGTCAGATAACCTAGAACTCTCGTATATGGACTGGCTAGAAGAAATGTCTTTGTGTTTTAAAGTTGAGAAGCTGATTGCCAGCTCCAGACTTTCTCCCTCAGCCTTCCAGAAAAAGTGGGGTAAGCTTTATGCCCTATATTTACACTGATTGATAGTGTCATCCTTTCTTTGAGTTATTTGATCCCTGATGGCTCTCTCCTTTATGATCCCCCTGATGCACCCTTTATCTACTCATGAACCAATCATAAATGGTGCTGCTTTTTATCTTGGTTTAAAGGTCAGACTGTTACCTGATTTTTCTTCCCATACTTGAGTATCTCCCTTTCCCTCACCTATACATCTTCTGGTCTTCCCTTGTCCTTCTCAGTGGTGACACCTTCTTGTGGGGAAGGGGAGGAGGGGGGTTTTAGTTTATCCCATGTTTATCATGTCATATTCTGTTCCTGGAGACTGTTCCAAGTTTGTATCATACCTGTATCTGCTAGTCTGATGTTATTGTTATTGTTTTTTGAAATTAAATAAAAAGAGAATTTCAAAAAAATAGCTGATAAAAGCCCTTAACAGAGACCCCACCAGTGTTTCCTGCAGCAATTTAGGAAGGGATTTTGATGAAAAGAGAAGAAGGGAGAGGCCTAATATGCCAGCCTCCTTGATTAAGGCCAGTTCTATTTGAAGCCAAATAGGGACATAGGTGAAGCCTGAGTGAGAGCAGTGTGGAGAAGCCCATTTGAATCATTCATAGAGATGACTTTCCCAGTAATAAAATAAAAAGTTAGGAAGCCGAAGACCACCCTAGTATCTGGGTAGTACCAGTTTAGCATATGACCTCCTGGGAGTTTTATCTAACCAGATGAATTTAGTAATTAAAGCATGGATGCATTTGAAAAAAGACAAGGGAAACCAAAGGTTTAGCATATTAATGGGATAGAAAAGTCTGGGCAGAACATTCATCTTGATAATATTGATCCCACCCCAAAGAGACAAAGGGAGGGCTCACCATATAAGTAGATCCTGTTGTAGGACACTGATCAGATCTTCGAGATTAAGTGTTTTCATGAGGTATTGGTCTTTAGAGAGAAAAATGCCGAGGTATTTAATGTGAAGCGGGGACCACCTCATACCTAAGTGAGTAAAGTTAACTCTATAGGTATGGTGATTAAGGGGAAAGATCGCTGTCTTATCCAGGTTAAGTTTGCAGTTGGAAAAGGAACCAAATTTATTAATGATGTGTAAAATTTAGCCAAGGAGTCTACTGGGTCAGCGAGATGTAGCAGAATATCATCCGCATAAACTGAAAAGATGTGAACTGTGTTCCCATCTGGGATACCCTGAATATAAGGAGAGGAATTGAGCAATCTAATTAAAGGTTCCAGGTAAAGATTAAAAAGCAGTGGGGATAAGGAGCAACCTTGTCGGGTTCTGGAGAACAAAGGAAAATGGGAAGAAACTACTCCATTGCAGTAAATTTTGGCCTAAGGGGAGGAATAAATAACCCGGATCTAATGTAGGAAAGATTAAGGGAAGCTGAATTTCTGTAATGTGGCTAGAAGAAATGTCCAATCTACCCTATCAAAGGCCTTTTCAGCATCAAGGGATATTAAAGCCATAGGGTAGGGGGATTCTTTAACACCCAGAAAAATGTAGGCGAGCTTTTGAAGATGGTTGATGGAGGAGCGACCAGGAACAAAACCCACCTGCTCTGGACTAAGTAAGCCAGACCATACTTTGCCTATTCTCAAAGCTAGGATTTAAGTCATAATTTTAAGGTCATAGTTCAAGAGTGAGATAGGTCAGTAACTAGAAACCAGTGTTGGGGATTTATCAGGCTTCAGAAGAAGGATTATCAGAGCTTCCAGGATTGTAAGATGCTGCAAGTCATCCCAGAACATGTACTGGAATAAACAGAGAAGGGAAGGGGCTAATTCTTTAGAACAGGTCTTATAGAAATTGGAGAGAAAACCATCTGGCCCTGGGGCTTTGTCGATGGCTAAGCGCTTAAATGCAGCACTAATTCCCGGTGTGGAGATAGGCAATTATAGTGAGTTGCACTGGTCCTCTGAAAGCTGTGGCAGAGGAATTGAATCCAGGTAGTCCCCTAGGTCCTTGTCAGTAAGCAGTGTACTACGTGGCCCATAAAGATCCATGTAATATTTTTTGAATTCAAAGGCCACTTCCCGGGGGAGGATTTAAGGGACCCGTCCTTTGAAGAGATGGCTGGTATGAGTCTGGAGGTCTCACATTGCCTCAAATGAAGAGCTAACAACTGATCCACTTTCTCCCCTTGGTCTATATACTTACAGTGTGCTTTTAGGTGAGCATATTCTGCTTTATCCCTCAGAAGATTGGAGTATCTGTCTCTGAGCAAGAGTAATAGATTGGATGTATCTGAGGGGAGATACAGTGTTTTCCAGATCTCAGATGGGAGACAGAAGGGTTTTCATTTCCTGTTCTTGGGGAAGCTTCCTTTTATAAGCAAGGTGGATGAACTCCCCCCTGAGAAGGCACTTAAGGGCACATAATCCATGGTTTCCCCTTGGGACTGAGTTAAGATTGGTTTCGGAGTAGGACTTAAGGGATTTAATTCTGGAAACAATAAAGACATCTTTAAGAATCTGGGTATTTAGCTTCCAGAATGTATCCTTCTGGGCATTTGTGAAGAAACTGAGTAATATCCACGCAATAGCATGATCTGGTAGGACCATAGAGGCCAATCCAGTGTACATCACCTCTCACAGCTCCAACTGGCTAATGAGAATAAAATTGATATGGTGCATTATCCATCACAAAAGACCTAGGGCTAGAGTCTCAAAACTTTGCCCCAGAGAAAACCCTGTTTTGCATGAGCAAATCAGGTTTTGCTCCAAGCTGGTATAAACAAAAGCCTGGTTTGCATGCTCAAACCCGGCTTGCACCGAGGCAAAGTGTGGAGAGGGCCACTATGAAAATGTGGGGGAAGGGGTGTGACTATCAGTGCTGTCCCATTCACAAAGCTTTTGCTCTGCACAAGGGCCTCATGTGGGGTTCTCCTGTGCAGAGAAAATACTGCTGACAGAGACCTTGCCTCATACCATGCAACCCTAGTGGTTGGTGGAGGCAATGTGGTGCCCCTGCCACATGATCACCATCCTGATTCCACATAAAGTATCCTGGTGCCAGTGTCCTCTTGCCTACCCAAGTATAAAAATAGCATCCTTTCCTGGTGCCAGCAGTCCCCACCCACCCCTGCAATCACTAATCGCTGGCCCAACTGTGCATAGATGCATTTTCCCCTGGTATCCAGTGGCCCCCCCAGCTGATCCCCTGCCCAGTTATACAGAAACATATTCCCTGGTGGCTAGTGGTCCCTCCTCCCACCAATCCCCTGTATATAAAACTGACACCATTCCCTTGTGGTCAAGTGGACTCCCCTCAACATCCCTGATTCCCAGTGCAGGAATGAACATTCAGTCCCTAGTTGACTAGTGGCCCCCACCCCAGTTGGTAGTGCTCTACAATCCTGCTCCCCTCTCATCCCGACCCTGAGACAGTGACTGGCACAGCCATCAGCTCTATACCATGGCCAGCCACCATATGAGCTGTCAATGTGCTCACTGATTGAGAGCTCAGTGAGTGAGTGAGTGAGCTGTCAATCAATAAGCATGTACTGCATGCAGTACACACTCACTGACAGCTCAGTCAGCGGCCGACCATGCTGAAGAGTAGAGGGCTATGCTGGTTGCTGGCGCAGGGTCAGGATGGGGGGCGCAGGGTGGTGGGGCCCTATCTGCTGTGGGGTGGGAACTTCTCTCAGGAACGTGTTGCCAAGTACTATTCAGGCCCCAGTTCAGGAAGAGGCTCATGCTTCAGCAGTGCAGGATAAAAGGGTGTCACCTCAGGGGTAAGCACTGTACAAACCAAGTACACAGTCACAAAATGAGGTGCGCATCTATGTGAGGATACATAGGCATGGAAAAAACACAGTGGCAACTGCAAAAATAGTTGATTTATTTTGATGCCTAAAATAAAATATAGCATCTATTGTGCCCAGTTCCAGAGACCGGACCTAAGTAAAGACATAAACAGAGTGGAAGTGGTCCACAGAAGGACAACCCAGATGGTGCAAAGGTTGCAAGGAAAACCCTATGAGAAGAGACTGAAGATTCTCAATATGTACAACCTAGAGCATTGAAGTGCAAGAGGTGACATGATCTAGACCTTCAAGTACCTTACAGGGGGTGAACAGGGTGCAGGGAAGAAGCCTCTTCCATAACAGGATGAGCTTCACAACAAGGGCATATGGAATGAAACTGGAGGGGAAAATGTCAAGGTAAATTTCATAAATTATGTAAAGAAATAATTCTTCACACAAAGGGTAGCTGAAGCATGGAAAAGACTGCCATCCAATGTTGTGGAGGAAGAACAATGAAAGGATTCAAGAATGCATGCGATAGAGAGGGGTATTTTAATACAGAAACATTGACGGTCCCCAGAGGACAGTTGGGGACTGCTGAGGTACAATAGGCAGGGAGCCCTTAAGAAAACTGGGTGGACTAGCAGTCCTTTTTTCCCAACGAATTATATCACCCCAATTTTCAAAGGGCCCTTAAACATGACCTTGTGTCAAATCCAGGGATGCCAAATACTGTGCACCATATTTTGCAAGAAAATCATTCTCTGTGGCAATGTACCACCAAATGACTTAAGAGTACCTCTGCATCAAAAATATGATGCATGGGGAGAAAATGACACAAGCCGAGAATGATACAAGTTGAGTCAAGAATGCAATGCCTAAGTGAGATGGATCAAAATAAGGCAAATTAAGTCAGATGCAATGCATGAGTGAGACAGAGCAAAAATGAGACAAGCTGAGTCACAAATATATTGCATGACTAAGATATAGCAAAAATAATGCAAAGTGAGTCAAACACACACAATGCATGAGTGAGACGGAGCAAAAATAATGCAAAGTGAGTCACAAATATGATGCAAGAGTGAGGCAGAGCAAAAATGAGACACGTTGAGTCAAAAATATGATGCAAGAGTGAGGTTCCATGTTAAAATCGCCACTCCAAAATCGTAATCTAAATAAAAGCGAGTGCATAATCGCGCTATGATTAAGCGCGACTACAATAATCGCGATTTTTGAAAAGTCACTATCTTGTTTGCTGATTGCCACAGTTTGCCGCGAAGAGTGTATTGACACTTTTTTGTATGGTCGCCGTTATTTGAGTCGCTTTAATTGGGTCGCTGATATCGCAGTCGCTTATCTGAAGTCGAGATTATCACAGGATACCGTCATGAAGCACAACACACATACAGTATGTAGTTAAATGTCTCATATTCTGCAGTTGAGCATGCTGTCATGAAGGACTGGGGGTTTCACCCAGCTCAGCACCTTCCCACAGTATATTTGTGTCCCTTTTCTGCACTGTGCTGGCAGCTATATGAATATGGCTCTTTATTACTAATGATATATGCTTTTGCGCTTTAGACATCTTTTTCTGTTGCTTCAGAAATTATTATAATGGGACAAAAGGGTATTAAAACTTCAGTGCTTGACTGCACCTCATCTGCAGAAGGAGTGCTGGGATCAAAGTTAATGTCTTCATTTAAAATACTGTTATTACATAATAGAAGGGCTTACAAATATAAATTTCAGAATGTGCATTTAATTTCTATTAATATAAAATGTGTTTATTTTCTGGCATCCTGATCTTTTTTTAAATATCTGTCTTTATACATATGAGTAGAGTTGGTCCTTATGCTAAGCAACTCATCCATATCAATTGCTTAACAAGTACAAGACTTTTCAAGAGTCATCCAGTCACACCACTAACATTAGTGTCTGTTTGAAATTATATGTGCTTGACATCAAATATCAAGTATTCCTTTCTGTAGGTTATAGTGCATTGTATTTTTCCTTCTACCTTCCCCCTACTCTTTTTATTTAGAAACATAGAAATGATTACAGGTAAAAAAAGACCAGGGGCTGGATTATGAAAAGTAATGATGCATCAGTCATAGCTGGTTTTCTGATACAGCTGCATCACTGCAAATGCACCAAAATGTTTGCAAGCACTTTTCAAATATTTTGATGCATTTGCAACTTTATTTACACTTGCAGCAGAACAATAAAACATGAGACATTTTTTGATGCATGCATCATTTTTACTGTGCAATTTGCAGCACTTGTAGCATGAAGTTAGAGCACCTTTTTTGTGCTCTCACAGTCATTTAGCAAGTAGCAAAATTGTGGAAACATCTTCTTGCAATTCTTTGAAAATCCAGCCCAAAGGCTCCATGTAGTTTGCTCTAGCGCTACCTACTTCCACTGTAGCATGTCCCTAGTCAGGCATAGCTTGAGCCCCTATTACCAGCTTAGATGTTTTAGTAGCTTTACCCTCTCCCACCTCCCTTACCCCCCCCCCATAGCTGTCCCAAGCCATATTGAATCCAGGCTATGTTAAGGAAACAAAAATATACAACACAATTCTCTTCAACATGTTCAAGGTCCATTAGAAAGAATGGGCACTATTTTCAATTGGCTGCTAAACCAGCACACAGTGCACTGATCCACTGCTGTGGCAAACTCCTGGTGCATCAAGGACCCTGCACCCTATTCTGGAAAAAAAGTGTGTCTCTGTGCCAAAGTCCTAAGAGTTGCCACAGTCGCGGTATTGCAGCAATCCTTTGGTGCAATGAAGAGTTTGACAGAGGTCCCATCAAGCCCCCCCCCCCAACCTGGTGGTGGAAGGGGCTGAGCTGGCACCGAAGGGTGCATGTGTGCCTCCACACACTCACACTGCCATGTGCTGGGGCCTTGGGGGGCAAGGGGAGAAAACCTACAAAAAGACCTGTGTGTCCCTGTCAGCAAGATGGCATGAGAAGGCGATGGGGACTAAACAGTTGAATAAAAAAATGGAGGCAGGTGAGAGCAGTAAAGTCAGAGATTGCACCACATGGAAATCTACAGCTCAGTAGAATGCTAGAATGCCAGAACGTCAGGTTGGGTATATTAAAATAAGACAAAAAGAGCCAAAGACCTATACTTAGTCAGTGTAACTTTCTCAAAACAATTGTAAAATCATAGGAAGACCGGTGAAGCTGGTGAAACAAAGTGAGTTAAAAAGCAGTGAAGTAACAGGCTTTAAAGTTTTGCTGTTCTGTGATTTTGGTCCAGGCGGCCTGAGAGGCAACAGACAGAGGATTGGGCAAGCTTTGAAAGTGGGTGTATAGAGCAAAAGTAAGTACGATTATTTTAAAAAGAATAAGGGTTAAGGGCTAAGCCCAAATAGACTAAAGTAACAAGACTATAATCAATTTTTTGAAAGTTTATAGCTTACAGTCTTTAGCTTACAACTCACAGCCTTTTTATTGAAATTGACAATTTAACAATTTAAGGATATCAGAGAGGGTCATAGAATAAGGGCAGCTCAGAGGCAGCAAAGAGGATAGGAAAGGGTAAAAGAACTGGATCTGTTTTATAGAGAACAAATACAATTGCCAGATCCTACACCTGTATTTATTGTTGTTAACTATAGTGCTTACGAATCTAAGGAGCAAAGAAACTGAACTGATACCAGCAGACAACTTAAACTATATAAGTGCTGGCAGCTAGAGTTGAGCAAAACTGGAAAATTTCACCCGGAGAAACATTTCGCGGAATTTGTACATTTTGCAAAATATTTTTCTGGGAGAAATGTGAAACTCCGCCTTTGGGAAGGGCAAAATTTCACCACCCACAGGCAAAATTTCTCAATCTCACCACCTGCCCCTAATCGTTTAAAAATATCCCCTCCATCCCCATCCCTGGTATCTAGTGGTCCCCCCCCAGCCTATCACTGGCCAAATTCAAGAACCCTGCCCTCCAGTCACCTCGATTTATCTCCCAACCCCCAATCCTTGAAAAAACCCAATCCCCTGCACTGTCTCTGGTGTCTAGTGGCCCTCCCAGCCAATCACTGGCCAAATTGAAGTAAAGAACCCTCCCCCAGTCAATTCCAGTTATTTTCCCTTTCAGCCATGACCCCGGCCCCAGGCCTGAATCTTCAAAATTATAAAAAAATCCTCTCTGCTGTCCCTGGTGTCTAGTGGATTCCCTACCCCACGCTCTAAGACAGAGCTCATCTGTTCTCCCTCGTATTTTCGATCGGAGCACTGCCCAGCCTCCACCACTCCATGACCGGCAGATCATCTGTGGGGTTCACTGAATAAGCACGTGCTTGCAAGCATGCACTTATTCATTGAGTGCCTGGGATGGTCTGTCAGCTATGAAGGTGAGTGAAAGGCTCAGCCGGTGGCCCAACTCGGAGTACTGGGGGAGGGATGAGCTCTGACTTAGGTGGGGGTCCACTAGACACCAGGGACAGGGGAGGGAATTTTTTTTTGGTTGATTGGGGGTTCTAATCTTTACTATGATTTGGCCAGTGATCAGCCAGGTGGGGGTCCATTAGACACCAGGGACAGGGGAGGGGATTGTCTTTTACTCAAAGATTGGGGTCTGAGGGCCCATGGATAACTTGGGGTGATTGGGGGAGTTCTTGAATTCAGCTTGGGATCAGCTGGGGAGGCCACTAGACACCAGGGAATGGGGAAAATAAAATATAAGTGATGGCTGGGGCACACGCAGGTGAATTTGCAGGCAAAATTTCACAATTTCACTGCAATTCTGTGAAATATTATGCTGGGAGAAATTGCCAATTTTGTCGGAATGTGGCCAGCAAACAAATTGCGCAACATCTCTGCTGGCAGCGGAATCAAATAAATGAAGCACAGCATGAAAGAAAAGAGAAGACAGAAGACACTGAAATAGGATAAAGGCAGTAAACCAAGATGTGGACAAAGAAAATACAGAACTGTGTACAGCAATAGAAACATATTTTTTTGAGACTGACAATTTCAATTTTCTCTTAATTTTTATCTCTGACACTCTGAAGAAAAAGTTTTAAAATTACACAAGCGCGTTTATACGCTAAGCCTATGAAGTATTATAAAGTATTAGGAAGTCCTAAGGGCACTTTAATATTTGTATTTTAGTAATATTGGTATTAGTGGTACTATTGGCTAAATAAGCCTTTAAGAAAGTGAGTATTGTTTGTTTATTTATTTATTTATTTGAGTTTTGGTAACTGGGTAAGACTACTGAGACAATTACAGTCCCTTGTTCAGGGTCAACCTGGGGTACAATGAAGCAAATATGGGTTGTACAGAGATTCAGTGAAGTATAACAGTAAACAGTGGCAGTAGCAACAATAGTGTAAGGCTAGACATTGTAACAGTGGCTGCATACCTACAGGTTCTATATACATCAAGAGTAGGCTATGCAAAGGTAGTATGCAATTTCTGCCACACTAGGGAATTGAGAGCCGGTAAGGTTGACAGGCTAGGGTGGGGAGGAGAGGGATGGAATGGAGTGAGGGGGGAGAGGTAGAGGTCAGCTAGATAGGCAAGGGAGTGGGCTTCATTGGAAGCAAGAGCAGAAGGAGGAGGCTACAAGGAAGGCATGCAGGTTGTACTGAATCTTTGTATATTGTGGGTTATTGTGGGACTCACTGATTCATTAATTGGGTTAATTAAGTACAATTACCAAGGTATTTAAGGAATTTATTGCGCATTATTATGTCTGTAACCACAAGAAGTGGAAAAATCTTAATGAAGGCAGATCACTTACTCACAAATAAAAAGGGGAGAATTAGTATACCAACAGAGAACAGTTCTGGAGACCAGGATATCTCAAGTTCTCAAGATAAATTAAAGAAATCAAAGAAATCAAAAAAAGCTGAAAGGTAAAGAAATAATTTTTCAAATAAGAATGTTTTTTGTTTGCGTTTTACGGTCAGTACAATATCCATCGCCCTGTTGACGATGGGCTCATATTTGTTCGCTTTATGTGATGGGCAGTCTTTCAGACTCACCTTTATCACATAACACCAAGAATAAGACATCAACACCAACAGTTAAAATAGCTGATTTATTTTTCCCACATGACACCAGCACAGAGAAGGGCAGCAGCCCAAAGGGTAAAAAGAAAGATAATAAAAAAGCATATACAACATTGCAATTATGAGTGAAGTTTCTAGATATATTTAAAGACATAGATGAACTAAATAAAGATATTTCTAACAAGAGGCATTCTATAAGAGAAGAAATATGTATGCCAGAGGAGAAATCAGAGGGGGAAGGAAGGTAACAAGGGAAACCACATGAAAGAATTAAAAGAGCAGGAAACGTTAACTCTGGGGAGAACAAAGAAATAGATAATCAGGTGATTAAGATGGATTTGTCAGGAATCTTGAATTGTATAGATATTAGTGAACTGGAATGGGAGGAGTCAGGGGAAACTACAGTGCTGACCCAGGTTATGAGCCCAGTGGTAATGGAGATATCTGATGTGGAAGGCATAGCAAGGGATGTCAAGTTATCATTAAGGGACCTGTACATGGCTAATTTACTGATTTATAAGGAAATAGTTATGATCAAAAAAGAGATTTAATTTTTGAAAGGTATAAGTTTGGAAATTTGGAAGAGGGTGGAATATGCAAGAAAGGGCAAGGAAAAAGTAGCCCAGAGTAATGACAGGAGAAGATATAACAGTCTGGGCAGAGGAAGATAAGGATAAAGATTATACTATTTGTTCATCACTGTAATTAGAAATAGAGAACTTGGAGTCAAGAGAACTAATTGTCATTTGCACCCCCCCCCCTGGAATCAACCACACCCACACCATTTTATGGTTCAACATCCGAAATTTATTAAGGTAGATTCTCAAAAACCATGTATTTCACATTATACAACCCAAACACCATTATCATAATTATTTAAAATACATGTTACAATACATTTTCTCTGGGGGTTTCTTTTTATTTACAGTTCATTATTTTCCACCCACATATATATTTACCTTCTTTTTCTTCTGGACCTGGATGTAAGGGACCCGATGCCCCCTCTCATCCTTCCTTTTCTTTCTGGGCTCAGGTGTCCCACATGATCCACCAGCCCTGTCTCCCTTGAGATGAAAACCCATAGGGGGCCCACCCTACCTTGCCATACCCGAATCCGGCTGGGCCCCCCTTTTCCCCTTTTCCTTCCTCCACCATTACTTTCTCCCAGCAACCCAGCATTATCCTTCACAGTTGCAACCCAGTTTTCTGACACCCCAGGTGTCCCTGTGTTGCCTTCACCCAGCAACCCATTGAACTGAGACCATTAACCATCACTCCGGCTTCCTTTAAGGGTAGGTGGGTAGGCAATTGAAAATCAAAAGCTGCTGTAGGAGAGGGATTTTCTCTCTGCAGACCCTTTCTACCCCCACTAGCCCCTCCCTCTTCTTTTCCTCCAATCAACTGTGGTGTCAATCACCTCTTTGTCCCCATAGCCTTGCCCCTCCATGACCTCATCCCCCTCTCTCTCTGTGATGTCATCCCCCCTCCATGTCCTACCTCTATCTGACCCTCCCCCCATCCTCCTATGCTGCCTTCTATTGTTAATCCCAGGGGTTCCAATGACAACTTGGGTTGCCCCTTAATAGGGCAACCTCTTTTGTCATTTGCACCCCACTGGAATCAGCCACACCCACACCATTTTATGGTGCAACATCCGAAGTTTATTATGGTAGATTCTCAAAATACATGTATTTCACATTATACAACCCAAACACCATCATCATTATTTACAATACTTTTTACAATACCTTTTCTCTGGGAGCTCATTTTTATTTACAGTTCATTATTTTCCACCCATACATATATTTATCATCTTTCTTCTGGACCCGGGTGTAAGGGACCCAATGCCATCCCATTCCTTCCTCTTCTTTCTGGGCTCAGGTCTCCTATCTGATTCCCCAGGCCTGTCCCCCTTGAGGTGAATTCCCATAAGGAGCCCTCCCTGCATTGCCATACCCCCATCTAGCTGGGCCCCTTTTTCCCACTAGCCCATCGGCTGACTGCAGGCCTGACCACTGGGCTTCCCCCATTAAAAGCTAGCAAACAAACCCCCAAACCTGCCATTTCTCTGTCTCCTCCCTCATGGCCCCATTGAGTACTGTATTCCCCCCTACTGATATGTGTACCCCATCTGTGTGGTACACTCCTGGCGTATCGTGTTTAATCAGCTTGTGCCTTATGTACAAGCCCCCTGACTGCCCAGCCCATCCTGCCATCTTTTTATTCACCCTCTTCCTAGCCTTCTTCACTGTCATGACATTCTGGGCCTTCCTCCAATTTCTGAATGGGATAACATCAGACCAAGCTAGTGTCACCCTTGGCCATCTTGCCTTAATCACTCCAAAGTCTCTCAGAAACATGTGGACCAGGGCCATCCAGAGCAAAGAGTCCAAGTCATTCCCACCTGCATGTATGATAAGCAGATGAGGTGCTGGCAGGAATCTGCTGAATTCATTCAAAAGCAGCAGCAGTTGCCTCCACTTCAGTCCCCTTGCCACTCTGTGAATGTCCTCTCCAGATCCTGTCCCAGCTGTCAGCCCCTCACCCTGTTGACTACCCACTGTTTCACTCAATGGATAAAGGAATGGTCAACAATCCACACCACCCTGCATTGTCCTGCCCCTGGAAAACATGAAAATACATAAGTTAACAATAATTTCTGAAGATATATCTTATAAGCCTGGGAAGACTCCTGGAGAGGGTCCAGAGGAGGGCAACCAAAATGATTTGGGGCTTGGGGGACAGGACCTATGAGGAGAGGCTCGAAGAGCTAAATATGTACACATTGGAAGAGACAAGGGACCGGGAGGACATAATAGAGGTCTTCAGGTACATGAAAGGGGTAAATAGGGGAGAAGAAGTCAGGGTGCTTCAAAGGAAGGAGGAGGGAGCCACTAGAGGGCATGGGTGGAAGTTGGAGGGGGGAAGATTCAGGGGAGAAAGGAGGAGGAGGTGCTACTTCACTGAGAGGGTGGTGGAGCCATAGAATGCGCTGCCTAGGGGGCTGGTGGAGGCAGAGATGGTGGAGAGGTTCAAGAGTGGGTGGGACAGATACAGGGGAAGGATTCTGGAAGCAAAATCCAATGCAGTGAGAATATCTGGGAACTGGGAAGGGAGAAGCCAGAAAAGGCGAGGGGGGCAGCAAGGTCAGCTGCCAGGGTGGGGGCTGACCAAATGAGCAGACGCGAAAGACCGTTAGGCCTATTTTGCTGGCATTTTGGTATGTTAGAAGACCATTGGCCTACCTGCTGTACCTCAGTGGGGGAGCCGCCCCACCTAGCCACCACCAAGACTGCCCCATTCTAAATTAATGAGAAGCAAACATGCCAAGAACCTCACTGAGGAAACCCATTCCCTTCTTGAGGATGGCTGTGACCTGGGATGCTGTTAACGGATCCCCATTGCCATGTTGAAAGAAACACCTGACCCCCTGAGACCTGCCCACCACAAATGCCTCTATGGCCTTCACCACCTCTGCCTCTGCTTCATTTCCATGGGTGCACTCAACCACACAGCCCTTCCCTGCTTGGTCTGTTTTGGAATGCCTAAGCCAGACTGTGGCCGAGTTAGCAGACCATGTCATATTCTGTTCCTGCAGTCCCCCTGCCATGTCCCCTTTCCCTTTTGCCACCCCCTCACTAACCTGGAAAGCCCCCATGTGCATTACCTTAAAAATGGCTTTAAATAGGCACAACTCACTTGCCAATGAGCACACACAAGGTAAGCAAGCCACCAATTTATCCAGTAGTTCCCTGCCTATTGGCCTGCACCTTTCCAGTTTCCAGCTCTGCAACCGAATCCACCCCTGCTGCATCTGGCATATGGCCAGCACCCTGGTGGGTGTGCCCCATCCTTGCAACTGGCAAACCATGCCAATGCTGGCAAGGTGTATCCCTATGGTGGCCTCTGACATGATGGCATCCCACTTCTCTACCATATACCTCATGACCTGGGCTTCCATCACTGGGCCACTTACCTCTAACCCCACCCACTCATAGAACCCCTGAAAACCCCTCCATGATATCTCATAGGCCCTCACAGTGTTTGGGGCCCAGGCACTCTGGAAGAGTAGCTGGGCTTGGTCTATCCAGTCTCCCAAAGATGAGGCACCTGCGTTCTCTGGACTGCCCCCTTTGGGGCCAAGGCCTGGAACCTGTCCAACTGTAAATGTGAAAAGACTGACAACTATGTCATTCTTCACCACTTCCATGTGCCTAGCCTTAAAGGACAAGTTCAGCCTTAACCCTTCCCATACTAGCATGCGTGGCACCCACAACACTGCCTCAGTGGACCCTGATTGCCTGTTTATGACTGTCACCACTGCCATGTTATCACACCTAAATATCACTCTCTAATTCCAAAACCGAGGACTGCAGATACCAGGGCTACCCATATGGGGAAGGCCTCCAGGAAAGTGATGTCCTTTGTCAGTCCCAACTCCACCCACCTAGGTGGCAATGCCTCTGAAATCCTCTCCCCTTGGCAATAGACTCCAATGCCGAATTCCCCAGCTGCATCAATAAAAATCCCCAGGTCCGCCTCCTCTTCCTATTGATCCCTTCAGAAGGTTACCCCATTATAACCCACTAGGAAGGCCTCCCAGCCTGCCAAGTCATCTTTCACCCCTCTGCTAAGATCCACCCAGTGGTGGGGAGGCCAGGCCTTCACTGATGCCCTGGACAAGTGTCTGGTGATCATCCTCCCTGGGGCCACTGCCCTACAGACAAAATTCATTTGACCCAAAACCTGCTGTATTGCCTTAAACTGTACCCTCCTCCTCCCCTTCATCCCCTGGATAAGGCCTTTTAACCTGGTCACTTTGTCCCTTGGCAGCCGGTAACATTTATGATCCAAATCCAATTCTATCCCCAGAAATTCTATCTTTCTGCTGGGGCCCTTGGTCTTGTCCCCCCACCAGAGGCACTCCAATATCCTCACATACCACCTCAAGCTCCTGAAGCATGGCCTGTGTATTCTCCCTGCCTTCCCCTATGAATAGAAAATCATCCAAGAAATAGACGACTGCTCCCCTGTCATGCCTCACAGAAAACATCCATTGCAACCATGTACTAAAAACCTTGAATGTGGTCCAAGCCACTGAACACCCCATGGGCACTGCCTTATTGAAGTAGTACCTCCCTTGAAACTGAAAGCTCAGCAGCTCCCAATCCTGCTTCCAGATTGTTAGTAGCTGGAGAGTGGATTCTATGTCTGTCTTAGCTACCCAGACCTCCTTCCTGGCTTTTATCAGGTCCACTGCTGTATCTAAAGTGGCGTAGGAGACCGTGCTCCTCTCTGGGGAGATGGAATCATTCACTGTCTCCCCCTCAGGGTATGAGAGATGGTGTATCAACCTGAACTCTCCTGGTGCCTTCTTCGGCACTATGCCCAGTGGGGGGGAGACCCTAAAGTTCTCGAAAGAAGAGGTCTCGAATGGGCCCTCCACCCAGCCCACCTCTCGTTCCTTCTCAATTTTCCTCTCCACTATCTCCTCTTTCCCCTTTATTGATGCCTGATTCTTCACCCCCATGTCCTTCCTAGACCCAGAATAGTATAAATTAAACCCCATTGTGAAACCCTCCCTCAGCATCGCACCTGCCTCCCTATCTGAATAATCCCTCATCCATGCAATTGCCATCTGAGATTTTACTGGAGATCATGCCAAGGGAAAATCCAGACCCCTGGCACCTCCAGCTGGCATGGCTCAGCACCCACCATAGGTCCCCCTCCTGCTCTGCCATCTAAAGTTACTCCCCTGCCTGTTGCACCCCCCTCTGTCCCCCCATGGCTGCCACAAAAGGACTGCCCTTGCTCTAATCCCATGTTCTTATCCTCATGGCGCCTACATCTGAGAACAAGGTGCACCCCCCACAGCCAGAACAAGTGTGCTTGTACTTGCAGTTGGCCCAGGTGCAGTTCGCTTTATTACATGTCCAGCAGGCTTTGGCTCCCCCCAACTCCGCTGCTTTTTTTCCCTTCATTGCCCTTCCCCCTTGCACTGACAGTGTCTTAATCCACAGCTTGGATATGGTAATGTCCCACCCATGTGAAGACACCCTCTGATGGAACTTTTCATCATAAATCAGCCAACTATACCAACTCTTGAACCTGTAGGCATCACTAATGATGGCTGAGTAGGTAAGGAGCTGGATGGCCAGCTTGGGCTTTTTCTGCAGCACGATTGCACTAAAATGTTTGGATCCCTCCATCCAGGCACCAAACATCTTACCCTTATAGCTAACCTCTTCACTGGTCATACCCAATACGGCCAAGGCTACCACTATCTCTGAGTTGCCAACCGACTCCTTCTGCTCATACTTCTTTGCCATATCTTTATTGATTAGGCCAAACATGTCCACATATTCTCCCTTACATATCTTTTCTTTCAGGGCCTGAGACACATGGCCCCACGGAGTCATCCCTGGCGGCCATCTGGAGCCAGCCTAGTTGCCCCCTTCCCCCTCCTGTGTTATCCACCACCTTCAAGGTCTTGTTCCTCCCATTCAGTTCTTTCCACACCTTGTCCACTTCCTTCCACCCTTTGACACCTTGTTTCTCCATAATACCGGACAGGTAATCTTTTAAACTATCTTCCAACAACAGGTCCACCACTGGTGCCTTACCCTCCTCCAGTTGAGGCTCACCATTCTCATTCAGGTTGCTCCTGGACAGCCTCTTGTTGAGTCTCTCCTTCCTGGCAGGCAGATCCTTCCTCCTGTCCACTTTACTCTTCCTTTCCTCCTCCAACCTGGATTTTCTAATAATGGCTTGGACCTGCTCCATCAGCTCAACCACCTTCTGCACCAACACCTCACTGGCCTTCTGCTTTTCAGCCTTCTTGGGTGCCATCCTGGAAACCACATAACAAAGGATTTACCTTCTGGTCTTCGCCCCAGGTCCCACACTGTGCCATCTCTCCCAGTGGCTACCCCTGTGACAGCTGTTAGGGGCCAACCCCCTGTCCCCCAGAAACCATCCTTAATTACAATGTTGTTGCCACATGCCACTGTGTTGTGCTGGGTAAATAGCTGGGCCTAAAGCCTGTTCATTTAAGTGGTTCATATTGCCACCCAGACTATGGTTCCTCAAATGGCGCCTCCCAACCCTTTGCCTATGATTAAAACATTGTAATGGAGTGCCAGTTCTTGGAGATATACAGTAGGCTGCCCATCCATGCTTCCCCTCCCCCGGTAAAACTGAAAGATGAAACCTTAATTGTGCTCCAAGTCTGCTGCAAGCAGACATACTGCAGTGCTAGCACCCTCCCACTCCCAATTTCCAATGATGTCCAGTTGCAGAGCCACTGAAGAGCCCCTCATCAAATTCCCACTCCACACTTTTCCCTTAACTATCTGCTTGTTTCCACTCCTATTCTTATCCCTTTTATTTCTGTTCATTTATTACATTATTTATTATATGTATATATATATTTTTTGAAGGTGACGTAAGTTCCGAGTTTAAGCACCACCCTCCACCCACCACGTCCTGATCTGAGGCCCATGCCTTTGCCACATTGAGTTCACTGAAAATGCTCCTGCCCATGCTCCAGCCCTTTCTTTTCATGGTCCCGCCAGGGGACATGTGCGGTACATATGCAGCTTCCCCTTTAAGCACCCCCGACTGAAATAAAAAAAAAAACAGGTCCCACCCCACCACTGCAAATGCAGCTTGCACTTAATCTCTGTACCCAAGCTGCCATCCCTCTTTCCTGTTTGCATTTCCTTGCTTGATGATGAGCTCAGAGGCATACTGTGGCTGCTCCCCCACCACGTGGCATCACGTTCTGACTGCATGCCATCTTGGTTTCTTGCCTCTTGCACAGGCTTTCCTAACCCCCTCTTCATGAATCTCCTTCAAAATACTGGTAGCTCTTTCTTAGAACTCTTCCCCCACCCCTTTGGTTTCTCCATCCCCTTCATGGGGAGCGAAATGTGTCCATATCTCCTAAGGGCTTCCCCTTTCCCCTCCAGCCCTGAGGAGTCACCCTGTCCTCACTCCAAGTCCTGAGCTGCCCTGTTGTGACCCAACAAAGGAAAACAATCGAAAGGAATCTTGAGCCTGCCACAAGTACCGCAGGATCCATTGGCCCCCCAGCTAGCAGCCACTTTGGCCAATGGAAAATCCAGGTCCTTACTGTGACAAAACTGCCAGTCAGGCCACACCCCTCCACTCGCCATGGGGTGCCTGCTGTACTCCCTATCAGTACCAAACTGCTTACCACAGCCAAGCTCCTTGGGGCCAGAAAAGGTAGCCAAAGTGGAATCACCCATGCAGCCTCCCTCGGCCCATACCACAAGGCTCCAAATGCCACACAGGCTGGTGTAACTCTTGCAAAATGCACTAAGACCTCATACACCATGACCGTTCCACCTCCTCTTCCAGTTCATTTTGCCAAATCTGCTCAAACCAGAGGACATGCCCATCGGCAGTGGATGCAATGTGCCTATGTCCTCCTGAACACCAACAAAAACACCCTCCTTCACCTCTCTGGCTTGCTCATGCCAAGACACAATACTTTAAAGATGCATTACTTTTCTGGATGCATACTTACCACTGCGACCAAAGGACCAACAATTTTTTGAAAGCTTTTGCCTCCATCTCTATCAAAATTCTTGTTCAAGAGTTAATAAGACTTGAGTTCCATCCAAACATAATTAGGTGGATCAACTCTTGGCTGAGTAACAGAACACAGTGTGTGTCAATACATGGTTTTATGTCTCCCTGGGGAGAGGTGTCTAGTGGAGTGCCCCAGGGCTCAGTTTTGGGTCCTATTTTATTTAACATTTTATTATCCTCTATGCAAGCTCCTACAGGTACTTGGTCTTGTAAGTATGCAGATGACTGCAAGTAGGGGGCATTGTATATAATGTTGAAACAGCTGAAGTATTCCAAGACAGTCTACACCATCTGGCTCAATGGGCACAAGAACACAAACTAGCCTTTAATGAAAAAAGTGCAAAGTTATGCACCTTGGAATACAGAACCTAAAATTTCAATAGCCGTATTAATAATATTCAAATTAAAGTTAGTACTAATGAAAAGGATTTGGGGGTTTGGATAACTGATAACTTAAAATTTGATTTCCACACAGATAAAATTGTTAGGAAATGTAACCAAATCATATGTTGCATCCTCAGGTCAATAAAAAGTAGGGTTTTTGCAATTATCCTTCCATTATATTCAGCACTTGTTCACCCTCATATGGAATACTGTCTACCTTTCAGTGCTCCTTATTCCATTCAGGGGAAAAATAGGATAGAAGGAATACAAAAGAAAGCCATTAAACAAATTTGGGAAGTCCAAGGTTTACAATGTCATGATAGACTAAAGTATTTGCAGCTATACTCCATGGAATATAAATGCTTGAGGGGGTGAATTGTGTCTGATTTTTAAAGCCTACAATAAACCAGAATTATTTGCGCTGATTGGTTTAAACAAAAATACAATTCATTAGAAGGATACAAGGTCACATAACCTAAGACTTATGGGAGAAATAAATAATGCTGTTAAGAGAAGCCAGTGGTTCACCCAGAGATTCGATAACACTTGGATACATTACCAAGACATGTGGTAGAGAGTGGAAGTATGGCGGGTTTTAAAACTAGTTTAGATATCTTTAGGGGTGAAAAAAGATTCCTTTGTTCCACCATTTAAGTCTGAATGGTGGCAAGTTCATTTATGGACCTCGGTCTTCTGAACTTGATTCAAAACTATGAAACTATAAAGAATCAGCAGAATATAGATCAGAAGACTATAGGGAAACAGGAGACAGCAATACAATTGACAAGATTAGTCATCAAAATAAGCACCAACCATTCCCAGTTGCCCCATGCTGCCTCAGTCAAGTGGCCTACCCTTGGCCCCTCAAGCTGCCAGGCCTGTTCCCTGTACCTTACCTGGATACCAGTAGAGAATCTACCCACTTCAAGAATGTCTTGAACAGAGTAATTGGAAATCCAAAAGATGCAGTTGAGAGAGGGATTTTCTGTCTCTGCAGCCCCTTTTCTACCCCCACTAGCCCCTCCTCTGTCTTTCTTTCCTCCAATCAGCTGTGGTGCTAATCTCCTCTTTGTCCCCATAACCCTGCCCCTCTGTGACCTCAACCCCTTCCCTCGCTGCAATGTCATCCCCCTCCCTGTCCTACCTCTACCTGACCCTCCCTCCTCCCCCTATACTGCCTTCTACTGTTAATCCCAGGGGTTCCAGTGACAACTTGGGCTGCACCTTAATTGGGCAACCTCTTTTATGCTCCCAGAGAAAAGTAAAAGGGATGATAGTATACTGTAAGTAAGGAACTGAAAAAGGCCCATGCTATATAATGGGGGAAAAGGGGAAAAACAGGAAAATGGTACATTAGAAAAACTGGAAATTAAATGGGAAGGGGACAAAGAACAAGAGAAAAAGAAAAAGAATAGTAAAGTAGATAAGAAGTTACAGAAAAATGCTAAAAACCCTAAAGAAGGACAGATTATTATACAAGAGGTGACAGAGACTAGACAGAGTCTAGAGATTAGTAATCTGCAGGGAGAAAAGGATGTTAAGATAAAGGAGCAAGACATTTCTAAAATTGAGGTTAATGGAACAAAACAGAAAAAGAAGGCTAAAAGGATAGGGAAAAAGAGTAGAAAGAAGAGGGGTAATCAAGAGGAAGAAAGAGAAAGGAAAAAAAAGATTATGAAACAGGGAGAAAGAATGGAGGTAGATAATAAATTTCCCAAAGGGAAAGAGGAGACAGTTAAAGGAGTAGATAACCAAGTGAAATTAAGGAAGAGGAAAACAAAGATGTTATGGGGGATTACAATAAACAGTATATTCCAAACCTTTTTGGCAAAAACCAAAGGATCAGATTTTGAACTGCCAATGTGTGGGGTAGGAATTTTACCACAAGAAAAGTTTGAAGATCTGAATAAGATATTGAGAAACCTATTCAGCCCCCTGCGGACAGGAAATAAACACATTTTGGATTATACCAGTGTCATAAGACCAATATAGAATGAGGAACTGGTTTTGATAATTTCTGACCAGTACTACATTTTAAAGGCAATGTGGAAAAAAGTAAAGAGCAGAAATACATTGGAATGGAAGTCAAAAACATACTCACTCTAACAGAGTTATTCCCAGAAAGATATAATAGACATCAAAAATTTACAGAAGAAGAGAAACTGGCATCTTTATTTGGACTCAAGCATTTCCATAGGGAAACAGTAACAAACTTACAATGTAAACTTTTGGATACACTGGGAATGTTACTCCAATTGGAAATTCAAAAGAGGGATGTCATCAGAGTGGTCAGATGGGAGGCAGAAGGTAACATTTCATTGTGGTTGACCTATGATAAAACATTTGAATTATTACTGGAAAAAAGTAGAAAGCTTGATGAGTTAGGGATATTTGTCTATGATGAGTCTAAACCTGACACCAATGTTAATAATCAAAAAGGAAATCAACAGAATTTGAAATGTGAAGCAATATTTATAACATCAAAAAAAAACATGAAATATTAGAAAATGAGGAAAATGTACAATGGCTTAGAACAAAGGAGTGCAGAGGAGGGAGGCCACATGAGCCTTTAGTCAAAAGCTGGATATAAATGATTCAGAACAAATTATAAAATTTCTGTCTTGGAATGTGTCAGGGCTTGCCAATAGTTTGGCAGATGCTGAATTTATAAAATATTTGGAAGACTTTGAATATGTAAATTTACAGGAAACATGGTATAAAGGAAAGTTACATTAATTGACTTAAAAAATATACTAAAGATACATATAAAATAGGGAGATTCGAACATCATGCAGAGGGTTTAGTAATGATGTATAAATTGAGGGAAACAAGATTTTTACAGGAATTAGAAATAAAAAATTAGAAAATTTTAGCAATAAAAATCAGTGAAAAGGACAAATAAATAATACTTATTAATGTGCATCGCCCACCAGATGGAAGTAAATATAAAAAATGATAATATAAATAGAGATTTTGAAGTACTTATAGATAAATACATGAATAGCAATTGACAATAGGGTTTGATAATTACAGGAGACTTCAATTATAGGATAGGTGATCTTACAAATTTGACAGGAGATATAATAGGCTGTTTAGGAATTATAAATACTGATAACCTAAAATTAAATAGGGCTTCAAAAGATAAAAAAGACTAAAAACGGAGAAAAATACTATAGGAATATAATCAATAAAAATTTAATATTGATCAATGGTAGAGCTAAATTGGATGTAAATGGAAATTTAACCTATATGGGAGGTACAGGTTCATTGACAGTAGATCATAAAGTGATGAATATGAATATGATGGAAGTATGTTTTGATCTTAATAGGGAACCAAAGGCAGAAAGTGCACATTCCACATTAGAGCTAAGCATTTCTATTAAGCAAAGGAAGAACATAAGAAAGGATGAGTTGAAAAATAATAGAAGAAGAAGAAGAGTTTCAGTATATGTTAGAGGATGAAGGTATATGGGATAGAATGGAAAAACTCACTTCAAGAATGTATGGGACAGACATAAGGCAATTCTAGTGGGGGGGGCTAGAAGGAAGTAGGCTGTTGGTTAACTAGGATCTGCAGCTTATCCAATAGGTAGGGAAATGGACAGACTAGGTGGGCCAAGCGGTCCTTATCTGCCATCAAATCCTATGTTTCTATATTTATTAGGAAATTAAATAACAGAAAAAGCACTGTTAAAAGAATACCAACAAATAACAGAGATAATATCAATGACAATAATAAAATAAATAAATATACAAAATAAAAATAACCAGAATGGTACAATATAGAATGTAAGACAGCCAAAGAAGCAGTGACTAGACAAATTAGAGAATTAAAAAAAAAGATGGAAATATAGTAAATAAGAGAACACTTAACAAATTAACAATCATGCTAAGCAGTTATGGGAAAAATTAGAAATTGCAGTAGAAGCCAAGGATAACAAATAATTCTGGATAATTGCAAATAAAGGTCTAGGTAACTATAGAAATGAACCAGAAACAAATATAGAACCATATCAATGGGTGGAATATTATAAAAATATATTCCAGACAGAAAAAAATATAAGTAAGATGGCATTAGAATGGGAATGGACAAAGGTAGACTTAAATGTTGATTTATTGGAAATCCAGACAGCAATAGAATCCTTTGCATCATATAAAGTGCCAGTGCCAGAGGGAGTTCTGATACAGGTGTTGAAACAAAATATAGAAATATGGACTTTATCACTATGGAAATTATTTCAAATGGTTATGGAAAAAGAGAACATCTCTGAGAGCTGGAGATATAATATAATAGTACCTTTATTCAAAAAAGGAGAACAGAGTGACACAAGCTGTTATAGACCAAGGGCTAGACATTCAGACCTGCACCAAAGCTGAGCGCAGGTATGGTGGAGCGCAAGTCAGATGCACCATGGGGGAAAAGGAGCCCTAATCAGAAGATGCACCCCCCAAAAAGCTCCGGTGCAACCTGGCTAAATATGAAAAGATTCACCTCAGCCCAACCACAGTTGCACTGGCGCAACCAGGAATGCACAGGAGCAGCCCAGAGCACAAACCCATTGTGCTGAGCAAGAGCAACAGGCTGCAGGGATGCATAGGCAAGGAAGCACAGGGGCAGGGGCACAGGACCCCACCAGCATGGCACACCCAGGTACACAGACACCGTGCCAGAGGCAACACAGGGAACCAGGAGATGGTGTACATAGAACCCCAGTCCACCAACCATGGAACAAGCACCAGGCCAGCACACTGTCACCAGAGTCACGCTAATGGCAGAGCAATGTAAGAGACACCCACTAGGCAGGTCCGCAGGGTGCTGTGGCCATGGTGCCAGGAGAACAAGCAAACACAGAGTACAGGTGACCAAGAGTGAGGGAGGCACAGGCCACCCAGGGTCACACAGGCCACTACCTGGACTGGGGAAGGGCACCGTACTGCTGCCCACAGTGGAGATGTGCGGCACCACTCATGAAAGCCAGGCAGAGAAGTGCACAAGGTGCAGGAGCAGTCACAGGCCACCAGGAGACACCTGAGGTAGGACCAAGCACAGGACAGGAACAAGGGGCACCCGGCCTGTGAACACATGAGCAGTGGCCCAAGGGGATGGTGGAGGGACACCAGAGACATGGCAAAGCACAGTAGAACAGACACCTGCAGCATGGCTCCACACACCATCTAGAAAGAAAACACAGACAGACACGGTGATGTAGCAATATAAACACTTTACTAGAATAATAAAAGGAGAACTATATACAATCAGGGAGAGAAGCACAGGGAAGGAAACAGGAGGATAGGGACAGGAACCAGGGGCTATACAATGGGATGGAGGTTTGGGCAGATAAAAAGGGTAAGGCCAGGTCAAAGAGGGGTTGTATACAAGACAATGGCCTAATGCCCGCCACAGACCGCCACCATCCACTGCATGACGCTCCTTATTGCCATGGTCTCCCGAAGCTGACTCTTCATCAGGAGTGACATGTGCCGCTGGTTTGCCAACAGGATCTGCAGCACCTGTAACACTCTACCATTTCCCCTCTGGGCCACCATCCTGGGAACACCTAGGAGAAAGGACAGGACAGGCACTAAGTGAGATGTCCAGATGATCCCCAGCCCACCCACAGTGTGCACTAGACAGCAGGGGGCACACACTACTGGATGGATCATACAGGACCTGCACACAGAGGGCTGCACCAGCCATCCACACAGCACACTACAGCGGTGCAGACAGGCAGACAGTGCTGCACAGTGGTTGCATGCACGCATGGGCATGGGCACATGGCACAGAGTGAAGGCACTTGTAGCTGCACACACAGTGGATGCCATGCACACCCCTCCACCATGGCAGCACATGGCCAGCACAGGCCGTGCAACACCGGCATGCCCAATGGAGAGTGCACCCACCAGCCCCATGCAAACACATGGTTGGGGCGACCAAGTCTGAACCTGTAACCCACAGAGACACAGAACAAGCCTACCTGCCCGATGCCGTCCTGCTGGTCCAGACAGCGCACCTCTAATCAGGCCTTGTACCATGGCTACCGCTGCTCTGGCCCACTTGTGGTCCTCTGGTCCTGTGGAAGGAAAAAAAAGAGAGGGACATGAGTACACATGCACACACAGACAGCTCCCCCACCACCTCACAGCCCGCATGGTGCAGGGCATGCTCTGTCCGTCCTGTTGCCCTGGTGCCTGCATGACTGCAACATGAGCAGCAGCCATGCTGAATGTTCAGTGACTGCCAGGACTGTGACATCTCCCAGCAGTGGCCCATGCTGTACAGTCATACACCCACTACAGTAGGTCCCTGTGCATTAATGTCACATGTGCATACTAAACTGGCTGTGGCACTGCCCCATGCTGCACGAGTGGCTGCAGCCGTCAGAGCCTCTCTGAGTCCCTGCAGTTCAGGTCCCCATAATGGTACCTGCACTGCTCTGCCATCTGTGGCACCCCAGTGCAGTGCTCCAGGGAATCGGCCACATGTTGCCACACCTTGCCCAATGCCTGCTGCAGGGGGACCTGGCCAAACAGCTGGCCCACAAAAGGCTGCACCACAGCAACCAGGTTCACCATATCCACCTCAATCCAGTTCAGTGACCTCCTGGAACCAGCATTGCACTCCATGTCTTGGGTTGTACCAACAGTGTCAGGAGCAATGGCCGACACAGCACGCACATGGAGCTGCATGCGGACGATGCACAATAGTGAGCAGTGGTATGTGCTGTGCAGCATGTGTATGTGCAATTGCCATGCACTGTGGAGGTGTGTTGCACAGCACCATGCATTTGCACAGTGCCATGGCCTGGTGGGTGCACGTGGACATGTTCACGACTGTAAGGACACAGGGTGTGACCCTGCACGGCGTCATACATGTACCTGGCATGCAACATCGTGCATGGCATAAGCTGTGCAATAGGCGTCTGCGCCATGATGCATGTGCATGCACAATGGACAACCAGCACAGCATGTGCACTGGCTCCCTATCACTCAGGTATGTTGGTCGCATGATAGGCCTGTGCTACGGTGTGCACACATGTGCACTGCAGGCATGGACAGTGCATGTGCACCATACTTGTGCAACAGAGATGCTCCAGTGAAAGTTGATTGAGCATGGCGCAAAATCGCAATATTCAGCCACCATATGAAAATCACCTCTTCAGCCTATGCACGGCGCATCAGAGTGCATTGATATGTCATTACCATTGCGCACTAGCTCATTTGCATGTGATGTGCCATGTAAGCACCACAGAACAGCACAGGGCATGGACTGGTATTGCAACCTGTTAGATAAGTGGATGCTACCGCTGGGATTGAGAGGCCTAAATCAACACTGCAACAGTCCACTGCTCTGGGCCATGCTGACACTGACTCCCTGTGCTGTCACTGTCCACAGGTAGCAGAATGTCTAAGAATAAGGGAAAGGAGGAGCGTGGGCCTGCCCGCAAGTGCAGGCCGAACTTTACTAAAGAGGAACAGCAGGCCCTGTTTCGAGGCCTACCTGGATAGGGAGGCTCTGCTCAGTGGTGCCACAGGTACCCCTCAAGACAGGTCGGCAGAGTGGGATGCCGCGGTGACATATGTCAACACCCACAGCAGGCATCAGCACAGTGCACAGGAGTGAAAGAAAAAGGTTGGCACAGACAAGTGCAAGATAAAGGAAAAGGTGACAGCCATCCAGGCATCCCACAACAGGACCAGTGGTGACCCATCTACCACACGCACCCTGTTGGCAGCCAAGGAGCTGGAGGCATCCACCATCAGCCGTGTAGCAGTTGAGGGTGTGACTGGTGGTGGGTTTAAGATGGGTGGCAGCCCCTCACAGCATGGTGAGTATGCACACTACCTGTGTGTATCGCAGGTGTGGGTTGTGACATGCAGGTGTGCCTGCTGCCATGCTGCATGCCACATGCATGGGTTGCCTGCCACTGTGCATGGCACCCCGTCGGACACTGGCAATAATGCAATGCACACCTGTGGGGGCCACGTGCATGGGGGCTACAGCACCACTAACAGTGTGTTTCATTCTTGCAGCAACATCAGGTCTCTGTAGCGAGGCCTAAGCAGAGGCAGCCACAGCCACAGTCCTGGGAGGCTGTACCATCTACCTCCATGGACATCCATGACAGGGACCATCTGCAGTGCAGCAATGTGGGGCTAGAGGATGTACTTGGCCTGGAGTCAGATGATGCCCTGGCTGAGCTCCTGTGGGATGCCAGCCAGCCAGTGCTCTGTGCTGACACCCAGCTAGGGGCTGAGTCTGGCTCTGATGATGGCCTTACACTGATCCTGGACAGTGCAGGGCATGTGGTGCCTCACACACCCCAGGGACTATCACAGGCAACTTCAGGGCCCAGTGCCGCGCCTGCGGCTGTGCAGCTGCCACCCACCCTCACCGGCACAGTGGTGTGTGGTGCCACTGCTTTGCCTGCCGAGGGTGGTGGTGCTGTGGCAGATGTGGCAGCACTGGGCACTGCCCAGCAAATGGCCAGGCAGTGGCAGCAGGATGTGGATACCACTGGACAGCATACCACAGGGTCCACTGCTGGTGCGCCTGTTGCATCAGTACCCTCAGTATGGTCCCCTGTGCAGCGTCCACCTGAGCGGGGCTCTGGACAGTATGCTGTGTCACCCCGGGAAGGCTGGCATCCTGCCCAGGTGGCACAGGATGCCGATCATCTGGCAGAGCACACCTAGTTGCTGTTGGCATCCACTGAGAACCAGGCACTGCTTGCCACAGAGATGCATGCACTGTGCAAAGAGGTGCATCAGCTGACTGAGCATCAGGACATGGGTCATATGTGGCTAATTGATGATCTCCACCAGCTGCGGGAGGCCACAACTGCATCATTTGACCACATGACCAGTACCATTGTGGCCAGGTTTGCATCGCTGGCAGCCACTGGGCTCAGCTGTGTGCAGAGGACCCCCAGCGGTGCTCTGTCTACTCCACGGTCCCTGCGTCTGGTGACCCCTGCACAGCAGATGCCGGGCTCTGATGTTGGCATCCCAGACACCCCCACTGCAAGCCTGCTTAGCTGCCTGTACACCTCAGCAAGACCACAGTCATGTTCTCAGGCATCCACCCCTGTGTGTGTGTGTGTGTTAGACACCCCCCCTTGGCTGATGCGCAGTCTGCAGCTGCTGCCCAGCCTTGGCATGGCTGCCCACATGGCTGTGGTGGCTGAGGGACTGCTTGGTTACCTTGATGTGTGTGCTGCCATTACCTGCTGTCTGCTGCTGCTGCCCAGTGCACACATGGGTGGTGGTGGTGCATACATGTGGTGGCACGCATGTGTGATCTGGCCCACACACTCTTTGTGTGCTGGCTGGGCTGCTGGGCCTCATGGCATGGGTGTGATGAGGGCAGCTCCATGCCAGTTGTGCCTGTGCACCAGTGTCATGCATCTGATCCATGCCATGTTCATCAGCCAGTGTGTGTGTGTGTGTGTCCCTGCCTGTGCTGTGTGTGTGTGTGTCTGTGTGGCACTGCCTCCACCATGCCTGCTGTGTGCCCCATACCCTGCATGCATCCTGCTGTGCACGTCCAGACCTGTGTGTGGTGTGGTGGTCTGTGTGACCCATGCATGTGTGTCAGTGCACTTACCTGCATTCACCGAAATGCTCCTGTGTTATTGTGGCCCGGTGCGTCCTGGCCTCTGTTGCAAGCCTGGGGTTCTGCCTCCCCAGGGGTGGCTTTTCACCACCCTCCAGCCAATTGTCACTGCCATCCCTGCTGCTGTCACCATCATCCACCTGGACAGCTATCTCATGGTCAATGGCCATGTTGTGCAGTATGCAGCAGGCCAGGAGTAGGCCACAGGCTTTTGATGGGCTGTATTGCAGGCACCACCTGACCTGTCTAGGCAATGGAGATGCATCTTCAGCATGCCAAAGACATGCTCAATGATACTGTGCATGGAGGTATGTGCCTCATTGAATCTGTCTTCCGTGGGGTCACCGGTCACTGGTAGGGGCTGAGCAGCCATTGCCTGAGCAGGTATGCACTGTCACCTGTGTGGGGGAGGGACATGGTTAGCACTGTACTCTGTTGTGGCCACCCCTTGCCCCTGCTGCCCAGTGCCCCCTCCACCACGTCCACCCTGTTATCCCTCCTTCCTCCCACAACTGTGCTGCACCCACCCCCTGCCCCATGCCCTACTCACCCAACAGGTGGCCCATGGGGATATCCCCATGTTCATATCTCTGACACAGTATGGAACTGTGCCAGATGGATGCATCACGTGCACTCCAGGGGTGTGTGGTGCAGACATTGATTATGCACCCCATGGAATTGCACACCACCTGGCAGTTAATGGATGCATAGCCCTTCTTGTTTATGTACACTGGCCCCCCAGAGCCAGGTGGTATGCGAATGCCCATGTGGGTGCAGTCAATGTCCCCAGCCATGCCTGGCATGCACACAACCCTGTGGAAGTCCTGCATGTTTGCTGTATGCTGTGCCTGTTTGCTTGGGAACCACATGTGGCAGCAGAAAAGCATTGAGGAACTATGTGTGGAGGTGGGACATGGCCAACTGGGTGATGCCTGTGGTGTCACCTGTTGGTCTCTGAAAGGAGCCTGTGGTAAGCAAGCACATCACAGCTGTCACCTTAGTCTCCACTGACTTGGCATGACTACGTCTGGTGGGTGCCTGCATCTCCTCACTGCACAGCTCACAAAGCTGCCTCAGAATGGCCCTGTTCAGGTGGTACCAGCCCACAATCTCTGCATCACTAAAGTTCTCAAATGTGATGCTGGCACAGTACCACCTGTGTTGGGCATACCGCCGATGGGCTCTTCATCAGCCACATTGATGTTCCTCCATCCTCTTCACACCTCTCAATACCTCATCCATGAGAAACGGTGTCCCATCCATCTCCACTGGCTGGTTGCACAAGGTTGCACATCTGCTGTCTGTGTGTTTGTGCCTGTTTTTATAGGCTCAAGTCCAACTGGCATATCTTGTGTTTTGCTCTGGACTTGTGGTATGCTTTTGGGTTGAATATGCTATTGTGCCACTTATTCATGGGTACGCACCCTCTGCACTTGCACTGCTTACATTACTTTTGTGATGCAGCACACTGGAACTTGTGCTGTGCAACCACAGTGTTAGAATATCACTCGGAGGCATAGGTCTGTAGTGCTGGCGCAACTCAGTTGTGCCATGCGCAACTGCTCTGAATATTTAGCCCCAATGATCTTGATAGACTGCACACAAAAAGTGTTCACAAAAATTATAAATAGCAGAATTACAGAATGGATAAACAGGGAAGGTAAACTAGATGAAGATCAGGCTGGCTTCTGACCCAGTTACTCGACTATTGATCAGTACTTTACACTAACACATTTGATTTATAACTAAAAGAATGTAAAAGTCTATAATGTGTGTTCATAGACCTAAAATCAGCCTTTGATGGAGTAAATAGAACCAAATTGTGGGAAGTCTTGGAAAAATTGGAAATGGATAAATGTCTGGTGGAGATAATCAAAACATTATATCATGATAATTCCTTGCAAATAAGATAATTCCAAAGGAAATAAAAGTGACCCATTTGAATCCAACATAGGAGTGAGACAAGGATGTGCATTATCACCTGTACTATTTAACTTGTATCTAAACCAAATTTTAGTGAAGGTGTACAACACTAACTTTCATATACCCAAGGCAGGCAATCAAGCTTGTCCATATTTGGCTTTTGCAGCCAACATCATGCTGATGTCAGCTAGTTACCTGGATATAAAAAGAATGCTGTGAAGAGTTGTAGAGGAATGTAACAAAGCAGACTTGAATATAAATTATCTTAAAACAAAAGTTATGGTCTGTGGCAAAACCAGTAATAAGTACACTTACAAAATATATAATAAACTAGAAATAGTTACTGGATTTTGCTATCTAGGCATAATAATAACACAGGACTTCAAGTGGGGAAGACATATGAAAGACACAGTGCTTACAACAAAAATATTTCTTACAGCTATGAATAAATTCCTATACAAATATAGTGGACATTCGGTACTAGGTTACTTGAGAGTGGTTAATGCCAAAATACAGAGCCAGCTCCTGCATGGGGCAGAAATATGGGGAAAGGGTGGAAGTAAGGGAATAGATAATGTCTAAATACACACTATAAGAAATTATTGGAGATTCCGAATTGTACCCTTCAGCAGTGCTTAGGGCAGAATTGGGACAGTATACTGTTAAATAAGATGTATAAATTATTGGTTAAAAGCATATATGATGGAGGAATGGAGAATTCCAAGAAAATGTGTAGAAGAATCAATCGAATATCTAAATATGGGAATAATATTTCCCAGTGCTGAAACTGTAGAAAAAATAATAAAACTATATGGACTTTTGCATCGTTTAATTGATATTTTTAGATTACTTTTGAAAACACAGGAAATGAAAACAAGAATACAAGATATAGAAAAACAGAGAGATTTACAACTTTGTAAACCAAATAAAAGATGTTTATGGATGGCTAAAAATAAACGTCAGCATAAGCTGGAAAACTATTTAATACAAATTAAAGACCACTCCAAAAAGGAAAAGGATAACTAGGTTTTGATTTGAAATGTATGAAAGCAATTGGCTTAATGTAAAATATAGAAAATGGGAGGATGATAGAAAAAAATGTAAGTGCAATCTAGACTTGAACAAATGAAAACATATAATGATACTTCGTCCTCTAAATGGAAAAGAAAGAAAGAAATACTTGGGAGAGACAATGTGTAATTTAGAGTATGAACCTAAGGATATGGTAACATATCTTTTAAAAACAGAAAAGCAAACTGAAATGGATTGTGTGGCCTCCTTCCTTTCCTCTGTAGAAAAAAGAAATGTCATTTAAAGTTTATGGACTGATGGAGTTGGTAACAGGCTTAAGGCCCTAGGGATGTGAGAATATGATATTGAGAGAATATCATAGTATATTATTAAGAGTAATTGTGGTTACAGAGAAAGGCACAAGATGATTAATGGAAATAATTGAAACAAGAGAATTCTTATAAGCAAAAAGAACTGCATCAATATATATATATATATATATATATATATATAGATTATATAGAAGACAAAGAATCTCTGTGCGCAAACACTGAGGCAAGGGTTACCCCAAAGGGCATTTGGCTGGGAAGCCAAGTTTCAAGAAAATACAAAATCACACATGCCCCACAATGCCAAGCATCATGGGCTGCATATGCAAATCACCACAGAATGTTATGCTGGTCCAACTTTAAGCAGAATTGCATGGTGCCGAAAGGCCTCTCACACAGTTTGCAAAGGGTGCTAACAGAAGACATAGACACGTGTTTCGTCCTACCAGGACTCATCAGTATGCCTCGTCTGTTTGACACCCCAGTAGAATGGACCAGCTACCCTAGAGGCAGTGTGCCTTGGATATATTGTGGTGAACCCATTAAAATAAAAAACTATTTAAAAGACAAAGAATCTCTGTGCGCAAACACTGAGGCAAGGGTTACCCCAAAGGGCATTTGGCTGGGAAGCCAAGTTTCAAGAAAATACAAAATCACACATGCCCCCACAATGCCAAGCATCATGGGCTGCATATGCAAATCACCACAGAATGTTATGCTGGTCCAACTTTAAGCAGAATTGCATGGTGCCGAAAGGCCTCTCACACAGTTTGCAAAGGGTGCTAACAGAAGACATAGACACGTGTTTCGTCCTACCAGGACTCATCAGTATGCCTCGTCTGTTTGACACCCCAGTAGAATGGACCAGCTACCCTAGAGGCAGTGTGCCTTGGATATATTGTGGTGAACCCATTAAAATAAAAAACTATTTAAAAGACAAAGAATCTCTGTGCGCAAACACTGAGGCAAGGGTTACCCCAAAGGGCATTTGGCTGGGAAGCCAAGTTTCAAGAAAATACAAAATCACACATGCCCCCACAATGCCAAGCATCATGGGCTGCATATGCAAATCACCACAGAATGTTATGCTGGTCCAACTTTAAGCAGAATTGCATGGTGCCGAAGGTCTCTCACAGTTTGCAAGGGTGCTAACAGAAGACATAGACACGTGGTTTCGTCTCTACCAGGACTCATCAGTATGCCTCGCCTGTTTGACACCCCAGTAGAATGGACCAGCTACCCTAGAGGCAGTGTGCCTTGGATATATTGTGGTGAACCCATTAAAATAAAAAACTATTTAAAAGACAAAGAATCTCTGTGCTCAAACACTGAGGCAAGGGTTACCCCAAAGGGCATTTGGCTGGGAAGCCAAGTTTCAAGAAAATACAAAATCACACATGCCCCCACAATGCCAAGCATCATGGGCTGCATATGCAAATCACCACAGAATGTTATGCTGGTCCAACTTTAAGCAGAATTGCATGGTGCCGAAAGGCCTCTCACACAGTTGCAAGGGTGCTAACAGAAGACATAGACACGTGTTTATTCTACCTGGACTCATCAGTATACCTCGTCTGTTTGACACCCCAGTAGAAATGGACCAGCTACCCTAGAGGCAGTGTGCCTTGGATATATTGTGGTGAACCCATTAAAATAAAAAACTATTTAAAAGACAAAGAATCTCTGTGCGCAAACACTGAGGCAAGGGTTACCCCAAAGGGCATTTGGCTGGGAAGCCAAGTTTCAAGAAAATACAAAATCACACATGCCCCCACAATGCCAAGCATCATGGGCTGCATATGCAAATCACCACAGAATGTTATGCTGGTCCAACTTTAAGCAGAATTGCATGGTGCCGAAAGGCCTCTCACACAGTTTGCAAAGGGTGCTAACAGAAGACATAGACACGCAGCCATTCCTACCAGGACTCATCAGTATGCCTCGTCTGTTTGACACCCCAGTAGAATGGACCAGCTACCCTAGAGGCAGTGTGCCTTGGATATATTGTGGTGAACCCATTATATGTATATTTATGCAACAGGTGTCTAGATAAATGGAGTAAAATAAATCCATTTATCTGAGTCACTGTGTGGATAAATTTATTTACCCACATAGTAACTACAGTACATCATCACCCATTTATCCACACAGTAACTACATCGCTAACTACCACCACCTGTGCTGCCTGCTTAGCAGCACTGCCTCCCAGTTTTACGTCCACCTCCTCACAGTGCTCTTTAAACCCAAGCTATCACAGTCCCAAACACTCACAAAATGCACACCCTAAACAACCCCCCCCCCCAAACTGGAACCACATTTTAAATGAAAACACTTGTAAGAAAAAAAAGCAATTTTTTTCCTTTTTCTCAGCACAGCAATCCTGCAAACCAAATACAGCAACCAGGCACAGAGAAAAAACATGAAAAGGAACTGAAAAAAAAAATTTGACAAACCAGAACCCCCCAAAATTGTGTTGCATAAATCAAATATGCAGGGGAACTGTGGGATAACAAAGTTATTTTTACATTTGCCAGTGACCACTCGTAACCCTCACTCATGGCTTTGCCACTCACAAGGTTACTCTCGGTCACAGGCAACTGTACAAATAACTTTGTTATCCCACAGACACCCCCCGCATAGCCCTTTTATTTATATATCTATGTATCTATGTATATATATATATATATATATATATATATATATATATATATATATTATATTCATTGCAAAAGTTTATTTAATGCATCAGTTAGGGTTAAAGCAACAAAAGTGGGGAAATAGAAGAGACATTAGTATTGAGCCCCTGACACTCCCTACCACCCCACCCCATCATCCTGCACAGACTGACAGATGACGGGTGTGCCATGGGTTCATGAGGCCCAACTCTCAAGCCATTCCATGTGTAAACAGGTTGACAAACCACAGTAAAGGAAAATGGGGTGATAGGCCCTGTGGACCTCCATGGCACACCCCGCATCTGTCAGTCTGTGCAGGATGGGTGGTGGTAATAAAGCTCAACCCTAACATCTAATTTCCCCACTTTTGTAACTTTAAACCTAACTGATGCATTAAACAAAGTTTTTGCAATGAATTTCCTTACTTTTGGAAAAAGTGTAATATAACTAACAAATAGCATGTCTTGGTGGGAGCACGGTGCCCCCACCAAGCTGCCCATTTCTGCATAATGTTATGTGTCTGTGGGAGCATGGGCCCTCTGGTCCCTGCACTCCCACTTACGCATGGCTACAGAGCCATACAGCTGCCCTATAGGACAAGGAACCCTTGTAACACTAATTTACCCATATACTGGGAACCATAGCAGTTAAGAAAAAAATGTAAGTGTCATTGCAATTGGTTGACTTATGCAGCATAAGTCAACCAAATCTGTCTCTTGCATCGTTTATGAGATACAGGCACCAAAAACCATTCAAAAGCAGCCTTGGAACCCTTGTGACAGTAATATGTCAATATCTATGTAACTGTAGCAAGTAGGAAAAAACATCCACTGCTGGTGTAATCTATGATGTGCAAACTTGTTTCTGCAGCTGCAGGTAGCAAAAACCCTGTATCTCACTTTGTTTTTGAGAGACGGGTGCTGAAAGGTGTCATGGGCATCGCAATGTTATCCTATTGGAAATGTCTCAGCTTTGGAATGTCATAAGTATGTAACCAATGCAAATTTTTACACCAAACCAGCATATGTTGCATCTGTGGGACACCACATTTGCACCCTGCAAATTTCAAGCCCAAAGTCCTCATACTGGGTCATAATGTCATACGCTCAATAGCGCATGGCATTATGGCAAAACCTGGACCTGTGCGCTCTCTGAGTTGGACCCCCCTTGAGTTAGAATCCTTAGTTGGGGGTCCAGGGGGTGCAGGTCCCCATAACGTGGGAGGTGTGGGGGGCTCAGCCCCGCACAGAACAAAAGTAATCAAGGAATCATGCAACCCAATTATGTGGCACAGCATTCTGCCATGCGCGGTATTGACCCCGTGCCCAAAGTCCTTACCATTTCTTAGCAGTAAACTGGCAAAGTGTTACAAATCCTTGTTTGTGAGCTATCAAAATCCTCATTCGTGAGCCAAATTCCCATTCGTCAGTTGACAAAATCCCTGTTTGTGAGCCAATCCCCATTAGTGAGATAGGGGCATCTGGTCTTCATCTCACGAACGGGGATTTTGCTAGATCACAAACAGGATTCGGGAAGCTCATGATCGAGGATTGGCTCATGAATGGGAATTCTGACAGCTCACAAATAAGGATTCACTGTTCCCGAGATAGGGACATCTGGTCCTCATCTCACAAATGGGGATATTGACAGCTCATGAATGGGGATTTGTCTCAGGAATGGGGATTTTGACAGCTCATAAACAAGGATTTTTTTTAATGATCCCCATTCATGAGGTGTAAAAATCCCTGTTTGTGAGCTGAATTCCTGTTCATGAGCTGTCAAAATCCCATTTGCGAGCCTATCCCCCTTCGTGAGATAGGGCCATCTGGTCCTTATCTCACGAACAGGGATTTTGAAAACTCAAGAATGGAGATTTGGACACCTCAGAAACGGGGATCTGAAGCGAGTCGCGAATGGGGATTTTCAAATATAAAAATGGCCATTTTTTAATTATTTGATGGAAACCAAATACATGGTTTTGTAGAGGGCATCACCCTGAACAAAACCCATGCATCTGTTTTCACAAAATGCAGCCGTGGGGCAAGTAACAACATTTTCTTTTGTGCTAAAAGTGAAAACAAGATGGTGGCTCACTCATAAATGGGGATTTTTTTCTCACAAATGGGGATTTAATGAATCCCATTCGTGAGCTGTCAAAATCCCCATTTATGAGCCGAAATCCTTGTTCACAGCTGTGCATCTATCCAAAAGACTCAACTGAGTATGCTCAGAACATGAATTTATAAAATTAAATAACTTTGTATCAGAATAATATTTTTTCACCAAACACATGCTGGCTTGTTCCTTGGGGTAAGCTCTTTCTACCCTAAACATTTCAGACTAAAATTCTAAATGGTGTGGCTGCAGGGTGATGAGGAACATTCAGGAAAAATTGGCAAAAAAAAGCAAAAAACACACTTTTTTCCATATGTGCTGTGCAAAATCCACAAATTCATTCGAAACAAAACTTGGCAAGTCAAGAGATCTACCCCACAGAACAGCACATACCAAATTGCATGCAAATCCATTAAATGGTTGCAAAGTTATTAAGGTGCACAATATGGGGTTTAACATTAAACTGCACACTCAACCCTAACCACAGAGATGCGATCGCGCCTCTATAATATCTATCTATCTATCTATCTATCTATCTATCTATCTAAATATATATATATAAAATACAGAAGTGAGGAGATATTTTAAGAATAATTGTAAATGAGGGACATACTGTTTGTCAAATATATGTATTTATATGGAGAGATGTTTTAAATGGATTAAAAATTGTAATATAGTAATATTATATGGAAACAATTATGTAAAACTTTAAGTAGTGATTTTAAATTGTAATGACTTTTTTATGTCAAACAATAAAAATTGATTGATTGATTGATTGAACAGTTAAACAGTGGCACATGTTCATGTATGATCCCTAAGCCCACAAGCAATACTGACTGACCTCTCCACTCCCATGGCCTGTCCTCCCCAACTACTTGTCTAGTAAACTGCTGATGTACTGCCCTATTCTCCTGGCTGTCATCTGCAGTCACAGCTAGTTTTCTATGTTTATTGCCTATTACTTTTTTCTTTCACATTGCTCTCTGTTATGATTTTTACATCTTTATCTGGCTTGACTCATTATACACTGCATGATCTTTTGATCCATTGTGTAAATATTTTTCAACATCATTATTATAATTGAACTCTTTGTACACTACTTAATCTTTTGCTCTATTATGTAAATATTTTTCTCATGCTGTTATTGTATTGTAAACCCTATGTTATTATTGTACTGTAAAAACCCCGCCTTTTCCTTTCTCCGGGTCACACCTGGAAATGAACTCCAGCTCAGTGTGCCTTTACCAGTTACCAAATTTTTAAATAAATAAATACTTTGGTCTAGTGGCTCTGTCCTGCTGGCCATGGCACCTCTGGTGGGTGCCACCTCTGAACCGTGCCACTGCTGCCATGCCCAAGTCACCCACTATGGAACCCCCACTGGTCACTCTGCTTCCATTTCCTGACCTTGCAGCCCCCCTTGCCTCTCCCTAAGCCAGTGGCACAGGTCCATTAGACCAGTTCATGGCTGGTATAACCTTACCTCCCTCATGCAACCATGGCGGGGCTGCTAAAATCCCAAATAAGGGGATGGTGTAGGCCCACTGTGGCACAAGGCCCCCCTTGAGACCTGGTGCACTGGGGCATCTGCCACAGGGGTGGTGCAGGGCAGCCTCAGCACAAGGCATCCCATTTCTGACACAGCCAAAGTAGGACTGCCATAAAATTTGAAGCAAGGTGCCACTTGCAGCAATTTCTTTTGGCACAGGCACATTGCACCATATGTCCATGTCTGAAAATCGAGTCCAGTGTCGCAGAATAGGTGTGGAACCCTCAATGGCATTCTCATAGGTACTGTTTCATATGTAAATCTTTGATAGTTCACTAAAATCCAAAATCTTGCTGTAGATATTGCTACTGCTGGGAACATTGCTTCATTCTATTTTGCTCTAATGATGCTATACTACTGTTGTCTTCATCAGTTTAGCTAAACAATCTCAGTGAAAGATAATCTTCTTTACTTTTCAGAGGAGATCCATTCTTGTCATTAGTGTTTAGTGGTATAAGTTATTCTTTCTTAGGGCTGGGCAAAATTAGCAAATTGTGATTTCATGTATGACATTTTGCAGAATTCTCTAAACTTCTTTAAGTGGTCATAACTTGCTCAGTTATAGCTAGAGATATACCATTTGGCATGCCTATTGTTTGGAAGGTTCCCTAAATGGATGGCAAGTTTCCTGACATTTGAATGTGGGGCAGGAAAGTTATAGGGGCTCATATTTTGGCAATTTATTATTTGTGTGAAAGTTTATGAAAATATTTCTGTGCTTACAACTTAGCCACATCAGGAGCTAGATAACTGAACATTTACATGCATACTTTCTTGAAACAGTCATAGAAGCTGCTAAATACACAGATAATTTGTTGTGTAAATTGTATGTTACAGGACTTTAAAATTTCATGATTTAAGTATTTGTTAAATTGTGTGAAAATGTTTAAAATATTTGGATGTTTATAGCTCCACTGCTACTATAGGTATACACTCAATATTTGGCAAATATACCAAAGTAAATATGTCCTGGAATCTAAATAAGTTGGATAAATGTGACATAATAGGTTAATATTTATTGTGGATACTGTAGAAATCACTAATTGGCAAAGTTTCCACAAAAATTAATGGATGCATAATAGGTAATGCTATTAGATTTCTACTTGTGGAATTTAACTGTCACAAAGTGCTTATATCAGCACTGAATCTCCTTACCTGCTGATTCATCATGGTCTTGCAATACCTCTCCAGGTCTTATGTGACAGTGATGCCCAGCATCATAGAAACATAGAATTTGATGGCAGATAAGGACCACTTGACCCACCTAGTCTGCCATTTTCCTACCTGATGGATAAGCTGCAAATCCTAGTTAACCAACAGCCTACTTCCTCCAACCCCCCCACTAGGACTGCCTTATGTCTGTCCCATGCATTCTTGAATTGCTCCACTGTTCTTGACTCCACAACCTCCTCAGGAAGACTGTTCCATGCATCCACAACCCTCTCTGTGAAAAAATACTTCCTCACATTTCCTCTTAGTCACCCCCCATCTTCAAATTGTGCCCCCTTGTTCTTGCACATCTCTTTTTCTGAAAGATACTACCCTCTTGAACTTTGATGATTCCCTTGAGATACTTGAAAGTTTCTATCATGTCCCCTCTCTCCCTTCTTTCCTGAAGGGATACATGTTAACTCCTTTAGTCTCTTTTGTATGTCTTCTGGTGCAGACACTGCACCATTTTGGTTGCCCTCCTCTGGACAGCCTCCACTCTGTCTATGTCTTTGTGGAGATGGGGTCTCCAGAACTGCACACTGTACTCCAGATGGGATCTCACCAACTGTCTGCACAGAGGGATAACAACTTCCTGTTTTCTGCTGTTGATGCCTCTCCCTATGCATCCCAGTATCCCTTCAGCCCTCCTTACTTCCTTCTCACATTGCCTGTCCACCTTTAGGTCATCTGATATAATTACCACCAGGTCCCTTTCCATTTTTGTTGTTGTCAGTATCTCACCCCCAGTGTGTACTCTTCCCTTGGGTTTTTGTTTCCCAGGTGCATTACCTTGCACTTCTTTGCATTGAATCTAAGCTGCCATACATTTGACCATTCCTCCAGCCTTGCCAAGTCCCTTCTCATCCTTTCCACTCCATCTTGTGTATCAACCCTGTTGCAGATCTTTGTGTCATCTGCAAAGAGACATACCTTTCCTTCCAGTTCCTCTGCAATATCACTTATAAAGACATTAAAAAGGACTGGTCCCAGTACTGAACCCTGCAGTACCCCGCAAGTAACCCTCCTTTCTTCACTGTGCACTCCATTTACTAGTACCCTTTGCGTCCTGTTTTCCAGCCAATTTTTTTTATCCAGGCTACCACCTTAGGACCCACTCCAAGGCTGGCTAACTTATATATTAATCTTTTGTGTGGGACTGTATCAACTGCCTTGCTAAAATCTAGGTAGACCATGTCCACAGCCCCTCCTTGGTCTACTGCTTTGGTCACCCAGTCAAAGAAATCTATTAGATTCGTCTGACATGATCTTCCTGCTGTGAATCCATGCTGCCTTGGGTCCTGTGCCCCACTGGCCTCTAGGTACTGAACAATTCTTTCCTTCAGAAGTGATTCCATCATTTTCCCCTACCACTGAGGTCAAACTAATTGGTCTGTAGTTTCCTGCCTCTGCCCTGCTCCCACTTTTGTGAAGAGGAATCTCATCCACCCTCCTCCAGTCCTCAGGTACCACCCCATCCTCCCATGATTTGTTAAAGAGAGTAGTCAGTAGTGTCACTAGTTCTACCTTTAGTTATTTTAGAATTCTTGGGTGAATCCCATCAGGCCCCGTTGCTTTGTTCACGTTCAATTTTACTAGTTCTTTCAGAACCCTTTCTTCTGTGAATGGACTGGTATCAACCTCGTATCCAGAGTGTTTCTCCTGTTTGATTTAGGTACCTCCCCCTCCACTTCCTTTGTGAATACTGAGCAGAAATATTTGTTCAGTATCCCTGCTTTTTCACTGTCACCCTCTGCCCACATTCTCTCCCCTTTATTAAGCCTCAATATCCCTCCCTTGGTCTTTCTTTGCTCCCTAATGTACCTATAAAAGGTCTTGTTCCCCTTCTTAACAGAGTTGGCTATCCTTTCCTCGGTTTGGGCCTTTGCTATTCTGACTGCCTTCCCTGCCTCTTTCTGCTTTAACTGATAAAGTTCTCGATCCTGCTCCTTCTGTGTTTTCTTATATTTCCTGAATGCTATCCTTTTCTCCTTAACCTTCCCTGCCACCTCTTTTTAGAACAATAGCTTTTTTCCTTCATTGTGTTTTGTTGATTTGCTTCACACAAAGGCTTGTTGCCTCTGTGATGGCTGTTTTTTTTTTTGCTATACTTTCTCTCCCCAGGCAACCAGTTGACCTACCTTACCATGTCCAGGCTACCTCCAGGGCTTCCTGCCACCATCTCGAGGATCCCTTGACTCGGCCGACAGCGTACCCCCATGGATTACCCCTGTGGTGGGGAGACGGAGAGTCCCCCAGCACTCATCCATCCATACTTGATCCAGTGCTCCGTTCCTTGCCCGAGCAATCCCCCATGAAGATGGCCATCATGCCGCCATGACTTGAGCCCGTTTTCCCCTTTCTTCCCTTATGCATGGCATGCAATGATGCCAATGAACAGGAACGTGCACTACCACACGCACTCCTCCTCAGCTTTGACCAGAGCATCTCCCCCCATTGTCTTGCCAGTGCCCTGCAATGCCCCCAACCATCATTAGAGGCCGCTAAGTCACCGAGGCATGATACCCTCCTCCCCTGAGATGGAGAGCAGTCTAACAGATGCTCAATCTGTCTCCTCCCCAGCCAACCCCCAACACCCCTTACTCATTCCCGAACCTGGGTCACCTGGCATGGAGTGAGGTGTGGCATCCAGTGCCTCAACCCTCAGCGCCACTGGGCCAGCTTGTGATGGTTGTTTTGATTACTCCCCATTGTTTCACCACCCCTCCTTCTTGCCTGTTTGCTAATGCTTTTCTGAGGCACTATCTCATTTTCCCAAAGTTAGCCCTCCTAAAGTCAAATACTCTTGCTTTTGTATGGCTTGACTCTATGGCTGTGTTTTTTGTGAACCACACTGTTTGTTAGTCACTTGTTCCCAGATGGCTACCTACTTCTAAATCCAAAAGTCTTTCTCCATCTCCATTTGAGAGTACCAGGTCTAAGATTGTTCCCTCCTGAGTGGGTTCCAATACTAGCTGTCTGAGGCATGTCCCTTGTGGGGCATCAAGAATGACCCTGCTCTTGGATGTGCCTGCAACAAAGGTGCTCCAGTTAACATCTGGCATATTCAGATCCCCCATCAACAATACCTCCCCTTTTTGTGCCATTCTAAGGATGCCTTCTATCATTTCCTTGTCCATTTCCTCCCCCTGAGATGGGGGTCTGTATACAACCCCCATGCAGATTGTGGTGGCATTTCCTTTCTCCAGGGTGACCCAGAGTGCCTCATCTGCTCCCTGTTTACTCTTTAGTTCTGTTGCTTTGATCCCTTTCATTACATAGAGAGCTACTCCTCCTCCTCTTTTACCATCCCTGTCCCTCCTGTAGATTGTGTATCCTGGTATGTTGACATACCAGTCACCCAGTCATGGTTCTCTGTGTACCATGTTTCTGTGACTTCCACAATATCCAGGCATCCCTCTTCCATCAAGTCCACTAGTTCAGGAAGCTTGTTACATGGACTTTGGGCCTTGGTACACATCGCCCTCTATTTTTTGATGGCCATACCCCTTTTAGCCCCATCCCTGTCCTTACTGCCTTTGCCTTTTTTTTGCATTTACCTCTGTCCTGCTCCCTAATGACTTCTCTACCTTGGTGTTTATTTCACTAATTACTGTGTTTTGTGGGGGGAGGCTGGGATTTCCCTGCTCCATTTCAGTGCCTCCCCAATTGGCCAGTTTAAATGCTTGCCAATGAAGCATTTAAACCTATCACCTAGGATTCTGGTCCCCCCCAGACAGATGCAGACCATTGCACCAGTATAGGTCTGCATCCCTCCAGGTTTCTCCCCAGTCCCCAATGAAGCCAAAACCCTGAGCTCCACACCAGTTTTTCAGAATTCCATGGTGTAGAGTACCCTAGCATCACCCTTGCCATAGACAGGCAGCACCTCTGAGAAGGTTACCATATGTGCTACTTGTCTAAGGTCCGTTCCCAACCCTACAAACTCCTCTTGCACTGCTCTGATCCCATTCTGAGCCAGGTCATTTGTCCCTAAGTGGACAATGACATCCAGCTCCCTCCCTCATGCAGCTGCTCCCATGATCCTGAGGATTCGATTCCTATCTCTCCAAGCCATGGCACCAGGCAGGCATCTTACCTCCCTCTCTCCCATTCCTCCCCCACTTCTACCCCCTAATGATTGAGTCCCCCATCAGGACTTGTTTTCTTCCCCTGTGGGGTCCCGTGCCACTGTCCTGTGGGTCTCCTTTGTGGAGGTTCTCAGCATCCTCCTTGGTCTCCACTGCAGGTGCCTCCATAGAGGAACCACTATTCACCAGAACAGCATTGTGAATTGTGAAGAGGTACAGCTGGAGGAATGCACCTCTGTTCCACCACCCTCTCCCTCCCTGAGCCCACCTTGGTTCATCTGCTCCTCTTTCTTGGCCACCTCTGAGGTAGCAGCAGTGCCCTGGTGGTCCCTGGGTGGGGGAGGAGGTTTCATGAATCCTAGCCAGGTCAGCCTGGAGAAGGGCAACCTCCTCTCAGGCCAGAGAGATGCCTGCAAATAGGGCAGCATCACAGCCTCCAAGATGTCTCCCAAAACACTGCCTCCCCACAGCCATTGCACTGCACCACTCCCATCATGTCCTATTTTGTGTCCTTTCTCCTGTTGCTCTGTATGCTTACTCTCTCCTCTCCACTCCTTACAACTTGCTGCATTACAACTAAAGATATATAGATTCTTCTGTCACAATGGCCCATGTCGCAACTAGTTGTAAGGCTTGAAGTTTGGCATCTCTTGATGTCAGTGTTTTCAAATAGAAAAATACACAATACCTACAGGGTTGTTAAAGAGTCAGCAGGTGGCATTGTACAGAAGCAATGCTACAGATGCATGTGTTTCCACAAGTCATTAAGTCAGTGAGCTCTTGTGGTTATGTGGCATATTGGAAGAATTTAGGCCATGGCACTGTGATGACCATTACTATTCTTAATGGTTTATCACTCAAGGTAGTAATCTGACACTTGCTACAACTATATTTTTATTTATTGAATTTTGGTAACCTGGTAGGCCCACTGAGACAAGACAGTCCCTTTTTCAGTGGCAACCTGGAAAGTACAGTAAATTGGCAGTACAATAGTAGATACAAACAAGATATACATAGAGCAGGGGTTCTCAAATGATGAGGCCAGCCTCCTTGGGGAGGTCCCAACCTGTTCCAGGGAAGGCTCAAGCAAGTCTGAAAAAGTACTGTATTTAAATTTTGAGTTTTATGTATTTTGTGTGAAGAGATGGAGCAAACTGAAAGAGGATAATAGTAGGTGAATTTTTTGTATTTATTTACTAATAGGTGACAAGGAAAGGTGAATGAGCCAAGGCTCATCTCAGGTGTACCCGGGGAAGGATAGGGAGTGAATACATTTCAAAAGGTAACTCCAAAAAATCAAGAAATACACAATGAACAATAGTACAAACAAATGCGAACAATAAACTAATAATGAGCGGTGGTAATTGATCAATTTGTAGACAGATGGCAGAACAGCCCAAATACAACGGTTGAACATAGAAGTGCTCAGAGCAATAACAGGAAGGAGCAAAGTAATCCCAGACAATTTGCTTAGGAGCAGGGAGGGAAGGAAGTGGAGAGGCAAAGTATGTAAGAAGGTTATTTCATATAGAGAGGAAACAGAGAAAGCAGTCTGACCCATGAAGGTAGGGCAACAAGGGTTAACAATGGTTCAAAAATTAAAATAATGGAGCAAGTAGGCTGGCCTGTGGAGGAGGTTACAATAAGCTTAATAATAATATTTGTTTATTTTATTTATTTGTTATTCAGATAACACCCTTGAGCACAGGAGCACTTTTTCAAAGGTTTCACGTTAGTATAAGACAAAGAACTGAATGTGAGCCAAGTACTCAAAGGGGTTTCAATTTATTCATGGTGTACTACGCAAAGTACAGTATGTTATTTTTCTTTGGGAAGGCCCAAGATTATTTCAGTTTTTGGGGGAGGCTCAAAATCTTTTCCATAGATTTGGGGAGGCTCACTGTGACAAAGTTTAAGAACTATTGACATAGAGGATCAATTACAATAACAGGTACAACAAGTGTGGATACAACACCATAACATACCGAAGCTCAAATAATAGTATGACTATAGTACAAATGACAACTACAAGATATACAGAGATCATGGTTCCTACAACAAAGAACTATTAGAAATGTAACAGCAAATACATACATCAGTCCTTAACTACAGACAATATTATTCATTATTTATTGGAGAAGCCACTGAGGCTAAGCATATAGGTTGTGAAGAGGTGGCAAGCACAGGGGTTAGCAAAAGCAGAAGTAGGGCAGGCTGCTAGGTGTGCTTATAGCGTGCTCTGAAATTGAGAGAGTGAGGAGCAGGCCAGAATTAAGGAAGGAAGTGAAAGGAGGAAACTGCAGAAAAGGCAAAAGACCTCTGGGCTACTGACAGCCTCGGGTTTGGCACTTCAAGGAGGGTTAAGGAGGCCGATCTGAGAGCATGCTTTGGTAGTCAACATTGAATAATGTCAGTTAGGCAGGGTGGGGTGAAATTGATGGATAAGTTTGTGAATGAATCTTGGGGTGGCATACTGCAGTTTTGTCTTGTAGGGCATTCAACCCAGGGCAGAGAGTATATCATGATGATGCTAAGCATTGGTTTCCAATGCAAACTTACCGACTCTATGGTAAACCTTCAAGAAGTGGGATGATATTGTTGTGGTGGTCAAGAGTAGTATGGAAGCCCCGTACATGAGGAAAGGGAGAAGAGTGGCATCTGCAATCTTGCAACAGGTAGCCGATGTGAGGAAGGGATGGATATGGCAAAGGAACTCAATTTTTTGCTTAAGGGTTTTAGTGAGAGTTGCTACATGTACATCCAGAGTAAGAGAGGAATCCAAGGTGACTCCCAGGTATTTAAAGGACTTTTACTATGGAGCCTTCAATGAATGCTACCTAATTGTCACTTTATCCAGCCTTTACAGTACCTTTCTCTACAATAGCAACTCAGGTGTATGACTAGGCAAAATGTATGGATGTGGCTATGACAAAGTATCACAACATTTCACAATTTCACAAAAGCCCATGAAATTCAACATTAATTACTGATGTTATTTTGGGATCTTTAGCTGCTTCTAAGTTAATCAGTCTTTGAGTAAGAGATTACAGAGTTGACACTCACAGCCTTTTTTTCCATATTGGCTTTCCTCTCAGCTGGCAGCTCATCTCTTAGGGATATACACTGTTCAAGGGGATATACCCTGATCAGGCTAACACCAGTCATCATTCAGTTGGCTACCAGGTTTTTCTCCAGCATTGTTTCCCTCTCATCTCCCCTGGTGGAGGTGGTGCCTCTGTCAGCCTTGGCTAACCATGGCATCACCTGTGGCAGGAGCAAGATCCCTTGCCCAGCTACAGGGATCACTGTGCCAGTGGAGTCCACCACCTGCCCTCCCTGAAAAGAAAAAAGAGATGAATTGTAAAGTGGCAGCTGCCTCAGTCATGGCTTGTCTCCCAACATGACTTTCCGTGCTTGCTTCAGAGCCCGGGTCATCAACATGGCAGTGTCATGCTCTGCTGCTGGGCCAAGAGGGTGGCTTCCAAGCTTAATATTTAGGATCAATTAACCTAACAAAATAGGTGATGTGTTGTACTCTAGTTTTAAAGTTATGAGGGCTTAAAATTCTGCTGTTTAAATAATTGTGAAATGCAGTTTACATAACTGTGAAATGTTATTTTAAATTTTTTGAAAGTTTGGAGGCTTATAACTCTGTCACCTTTAAATATATAGATCTGAAACTTGGCACACTTCTGTATGGATCATGGTAAAGTAACTTATGCCAGCTTTTGTGTGAGTTTGACAAAATATTTTTAGTGTAAATAACTGCAAAATATAATTTTAACATTTCCAAACATTTGGAGGCTTAAAAATCAGTCAACTTTAAAGACAGAGATCCATAACTTAGCACACATTTGTATGGGTCTTGGTAACATGACCATATCACATTTGATGTAATTTGGACACATATTTGTTAAATTGTGTAGAAAGATTTCACAAAACTTTCATGGGTGTTTCATTGAATTTCACAGAAGTGATATCAGAAGGTCGCCAGAGTTTTGCTTGTGGAGGTACAGTAAATATTGACCACCCCTATTCTTTCTTGATCAGAAGGCCTTAACAATCTCATTTTAGATCACTGAAGTCAGATAAGCTAATCAGGAACATTGTTAGACAGTCACAAAAAAACATTCATATCCATAAGAGTGCTTCTCACATTGTCTGACAGGACTATATCCAGTGCAAAGCAACTTTCAGTTTCAGGCACGTTCATGTAACCCATACCTGCAGAAAGCACCAGGGTCACCACAAGAATGGGAGTATAGCAGTGCTTCATCAGTTTTGCAGTGCCCTATAAAGAGTGCTCCCTGCACCTTTCTATAGAACCATTACAATCCCTCCATCACTCTTGAGACATTGGTCACAAATCTGTGAACTCAAACCACAAAGTGTCACAAACAGCAAAAGATGTCATCCATGGGTGCAGTGGAAACCCTTGGCTGTGCATATGCCACCAATGGGCACAACCAAACAGGACAGAATGTAAGATACATTTTAACTATTTTGACAAAAACAGATTTGCAACAGTTACAGTTGTAGCCATTGACATGTCTGGATTTTTTTCAACAATTCTGTGATACTGCTAGAGAAATGTTCCTGCTGTCTACAGCACAACTATAGGGCTACCAGAGATAGTCTATTTAGAACTATTATAGCATATCTAGAAATAACCAGACAATTTGATGGTTATAACTGTATGACCACTCTTGGAAGGATGTGATGCTCTTAGTAGAATTGAAATACCCAGGGGACAGGATTCACAAAGCAGATGCGTTGAGTGCAAATGGGATGCGCCAGCACAACCTGGATGAGCTGACCCAAGACAGTGCGATTCAAAAAAGGGTGTGCTGTAAGATGCCCCATATGCATCCCCATTGTGAATAACATGGGTGGTGAATGGCAGAACTGGAGATGCCCCAGTGCAACTGTGATGTGCCAAACCATCCAGGGCAGCAGAACAGTGAATATGAAGCAACCCAGCAGGGTATGGAGGAGCAACAGGTGGAATGCACAGACTAGTGGCACAAAGGATGCAGGGACACACATCCAAAGGAACCAGCCAGAGTGGCAAAGGGCCCAACAGTGGCCACAGCAGATGAGGTGCACAGATAGGGAATGCAGAGCAACACCCAGAAGCATACAAGACAACCCAAACAGGAGCCCAGGTGGCACATATGACAGGCACAGTAGTGCCTGTCAAGGTGCAACACAGCCACCGGGGACACCGTGCAGCATAGAGGTGTACACATGACAGGGCCACCTTCACAGGATCCCAGGGATGTGGAGGTGGGTGATGCCACACAGGTGCACACCAGTGGATAGACTGGCTGGCACAAATGTGAGAGCAGTGTACCACACAGGCATATGAAGCCCACAATCAATGTAGACTGAATGCAGGGCCGCAGAACAACAGTGCAGCAGTGCAATGGATGCAGGCCACAGGCACCACACAAAGACCAGGGACACAGATAAAGACAGCACGACACAACAAACACCCACATGCCACAGGCAGTAGGTGGGGCATGGCAGGGATGGCAGGGAGGGCAGGATGCAGCTGCCTGCCATAACACATGTGCAGACATGTGTACGGCAGCAAGGAAACAGTGGACATCTGCAGACAACAATATAATACAACCACAAATATACATTGAATGACCACAGACAACGGTTCAAAAATAAACCTGTTTACTAAGAACAATGTCACAAAAACAACTATATACAACAACAGCCAGTAGGAATTGAGAAGGGGAGTGGTGAGGGACTGAACACATACAAAAGGGGTATGTAGTTTTGGCTGCATGTGCCGGTAGAGGGTACAGCTAGGGTAATCTGTGGGAAGGAAGGGATGGTGAACAACACACAATGGGGCCACACAGCAATGTCCATGTCCCAAAGGCACGGGATGTACCACAACATGGTGCACACGCCTACATCCCCAGATGGTCAGCAACTGGAGCAGCCTTGTCACTGCCCATAGCAGCTATCCCTGATGCAGGTACAGTGGCTGCAACATCATCTGCAGAGACCTCTGGACACGGAGCCCCAACCACTGCAGCAGTCCTTGACACCTCCGATGATCGTGGACAGGTGGCTGTACACCCCTTGGACCTACAGTGGGGGACACAGATAAGAGAGAGACTAAGTGCAATGTTTCACACTCTCTCCCCCCCATTCCCCTGCAGGTATGCTGGAGGCATCCACCAGAGATATGGCCAAGAACCTGCCAGACACATCGCACACTGCACCAGGCAGGTACACAGTGCTATTCCATGACCATGCGCAGTAACCAATTGGGCACATGTCTCATGCGTGCATACAGGGGTGTGTGCAGAGATGCCTAAAGCCATGTCCCACATGACATGTGCACATGCCAGCAGGCTGCGAAAGTGTGCAGGTCCTGTCAGAACACCACTGGAGCACCACTGGGTGCCCACTGTGCACACGACATGCACACGTGGTGAGTGTTCATGCAGGGACCATGAGCACTGTGGCCAAAGCACACACCACAATCCCTGTGCCCCATGAGTGTGCATGCCTGGCAACACACGGACATGTGCAATGTACCAGTAACAGCCAGCAGAGCACACAACCACCCCACTAGACACACAGAAAATGCAAAACACAGACTCACCTTCATCAGCATGTCCCCATCCTTGGGCACCACCACTGGCCCTAATGCACCTGTCCTCCAGTGCTACCACAGCCCACCACCTGGCAACCAGCCCTGCAGGAGAAACAAATGCAGAGAACCCCATGAGGAGATGCGAGGTGTGACATGCCCCCACCACAACACTGGTGCCAGCATGCAGTGAAGGCATCAACACACAATACCCCAGTGATTATGGCCCTGACTACGTGCATCTGCTCAAAGTACCCCTTCCCTTGCCCACCATGTGTGCAGATGTATGCATACAGTGCCAATGGTTATGTCACCCCATGCATGCCACAGTGACCATGCCCCAACCAAGCACCATGGCACACATGCCCACCCCCTGTGACGTGTGGGCAATGGCAACACTGTGTGCTGCCATGCCCGTGTGTGTGAGTGTCCCTGTATGTGCAGTGCTGTGTGGTGCAGCAGCCCCAATCCATTTGCTACCCCTGTGCATATGTAGAACTGTGACATACCTGGGCATGGCACTGTACCCCTGCATGCATAGTCCCGTAGTCTTGCCAGTCTGACCTGGTCCCTGCACTGAAGATCACTGTACTGGTGCCTTCATTGCTCCCCAGTGTGGGAGACACCTGTCCTATGCACCAGTTGCACAGCTGTCTGGGCCCACACAGTGGACTGTGGCTCATTAAGGTCATCTGACCCAAACAGCTGCCCATCAACCTGCAGCACCAGGGCCACAAGGTTGAGGTGCTCCACCTCACTCCAGTTCATGACCCTTGGGCCCAACCTCTGGGCACATGGCATGTTCACAGACAGTGTCAGCAGAGCAGGTGTGCACAGACAAGAATGCTGCACTTCACTGGCACAGCCGCACCACGTGCGCATATAGCTGCCATGCAATGCACTGCGCATGACATGCTGATGCGCAATTACCACCACTAGTGCTTGATTGAGCATGCACACTGCCAGGGTGGGAATACAGGGTCATGGGTCATGGCCGGATCACGCATGTGCACACTACACAGAGATGCCATCTTGTTCCTGGCAAGAAGCGCCGTGCACATTGCTGGTGTTGTGCCGTAAGCCACAGGTATGCAAAAGCACTCTGTTGCGCAATCAACACACACACATCATAGCAGGACGCATAGTGGCCATCGTGCATATGGATATTCATGCACAGCCAGGGGCAATTGCACATTGTGTACAACCAGACTGATAGTGCTGCGCCTGTCAGGCCAATTGTGCATGTATGTATATGCACCTCAACAGTTGCACCATATTCAGGACTTATCCCAAGGCCAACATGCATGAACTGGATATGCACCATGTGGAAATGTGTCCAATGCAGTGGATGTGCCATGCTGATTGGGATGAGCTGAGGGCAATTATGCAATTCACATACATTGCTCCCAGATCAGCTCATTGCTGAATTCAGGGGTATCTCACCTATTTAGCATCTCATTAATGCTGCTCCAAACCTCATTTGTATGCCCTGAGCCATAAATGCTCCTGAATGTGCCTCCACAGGGCTCAGGTGACTGAGAGGAATTGCAGCCTTGAAGGTAGGTTTTGTACACTGTTCCAAAGGCAGTGTAGCAGCACCAGAGGACATTGTGAGGTCTTGGACATACAGTTATTGTCCATTGCTGTGCAAGGACAACAGACACGTCCAGGTGTGTGATACACACTGTCCCACTTGCCATATGAGGCCCATCTGTGGGGGGGATTTGCTGGTGGGTGGTGTACCATGGCACTGTAAACGGCTGTCATGTGTGTTGCAGTGCTGACCACCAGCCGGTGTTACATGACATGCAACACATGCATCATGTTCAGGACAGTGCATCTACACATGCCACTGCAACAGGACTGGATGGCCAATGCACAGCTGTCCCTGACAGTCCCAGATGCTGTTCTGCATATGCATGGCAGGCTGGGGTGTGGTCAACAGGCAGGGTGCCATGACCCTGCTGGAGCCAGATGCCATGCCTTCACATGTATGAGGCTGCATGTGCAGGGCTAATAGCTGCATATTCTCACCTACAGAAGCCAACATGACTGGACAAGACACAGCCGCTGGACACAGACATCCAAACTTCACTGGTGACCAGGATAGGGCACTGATTGAGGAATACCTGCTGCGGAAGGATGTCCTGTCTGACAGGGGTGGTAGCCATCAGCTGTGGGATGAGGGGTGGGAGGCAGTGGCATGGCATGTGAATGCCATTGGAAAGCACAACAGGACACCACAAAAGTGCAGAAAACATCTGAATGATGAGAAGAGGAGAGCCTAGGAGAAGGTGGCACATATAGAGGCCTCCATGAGCCAGACCAGGGGTGGTACACAGATAGAGGTGGGCTTCACACACACAGAGTGGAACTGATTGTGGCCAGTATGGGCTGTGCAGTCATGCAGGGTGTTCCTGGAGGGGGGTTCCAAATGGGTGGCAGCTCATCGCAGCACTATGAGTATGCATACCCTGGATGCATGTCTGTCCATGTGTGTGTGTGCCATGTGTGCCGTGACAGCCCCACTGTGTGTGACTGTCAAGCCATGTGATTGTGTGCTTTGACCATGGATTTTGCACCCCATCCAAGTCCCATGTTGTGCAGCTGTGTGATGGGCTAAGTATGTCCTGGGGGACATCTGTGGCATTGGAGTACTCTGCACATCAGTGCTGCCATCCCAGTGGGTTGGTGACAAGGGAGTCCCACATGTTGACATGTGGGTATGTACAGGCATGGGATCTCTCCAGCTACTGCCGGTGTTGGCTACATCAGTGGAATGGGCATTACATGTCCATTGCAGGGACTGTCAGGAGCAAAAATGGCACACCTCTACATCAAACTGTAAATGCCTGTCTGACCACTACTGTCTCCCATGTCTGTAACCATGTATCCCTTCTTTCTGTTGCAGCTCCATCATGCCTCATGGGTGCTGCTGTGTCTGCTGCACTGAGAGATGTCATGGCAGGTGATGATACAGGGCCATCCCACAGGACTGTGGCCACAACTGAGGATGGTGCCATCCTTGGACCATTCAACACCACATCATCCCCTGTATCGCCAGTGGTGGCAGGCCCATCACACCTCAACAAGTGGTGCCATATCTGATGACCATGAGGTCACATGGCTGGAGGGTTTCCTGGGTTTGGCAAATGATGACCCAGAGGACATGGTGGACATCGCCGATGCCCTGCTGGTGCTGGTGCTGGCATCTGGTACACAGGGGACATACAGCAATGTTGCAGATGATCTTGATGACACACAAATCCCGGAGGACACGGCCAACATTGTGGCACATGAGCCACATGACGCACAGGTGCATGCACAGGTGGCACCTGCAGGCGTTGGTGTACCTTCTACCATGGCATGCCCACAAAGCCTGTAGAGCCACCCACAGTGGTGGGTGCTGTGGGCTCTGCGCCTGGTGCTGCTGTGGCAGCAGGGACCACCAGTGCAGCTCAGCAGGGTGATTTGGGTCTGCTGCATGTGGCAGTGGACTGTGATGCAGCCATACCTGGATGCACTGTGGTTGCACAAGCCCATTCCCCACCCATACTTTATCCTGCTGTGGTGTGTCCACTGACAGTGGATGCACAGCAGCAGGCTGCCTTACCACCCAGCCATCGACGCCGTCCCGTGAGCCTTCACCTGCTGATGAGATTGAGGGCTATGCACACCTCCTGCAGGACACCGTGGAGGTGCAGGCTACCCTATGTGCAGAACTCAGGGGCCTTTGGAGACTGACGGCCATTGAGCATCAGTCAGCAGCCGCATGGCATGCCCAGATGTTGGCAGAGGCACTCCTACTGCAGGTGGGCATGACCACAGCTCTGGAGTGGATTGCACATGCTGCCGAGGCTTTGTGTACATTCAATGTGCAACATGGCCACCGGGCCTCCAGCTGAACATCCGGGAGTTCCTCACACTTGCCCAGGCAGCAGTGTCAGGTGGACCCATTGCTGCTAATGCTGCCACCACAGCTCTCCATGTCCAGTATTGCTATAACTGATATGGATCATGGAGCCACCACACCAGTGAGCACCTGTTCATGGTCTCACTGCAGAACCCTTCCAGGGATGTTGGCAACCCCCACTCCGGTTAGTGGTGCTGCATCAGCAACCACCAGTCATGGGCGTGGCTGCCCATGTGTCTGTGGTGGCCGTGGTACCTCCCTGTGATGTCTGGGTTACTGATCACATGGCCCCTACACCTGCACCTTGGGTGGCCCACTCACCTGGCTCCTCATGCCTGGGGTGGCATGGGTGGCATGCGCCTTCCCCAGTGCGTTGCCGTTGTGGGTCCCATGTGCTCCATTGTTGTGCTGTGTGGCATGGGCATGATGAGTGTGGTCCTATGTCTACTGTGCATGTGTGCCAGCAGCTGTACACTGATCCATGCCATCCCCAGCATGTACACTTTGGTCCATGGCCATGCATATCCAGTTGTGTGCGCTTGTGTTTGTGTGTGTGTGTGTGTGTGTGAGTGTGTGTGTGTGTGTGTGTGTATGTGTGGCATGTTCACCATCGTGGGTGTGCTATACTGTGACACTGCTGCTGTTGCATGGCTTGTGGTGTGTGTCTGGCTGTGTGGAGCTCTGTGTGTGGTGTGGGGTACCATCCGTGTAGTACCCACCTGTGATACTCACCTGCAGTCACCGAAGTGCTCCTCCATGATAGTGTCCATGTGCTGCCAGGCCCTGGTAACCAGCCGTGGGCTCCAGTGTGGCATTGGTGATCCAGGCCGATGCCCCTCGACTGCTGCATCCTCGTCCCTCCTCTTCCTCCACCCCAGAACTGTTGTCCTCCTCAGCTTGGACAGCTATTCCAATATGGTCAATGGCCATGCTGTGCAGTATACAACAGGCCAGGAATATACCACAGTCCATCTCTGTGCTATACTGTAGGGTGCCCCCCGACCTATCCAGACACCGGAAGTGCATCTTCAGCATGCCAAAGTAACACTTGATGATGGTGTGCGTAGCGATGTGTGCCTCATTGTAATGCTCCTCTGCCTCTGTCCTGGGTCATCAGAATGGAGTCAGTAGCCAGGGTCAGAGTGGGTATGCAGCATCACCTGTGGTGAGCAGGGGTGACTGTTACTGCACTGCTTACATGTGCATCATGCCCTCCCCCCTGCACCATGTCACACTGTTGTGGGTGCCAGTTATACACCCCAAACTGTGTTGACCGTCCCTGCCAGCCTACATCCAGTTCCCAACTGCTGTGGCCTGGCCATACTGCACAGGTCTGCCCATGACTGCCCATGCCATGGTTTCCTGCACTTGTTCCAGCCCCCATTTTCTGCCCCAGAGTGCTTTTCAGCCACTCATGCCTGTCTGTGTGTCATGTGGTCTGCCCTAACACATGTGCCTGCTGTTGCACTGCACCCCACCCCATGCATTGTTGTTCTGCTGTACTGTCACACTGTGTGCATGGGTGTGGTGCTGTCACCCCTGCAGTGTCCCACCTGTGCCACCCTCACTGCTCATTGTGCATTGTGCCACTTGCACACCTGCCCCTCCCATCCTGTGCTGGGCCATGGTGTCCTGTTCATGTGCAGTTCTGCATGCCCTACACACCTACGAGATGTTTGCTTGGTATGTTCCCAGACTCGAACCTGTGGCAGAGAGCGGACTGGTGCCATATGAAGGCATCCTGTGTGCTCCCAGGGTGTGTGATGCAGACATTGCTGATATACCCTGTGGCATTGCACACCACCTGGCAGTTTACCGAGTGGTAGCCGTTGCGGATGACATGTCCCACCATCCTCACCAGGTGATGCGTGGATTGACACATGGGTGCAGTCAGTGGCCCCTATGATGCCTGGCATATGTGCCATCCTGTGGAACTGCTGCATGGCTTCTGTCTGCTCTGCCTGTGTGCTTGGGAAATGGATGTATTCCAAAGCATGTGGGAGCAGTATGGTGAGGAATTGTGTGAGGAGATGGGATGTGAATGGCTGGGAGATGCCAGTGGTGTCTCCAGCTGGCCTCTGGAAAGTTCCCATGGTGAGCAGGCACATTACTGTTGCCACCTTGGTCTCCACTGCTATGGCATGACCTCTTCCAATGGGTGCCTGCATTTTGTCATGGCACAACTCACAGAGCTGCCTCGGAATAGTCCTGTTCAGGTGGTATCGGCTAACCATTTCAGTGTCCGTCAGCGATTCAAACATCAGTCTGGCATGAAACCGCCATGGGGCTGGCTGCCTACAGTGCCCTCCACTGCTATGTTACTGGTTTGCCCATCTCCTCATCCCCATTATCATGCCCACCATCAGGAATGGTGCTCCATGCATTATTGACTTTCAGCTGCTTCTCTCCTCCTGCTTGCCTCTGCTATCCTGCTGTCAGCCAGCTGGGGGCTTGCAGTTCAGTCTACTCCTTTTATACTTATCTCCACATGGTGCATTTTGGTACTTGCACTGTGGATGCTCCATACTTACGCATACATTTTGCTCTGTGAATGGTTCTGCGCTGTATAAGCAGGTACACGCCCCCTCAAATTGCGCTGCATGTCATTACATTCCATCTCCGGCACATCCTGTTCAGTGCAGGACATCCAGCTTGCACCAGGGCATCTGCACTGTCTGTGAATGGCTCCATGGCACATTTCTGGGTTGTGCCAGTGCATCCCATTTGCTCTCAGTGCATCTGCTTTGTGCATCCTGCCCAGTGTGTTTTCTGTATAATATAACTGGTAGTTTATCACTTAATTTCACATAAAAAAATGTAATAAATCAGTTCAATATTTTCTATCAAAGTAATTTAATTCCATTGGTATTCATGGATTCTGTTGACCATTATGTTATTTCTGCATTGCCTATTTCAATTACATCCATCTTGTCTTCAAAATATTTATTCATTTTTTCAGTTGATCCAAATAGATTTTTATTTCCAGACATTGCATTCAAAGCTCCCAATTTTATTTATCCTTTTCCTGTATTCTCATCTAGCGTATCTCCCTGATAGAGAGGTTGCAAAGTTTTAATTCACTGGTGAAGTTCTGGCGAAGTTGCCAAATTCACCAATGCAGATCATTTCACAAGGTTTTGCTATTTAATAGTAAATTTGCCACTAGTAACTTCACCTTGCAACTTTGCCTGTAACTTTTACTTGGGGTACACAAAGCCAAAGTTGGGTCAAAATGATTTCCACCAACTACTCCTTTTAGGTTTTGTAGGCATAACTCAGTTACATGTTGTCCAATTTGTCTGAACCTTGGTATGGTTGTGATCCAAGAGCATGTGCATATATGATGATTGCTAGACTTAGATTGTGGATTTAATGCCATATTTAAATTGGGAGGGGATTTTGGGGTGTTATATTCCCCATGAATTTTTCCATGAGTATTATGTGTTACTATTGTAATACACCTTGATTCCCTTGTTTGGATGTATAGAGTGTCCCTTAACTCCATATACTGGCAGTGTTATGGCCCTTTATAGTTGCTGTGTTATCCTACGTTACATTAGGGTTAGTGTGGTCACTTGCAACATATACAATAAACATGTCCCCCAGGTTGTTTACTGATGTCTCTTGTCACCTCCTACTTCTCCCACCAGCATGGCTGTCAAATATGTGAGAGAAAAAAACTTTGGAGCCCACAGAACATGCTGCCACAGACATATTTTTCTTAACTGCAGCACTGCCCACCCCCACCTCACCCCCAAATTTTGAACACTTGTTTGCTGCCTCCTCAGCACCTCTCCCTTTAGTAGGACATCTCTTCCCATTCATTCTTTCATGCTAATTGTAACTTGATTTGGGATGAAAAATTATAAACTGTGAAAAAAAGCCTGCAGTACAAATAAGTACCCGGAGAAGACATCACCTCCCCATAGGGAATCAATGATCAGCAGTGATCTGAAAAAATAAAACACCACAGGGATTAACATGACACACATAACAGAGGTAAAAGGGTTAAAGAAATTATTAACTACCAGCAACAGACATCAACTGTCCCTAGAGAATTAGGGATCAGCAGTGTGATCTGAAAAACTACTACTAAGACAACCCAAAAAGTTTTTTTTTTGTTTAAACAGGACAGTGATTAAAACAACTGGAGTAACAGGGGTTATTTATAACTGCATTCAATGCTGTTTTCATGGACCTTAGTCATGTGCTACCCCAGAACTTTTTTGAGTCCACCTCTGATGGTGCACCCTGAAATAAAATGGGCATGACACAAGGGCATCCACCATTTTAGTTTAAAGTAATCTCCAAAGACATTGCCAAAAAACACCTTCTTAAAGTCCTCAAGAGATCCAGACATAGTGGAGACTTCCTGGATCTGAAATTTCTTTGCCTCACCATTGACAAAGTCTTGTCCCCTCTGACCAAAATCCTCAATTGCTGTCTCATGCTTTCTCAATTCCCTCTATTATGGAAATCATCTGTCGTAACCCCTATTCAGAAAACAGTGACAAGACTCAGATCAGCAACTACAGGTCTATCTCCATACTCCCCCCCATCCAAAGCATTGGAGCAGATAGTGGCTGATTAACTTATTGATTGCCTGGAGAAATATAACCTGCAGTGTCCCCAGCAGCATGGCTTTCAAAAAGAGCACAGTACCACTACAGCTCTCCTTGAATTTACTAACTACATCCACCATGCCCTGGATCATGGCCAACTTGTCAATGCCACCTTTATCGATTTGTCTAAGGTTTTCAACACTGTCAACCCCACCTGCTGATTGGACAACTAATCCTCTTAGGGTTCTCCAAAGAAGCCACACTCTGGTTTCAGAGCTACCTTAATGGCCGCACACAACAGGTTAAGATTGAAAAGTTATTCTCAGCCTCCCTTCCAGTCCAGTCAGGAGTTCCTCAAGAATCTATTCTGGGTCCCCTTCTATTTAGCATCTTCTTCAACAATCTCCCCCATCCCTCCTCCTGCCATGATAAGATGCTTCTGTATGCAGATGACAAAGTAATCCATACTTGTGACTCCACTCCCTCACTTCTTCAGTCCCAGCTGCAGAAAAGCTTTGCAAAAGTTGAGACCTGGTTCGGATCACATAAGTTGATTTTAAATAAAAAAACCAAAAAAAACAAAATGATGTTGTTCCATGGAACCCACAACAAAAACAAAGACCAACCACTCAGAATCTATAATAATGTAGGTACTGTTTTGGAGCAGGTGCACTACTTTAAATACCTGGGTGTGACTCTTGACAGCACACTATCATACACCACACATATTGACAACATCTCTAAAGCTGTAAATACATGAATTGGGCTGCTCTATAAGCACTGTCTGATGACCAAAGCCCTAAATCTTGCTGTTCATAGCTCTATAAACTCAAAAATTGATTATGAGCTTGCCAACTATGGATCTACCACTGACACTGCACTATGATGTATTGCTTTAGTCCTCAATAAGGTCTGCAGGCTACTCACCTCTGCTGCTAGCTGTTCTCACACATGCAATATCTATGAGCCAGCAAATTGGATGCTTCTTGCTGGCAGAGTAAAACATCAGACCTGCCCCCAACCAAAAAATCTGTGCTAGGCCTTTTGCCCTTAGGGGTAAGGAATATACTCATGCCCCACTGTACCCCCCTCAAGAAATTCTGAAAGTCCAACATTCTCAGTCCCCCACAGCTGGACATCCCAAAGACAATGCTCCTACAAAGCAAGAGCCTCTAATTGGTTCAACTCGCTCCCCATGGAAGCCTTTACCTCTCCCATACTCAGTTTATTTAAGCATAGACTGCATCATCACCTTGTGGCTAGTTCAACATGTGACTGATTCATTTAATCTGCTCCATGGCTGTGCCCATACTCCATACATGCCCCTCATCCTCACCCTTCACCCAGTGTCCTTCTTTCCCTGTGTTGTACCTCCCCACTACCCTATCTGCTTCTTGCTTCTACCTCCCTGTGCATTCCCTCTCTCTGGTCTGTTCTCCTCCCACACTCCTTTCCCCCTTTTTCACCCCTCTCCCTTACTCTCACATCCCTCCTTTGCCCCTTCCCTCCCTAACTTGACTCCCCCCATTCCTTGGATCTCCATTACCCCACCCACTCCCTCTCCTCAATAATGCCCTCCAGCTGTTATCCTTGTTCTCCACTTTCCTGAATCCTATTCTGCTCTCCTTACATGCTACTCTCCCACTAACCTTCTTATGCACACACCTTCTAAAGCTGGGTGGCTGTTCCTACACAAACTTAGTTCTTGATAATAGTTTGACAATGCCTATGGCTGCTTCCTTACTTAGCTACTGTTACAATCTGTTACTACCTAAACTTAGTTAGCATTACAAATATGTGAACACCCCTACTGTACTCCTGTTTAATTGCCTTGGATGATTTTGTTAGCTGCCTCATTCAAATTTGTCAGTATTACTTGTGATAAAATATAACTGCTACCTATATAACTACTGTATTATAATTTTCTCTTTTATGTGTATTTTATTTTGTCTTTGACTTCCTGATGAGGAACCTTTGTAAAAGAGCCCTGACTCAAAGGTGTATTTCCGAATTACTCATAAATAAAAATAAATAAATAATTAAAAATGTGACAGAACACTGTCACTTTAAGAAAAATACAGCTAAAAGATTACCAACAATGCTACAGAAAGACACTAACACATTATCCACAGTCAGCAGAGTGGAGTTTGCATCGGGTCAGTGGTGCTTCCAGACAAAAATAATAGTAAACTTATAAAGGCATGTAGAGCACTCACCAACCTCAAGTAAACCAGAACATCATTATGAAGTCATAAAAACTAATTTATTGAAACATAAAACACATTGTATATAGGCTCTGCCTGCCTGACAATTTTCAGATGCATTCCCATCCTTTTCCAAAGGCTAAATGCATTTAGAATTCAGTGGTAGTTAAACACCCACTTCAAAAACATCATAAGAGATGTCATACTCTCATAACAGCATAGAATTGGTTAAAACATATATTTCAGTGTACATCTAGTACAATGAAGAAAAACATATCCAACCCCTTATTCCTTGTTAAAAATAATACTAACAAAGCGAGAACACCTTAAAGCGCACATGATCTATTCAAAACTAGCATCATAATAGTTCACTCATCAACGGGGTGGGGAGTAAATGGAGAGAGGTAATATAACATTCCACATAATGGCACATTAGACACAGTGGCTGATTTTTTGAATGAGAGAGGAGATGGGGGTACACTACCTACAGAATTATTCTTAAAATTATTGGAATTTGTTTTAAAATATAGTGTGTTTTTGTTCAATAAAGATGATTATTTACAGATTAAGGGAACTTCCATGGGGCCACATGTGCCCCTTGTATAGCAAATTTATATGTCGGGGTTTGGGAAAATGCATGTGTTCTAGATCAGACAAAAATCCCCTTTTTTCAAAAAATTAAAGTTTGGAAACATTTCATAGACAGTATATATTTTAATATATGATGGAAATGAGAATGAACTAAAATGTTTTGTAAAACTATATGCAGGAATCAAACCCAAACTTGAGATTCGCATATAAAGCAACACAGAATGAAATTAGTTTGTTTAGATATTATGATCATCATAGACCATGATTTTAAAATGGTGACAGATTTTTTCAGGAAAAACATTGATGGCAAGACCATTTTAGAAGCAAACAGCTGCCATCCAAAACATATAATACAGAACATCCCAAAGATGACGTTTTTGAGAACTTGTAGAAATTATGGGAGCCTAGATAGATTTAAGAAAGGAACAGATGAACTTAGCTGCCATTTACTAGAAAGGGGCTAAAGTGACAAAAACATAAATGCAGAATGAGAGTTTCCACTTCAGTAGAGTAGAGACAGTCTCCTAGAAAGGAGTCATACTTATAATGAGAGAGATTAGAGATTAAACTATGTAAGATCTTATTCAGCTTATGATGGGGAAGTGGAAACAATAACAAAAAAAAAAAAACACTGGGAAATTTTGGGAAACAACACTGTCTTAAAAGAAATATCTAGGTGCCCCAAAGAATGGCTTATACCCTATGTTGAGTGAGAAGCTCACTAACAGCCATTTTGTGTTGAATAATGAGAGAAGGACTACTTGGCCTGAGATGAAAGCTGCAGGATGCCATCCCTGTAAAAAGTGCACCATGAGTAAACACATTGCAAAAAGAAAAAGGCTTTATGAATACCAAGACAGGGAATGAATATGAAATCAGACAACTACGGTAGTTACGTGTGACAGTGAGGGAGTCATTTATTTGGCTATTTGTGATTGTGGTGTGTTTTACATAGGAAAAAACAAAAAGCTGTTTAAAAACATGGGTCTGTGAACATATTAGAGCTATTGGGAAAGGAGATTTGATGTATGCAATTGCAGAACACATTGCCAAAATACAGAATAAGAAGGAGCATAGTTTTAAGTTTCAGGGAATTGACAGAGTGAATCCAAGACCAAGGGTGATAACTTTAATGACTTATTGCTAACCAAAGAAGCTTTCTGGGTAATTAATATGAATGCAGCAAAAAGACCATAATTAAATTCTGACTGAGCTGAAACCATTCATGACAAACAAGAAGTAATTATGACTGGAATATCCCAGTATATAATTGTGATATGCTCTGGTTTCAAATCTAATATGTATTAATACATTCAGTTACAGGTGTAATTTGGATTAGCAGCAAAGATAGTAGCCATTATGTGGTGAATTTTACAAGTTAACCATAGGAAACATCTGCTAAGTATTAAATAAGTGATGTGAGACAGGATTATTTTTACATTTGCCATCCGTAGCTCTGTTGAGTTATTTAAAAAAAATACAAAATACAGATTGGATGGCATTAAACTAAGTTTTATCCATATAATGGCTGAAATTCCCCAAATTATAAATGTGATACTGCTCAGGTTTTAAATCTGAATTGTATTAATATATTCAGGTACAAGTGCAATATGAATCAGCAGTAAAGAGAGTGTCCGTTAATGTGATGAATTTCATTAGTTCAGCTAAGTATGACACAAGCAATTTAAGACAGGAGTACGTTTATGTTTGCCATTTATAGCTCTGTTGTGATGTTTTATTTTTTTAAATATAGATGGGATGGCAAAGAACTTAGTTTTACTTACGTTGCACCTGTTTTGCATTGGTACATCAATATGATTTGTTATGAATTTTGTCACTTCAGTGTATTTAGCCTACGTTTTTGACAGAATGAAATTGTGTTTTATCTCAAGATGTTTTAAAACTCACTACAAAAATGGTTATGTATAGGAGGTGTATGATTTTGTAATTTTCTTTTTATAGTTTGATATTTTTATTATCTTTCTCCATCCCGCCATTGATGCATGAATTATTATGGTGTTAGTTTTTTATAGATCATGTGCTCTTGAAAGTGTTCTCACTTTGTTAGTATCATGTTTAACAAAGAATATGGGGTTGGTTATGTTTTTCTTCATTGTACTAGATGTAAATTGAAACATATGTTTTAACCAATCATATGCTGGTAGGGTGTGACATCCCTTATGACGTGTTTTGAAGTGGGCATTTTAATTGCCACTGAATTGTAAATGTAGTTAGTCTTTGAAAAAGGATGGTAATGCATCTGAAATGCATCAGGCAGGCAGAGCCTATATAAATGTTTTTTTATGCATCATTAAATTCATTTTCATGACTTCATAACAGTGCCTTCATTTATTTGATGTTGGTGAGTGCTTGACAAGTCTTCATAATTGTTCTAACATAATACTTTATTTAAATACACCAAAGTAAACCACAGAAATAAAAATGAGAAATGACTCACTACAGATCAAAAATGAGGAACAAGAAAGAGTGAGAAAACCAAAATGTAGCACAAATCTCCTGCTTACACAAAATGGCTCCATATCTTTCCAGCCTGTCTTGCTTTTCAGTACACCTACCCTCCAAATCCCACTGCTTCACAGACTGACAAAACAAAAAAAAAATACTTTTAATAATCACAAAAAATGAAGAAACAAAAAAAAAATAAATCTAGCAGCACACGGCCCTTTACAACAATGGTTGAACAATTTATATTCAGAAAACTTGGTTTTGAGATGCATTTTTACAAGTTTTTTTCTCAGCCAAGCACACACAGACTTCTCTCCTAGTGCTTCTGTAGAACACTGCAATGTAGACAGCCTTTTTGTGGCATACAGCTTGTTTGAGAAACATGTGACCTCCAGTCCCATAGTACATTGCAAACTTTGCCTCCATGCCAAACTTTGCTGGTGAAATTACCAACTTTGCATGTTGCAGATTTTGCCTTTGTGTCAAACTGCACTGACAGAGTTACCAACTTTGTATTTCACTGAATTATCAATTTTACAGGAATATGGGCTTCACATGGTGGATTAACTTCATAAAATGAGGTGAATTCCTGAATTAATCTGCAGAGTGAAGTTTTTTAAGTTTGCACATCCTTTTTTGAAAATTTTAAAGCAGTAGTGGTTGTTAGCAGAGAAACGATTGTATTGTTTTTTTCTGTTTTAATGTGTTTCTGGAAGAAAAAAAAGAAACTCTGTATATTCGTTTTTCTTTTCATTGTATTTTTCTCCTTTTTTCCATCATAAAGTTTTTATTAAACTAATTTTAGAAGAGAATACAATTACATAGAGATAAAAAATGTTAATGGAGCCGTCATAGAAAACATATATAATATTTTTTCAGGATAAACAACATTGCAATGCAATAAAGATTTCCTATATAGTGGCACCAACTCAGGCCCAGAGCTCACACGTGAGTCAAAATGTTCTATGATTAACCTTATTCAAAATGGCTGCCTGGGGCTGAGTGAACATGTAGTTCATTCAAAGGAATAGGATATTTACAGCTTAAATTTATAAATTTGGCTCCATAATCACTTCTTCCTAGCAATGAGTCAATATCTTTCATGTTTTTTTGACTTACAATACCATATGTTTAGATTCCGTAACAAGACCAAAGTTTAAGATAAACATCAATCTTATCTTGCAAAAGGTAATACATTCTCCCATTATTAGATACAAACTCCATTTGATTGTACCATTCACCTACAGTTGGAGCCTGGTTTGCCTTCCATAATTTAAAGGGTACCTAAACAAACAGTTTTTTAAAACTGCAAACTCAAAATCTTGCTCCATATCGAGGTAAAGTAAAGGCTGCTGTTTACATTTATGCTAAAACTGCATTTATGTAAATAACATAAATGCAGTTTCATAGCTTTTAAAAAATGTAAACAGCAGCCTTTCACTTTCAAAAAACAGCCTTGGCTTCTCCCTAAGATGTCTGCCAAGTGTGTTAAGTGATTAGTAATGATGACATCATCAGAGCCAGAGCAGGAGATCCACAAATGTTTCTACAGTGCTAACTAATTCTTCTTTCCCTCTTTATTTTGAATTGTTGTACCAGAATGATCAACACCATGTATTAACTCGTGGATTATTTTGATCAGTACACATGTTAGGCTATGATTTTGTTCATTTTGTTTACTTTAACTTGTAGAAAATGTTTTTCAATCCAACTGACTTTTTCTTTGGCAAACTGCATTACAGAACAACACTTCAAATACCTGATGATCTAGTGGTTATATGATACACTGAATTTTGTTTTTTGTTATCCAGGAGAGACACACTAAGCTGAAAGCTTGTTTACAGGTGTGACCTGGGAGCACAAGGTAGTTTAGTGACTTGCTCAGTGTCACACAGCAAAGTACCAGTCTTGTTCAGTTCCAAAGCTCATGCTCTCTAGTTGATCCACAAATAAGGCTTTCTTTTTTCATGTGAACCCCCTGCACCTAGCCTACTTTCTGTTGAACACCCCACCATCCATATCCTGTCCTTAGTACTGCCTGGGGCCGCATATGTGCTTGCAGTCTCATGAAGAGAATTATCACACCTCAGATTGTAATCATGTACCTCAGAGAGTTGTGCACACCTATACTGATATGCATCATCAGCTGGCACTGTTAAAAAATGCCTCCCAAATCACTCTCCAGTCCACATTCTCAATGTTTGACTTCTGCTCCCATAGTAAACAATGAGTCGATCACCACCCTTCTGCACAGTGAAGGTAGTATGTCCAGTTCCTTGTTGCATTTTTTTCCCACCTCAGTAACCAACAACTAGGTCTTCCTGGAGGGCCAAGCAATAAGCATCATGACCCACCAGAAAAACTGCTGTTCATGCCCTCATAAGGGCTGCACTTACAATGGATAACAATATTATTAGCAGAAGAGGCATACTAATACCTTGAATGAATCCACCTGACTTCCAGTGTCAATTTATTCATTTACCTGTGATCCGCAGAACCCTGCAGGACAATTCCTAGCAATTCTTCTCCAGTACTTTTCTGTGCTCTACTCCACAATGTGAGTTGGCTGGCTACCACCCTTCCAAATCTTGAATGAGCTATACACAACTCCCTGAATACTGTCCTAACAAATGTCAACATCCCCCCCCACACCTGAGGGTAGTCTCCCTACACTGAATTCAAGTAACAGTTTAGGTGCAGCCCTGCCAGTATTTGTCATCACTAGCTACTCTCATCCACAGTCAGGTAGTGATCACGATGCTGACAGCCCCACATTTCAGATATCACAGTGATCTGCTCAGCACCTTTCTTCATGTCTTCAACTAAACTGAATATAGCTGTACCCTGCTGGAATGGCCTCTTCAGTCCCTCTCTAGCATTCATTCTTCTCACCTGCTCCCCTCACCTAAAACTGGTGAGTTCACTACCCTTCTGCATCATGAATGTGTTTAGTACAGTCTCCCGTGTTATATTTGCACATTAATAATAAACATGATCTTCTGGTAAGCCAGGCTGATAGCAGCATGGCACAAGTGGAAAAATAGGCTTTCCTATCCATATGAGATTTAAGCCATCTATGATTAGGCACCATTAAATGATGTGCATAATGATGTGCACACCCATCATTCAATAGTGCCTAATCAAAGGTATACTAGATCTTTTAAGGATAGGAAAGCCCATCATTCCCTTCGTTCCCTGCTGCTATGAGCCTAACTTACTGGAAAGATATGTTTATATTTGACATGTCAAAATAAAATGGGGACTGTACTGCTTGCATTCATGATGCAAAAGGGTGATGAGCTCACCAGTTTTCAGTGTGAGGAGGGATAGTGAAGAATGAATACCAGAGGGGGACTGAGAAGGCCACTCTTCCAAGGCACTGCTGTATTCAGGGAAGGGGAAGACAGAAGTAAAGAAATATGAGCAGATTACTGTGAGAAATAAGATGTGGCACTGCCAGCACCTTGATCACTACCTGACCCCATTGTCCTAGGCCAACATTCCCCTTCCCATAAAACCAGTTCATGCAATTGTCCAAGGCTATGTGTGGATACTAATGTATGAAATGGCTGCCACTACACATTCAGTCACTTCACTACCAGTCTAGTATTGCTTGTAAAGCATTTTGGGATACAATGTGTATGAAAACCACTATACAAATGGTGATTCTTATAATTATTATTTCCCATGGAAAAAGAAGACAAGACAAGCATGTATTTAAGTTTCAAGAAAGTACAAACTGTAACATTGGACTGCACAAGAACTTTGCTACAAAAAAGTGGTGGCTCTAGGTGGTGGTGAAGGGTGTGGCTGCAACCTTCCCTCCACATAGTAATGTACTTGCTTGCTGCTGCTGCTGCTGCATTTCACTTTGTTGAAGAAGTCTGCTTTATTGATTGTACACATGTTTGCATTCAAACTATGGATTACATTTGTTGGTTCTGTCAAAAACGAACTAGAAAAGAATAATAGCAGAAAATATAAAGGTTTAATAAAAATGTTAAAAAGCGCGTATTAAGCATGCACACCACCCCAGCACCCCCACTGTAGCATCCTGGATCTACCATAACCACTAGACCACCAGGCTATTCAAGATTTGTACTGCACTGTGGTTTGCCACAAAGAAAGTCGATTGGATTAAAACACATTTTCAGCATGTTAAAGTAAACAAAATGAACAGAACCGTAACTTAACATGTGCATTATACAAAATAATGCACATGGTTTTGACCATTTGGGTGAAACAATTCTATAAAAAGAGACAAAAGAACTAGTCAGCACTACAGAGAGCCATATATCTCTCTGACTTTGACTCCAATGATGTCATCACATAACACATTTGTCGGCCATTTTAGGAAGCAGGTAAGACAGTATTTTTGAAATTGGAAGGCTGATTTTACCATTTTCAAATGCTGTGGAACCACATTTATCTAAATTATGTAAATGTAGTTTTAGCATTAATGAATACAGCAGCCTTTCCTTTAGTCACCTACTGAGTCAGATTTTTGAATAGTTTGTTGTCAAAATGCTGTTTAGGTATCCTTTAAGTACATATGTTTTTGCACTTAAGGATGCATGACCAATGCGTATTTTCTGATGTAGACTTAAACTATTATCTTCTGGGAAAATTCCAAGAATAAATACAGCTGGGGATAGAGGAATTGTTTCTCCCCAAACATCTGTGCACATTTTACCTATTTCTATCAACAATTTTATTACTTTCCGACAAAGCCACAACATATGAGATAGGCTAGCATTATCAGCACCACATTTCCAGTAATGTGCATTCTGCACATAGCCCATTAAACCCAGTTTATTAAGACTTAGATAATATCTATGGAGTACTTTGAATTGAATAAGCCTACCTTGTAGTTCCTTGAAGGTTTTGTTGGCCATCTCCCAAGCTGATTCCCAGTCTGACAGGTGCATCTCCAATTATAGTTCCTCCTCCTATTCTTCCTTAGCATTGTTTGTTAGACAAGGAGACCCAATAGAGTCAGTTAGTAACTTATAAGAGAGACAGGCTCCTCTCTTGAGATAACCTAGTCACTAATTGCTCTCACTTCCTATTTGTTGGCAAGGTGTATCCCTCTGATAAAATATGTTCCTGAAGTGTTTTCCTTAAATATAAATAAAAGTGGTAGTGGAATTTGGGAATGTTAAGCTTTTCCCTTATTCCTTTAAATGACAACATAACGTTTGTATCCTTTGCAACTAGTTGATTGACTCTTGATATATCTGCCTTAAGCCAAATCTGAGCTTGATGGTTTCTTTCCTCCATATGTAAGTTTAGGATTATCCCATAATGGGATGAATGGTAATGTAATGTAATGAATGGTAATGAACGGAACCGTTTTCAGAGTAGAGACTGAGGGCCAGATATTCAAAGCTCAGTGCCGGGCACAAAGCCATTGCACTGGACTAGTGCCGACCTTGCACCCGACTGCAATATTGAAAGGTACGGTTAGAGCTGGCGCTAGGTATTAGCACTGATGCTAACCATAATGTATGTAGGGGAGGGACAGTGGGGAGGGAGCCCTGAATGCTGGCGAACCGGCATATTCAAAAGCATAGCGCTGCGCTATAGGCATTAGCGCGACCTGTAGTGCAGTGCTAGTTACCACAAAACAAAGCTGCTTTTAATGCAGCACTAATAGCAGCGGTGCCCCAATCCACCATCACAGATCCCAACCCCCATGGCCAGTAACAGCATATCCAATCCCTGGTGTACTAGTGCTCCTCCCACCCCCAGCATGTAGCCCGACCGCCATATCACAAAACATGTCATATTTCCCTGGTAGTCTAGTGGCCCCCCCACCCCCCAGCATGCTTCCCAACCCCATATCACAAAACATGTCAGATATCCCTGGTAGTCTAGTGGTCCCCCCACCACACCAGCATGCTAACCGATCCCTGTATCACATCACATTTCCCTGGTGGTCTAGTGGTCCTCCCACCCAGCAGTGCTGTCCCTGCACATCCCTCCATCTGCCATGAATCAAGCTGGCAACCAACTCAGCCCATCTCACACCACCACGGCTGGCTGCCAACTGAGAAATGAATGAGCTGTTCAAAGTTTATTTCTGATGGATGAGACAAGAAGCAGTTGGCTGGAGCACAATTAACAATGTTCATATTAGTGCAGACTATTCACTAAGAGCCCCAGAATCACTATATTAGTTAGCTGTGTGTTTTAATTGCTCTAGATTGTCTTTTCTGTCTTCATTTTATGAATATATTACTCTTTTGTGTCTTATTTGTTGCCACATTTGGGACATTGATTATATTTAGTTCCTTGCTTAAAAGCTGCTAGAAAGAAGAGACAAAATGTCCAGTGAAATACTAACCCTATTGTAATTTATTATGATTTGCTTATCAGAGTACCAAAGCCACACATTTAAGTTAAAGTTATCAGAGTTTAACTAGATTACAAAGAGTTTGCACTGCAGTGATGCTGCCCCTAATGACACCCACATTTAGTATTTGCCATATTGGTTCTTGTAAGAATAGAACCAGAAGCAAATGATTTGGTACCTTTTATTGGACTAACATAGATGTAACAAAAAGAACACATTTCTTTAGCTTTCAGAGCAAGTCCTTCATCAAAATCAAAAGCATCTCTGATCTTTAGACACTGTCAGCTGAAGGTGAAATGGTACTACTAAGCTTCTCTGACATCTTCTTCTGTTTTTTTAAATTAGTATTTTGAACCAATGGGAATTTTTTCTGCTTTTTTTCTGCATAATCTGGGTGTTAAAAGTATTGGCTTTTCTAAATAACAGTTATTACTCTTCCAACTAAGGACTTGTTGTTCCAAAAGCTGAAGTACATTGTTCTTTTTATTACATCTATGTTGGTTCAATAAAAGGTATGAAATCATTTGCTTGTGGACCTAATTACACCAGTATTCTAAGTTTGGGAACAAGCCTGGGACACCATAGGTGTAGGCAGTGAAATTCAAGCATCCATTCCACTCTGGTACTACCACTGGGCTCATCACAGATGGAAGTGCAGTTACGTTAACTAGTAAGGAGGACATCAGCTAGATCGTCATGACACAGCACAAGCTGCATGCACATTGGTGCCCTAGCATGGACATGTTATAGGGTGATAGAAATACAGGAGGAAATTCCCTAATATGCATGAGTAGTGTCTGGTATCACTGAGTTCTAGATGGCTCCCTGTACTCCTCTCTCCAACATTGAATTTCTGGTGAATCAGCCCTATGTTGGAGGAGCAATTGTGGAGTTGACTAAATGGTGAGGAGGCACAGGAATGAATGACAGGGCAGGATAGTTGGTCAGGGCTGAAGGGGAGCAGAACCAGGATGGAAAAAAACTACAGATTAAGAAAAAAACGCAAGAACATTTTGAAAGTAGCAGCGGTAACAAACAAATTCTAGCAAGAGCCAATGTGGCTGCAAATTAATGATATTGTGGGCAGTAAGAAATGTGTAAACTAACAATTTTTGCATCATCCACTGAGCCACCTAACTGCACATTGTAATTGTTATGACACACACACACACACAGACACAGACACACGCACACACACACACACACACACGTATGGGCTAATACATATACACATATATGAATATATATTACAGTATAACATAGCAGTGCACTGTTTACACACATTTTTACAGATTAAAAAAGACATTGAGGGATTGTTTTCTTCTTTTCAGACTCTGAGGGATATAGGAGGGTGGAGGGTTGTCAGTAAACACCTAATTTAAATCAGCAATAACATGCATAAGGCTGAAACTGATCTAGATAGTGGTGAATATAGACTAGCAATTTTTGTTCAAACCACTAACTGCATAGTCTAATTGTTGTGATACACACACGCTGACTCATATATATATATGTATATATATATATATTTATACACACACACACGTGTGTGTGTGTGTGTGTATATATACATATATGAGGCAAAAACTCTGTTTAATGCATCAGTTAGGGTTGTTCTACAGTGACAAAAGTGAGGAAATTCAGGATTAGGGTTGAAAGCCCCCCTTTGACCCCCCAGCCAGCCCCCTAACTGGAATCAGGGTGTGCATTGGGGTCATTGGCCCTAACTCTCACCCCATCACATGTGCAAAGAAGCAGAGGTATAGGAGAATGGGGTGAGAGTTAGGACCAATGACCCCAATGTGTACCCTGATGCCAGTTGGGGGGGCTGGGCTGGGGGGATCCAAGGGGGGCTTTCAACTCTAACCCAAATTTCCACACTTTTTTCACTGTAGAACAATCCTAACTGATGCATTAAATGGAGATTTTTGCTTCTAATATCCCTTCTTTTTGAGAATGAGGATGATAAATAGTGAATGAAATGCAGTGGTGGGAGTGAGGGGTCCTTCACGCCCCGTGTTCCAGCCACATTATGTCTTGTTACACAGCAACAGGAACTGCAAAGCAAACGCAAGTGGTAATGGTACACAAATTGTTATGATAACAGCAACAATAAAGTCAACAGAAACAGAAACACAAGCACATACGGAAATGCAAACTGTTACATGCAAGGTCATAGTACTGCAATTGTAAATGTAAATAGTAACAGTAACAGCAACAATAAAACCAACAGAAACAGAAACGCAGCCACATGCAAAAACACAAACCATAACAAGCATGGGCATGGTACCGCAATTGCAAATTCAAATCATAACAGTAACAGCAATAATAATGAGAAATCACACAGAAATGCAAGTGCAAATGCAAACACAAACTGTAACGCATACGGCGTAGATGAGAACGTTGATGCGAACGGTAACAGAACCGCACCTGGAAATGTTAAGTGACACAGTAACGAAAGGGCACACCCTTCTTCCCCCCCAAAACTGCATTGAAAAAACACATTGAAAACAAAGAATGTATGCATTATAATTGACTTCGGAGCAGAAAATTACGACTTAGAATAGTAAATTGCTTATATCTTAGGAACCAAGCGACGTAGAAAAACATTTTTAATTTTGTATGAATTATTACTTTCCTGGCTAGTTTTATGCTTAGCTTCTATTTGGGGGGGGATAAGCAATTTTTTTGATGAAAAGTCCATATTTCTCACCGTTTCTGAGATACTGGCCCCGAAAGATGCAATGGATGCCATAATGTTATTCTATGGCAAAAAGTGTCAGTGTCGGAGTGCCATAACTTTGCCGCCCAGTAAAATTATTTCACCAAACCAGAAAAAGGCACATCTCTTGGATGTTAGCTTTCTTCCCTCCAAATTTCAGCCCAAAAGATCAAACCATTATTTTGCAGCACTGCAGCAAAGAATTCCTGTAATGCAGCAGACACTGCAATGTTATCCTATGGGGAAAAAATTTCAACTTTGTAGTGGCATCACTTTGCTGCCCTGTACTATTTCCTGACCAAGCTACCAAAAGACACATAAGTGGGATTTTGCCTTTCCTTCCTCCAAATTTCAAGTCAAAAGACCAAACCGTTCCCAAGATATTCAATATCAAAGTTTTATAAAATTTCCCTATCTATTCCATTATAAAAAAATCTGACCATCTTGTCACTCTCTCGCAATCAAAGATGGCAATCAAAGAATCTCATTATCAAAGAATTTGCAGGCTCATGATCAAAGAATTTTCAGGCTCATGAACAAAGTTTTCAAAACCTTATAAATCGAAAAATTGAAAGAATTACAGTAAACCACCACCATGGTTCAACAGAACGACGCCCCCCTGAGTAAAACCCATCCTCATTTGACTTTCTACAACACCCCTGGGCTGAGATAATTGTTTTTTTAATTGGGCCATATCGTCCCTCGCTCGCGATGCATGATCGCGATCAAAGAATCACACGATCAAAGAATTTGCAGGCTCCCAATCAAAGAATTTGCAGGTTCACAATCAAAGAATTAAAAAGTTTGTAATTTACAAAATATCCATAATCATGGTAAATCACCACCATGGTTCATCAGAATGAAGCTCCCTGAGTAAAATCCACCCTCGTTTGACTTTCTACGACACCCCTGGGCTTAAAAATAGCTTTTTTCATCCGGCCATCTCATCTCTGGCTCGCAATGCATGATCAAGATCAAAGCAGAGCACGATCAAAGTTTTTGCATCCTCGTGATCAAAGAAATTGCTCGCTTGTGAATAAACAGCAGGATGAGATGGCCAAATGTTAAAATTTATTTTCTCAGCCCAGGGGTGCCCTAGACTGTCAAATAAAGGTGTGTTTTCCTTAGGGGGCTTTGTTATGTAACCCCCAGTGTAAAAAATGAAATTATGCATTTATTATATGCCTGGTAGTCAAGTGGCCCCCACCCGTCCATCCATCCTACCCAGCACCCCCCCGCTCTTCACCAGCTGGTAACTGGCACAGCCTCCTCACCTCATGGCCAGCCACAGACTGTCTGCATTACAAGCTGTATTGGCATCTTTGCATTACTGTTTGTAATGCAGATAGTCGGCAGCTGGCCGCGGAGGTGAGAGGCGTAAGCCAGTCCGCCGGTGAAGGATAGGGGTGTTGGGTGGCTTGGTTGATGGGTGGGGGGGCTACTAGACTACCAGGCATATAATAAATGCATAATTTCTTTTTTTATACTGGGAGGGCCGCTAGACTACCAGGGATATAAAACTCAGATGTTATCAGTCAATTCAGCTCTGGGTGGGGTCACTAGACTACCAGTTATCTAAATAAAAAAAAAACAGGGGGTGGGGTCTCAGACCACCAGGGCATTAATTTCTTCACATATTTTATTGGGGGGGCACTAGACTACTAGGGTATATAAATATTTTATTAGGAAGGGGGGCCACTAGACTACCAGGGAACATTATTACATTATTTTGGACATGCACGTGGGGCAGAACGAAGCCCCCTAAGCTAAACCCACCTTTATTTGACAGTGCAGGGCACCCCTGGGATAAAAAAACACATTTTTAAATCTGGCATCTCATTCCTCACTTGCGAAGCGTGATCATGATCAAAGAATCTCACGATCAAAGAATTTGTAGATTCACGATCAAAGAAATTGCATGGTCATGATCAAAGACTAAAAAATGGTGAAACGCGATTTTTTGACTGATTTGAACTGAACCTGGGCAAAATCCACCCTCATTTGTGTTCCTAGCCCACCCCTGAGCTGAGAAACTTTTGTTTTTAGGTTGCAATGCAAGATCGCGATCAAAGATTCTCACGATCAAAGAATTTGTTGACTCGCAATCAAAGATCGTTAGCGAGCCTCGAACGAAGAATTAAAAAGCTAAAAACTCTATTTTTGGACCGATTTGGATGAAACCAAAGCCATGGCTTGATAGATTGGGGTCTCATAAGTAAAACCCATCAAAGTTTTACTTCAGAAGTAACCCCTGAGCCCAGATATTTGTGTTTGTGCAAATGGAAAACTGAAAACAAGATGGCGGACATCATGGTCAAAGAATTTTTGAAATTCCTCTGATCAAAGATTCCTGAACTGCGAGGCTGCAAATTCTTTGACCACCAGTTGGGACGAGATAGCCAGAACCCCGATTATTTGATCGCAAGATATACATATACATTTTCCCATTGACTTATAATGGGAACTTAAAAGTGCCATAACTTTTGAATGCCTTAATATGTTTTCACCAAACAAAGAGCGACATATTCAGCTCCTAATTTTATTTCAAACAAGCCATCTCACAGAGTGGCATGCCACACAACAGCTGTGCAGGACCACATTTAGAATGCCAAAAGGTGCCTCCGAAAGTGGATAATTTTGCATTATTCAGTGCTTTCATACACAAAGACCAGCACTCTGGCACAAACACGATTTTGCAAATCAAGAGATCTAGTGTGCCCCAGCAGGTGTTCCAATTTTCAGGCAAATTCATTGAACGGGTCCAAAGTTATTAACGTGCAAACTTCTGACTTTAGTATGTAACTGGCCGCTCAACCCTAACTATAGTGGCGCAACTGCACCACTATTATATATATATATATATACATATATATATATATATATATGTCACACATGCTAGCCAGGTGGTGCTGAGGGCTGACGGCTGAGGTGCTGGACACCTTACCTTGTGATATGTCAGTGACCTGGGTTCAGGAACGACCTTAGGCTGTCAGGGACTTGGCATGAGGGGGAGAGAGAGGGTGTGGGATTGAACACCCCTAAGGCAGCTCTCCCCTCTTGGGGTGGATGCTCACACCCTTCATAGTTCTGCTCCCACCGAGTGGAGGTATGCTGGAAAATGCAGGCATGAGGGGGCTGCAGCAATAACTAGGGGTGGGGTGGAAGGGGCTGAGATGGTACCTGGCATGTGCATGAGACTCCATGTACATGCACATACGTGTCTGCTGGGGTCCCAGGCTGGGGAGAAAAAGGGAAAAATCCATAAAGTACACACATATATTTATTTAGTTTTTGTTTACCGGGTAAGTGCATTAGATAAATTTTTGCCTATTTTCAGACATGACCTGGTGGGAGGGGATACAGATGAATGCCAAGTGACCTTGAAAAAGATTAAGCTGTTGGTGGCATTTGTAGTGAATGGAGGGGAAATTTGGACAGGACACCTGGAATATTCTCCTACTCACCTCTGGCAGAATTGTTGGCCATGCAAGATGGTGGACGAGGGTCCTGGAGGAAGAGAGGCTGCTGTGGAGGTAAGGGACTTGGCCTCCTCCCGCACCTCGACATTGGTACAGACTGAAGAAAGTACTAACTAGCTTGTTGTGGAAAAAAAGTATGGAAAGGATGGAACAGAAAGAGAAAAAAGAAACCCAAGGAATGATATCTGAAACCTCTAAAGCACAGGAAGAGACACAAGGGAATGGTATGGAAGTAGATTGCAACTCCGATGGACCTGAAGAAAATGACTTTTGTAAAGAAGTGAGCTTAGAATTAAGCAAAACACACAGATTGCAGAAAATCCTGGATATCCTGGATATGGAAGAACGTAAGTTCTAAGCTGCAGAATGTTCCTTAATGCAGAGGATGCGGCAGCTCAAAGCTGACAGTAAAGCCGATGCTGTCAGAACTCAACAGCTGCAGTTTGTATATTTATTCTGCAGTTTTAAGGTAGAATTTCCATGAAAGTTCTGAAAATGATTTCCGAACATTCACGGACGCGAAAGTCACACTTTAGCCAAAATTCCACTGGTGGAATTTTTTTTCACACACCCTAAAGACCTGGGACAGTGGATCTTCAAACTGGGATCTGTTCCAGTGAGTGAGGGTGTGTGTGGGCAGTCTGGAGGATGTGGAGTGGCGGGTGCTCAGTGTGAGGTCAGGCTTGGGGTGTGGGCTTGTATCTGCAATGGACCTTTTTTACAGATAAAAAAGACACTGAGGGACTGTATTCTTCTTTTCAGGCTCTGAGGGACATTGGAGGGTGGGGAGGTTGCCACTAGACACCTCGTTTAAATCAGCAGTGACATGCATAAGGCTGAAACTGAACTAGATTGCGGGGGCATGTAGACTAGCAATTTTTACACTAACCACTGAGCCACCTACCTGAACTAATTATTATGATACACACCCACTGACTAATACATATAGACATATATATATATATATATATAGATATATATATATATAGATATATACACACATATATAGATATTCCAGTATAACATAGCAGTGCACTGTCTACATGCATTTTTACAAATTAAAAAAAAGACATTGAGGGACTATTTTCTTCTTTTCAGGCTCCAAGCGACATTGTCACTAGACACCTCATTTTAATCAGCAATGACATGCATAAGGCTGAAACAACAAGTGGTACAAAGGTTTTCATTATTGATTGGTATAAAATCATTACAACAGAGAATACACAAAACTTACATCGCATTTAGGCTGTATCAGAGTTTCCCTAATAAATAGGAGTAATTATCTTGCTCTTTATCTGCAATTACCTTCATGTTTATGCACTTATAACACCCTATAATATTAAAGCATGTCTTTAAATGTGAGACAAAATTAGGCTTAGCGCCCCGTCATTAATCAGAGTCAGCCACAGTCAAGACCATATCAGAAAACTACTTTGAATGCCAATTATGAATTGGCAACTTAAGGATGGTCTTATAGCCCCTAGAACAAGCAGCTTATTAGCCAGAGGAGTCCATTACTTCAGACCACCCCTAATTAGAATTGTGAGGCTTTAGGGACAAAGTCCAACATTTTGTTGCATCCTCAGTGAGCATCCTAATTAGATACCATCACAAAGGTTCATTTTGCCATCTGACAGGCTCCCATTCACTGACCTCTCCAAATCATGAAGGACCCAGCACAATTAGTTCCCCATAAAAAGACAATCACAAAAATAAATGTGACATTTCATGCCATACAATATTAGCCTATAAAAACTAACAGTAAAAAAATTCCTAAAAACATCAGTAAGTCAGTTTTCAAACTAAACACTTAATACAGGTTAACACTTACCAAACAATGATATTACAACTTTTTAATACATTTAGTATGAGTTAAAAGGACAATATGAACTCAGCACAAGCTATGATAACTCCATAGTGCCTAAAACTCCATTTCATTTTATACCGGTAATTAAGGTTCGTATGACTCTGAAGACCAAACATTAATAAGTAAAGATCAATTCAAGAGTCAAATAAAATAAGCAGTTCCAAGTTGATAAGACAAGAGTTCAACATATAAAGTTTGCTGAATGCCAAAGCCATATGCCATGGAGAAGTTAAAAATTAAAATTTAGATTTCTCAATCAATCACCCACTCATCTCATTATGTTAGAGTCCTGCTTTTATAAATAAAATAAGATAAAGAGAGGGGGGGTCAGACTCTGTCCTCAGGCCCAACAGCCCACTGTTTTCAGAAATGGAGAAAGAAAGAAGACACCATATCCCCATACCTTGAATCACTGGAATAGCGTTGTTTATAAAGGGAATGAGGGAGAGGCCCGAGGACAACTAGGTATGTAATTTAGGACAACATCCCGGTACCAGGAGTGGGTCTCTGGGGTTATCAAGTAACACATAGACCTGAAGGGGCAATCTGCTTATCCCCAAGCAAAAAGACAAAAACAGTACCTCTTTTTTTTTTTGACGTTAATATCTTTTTATTGAACATTTTCTCAGTATACATATCTATGATAAGCAAACAAGGCTCAATAATACACAGACACAGAACTGTACACAGGTCTAGAGAGTGATACAAAGCACATGATAAAGTTTGAAAAGCTTAAGCTGATAACTTGACAAAGCAGGAAAAAACATCACTAGTTCTAACAGATTGTACCTAAGGTGATATATCGGACTACCTGAGATAGCACACACATAACAGAACCAGGGTGTATTCTCACAACTGTATTATATAACCAATGACCTCAAGAACCAGACCACTAGGGGTACATTCCACTGAGAGCATAACCTAGGTGGAGCAAGGTGAGAAGAAGATTTAAGCAGTAGGCAACAGCAGACAGTCACGGGGTGACAGATATTGATCAATACAAACATACAATGCAAAATGGTCAGAAGAGTGGCAACTGGAATTTAATGCAAAGAAGTGCAAAATCATGCACATAGGGAAGAGAAACCCTGAAGCCACCTATAGGCTGGGAGGGGAGTTGCTAGCAGTCACAAAGGAAGAAAGAGACTTGGGCATCATCATCACTGATGACCCAAAATCATCTAAGCAGACCTCTAAAGCAGTAGGTAAGGCTAGGGGGGTGTTAGGGTGTATTAGTAGGGGTATCACAAGGTGTAAGAGGGAGATAATAATCCCTCTTTACAAGACACTGGTTAGGCCCCATCTGGAGTACTGCGTGCAGTATTGGAGACCACACCTTCACAAGGACATTAACCAAATTGAGGCAGTCCAGAGAAGGACAACCAGAATGGTGCAGGGACTGCATCAGAAGACAGTAGAGGACAGATTAACAGAGCTCAATATGTATACCCTTGAGCAAAGGAGGGAGAGAGGTGATATGATCGAGGCATTCAAACACCTTAAGGGCATTAACAAGGTGAAAGAGTCTAACATGTTTAAATATAAGAAAAATAGCAGGACAAGAGGACACAGCATGCAGGGGGCCGATTAAGGGGGAATGTGAGGAAATTCTTTTTCACAGAAAGGGTGGTGGATGCATGGAATGGCTTACCACAAGAAGTGGTGGCTATGAATACAGTGCAGGGCTTCAAACAGGCATGGGATAGGCATAAGGGAGCAATACAAATGACTATGAATAGATAGGCCACTGACAGAGCAAAGGCCGATGGCACATTTATAAGGTAGAAAAAGAAATGGGCAGACTGGAGGGGCCTTGCGGTCCTTATCTGCCATCAACGTCTATGTTTCTATGTTTCATTCCTAGAGCAGCTTCACCCTACCACCATTCTCGGAAATAGATACTGTACGTAAGGAAGAGGTCTCAACAGCCTAATATTTAGGAAGGGTGTTAGTCACTATATGGGCTAGCCGATATAATGCAGCTATCTTGGAGCTCTGATATAGTGGGCACCTTAGTGGTTCTCCATCGGCACAAAATAAGCCGTTTGGCTTGAAGACCTAGAAGGGCAAACCACTATAGTTGCTGCAGTTTAAGCCTTGGTAGTGAAACAGAGTCTTAGCAGCCAGAATTTAGGGTCCAGATCTAAATTTGAGCCAATAATGTGTGTGGCTAGTCCACCAATTGATGTCCAGAAGGGCTGTATTAAGTGGCATTGCCAGAGTACATGGTGCAAGTCACCAACCACAGACTGACACCTCCAACATTGGTTGCTGTCAACTAGTTAAACTTAAAGAGCACAGCAGGGGTCCAGTACTAATGGTAGATAATTTTATTCTGAATGAGTTTGCTTTCAATATCTGGATATGCTGTATGGGCGTTTTTCCAGCAAAGCCTCCATTGTGCCTTGGTAATAGGCTGCTGAAGTGCTTTTTCCCATCTGATTTTGGATTCCCTAGATTGGGAGGGCAACTTGTCATGGATGCTGGAATAAATCGAGCTGGCTTGCCCTTTAAGAAGAGCCAGCCACTGGTTCAGTGGCACTGAGCTGCCCCCCACCATGTTTTAAATATGTCATCATGGAGCTACATAGTTGCAGATATTGCCAGAAGCATGTCTTGCTGAGCTTATATTCTTGCTCTAACTCATGAAAGGATTTTAGGCTTCCCCCATCAACTGTCAGCAGATGTGCAAATGTGACAACCCCTTTCTCCACCCATTGGGGTCAGTACAGGGGTTTATTACCAACTTGGAAGAATCATTTCCCTAAAGGGGTGTGTGTTCTATGGGACAAGGATTGGACTGGAGCTTCCTATGAAGTTTTTGCCAAATGCGGACCATAGAGGCTGTAGTAAGGTGCTGGGCTAGTCTTTTACGGAGTGGGTTGTAAAGTTGTAATGGGAGGAAATGAACCTTGGCCAGTGCTAATTCCATCTGTAGCCACTGTGGTGCATCCCAAGTAATGGGAAGGAATCATTTCAAAATTTGAGCAGCAGAATAGGCTCGTTTATAGCCTTCCATCCAGGGTAGGCCCCAACCCCCTGTTTTCCAGTGTGCCCTCAACTTGTTCCAACTGTATCAGGGCTTACATCCATACCAGAAGAACTTGCTAAAAATAGTATCAGCTGCTTTATACCATGCAGCTGGGGGGTCAAGGGGAAGATGCAAGATGACATACAAAATGTTGGGGGCCAAAATCATCTTGAGAGCAGAGATTTTCCCTGCAAGTGTAAGATGTAATGTTTGCCATCTATCACATTCTGTTTTCAGCTCTGCAACCAAAGGCCTGAGATTCAGGTCCCATATGTTGGATAGGTCTGGGGACAAATGGATCCCTAGATATACCAGGAAATTTGGGGACCAATGCAGGCCAAATGGGGTCACTAAAGTTTTTGTACAAGCCAAGCACAGAGGAAGCACTTCTGTTTTTGAGCAATTTATTTTTAGGCCAGAGTGTTTATCAAACTCTGCCAGCAGGGCAAACAGAACCAGGAGGAAGGATTCTAAATCCACCAGCGGGACAAAGAGATCATCAGCATACATAAATGTAGTATAGGTCTGGCTGCCAGTAGTGATCACCTGTATGTTGGTATGCTGAATAATAGCCGCTGCCAAGGGCTCTACTGCCAAAACAAACAGATGAGGAAGCTAGAGGGCAATCTTGTCATGTTCCCCTCCCCAGGGGGAAGTGTCCCTACAGGACAGAGGTCATCAGTATTGGTGCCATAGGTCCATGGTATAAAGCAGAAATCCAGCTCCAGAATCTTTCCCTGAACCCCAGTTACACCAATACCTGCAGGAGATAGTCCCACTCCAGCGAGTCAAAGGCTTTTTCAAAATCAATGGCTACAGCTGCAGCTGGAGTGGGACTATCCTTACTATGATGCATTATGTTTACCATAGACCAGATATGATCTCTGCTATAGCGTCTTGGGACAAAACCAACCTGGGAGGGGTGTATAAGGACAGGGACAAAAGGGTTCATTCGGGTGGCTAGTATTTTGGCAAAAACTTTATGATCCAAACTAAAACATGATATTGGGCGGTAGCTGGAAGGGAGGGTTGGGTCTTTCCCTTTTTTGGGAAAACTGTTATAGTAGCCTCTCAAAGGCAGGGTGAGAAGGAGCCAGTTGTTAGGGCTAAATTGAATACTGAACAGAGCAGGGGGGCTATTTGAGATGAGACAATCCACCAGACCTCTGGAGGAAAGCCATCCCCTCTGGTGCTTCCTCCCCCATTCAAGGCATACAATGCAGATGTCATGTCTGCTGGAGTAATGGGTTCCTCTGTTCTGTTGGCCTGTTGAGGGGTGAGCTGGGGAAGGGTTAGGGATGATAAAAAAGTTTTGTACTTCCTGGTAATCCATAGATCAAGTGGAGGCATATAGCTTTTTTTAGAACCCACCTATGACTTCATTGATCTGTTTTGGCTTATAAGGGTCTGTCCTGTGGGGTCACGCAGGCCTGGAATAAGATTTTCAGCCTTCTGCTTCCTCAGTCTATAAGCTAGCACTTCCCCCTTTCCTCCTTCCAAATATTTATGTTTTAACCACAGGATAGCTACCTCAACTTTTCTTGCTATAAGGTAATTGATTTCTAAGTGTACTCTTATAATGGTACAGATGAGTGGGGAATGGATGCTGAACTATGGGGTTACTTTGGAAGCAGCTTCCAGGCCTTTTAATTGGTCCTCAAGTGATTTCAGGAGTTTTTCCCTTTGCCATCAATCACAGACTGCAAAACCCATGATTGATCCCCATATACTAGTCTTATGGGCCTCCCATGTGACACTTGAGGCCATGTCTGAGGGTGGATTCTCCCTAAGAAAATTCTCCGTCTCCACTGAGAGCCAGGGTTGGTGGTCAGGATCTCTTAGGAGCAAAGGGTCTAGCCTCTACAAGGAAGTGGTGGGGGTTTTGGGGCCCCACGTGATATGCAAGTGGACTGGAGAGTGATGAGAAAAAACCATGGGGAGGATCTCCACTCCAATGGAGCTTTGCAGAATGTCCGGTGAGACAAAAACAGTACCTCTTGGGGAAAACAGCCCAGAGCAGATCACCAGTGATCACCAAACCAGCAATCCACAAAAGCTCTCAAATCTGGCCCACATCCAAGACACTGCCAGGCAGAGAGAATACTCCTTCCCTTCTGAACAAGCAATCAGGAATCCATGGTTCCAATCTCACTCCTGACCAGGAGTCTCCCTTGCAGCTTTCCTATATATTTAGTTTTGTTTCTCACCACAGAAGAGGTGCATGCTGGCAGCATCTGGGAAACAAAACAGAAAACATTGCTTATCTGAGCATATTAAGTTTGCTTGACTAACAATACCCCCAAGCCCTCCAGCAAAGATGACACACCTGTTTAAAATATTTTATAAGCATTTAGCACTGTGCTGCGCTCATCAGCGTCTCCCTATCCTCCAATTCAGGTGCTTCACTGGTTCCAGATTCCAGGCTCCACTCCAGCAAAGCAATCAGCACGTGACTCAAAACAACCTACAGCATGATGGCTCTTTATCCTATCATTATGCCCCACCAAACGTTTTCGGAACAGAAAGCTATCATAGCATGCACATTCTTTCCTTTTGCCATTCCAGCCATACCTCAGCAAAATGCAGAGAACAGATGGCTGAGCAGCCATTCAAATACAGACAAAATCCAAAAGACATGCCAATTAGTGTACTTATACTTTCTTTCACCATTCCAACATTTCTCGATGGAACACCGAGAGCCAATGGCAAATCGACTGACTTCAAAATACAAAAATGTTTAGTTACAGCTTGTGTGGCTTCCAAGTTGTGAAAATTCACAGGACACAAATAGGTCAGCACCTCGTCACTTTCCAAGCTTTCAGTTAAACTCTACAGCAGATGTAGAAGGATAAAAGCCATTTTTTAATTCAAAAGTAAGCAAGCCAGTAAGGCAAGATACATGGTGCCCCTCCCCAAAACTGGGCTAAACATTTTTGCATCACAAATACACTTTCTTAAGGCTGAGGTAGTAGGGGGTAATGTACCTTAAATATACTACATTTAAAGGTGAAGATTAAAGGTAAGGTGCCCCCCCCCAAAAAAAAAAACATTAAACAAAATTATCTACTTCTCAAAATGGGAAGAAAATGTATATATGGTTCTGAGAATCCATATGTAGAACTCATAGGTTTTTATAAATGCTACATAGATGATTTGTTCTTTGGAAAGGCACAAGTGTGGAGCTGAAATCGTGTGTCACATATTTGGAGAATACAAATACTCACTTAAAATTTTAACTGAAACAGATCCCAGTGGAATACAGTTTTTGGATCTTATGGTGATAAAGGAAAATAATGGGGACATTGGGACTAAATTGTTCCGGAAAAGCATGAACAGAAATAGTATTCTATTATTCAAAAGCTGTCATCCTAAACATGTTTTTTTTTATTTTTTTTATTTAGTTTTTGTTGACCGGGTAGGTGCACTAGACAAATCCTGCCTATTTTCAGGCACGACCTGGGGGAGGGGGATACAGATGAATGTCAACTGATCTTGTACCAGATTAAGCTGTTGGTGGTATTTTTTTAGTGAATGTTACAGCCAACATCCCCACTGGTCAGTTTCTTAGATATAAGCAGAATTGTTCATGCCATGGAGATTACCTGGAAAGTTCTGAAGAACTTACAAGATGGTTTTTAGAATGGGGCTACAATATTGAATCTATACAAAAGAAACGTAAAAAAGCAGAACAAATGGAGAGGAACATTATACCCAAACAAGCTCCTAATGAAGAAAAGGAAAAGAGGAAGAAAAAACAAACAATATAAACACTATGGCCCAGATATTCAAACTGCGCCAGACTGTGGCTCAAGTCTGGGCACAGCTCAACTTTGTTGAGCAGGGTGTAGCTCATGACATCTAAATCTAAGCTGCCGGTGCAGCAGCTTGGAACACGCACCCTGGCCACCCCCACTGTGCATGGCGCAGTGGCACTGCGCCAGTGCAAGTGGACAGAGTGGAGAATGGAGATGAACTAGTGCAAGTGCCATTGCGCCATGCACAGCACCTGCGATATTCAAAAGGGGACATGCAAATAGGGCCATAATTTATGCAAGGCACCCAGGGGGCCATTTGCATCTCATTATGGCTCCGTTTGAATGCCATTAGCATGCAGGTGCACCGATCCCCGACGACTTGCGCCTGGCGGCCTGCCAGGCAGCATCCGTCGAGGACGGCGCTCCTGCTGCCCGATCGCGGGCATTACGTATAAAAAAAAACATCCAATATCCTGGTGGTCCAGTGGACCTCTATGTGCCTGATGTGGGCATCAGTATAGTATCCCCACATCAATATCCCTGGTGGTCCAGTGGACGATCACTGCCTAATCACGGGCATCTGTACACAGCACACACCTGCACTACCTTGGTGGTTTAGTGTACCCCCTCCCCACCCACTCACTAAGCCCACCACCTGATCCCCTTCGCAACCGGCGAGTGGCAGCACTCACCTGCCTGCCGCCTCTGCCACCGCCGACTGACAGCTCAGAGGCTGCACGCCTTGGTTCACAGCATGAGCCAATGGGCGTGAGCCTATACAGAGCTCATGTCCAGATATGGAATGAATCATTACATATCTGGACTGAGTAGTATATGGTTGCATGCCCATTGGCTCACACTGTGAACCAATGGGCGGCAGCCCTACTGAGCTGTCGTCTGGTGGGCGGGTGGGCAGGCAGGTGGATGCTGCGCCAGCCGCTGACGGGGAGGGTGATGGGGCTCTGAGGGCAGGTGGGGGTACACCAGACCACCAGGATAGTAGGGGTATGTTATGTGTTACAGATGCCCACGATCGGGCGGTGATCAGTCCACTGGACCACCAGGGATATTGGACATGGGGGGTACTATACTGATGCCCGTGATTGGGCACATAGAGGTCCACTAGACCACCAGGGATATTGGACGTGGGGGGGTACTATACCGATGCCCGCGATCAGGCACATAGAGGTCCACTGGACCATCAAGGATATTGGACAGGAGGATTTTGCTCCAGGTATGCCCGCGATGGGACATGGGGGGGCACCGCCAGGTGCAGCAGGAACTCGGGTGGCCAGCCACAGGTGGCAGCTGCCAGGTTGTGCCCTGCAATGCGGCAGCTCACCTGTGGGTGGCCATCACTTGTTCCTTTTTTTTTTGGCTTAACTTTGTGCAGGCGCAGGTATGGGTTGCGCATGCATGACTCTGCACATCCCAGGCTGAATATCAGGCTGTGCAGGTTATGCATGGGCACACCCCCCTTACCTGTGCTTGCATACATTACTGATGCACTCCGGCGCATCGGGATTTGTGCAGCGCATTTTTTCCTTTTGAATATCGTGCCGGGGCACATCAGTGGGTTGTGCATGGCACAACACTGTTGCGCCATATGCAATCCTTTTGAATATCTGGGCCTATACAGTACATATAAATGAACCTCCTAAATTCATCACCACTTTTAGTCCACAGGCTTTTTTGTTTAATAACATAATACAAAAACATTGGCATATTATCACTGCTGAAAGTACATTTCAGCAGATGGCAAAAATTCCCCTAAAATTATTTATAGAAGGGGAACTAATTTGAAAGATACTTTGGTACACAGTTATTTTCATGAAGGATTCACGTAAATAGAGAAAGATAAAAACAACACCTTACCTAAGGGAACTTTCCAATGTGACAGTTGCCATTTTTGTAAATTCATAAAGCCTGGAAAAGAATTTCAGCACCCAGTGACCAGGAAGATATATGAGATTATAACTTTTGGTAAATGCAGCACTTCCAATATATTATATTTGGCTAGTTGTAGGACATGCCCTAGTTTTTATGTGGGAAAAAGTACCCATAAGTTTAAAGAAAGAATAGGTCAACATGTATGCAGTATTGCTCATGCTGATGGTTTAAGTGCCCTTTCACAGCATGTACAGTCTCAGGGAGAAGAACATTATTTTTGTTTCCAGATTATAGAAAAAGCTTTTAAAAATCATAAAGGGGAAGATTTAGATTTAAAATTACATCAGAGAGAAACATACTGGCAGTAGATTATGAAATTGTATATTACTCCAGGACTTAATGATTTCTTCCAGATCTCCCCATTTTTGTAGTGTAATATGTAATTTATGACCAGGATATAACATTAAGTTCTTGGTATATAGTAAATATGACATCAGATATTTACACTTATGTCTATGTGTACGTATGTATATATATTTATACAATGGGGGTGAGAGCTATTCCAGTGGAATAAATGGAGATATTCTCGCTGCAGTGAGATACTGTAAATGGTCAGTGCAGTGAGATAAATGCTGATGACATCAGTGGAATGAGATATATATAGGATAAAGTATGGGGTACAGTGTGTTACGAGAATTTAACACACACCTGAGTTGTTGGATGGCACATAAAATGATAGCCATCCAACAATGAGGGTGTGTGTTAATTTTGAGTTAAACACACTGCACCCCATATTTTGTTGTATATAATTGAAGAGTTCCATTTTTTTCTTTGTTTTGAGATTTGGGACAGAAAGAAGAAAGTGTAGTCTTACTTTGTATTGATGACATTGTTTATTTTGTAGTTGAAACAGTAAACGGAAAGTTCAGCATGTAAATTTATCTAACTAAATTACTGAAAGAAGAAAGTTTAATAAGAAATAACTGAGATGTTTGTGGTGGTTTTCTCACGTTTCAACGTTCATTTTCAAGTGCTGTAGCATTTTGAACTGCAGAGAAAGGAGAAGGCTTGAAACGGAGATTACTTAGGTATGGTGGTAAAAGTGTTTACAGTAGCAATGTACAATTCTACAGAAAATGTTATATTTAGGCAATAAAGTGCTGTGTGGTGGCTTTACTGTGTTAAGAATATCTTAGTGAGAGATGTCTGAGTCATTGATGACTTGGATTCTTCATTGTTTCTGTGGGTGTTGGTTCAATTTGTAGATATTAACTGTTACTGAGGTATGGAAAATGCAGGTGATCCCAAACATAGCCTGCATGTTACCGGAAGCTATTTCATCGTGATGGCTGGGTAATGAGCTATGGATACCTCTCTCACTGAGCAGCTTTGGATTTGTTTTTTGTCAGGGAATGGAGCAAAAAGGTAGAAGATTTAATACAGAGCAAACGCGATTGAGGAAGTGAGTGACTTAGGGAGAAACAAACATTGAGAGGCTCGAGCTGTGTTGTGTTGGGAGGGCTTTTCTATGGATAGGCTCATGCTGACTTTCTCTTTAGAGTGCTTTATTTATTTATTTATTTATTTGCTTTTGTTAACTGGTAAGCACACTAGACAGCCAAGTGCCTATTTTCAGGTGCGACCCGGGAGAGTTACAGATGACAACTTCATACATAAACAATTCAGGAATCAAATGAAGTACATAGGATAACAACAGGCAATTCAAGACTGGCTCTAGAGCATGACAGGCACAAAGTACATTCATGGACAGTTGAGGGATGGAGAAAGTTACATAGGGAGTAAACAGGAATTTCAAGGCTGACTCTAGAGCAAGGTTGGCACCAAGTTCATACATGGACAGTAGAGGAGTCTGTAAAATACCAAAAATAACAGGCATTTTAAGGCTGGCTCTAGGACAAGGTTGGCACAGTGCAGTGCAATAGAGTGGGGTAGGTGGGATATAATTAAGAGATGGACAGCGGAGTAAAACAGAAGCAAAGACAATGGTAAGTGCCTGCAGGGGAAGGGGAGGAGCCCTAGGCAGGAGGCCAAGTCCAGGATTCCTGGCCAGTTACCAAGAAGAAGTGCAAGTAACGCTGAGGCCTCCACCCTACCAGACTGAAGGCAGGAGAGGGGCAGTGGAGTAGGGCTACGAGGAGCAGGAACAGGGAGATGGAGGTTTCAGGAAGTTCCAGAGGGAGGTTTTAAAGCTTGGATGGGAGGAGGAGGACTGAGTGGACTCAGGGAGTGAGTTCCAGAGTATGGGGGTGTATGTGTAGAAGGCCTGATCCCTCACGAGGGTGCGGGTTCTAGGAACCTGGCATTCCTGGTTTGTCCCTGATCTTAGGTGGTAGGATGGGGCATCTGGTTTAAGGGGAAGGCCTAAGGCTGGGGGGATGACAAAGCAGATGATGTTGTCAATGAAATTACCTAGAACAAAGGAGCGGTGCTTTTCAGGGGAAGCCACTCCAGGCAGCTGTATAAGTCACAACGGTGGGTGAAGAGAAGGGCGGAAAGCACAAAGTGGCAGACATTATTGTAGGCCGTGTCCCATTTTGAGAGGCTGGATTTGGGAACTGGAGCAAATGTTATGAGTCCGTAGCAGAGTGAGGGGAGGAGGACCCCCTAGCTAGGGCCAAGCGAGAAGCGGGGGTGAGGCAGTTATTGGCTCGGTAAGCTAGGCCAAGCATACAATTAGTGGCCTTGCAGATGTTGTGATGGTGTGAGGTAAGGTCCAACTCTGGGTCCAAGGTGATGCCCAGGTACTTGGCAGAAGTTACCATCTCAAGGGGCGAGCTGTCTGCCCCGAGGATCTGCAGGGGAGCAGGGCAAGATTTTATTTTGTTCAGGGACCCAAACAGCAAGGATTGGTTTTTTTTGAGATTGAGGGTGAGCCTGTGGTCCCCCAGCCAAGTTTGGATGCATTCAAAGTCAATATTCAGGTGGGAGTTTATAGTGGAGATGTCCCGGGAGCTGACCAGGAGGACGTGGTCGTCCGCATACAGGGTGGTGTGACCATGGACAGTGACAGACGATAGGTCATTGATGAATAATGAGAATAGAGTTGGACCAAGGATGGATCCTTGAGGGATCCCACAGTGGACTGGTAAGAGGTTGGGGGTCGGCCGGTTGAAGTAGGTGAATTGCTGTCAGTTGGAGAGGTAGTTCATGAACCAAGCGTGTGTGGAGGAGGAAAATCCGAGGGATAGGAGCTTGGAGCTGAGGAGGGAGTGATCCACCCAGTCAAATGGTTTAGACAGGTCCACAAAAATGGCTCCAGTGAGGTTGCCTTGGTCGGCACCTGTCCTGATCAGTGAAGTGAGTACAGCTAGGGCGGTGGACATGTTGTGCCCTCTCCTGAATCCATGCTGAACAGGAGAGAGGATGTTGTGGTCCTGGATATATTGGGAGAGCTGGGAGGCAACAGCTTGCTCGAGAAGTTTACTGGTGGCAGATAGAATGGCAATGGGGTGGTAGTTGCCAGTATCTTTGGGATTTCCTGGTTTTAGGACAGGAACAACCTTGGCCACTTTCCAAAGGTTGGGAATGATCCCAGTGTTAATGGAGGTGTTGAATAGATGCGAGGCGGACCTGGCAAGGAGGTGGGCCCCCCAGTCTGAGCAGTTTCGGGTCAAGGCTGTCATATCCTGCGCTGGTGTGAGGAAAGAGGCCTGAGAGTAACCTCTGAGTCTTCTTAGGTGAAACTTTTCTCAGTTGGAAGGGGGGCTGGGCTGGAGACCGGGTGAGGGGGCACCGGGGGAAAGACAACTGGGGACTGGGGGGGGAGGCGGCAGATTGGAGAACACGGAGTTGAAGGTGTTTGCAATGGTGTGGGAGTTATTGCAGCTGACCCCATCAACAAGTAGGTCAGTGACCTGTGTCTTGGCTGACCCCCCAATAGCGTTTTTAATATTTTGCCAGAAACTCCTCTGGTTGCTGCCGGAGGAGAGTAAGGCGGCTTTACAGAACTCACTTTTCGCTGAGTGGATGGCCCTTTTGCAGGAGTTTCTGAGGTGCCTGTAAGCCATCAGATCATTATTGTTTTGGGAGGCCTTGTAGGTCGCCCAACTTTTGTCCCTGGCCTTTGTAAGGGAGAATAGGCCCCCATTTAGCCATTTAGTGACGGTGCCCCTCACCCTCTTCCTAGTGAGGGGGGCATGTTTATTCTGAAGGGGGACAAGCTTGGCTAGGAATAAATCCAGAGCTTTAGGATTGGAAGAAGCCGTGTGAATGCTGTAACACCTACTCAGGTGTTACGGTATTTAACACACGGCTTTCTCCATTGAAAAAAACCTAACCCAGTAATTATGTTCCATTTATCTATACTCTGCTGATATCACCACTCACTCACTCACTCACTCAAGCTAGCATTCTAAATGAAAGTGCTTCAGAAATCAGTTTCTGTTTCTCACTGAAGCCTGCAATTTACTCAGTTAGCATTGCAAAACACACTTACATGTGTCCCATAGATTTTAACACTCCTATCCCGTTACTGTGCTAATCTCAGCTTCAAAACAACATGACTTTTAAAGGAAACTCCTTTACAAAGCAGTTTATCTTTCTCAGTGCAAGCTGCAACTAACTCAATTAGGATTGCATAACACAATCACCTGTTTCCCATTGTGTTTCTAACAATCCCAGCCCATTCAGACACACTCCTACACCCTCAGATCACACACAAACAGTGTTGTTGTCAGTATAGCCTAGCAGTTAGAGTAATGAGTTCTGAACAAGCTTGGTTCATTCAACAAACCAGATTTGGGTTTGATTCTCACAATCTCCACTTCCATACTGTGTGACTCAAACAAGTCAATTATATGACCACTGTTCCCAGGTCACTTCTAAAAACTCACTCAGTTACCAAAAAAAGCACATAAACACAACATAACAACACCTCTTAAACTCCTACCACATTGTATAAATAGCACACATGTGCAGATCATGTGATATGGGAAATTTTCTCACTCCTGCAGAGTGAGTTCTATAGTCTCATGAGTGCCAAAGGCACAGCTCTGTAGGAGTTAGAATATTTCCCATATCACACTCCTGCCCATCATGTATCCCCTATTTATGTATATATGAAAATGGATTTTTAACAGATTTGGTTTGGTTGACTAACTGTTTTTGTTGTCTATTTTTATTTAGAAAATGGCCAGGACGGATACTCTGTCCTGATTGGATGAAACTACCTCCAAACTGTGCATCTATTTTTCAATAGATGCCCACTCCAAAATAAGTGTCAGTCCAAGTGCCACCTCACTGCACACCATTCTACAGTACTGTGCAGCCTGCTTTTTAATTGGCCGAACACAGTCAAGAAAATTTTAAATGCCCGCCATCTTTTTCTCTTGCTTAGCGAGAGGTAGTGGTCTCCCTCGTTGCAGTCTAAAGCCTGGCTGGGTGACATTCAGATTTAGGACCTGCCACCTTATTTGATCAATAGTAATAATAAAGAGCAAAATAGGCTACAAAGAAAACTATGGCAGCAAAGATGAAATGGCCTTGTGACTTCTGTAGACGATGTCTGAAACACCAAGAACTGGGAAGCTAATCAAGAAGACAGGCGTAGCAGTGCACCACAACTGTGTGGTAGGGGTAGAAGCAATGAGAGTTCAAGTACTTTTGTTAAGTTTCTGTGGCTGGACTATTGAACTAGTAGCGACTTGGGAGAGAGGGTGGGACTGATACTGATTCCCTGTAATGAGTGTGACCATGCTTATAGTCCATGTGTCTGTCAGCTGACCCACTGACACAGGTCGGGTGGTGTGGAGTGAAGTTCTTAAAAATGGCCGTGCATAAAAAAAAAAAAGTAAAATTGCCAAAGTGCTACAGAGAAGTTTCACGGCACACTGCCTTTATTCTTTAGGAAACCGTGTCTGTGTTTTGTGACTCTGTCTCATGGGGGGTGGGGTGCCAATCCACCAGAATGCTGCAGGGAGGAGCAACAGTACCAGGAACAGCCTATGGACTATTTGATCAATAAATGTGTTCCTAATACTTGTGATCATTTTTCACAGTTATTTACTCTATTATATAACAATTTCAAGAAAATTTACAGATGGCCATTTTCTAAGTGCAATAGTACCCTCCAGGGTGGGCATTATTGGTAAATACCAGACTTCCAGGGGCTATAAGGCCCTCCACCTGAGGCATCAGGCCTCATTACGCCCTGGTTATACCCCTCTGGTATTTACCAATAATGCCCACCCTGGAGGGTATTATTGCTTACATATGGGTATTTGTATTTACAACAAAACACATTTTCTTATATGCAGATTTGAATATATGTGTAGGATGGTTACAGTGCAGATGGCATGTGTCCTTGCATATAATAGTGCCATCATTTTATTATGCATTGTTTCATTAGTATTTATTGGTGTGTTTGGATTTATTAAAATATAGTATGTTTAGACCTACACTTTATATGGATAGTTTTTGTATAAAAATCTTATACACTGGGGGTATGATTATTATTTCTATGTTACAGATTTATTTGTATGTAATCATTTGTACTAGGTAAAATAAAAAATGTAAATTTTTTTTTTTTTGGGGGGGGGCACCTTACCTTTAATCTTTGCCTTTAAATGTAGTATATTTAAGGTGCATTACCCCCTGCTACCTCAGCCTTGAGAAAGCATATTTGTGATGTGAAAATGTTTAGCTCAGTTTTAGGGAGGGGCACCATGTATCCTGCCTTACTGGCTTGCCTACTTTTGGATTAAAAATTTGCTTTTATCCTTCTACATCTGCTGTGGAGTTATTGAAAGCTTGGACAGTGACGAGGTGCCGGCCTATTTTTGTCCTCTGAGTACTGATTTTTTGGTTTTGGCCCCACAAATTGGTGTTCTGTAGCCATCTCTTCTTGTTGTTAAGTTGTGAAAATTGCATAATTGTGGAGACAATTCATAAAACAAATTGGGGGTTTGATTCATAGATCCCCCAGAAAAAGCCTATTTTAACCGGCATCAGGAGAACAGGGAACATGTTGCAAGGAGTGGAGCAGCATTGTGGCCATCTTGCTGCCCTTCTCCCACTACTCACTCAGCATGTCATTCTGAAAAGTGAGTCCTGCCCCAAGGCTGAAACTGATCTGCTGTAGATAGCGGTGGAATCTAGACTAACAATTTTTGCACTAACCACTGAGCCACTTAACTGCACTTTCTAATTGTTGTGATACACACACACTAAGACATATACACATACTGTATATGCATATATATTCAAGTATAACACAGCAATGCACTTTCTACACACATTTTTACAGATAAAAAAAGACATCAAGGGAATGTTTCTTCTTCCTTCAGGCTCCGAAGGACATCAGAGGGTGGGGGTTGCCACTAAACACCTCATTTAAATCAGCAGTGACATAAAGAAGGCTGAAACTGATCTAGATAGTGGGGGAATATAGACTAGCAATTTTTGCACTAACCACTGAGACACCTAACTGAACTTTCTAATTGTTGTGATACACACATTGACTAATACATCTACACATATATGCATATATATTCCAGTATAACATAGCAGTGCACTGTCTGCACACACTGAACATTGTCACACACACTCTAATACACATAAACTGCCTTCTATGGCATTTATTTAGTTAAACATTTAACCCTAACATTTACTGTATTTAGTATAAACACTGTGTTTTGTTTTGCAGTAGCTCAATGTAGTAATCTATGGCATGTCTAGGTAACTAAGGTAGAGGACCAGGGATGTGCAGTGGGTGTGGCCTATCTGGATTTCACAAAGGCCTTTGACACCATCCCCCATAGAAGGCTAATTAACAAACTACACAGTCTAAGGAGTGAGTCCTAAAATAGTTCAGTGGGTGGAGAACTGACTGAATGGAAGGAATCAGATGGCTATGATAAACAGGAGACACTTGAGACAGTCGTATTCTGTGATGAGTGCAGCTGCCCTGAAAATGGCCACATTCAGGTAAGGTTTTAAAAAAAAATTAATATAGAAACACAGAAACATAGAAATATAGATTTTGATGGCAGATAAGGACCTCTTGGCCCACCTAGTCTGCCCATTTCCCTACCTAATGGATGAGCTGAATATCCTAGTTAACCAGCAGCCTACTTCCTCCTACCACCCACTAGAATTGCCTTATGTCTGTCCCATGCATTCTTGAATTCCCCCACTGTTTTTGACTCTGCAACCTCCTCAGAAAGGCAGTTCCATGCATCTACAACCCTTTCTGTGAAGAAAAACTTCCTCACATTACCTCTGAACCGTCCCCCCCTCTATCTTCAAATTGTGCCACCTTGTTCTTGCTCATCTCTTTTTCTGAAAGATGCTGCCCTCTTGGACTTTGTTGATTCCCTTGAGGTGTTCAGAAGTTTCTATCATGTCCCCCTTCCCCCTCCTTTCCTCAAGGCTACACATTTTAAGCTCCTTTAGTCTTTCTTCATATGTCTTCTGGTGCAGACCAGGCACCATTTTGGTTGCCCTCCTCTGGACAGCCTCCACACTGTCTATGTCTTTGCAGAGATAGGGTCTCCAGACTTGTACAGAGTACTCCAGATGTGGTCTTACCAACTGTCTGTACATAGAGCCAACAACTTCCTGTTTTCTACTGGCGATGCCTCTCCCTATGCATCCCAATATCCCCCCAGCCCTCCTTACTGCCTTCTCATATTGCTGGCCCACCGTTAGGTCATCTGATATGACTACTCCCAGGTCCCTTTCCATTTTTGTTGTTGTCAGTATCTCACTACCCATTGTGTACTCTTCCCCTGGGTTTTTGTTTCCTAGATGCATGACTTTGCACTTCTTTGCATTGAATCTAAGCTGCCATACATTTGACCATTCCTCCAACCTTGCCAAGTCCCTTTTCATCCTTTTCACCCCATCCTGTGTATCAACCCTGTTGCAGATCTTTGTGTCATCAGCAAAGAGACATACTTTCCCCTTCCAGTCTCTCTGCAATGTCACTTATAAAGACATTAAAAAGGACTGACCCCAGCACTGAACTTTGCGGTACCCCACTAGTAACCCCTCTTTCTTCAATGTGGACTCCATTTACTATTACCCACTGTGTCCTGTTGTCCAGCCAGTGTTTTACCCAGGCTACCACCCTGGGACCCACTCTCAGGCTGGCTAATTTGTTTATTAATCTTTTGTGCGGGACTGTGTCAAATGCCTTGCTAAAGTCTAGGTGAGCTCAATCAATAATGTATTAATACTGCTGCCAAGACCACTCTTACATTTGTAAGAGTGGTCTCACTTACATTCTTAGGGTATCAGAACCACTTATCTATGGTTTGCACTTCTCATATTCTAAGAATGCATGTGAGACCACACTTACAACCTTGGTCTCAATGGCGGGCATTAACATACTTAAGGCTGCACTGTGTTTTAAGAGACCATCCACCTTGTATTTTGTTGTAACAGTCAGTTGAACCTGGCACTGCCTCTTTTGTTTGGCTGTGTAGGTATACCCCTCCAACAGTGACATTTTGACAGTGACCGACACTACAGGGACTACAGTGCCAGGTCAATGTAATGTTGGCACTGGAACCCGGCACTGTATTCTGGGGGTCCTGTACCCCCTCCCCTAGTCATCTTCAACTTGGAGTTGATTATATTTAATGGTGGAGCTGCAGGGAGCACAGTCCCCCATGTGATGGGTTTGGGGGTGAAGCCCCCCTGAAGAAAACATGATAGGCAATGGGAAACCTTATGCAGACCACAAATGTGGTTGACATAATGGTTTTGCTGTATGGTCATTCAACAAGATTTTTGTTGGTGACTGATCATAGATCTGGCAGTGTATGCTCAAGACCCATGAATGAGAGCAGGCAAGGGTCAAAGTTATGCAAGTAATAAGATACAACAGGGTGTGCACTGGACAGTTGTAAAGCACAACCAGGGCAGTAGTAAGGCACAAGGCAGCAGGTTGAGCGCCTTCAGCCCCTGACCATGCATTAGAACTGTCTAATGAATATTATAGATCAAAGGAGAGCCCCTGACCAACTGTATCACTCCTTTACTCAGCACATGATATGCTCTTATCCTGGGAAGAGTGCCTCATGTGCAGCTGCCCTGAGAATGGGCATATTTAGGTTACTTTTTTTAAGATATTATTGATCAAGTTCAATAAATAATATATTACTACTGTTTCCAAGACCGTTCTTATGGTTGTTAGAGTAGTCTCACTTGTATTCTTAGGGTATCTGAGCCATTCACCTTCAGTACATGATTTTCATACTCTAGGAATGTGCATGAAACCACTCTTATAACCAAAAGTATGGCCTTGGTGGTGGTATTAACATGCATCCACAGAGTGTCATACAGTATTTCAGTTAGAAAGCGGGTTTTCTTTTTTAAATGTCTTTATGACTTTTAGAAAATATGTTTATATGTTTAAAGAAAAAGATGCAATTACCTGAATTTCTGGTAAAATAGTAATTCTGCTTGCTGGCAAATGTCATTTTTTTCCTTTAGGACATTTGTCCTTTGTGACATTTTAGGAGTTTCCTCCCCAGCCCACCTCACATATTCAGTTATGTATTTTTTTATACCCAGAATAAATTTATTTTGTGCATATTTTGTAAGGCTCTTTTATTTGTGAGCACTTTTACTAGAGTCACCCAGAAGTTACTGTGATGGTGTGGCACTGGCAAGGGAGAGAGAGAGAGTACATTTACTTTGAAGTGAGAATGTGGTACAGCAAGTGAAGGGATGGCATGGTACACATAGGTCTTACTGTGTGAGACAAAACTGCCATCTGCGTTTTTGTGTGAGTGTGTTCAAGGGGAGTTTGCTGTGAGGTAAGCTGTGCTGTTCCATCAACATTTTATGTGATTGTGCTGAAGGGCAGTAGTTTGAATAAAGGTAGTTATAATAGGACAGCATTAAGTGTTTGTGTTAGTGAGCTGTCCTTAAATGCTCTAGACTTGATGATAGATATCTCATTCATTTTTTGTGTCATGCACCAATTTCAATTTGTTTATTGAGGAACTGGGTGGTTTGCACTCCACTCACTGATGAGTGAAAGCGGACGCAGGGATAGTAAATGAATAGAGCAGAGAGAATTAACACAGCATGGCTGCCTATTGTTACAACAATTTAAAAAAACTAAAACAAAACTTATATATTTACAAATCTTCAGTTAGAATTTAAGTGAGTGATGGGTGGGGGATGAGCAATGGGCTGGAGTGAGTGGTGGGCTGGAGTGAGTGGTGGGTGACAGATTACAGCAGAAGAAAAAAACAGAAAATGTTTTAAAGATAGCATTTTAATATAATTTAATTTTTTTGTTGTGCTGTGATTTGGCAGACAGGGAAGTAAGCAACTTCTGTATGATAGGGAATTAGGTTATGTGCTAACTGGAGAAACAAAATGATGGTTTTAAATGTTTGAAAATGTTATAGGATTCTGCTCATGTCCTGTGTTCAGGTTGGCAATACTTGTTCTTAGCCATGTACTAGACATTTTTAATACGTGACTAGCTACCAACCAGGATGTAGGATTTTTCCTACCCAGTTTATAAATGGCATTCAGAAGTGTGCACCTAGGGCTTTGTATTCATTTCCATTCATAATTATATATAACAGGTAAAGCAGAGACCACATGCAATGCAAAAAACAATAAAAAAAACACTCAAGTCCAAATCTTGCTTGCAGTCAAATCAAACAGTGGTCAAGCAAAGTGGAAAGCAGCATTTGTTAACAGCTTCACGTGTTTATCATGTCCCAAAGCATACTTACATCAGATACTAATCCAAGTTTGCAGTGGTTAAAAAACGACAAATGTACCTAACCCAGTGTCATTTTATAAGAAACAATATTACTCATTATCACATTTAGCTTCAGCTCTGCATTACCTCCCAGAACCTCAAAAGATCCCAATTTTCAGAGTTGATTTATCCCTTCACCTTCCAGCTCAGCATTCCCTTCCAGATCCCTAACAGATCCCCGTTCTCAGCTTAGATGTATCTTTTCTCACCACTCTGAGCATTGTACCAGATGCCCATATTTAGTTTTGATTTATCTCAGCATTTATTCTTAGGGCCCCATTAGACCCCTGCTTGAATTTAGATTTTACCACCTCTTCCTAGATAAGTATTCCATTCCAGCATCCCAAAAGACACTGGGTCAGATTTTCAAATGTCCAGTGCAAGCTGTGACAATGGCAGCTTGCACCAAGTGTCGGTGCGTCCAGGACCCTGCATCCAATTTTCCATCCAACAGGGTCCCGGTACCTAAGTCCTGCAGCTTGCGGCAACAGTTGCAGTGCCCCAAATGGGTTGCTCACCCACCAGGAATGCTGCAACAGCTGTGGGGCGTCAGTGGCACCCAGAGACAGGGGCATGGTATAGGCTACAGCCCCTCTGACACTACTGTGCCGCTGGTGCCCGCACACCGGAACACAGTGGGACCCTGGTAATCTAGTGGCCCCCCACCCAGCAGGTAGTGCCCACCACCCTGCTCCCTCTCCCATTCTGTAACCACTGTGGTGACCAACACAGCCCTCCACACACTACCACGACTGGCCACTGAGTGACCTGTCAAAGAGCATACCTATGGTACACACTTTCACAGTTCATTTGGTGGCTGGCCAGGGTGGTGTGCGGAGGGCTGTGCCAGTTGCTGGAGCAGGTTATGGAATGTGGGAGGGAATAGGGTTGCAGGCAGTACTTGCCAGGTGGGGGGTAAATGCCATCTGACCACCAGGCGTTTACACAGGGCAGCGTCGGGCAGTGAGGGGGGCCACTAGATCACCAGGGAGCATCACTTGGCAGTGTCAGGGTACAACAGGCAGGTAGGGGGGCCCCTATATCACCAGGGGAATCACTTGGGGTGGTTTGGGGTAGCCCACATAGTGCCACATACTGGATGACCCTCCCTGGAGTTGTCTAAGTACCATTAAACCAGCCCTTTGCTGCTCTGATGGTACTTAGCACTTTGTTCCTGGGGAGGGCTATGAAATTCAGGACTTTGGGGCAGTGGTGGTCAGGGTCTGCTGAAAACCCCCTAGTGCCATGCCGCAGCCACTTTCATGGTGCAAGGCTGGTGCTAGCACACTTTGGCACAGGCAGCCTGCTGATGGATGCAGGCTGCCTTTTAACATCACTCAGGGCACTATCCTTGGCCCAAGGTGCTTGTTGCATCCTAAATGTTGGACACATGCACTTTGTACCAATCTAAGGGCTTTGAAAATCCTGCCCATGTTTTTTGTATAGAATTACTCCATCCCTTCCCAGGTCTTCAGGACATACAAGTGGTTTTCTGTTACTATTTTTACTAAGGGTGATGACTTCATGGATACAGATGCTTGCATATGATGTACAGGTTTATGCTTTTTTGCTTAGTAACTTACTTCATCTGAGACATGTTTTAAAATACAGTAGATACGTAACATACTATATACCTAGGAAAGGCTATACTAATTTGTCATATTTCTCTTTTTGTATGATATATGGATACAGACAGTAAAGAACACATTACGTGCCCAGAACAATGGGTCCCCTTTGCTGGCTACTGTTACTCTATCAAGAGAGAGACAAAAATGTGGAAAGAAGCCTTGTTGTCATGTCGAAAGGAAGAAGCTGACCTTGCCAGTGTCCATAACATTGAAGAATATAGTTTTATGATTTCTCAGCTTGGGATATTGTGAGTAGTTTTAGAAGAGTATGCTATTTGTTTGGATGTATAACAAGGAGAAAGAAAAGTAAATACTGCTTATAAAATGAAAAATGTTTGATATTACTGTATGTGTACTGTGTAGATTGTATGTGTACTGTGATATGCACTGTATTCATTGACAAAAAGTGTTAAAGCCACTGACATTGGATAGAAGTGAACAAACATAAATTGTATACACATTTCATTTTATATTGTCTATATTTTCTACATTTGCCTATCCCCATTTAGCAGAAATATACACAATCACAAAAGACAGTATCATCTTCCCTAGTTACTATATATTTTACCTCATAAGGAGTTCAAACAAAGTTAGCATGCTTAAAATCAGCATCAAGTTCACTGATACAGTACTGTGGCCAAGAACAGTTAAGGATAATCTGTCTTTTGAACACAGGGTATCATATGCTGTACGTGGAATTATGCAATAGTTGCAAAATATCATGAAATCTTATTGACTGAAGAACTCAGAACCCAGTGCTAATATTCCAGCACAACAGCCTTGGATCTGTGACGTCAGTGACCTGTTTACATAAAGCAGTCACAGCTGTATCAATAGACCTGCATTTACTTACATGTATTTTATTTAAACAAATGAAGCATCTGCCATCTACTGATCAAACAGCAAAATAACACCATCTTAACTAAACTACTTTTTCCCTTTTTGTGTCGGTTGCACGCATGTGCAAGAAACACATTGCGTCAGTCTCCTGCAAAAGTGAGTTTTGGAAGCATGTCAGTGTTGTGCCAAATGGCAGCAGTCTGTTCTAGGGCTGGTATCTGCGGCAGCCAATAGAAAAGCATGCTGTTGATCACAGCAGTTAATGAGCATGCCACAATGCGTAAAGAAATTCGGCTACATCAGCACCCAATCAGCTGTTTTAGTGCATTATAAGCAACCAAAACAGCTGATTGTGTGGTGTCACCATGGTGACAGCTTCTCTGTCAGCCTCTCACAGTCTCCATGAAGCTGACAGAAGGCTGCCACCCACTGTTCAGTGTACCTTCCTGGAGAAACATTTCAGTAAAAAAAAAAAAAGCCGAGGGGTGCCCAATCCCCCTGTTGGCATGACCCCTTCCCCAGTTCATTTGCTGATGGGGTAGAATCCCCATCAGCATAATGCACTTTCGCCCATTTGTTGTCTATTGAGGGGGGTGCCCAATCCTCCCCGGGCTCATACATCCCCCCCCCAAGCACACTGTATGGCTGATGGGGGTGCCCAATCCCCGGTCTGCTCCACTGCCCCCCCAAACAAACTTCCATCTGCCACGCTGGGAGCCCACCAAGCATGGCAAAAGTCTCTTTGGCCAACGGGGGTGTCCAATCCCCCATCGGCTCCACTGCCCCCAAACAAACTGCCTGGTGCAATGCTGGGAGCCCACGCCAGCATGGCAAATGTCCCTGGTCATCTTTGTAAAAAAATAAACACCTAGAAGAAAAAAAGATCCCTCATTGATTCTCTTGCCCCCCTCCCCCAAACTGTGCCCACCCTTTATGTACCCCACCTCCCTACGCCCCACCTCACCCCACAATTACTTCCGGAGCCCAGCGCGATGATCTTCGGTGGACCGGGAACATGTCTGCACTCTTCAAAGCTGACCGCGAACTGGAGAAATGCCAGTAAGCTATATAATGGCATAAATGAGTTTTTTTCAACTTTGGTGCATATCTCAGCCATTTTTGGGAATTATTTTACCAAAGTTTCAACATGGGGTTCTTGGAACCCCACCTCATGAACTCAGTCACTGTCATTTTGTTATTCGGTCCCAAAAGGTGATTTTGCGATCACTGCATGAAACCACCTTTTGGGACCGATTAATGAAATGACAATGTCGCAGTTCATGAGGTAGTCCCCCCAAAACCTTATGTTGAAAATCTGGTGAAAAAATTCCCCAAAATAACTGTTTTATGAGTGTGCATTGCACAGTTCCTAGGCACACTCATAACTTCGAGCATTTTTAATATTTTCACTCCAGATTTTCAACATTGCCATTTTACCACACCTTTTTATGAACAGTACAGCTGTCATTTTTTCACATCTCACCCAAAATGTGTTTTTGCACATGTAGCGCACAAAGAGGTTTGGGAATTACTAAATTTTATTTCCCTGTTAAGGAGGAATTGACTGGCGAGGGATCGCTTGACCTAAGTGGGTCACTGGACATGAGGTTTTGCTCTAGAAGGATCTGCTTCATCTGCTGATCTTTTGGCCTTGAGGCAGGTGCCTGGCTCAGGATGTTGCCCTGATGGATTGGGTGGTGTCTTCTGGAGGGTGGGCACCTCTTGATCTGCTCTAAGATCACTGCAGAGCACTTGGCAGAGGGTCAGTGTTCAGCAGTGGTTATATGTAGGGGACGCTCAGGCTGGGCGCTTTTCCCTGGGGCTGAGACTATTTGGGCTATACGGACTGGAAATGTTGAGGGATTGTGGAATCTATTTTACTGAAGCTCTGTGAACTACTCCAAATTGAATTTTCCCCACCAGGATTTGTCATGGAAAGAGGAAGAGGGTTTTAACCTCCCCTGTGACCGTGGATATTTTATTTCTGCCGAGATACTATTGGTTTTATACTCTGAGTTTTGGAGTGTGCTGGGATATTTGGATTTAATTCCAGAAGGCTATGAGAGAGCCTTAGCTTTCTATCATCTCCCAATATTTTTAAACAGATCTTAGTGAAGCCATGGTAGTTAGAGTGCTGCAATGCTTAATTATAATTAGTACAGGAGGCGGTGAGAGCCCTCAATTTCATCTGTTGTTCCCAATATTTTTAAACAGTTCCTTGTGAAGCTGTGGTGGTGAGAGTGCTGCAGTGCTTAATTATAAACTAGTACAGGAGGTAGTGAGAGCCCTCATTTTCATTTGGACACTATATGGACTTTTTGACTATACAGATTGTATTTTGTAGGACTCTGAGTGCTGATTGATTAATTTATTTTAATGAATTGACAAGTTTGATATGATCTGATAGTCCGTGTTGGTTGGTTGTGGGGTATTTGTTTAATTTAGTATTTGTTGGTTTTGGTTTTAATTTATTTGGGCTATTAACTAGGAATATGTGCTAGGAAGGTGCAGGGACGGTCAGGAAATATTCCCCCTCCAGACTCAGGGAACTCTGCCCTTTTGTCTGTCCTTCACTGTCCCCAGAGGTGTATAGGTGGTGCAGGGCTCTGGGGATAGTGAGGAGGAGGAGGAGGGTGGGGGCTGGGACTGGTCAGGGAATGGAGAGGAATTGACAGATTGAGGTAATGGGAACAAGGAGATGCCCTAGGGTGAAATGGGCTCAGGACAGGGTCTCTCCCTGCCTGATTCCTATACCCAAGGGCTCTGCTATCGACAGGCAAGTAACACGGTCTTCCTTGGTCACTCATCCTACTCGAGCGGTGTTATGCAATGCCAGGTCTATTAAGAACAAGTCTGCTTTAATAGCAGATCTTGTTGAATCATCTGATCTGGCTTGCATCACTGACACCTGGCAGGATGAAAATGCTGGCCCAGTTTTGGCTTCTGCAGTTCCGGCTGGGTACTTGGTGATACACCACCCTAGGAAGGATCGTAGAGGTGGGGGTATAGCCATCTGTTTTAGATCGGAACTGAACCTGGTGGAGGTTCCAGTGGGGACCACCACTTCCTTGGAGTGTATTATGGGCGAGAGTGTAGGGTGCAGGATTCTTCTCATCTACCTTCCACCAGGAGATGGGAAAGATTTCCTGCAGGAAATTGCAGACTTCATTGTCGATCTGGCCTTGGATTCCACCAGATGGCTGATTCTGGGGGATTTCAATGCCTGGGTCAACAATGAACTCTTGCAGTTTGGTCAAAATTTCCTCCAGTTAAAGAGTTCACAGAGCCTTACACAGGCTATTACCTCCTCAACTCATATTGGAGGGCACTCATTGGACTTGGAGTTCCTCCTGAGAATGGAGATATCCAATTTGGTGGTGCAGCCAGTCGGGTGGTCTGACCATCACACCATTGGGTTCAGTTTCAGGGCTTCCCCAAGTAGGCCTGATTCTATGGAGATGGTTCGGTACCATTCTTTAAGGGGCATTACCCCAGATGGCCTAATGAGGGTGCTGGACCTATCAGGTGTACCAAATGAATGCGTGGATCTAGAAGATATAGTACTTGCCTATAATAAGGTGGTGGCAGCAGCCCTGGATTCCATAGCACCTGTTCGTGTTCTCCCCCTCACCCTCCACCCAAGGTCTCCGTGGTTTGATGAGACCTTAAAGGAACTGAGGAGAGTGGGGCAAAGGCTAGAGCAGAGCTGGAGGAAATAGGGCCTGGACAGTGACAAACCTAGACTGATGGACCACTATGTGGTCCATCAATCAGCAATCACCCATAAGAAGGCAGAATTCCTGTCCAGGGAGATTGCTGCTACACAGAACCGACCAGCTCAGCTCTTCCGGACTGTGGACAGATTGTGCAATCCAACCTTTCTCCAGCCTGGAGGAGCTTTGTCACAGGAATGGTGTGATGAGTTTGCTCGATTCTTTGCAGATAAGGTTACCACAATCAGGTCTTATATTTGTCTGGCTCACTCTAGTGGAAGTTGTGATGGTCAGCTGGAGATGTCAGGCCCTCTGTTTACCTGGTCTGACTTTAGCTAGACTGCAATCACTGATATAGTGATGATCATCCAGCCGTTGCGACCAACCAGTCGTGGTTTGGATCCAGGCCCTGCACACCTCCTGGTAGGATGCATTGATATGATCAGCCCAATCCTAGCCAAGATAGTCTGGAGGTCATTGGAGAGGGGGATCTTTCCTGATCCTCTGAAGGAGGTGGTCATCCTTAAAAAGTCCTCCCTTGACTCTGACTGCTTGGCAAACTGCAGACCTGTCTCTAACCTACCCTTTGTGGGTAAGGTTATTGAGAAGGTGATTGCGTTGCAGCTGGATGACCATTTGACCAACTACAATGTCTATGGTTCTCTCCAATCGGGATTTAGGAAGAGGCATAGTACCCAGGCAGCCCTTGTCCGGGTGCTAAATGGTCGCCTAATAGCGAGCGATCGGAATACTCGGTCCATCTTTGTCCTTCTTGATCTCTCTGCAGCGTTTAACACTGTGGACCACGTGATATTGTTGGAGCACCTGCAGCTTGTCTGTGACCTATCTGGTACAGTCCTCAGATGGTTTCAATCTTTCCTCGAGGGTAGGACTCAGAGAGTGGTGTCAGGAATTTATTTCTCAGCCCCTCGCCCCATCCTGTGGGGTACCTCAGGGCTCCATCTTGTCACCTATATTGTTTGCAGTGTACATGCTGCCATTAGGAGAGATTATTAGATGATATGGTCTGAGTTTTCACTGCTATGCAGATGATTCTCAGCTATACTCTCTTTTGCACCTGGCCAGGAAGTGTTTATCTCGATATTTAACAACTGCCTCACCGAGATCCAGGATTGGATGAGTACAAGTTGGCTGCGGTTCAACTCAGCTAAAACTGAGGTGTTGGTTGTGGACCCTGATCATTGGGAGGCAGATTTGTCGGCAAGATCACACTCAGGATTAAGTCTTGGGGGTGTGGCACTGACTACTTTAGACTGGGTGTGAAACCTGGGCATTATTATTGCCCTTAAATCTCAGGTGTCAGCTGTCGTCAGAACTTCCTTTTACCATCTAAGGAATATTGCCTGGGTGAAACACCTGGTTCCCCTGAAGATCTTCCAACTTTGGTCCATGCCTTCATTATCTCTCACTTTGACTATTGCAATGCCCTATACCTAGGGCTATTGGGGGTTGACCTCCACCACCTTCAGTTGATACAGAATGTGGCAGCCAGGCTGTTGACTGGTACATATAGAGCCAGCCATATAGCACCTGTGCTCCATGGACTGCACTGGATTTCTGTGCAGTGGAGGATCACCTTCAAGGTCAGTTTGCTGACCTATAAAGCCATACACAATCAGGGACCCAGTTACCTGCAAGATCTCCTTACTGCCCCCTCTGCCCTCTCTGTTCTGCCAATGAGGGATTGCTAGAGATTCCCAGGGTCTGTTTAAAGACATCTGAGGCCCACTCCTTTAGTTTTGTGGCCCCAACCCTGTGGAATTCTCTACCTCATCAGATATGAGATTACCTGACCATCCAGGAGTTTAAAACTGCTCTTAAAACTTTTCTATTTGAATCAGCATACGGTGGTTTTAACTAGAGATGCAGCAAAATTAAATTCCACTGGTGAAGTGAATGCGAAGTGGCCACTTCACATTGTCACTCTGCTATGTGGAGTGGCCAATAGGAAAGGCTCACTTAGCCTTGTAATTATTACTTTGCATTGTCATTCTGCCTTAACATAAGTTAAGGTGGAGTGGCAACAATATTGGCAGCCTCTCAGTGCCCCTCCCCACACACACACAGTCACCAGAATTAATGTGCATACCCAAAATGCTAAAGTCGTGTGTCCAGAATACTCCCCAGTGCTGACGAAGTGAAATGAGAGCACAACAAGAAATAAAAAGTCTCCCAGAATTAATGGCACACTCAGTCCTGCACGCAGTGGACGTGGTCACATCACACACAGGCACCAGAATTAATGTGCATACCCAAAATGCTGCTGTCTTGTGTCCAGAAAATCTCCCAGTGCTGATGAAGTGAAATGAGAGCGTAACAAGAAGTGTGAAGTCTACCAGAATTAATGGCACACTCAGTCATGGGAGCAGTGGCCACACACGGTCACCAGAATTAAAGTGCATCCCCAAAATGCTACTGTCTCGTGTCCAGAAAATTCCCCAGTGCTAGTGAAGTGAAATGAGAGTGTAACAAGAAATACGAAGTCTCCCAGAATTAATGGTGCACTTTGTCGTGCAAGCAGTGGCCACACACAGTCACCAGAATTAATGGGCATCCCCAAAATGCTACTGTCTTGTGTCCAGAAAATTCCTCAGTGCTGACGAAGTGAAATGAGAGCGTAACAAGAAATACAAAGTCTCCTAGAATTAATGGTGTACTGCAAATGCACAGACAGATTAAGATTGCACTGCGCACTCAAGAGATGCTGATTCAGATGCAAAGGTACAACAACACCTGACCAGTGCTCACAAGTCACAAATCTAAATCTGGAAAAGAATATCTTTTGCCGGTTGGAGGGGTAGTGCACAGCAGTAACAGTCCACTACCAGTAAAGATACCACAAAGCAGTATAAAAAAGTCATGCAGATGCAGTAGATAGCAGGTTCACACTGCTGCAATTACTCTGGCACAATAAAAGTTGTCTGATTTAATGGTACACATCGCACACACACTCATACACATACTACAAGTATTGCGTACAAATTGAAAACCTCTAGCAATATAACTAAATGTTTTAAACAAACTCAAATTATACACTGCTGCACCACTACAATCATCAAAAAACGTAAAGAATTACTGAAAATATTATTGCATGTACATTAACACAGTTATACAAGAAAAATATAACCAAAACAGAAAGACTGCCTTTTTCTCCCAGTTAATTTACCTACACCACAGATACGCCCCTCCCCAAAGCACACTTCACAGTACACAGACTGACTGTTCTAACTTAACATTCAAAATCCACACACAAACAATAAACACTCGATGATAGGAGCACAGGAGGGTTTCCTACAATCAATGCACTAGATTTTGAGCCCCCCAAAAAATGGCTTTTAGAGGATTTGAATCACAGAGCTCTGAGAGGAAGCGTCCTCCATCTTCCACTACACACACACTATGCAGAACTGAGGCTGTGCAGAACAATCTAGAGCCCATGTGACCTGCAATCCCATGAAGCACTGCAAATTTGCCTTGGAGCTCAATAACAAGGTCAAGTGATGTGAAGTACATTGATTTCAATGTACTTATTTCGCCTTTCAATTGGTGGAGAAGTGGTTTGGGGAAGGTGGAATAATGTGAAGTCATTGGTTTCAATGGACTTCGTGTTCCCCATTATAACGTGAAGTACTCCACTTCGCATTGCGGAGCACTTCGCGGATTCCACGTTACTCTGTGAATCACTCCGCGGAGCGAATTTTGGCCACTTCGCCCATCTCTAGTTTTAACTTATAGTATTTTGACTGTTGATTTTAAATATAATATTGTACTGATAAATTAAATTATTTACTGTATTGGTTGTGCTATGTACATGCGCCTTGGTTGTAGAAAGGCGCTTTTTGTAAATAAACTATGATGATGATGATGATGATAATGATGATGAAGTGGTCAGTGTGTGAAATCATTGTTCAGGACAGATTAAGAAAATCACAGTGACACTGTTCATGAGGTAGGCCCCAAAAACCCTATGTTGAAAATTTGGTGAAAAAATTCCCCAAAATTACTGTTTTACAAATGTACGTTGCGCAGTTCCTACACATGTCTCATAACTTCAAGCATTTTTAATATTTTCACTCCAGATTTTCAACATTGCCTTTTTACCACACCTCCTTATGAACAGTACAGCTGTCATTTTTCACATCTTGCCTGAAATGTGTTTTCACACATGTAGCTCACAGTGGCAAGGTCGGTGTGCGAAATCAGTGTTCGGGACAGATTAAAAAAATCACAGTGACACTGTTCATGAGCACAGAGGTCTTAAACTGGCTATGTTGAAAATCTGGTGATAAACATCCATAAAATGACTGCATTACAAACATGCATTGTGCAATTTCCATGCACCCTCATAAGTTTACGAGTTTGTAATATTTTCAGTCCAGATTTTCAACATTGGCATTTTTCCACACCTCCTTATGAAAAGTACAGCTATCATTTTTCACACCCTGAATGAAATGTGTTTTGCACTTCCGGCACAGAATAGTGCGGTCGCTGTGGGAAATCAGTGTTGGGACAGATGAAGAAAATCACATTGACACTGTTCATGAGTGGAGGTCCCAAAATGCCTATGTTGAAAATTTGCTGTAAAATATCCCCAACCTGATTACATTATGGGTGTGCATTGCACATTTTCTACACACACACCTGACTTCACCCATTTTTTTATTTTCACTCCAGATTTTCAACATTGTCATTTTTTACACCTCTTCATGAACAGTACAGGTGTCATTTTTCACATCCTGTTCAAAATGTGTTTTTGCACCTTTGGTGCCAAGTGGCACAGTCACTGTGCAAAATCACCTTTTGGCTAACAAACTGATAGTGTCACTGTTCATGTGGTGAGGTCACAAAAAGCCCATATTGAATACTTGGAGTAAAAATACCAAGAAACACCCAGGGTGTTCATTTTTTTTTTTTACCATAACGCCCTACCCTGTAGAGACTAACAGGCAACAGGGGTGTGACATGGGATTGTCGACAGTCATGCTCATACCTTTCCACCCCCACCCTGCAGCCAATGTTAGGCATCAATGTGGTCCTTGGACTCTTTGGTCCCAGAGTTCACCCCATTCTCCTATATTGCACCATTTCAGCATATTCCTTTATGGAATGTGGTGAGTGTAAAGCCTGAACACTCCAAAGCATGCCACAACACTTGTAAGTGTCTGCAGAGCAGGGTGAGGTGAAATGTCATGACCGTTATGGGTGACGTCCCAAAGGCACACCACAATGGCTGTCCATCTCTGCAGGGTGGGGGTGGAGTTGGCATCAATCAGTACTTCATTGCCATTCCTATAATGCATCTATCTAACTCCTGAACTTCCACTGCTAATGACAGAAAGCAACACTTGACATTGACAAATGCTTGTTGTTATTTTGTGTTACTAATTAACATTAAAAAAATGATACTTTTATAATTTCTTACTAATTGTAAGTACCGAACTCTGGTATGGAGAAATAAACCCACTCACAGGTAAACTTATTTAGATAATTTTTTTATTACTTGTAAAAATTCCACAACCAATTAGATCCATGTTTTGTAGTCTTCTGACCACTTCTTTAGGCTCTAGCAACAAAATAAAACATTACTGATGTACATTTTTTTCTATACATCCATATTAGATGAAGCAAACACTTCTGACAAAATATCATTGCTTCTGTAATACTACTATAAGCTTCTTCGTGCACAATCATAAAATCAAAAAAATGCCCCATAACATTCAACCATCCAGTGCACTTATTTATGGAATCAGTACTTAATACTTGTTTGTAAAGTTAAAAACTAACAAAATTCCCACATTAGTATGTGGCATCTGTACTCCTTCTGCTCAAGCTGGTGTCTACATTTCCTGCTATATGTTTAAATTACAACCATATTTATATTTAAAATACTAATCTAGAACCAATGCAAAATCTATTTTATACATGTAATCCAGATACTTATTAAATCATTAAATTTTATCACCCTCAGATTATAAAGGGGAGCCTAAAATTAAATGTGCAGGTTCTTAATACCTTATCTGTTGTGTTTTTTTAGTATTTGAACAATTATATTTAACTTGTAAGTAAATCAAAATAGTCACACTTACTTAAATGTGTAGATTCCAGCTCTAATTACCCACAATCTTATCTATATCTATATCTATATCCATATATAAATATATAGATAGATAGATAGATAGATAGATAGATAGATAGATAGATAGATAGATAGATGTATATATACTATATAGCAAATCTTGTCACTGGCTATTACTGTATGCCAATTTGCAATCCCTGGGATAAAATAATGACAACATATTACCAACCCTTGCAATCATCTCTTTCCTTTTGGCAATCATAGCACATTTAAAGTGCTGAATGGAAGAGAACAAGCATACAGCATTCTTCACTTAAGCAAATCATGCAACGCATGAAAAAACAATCCACATAACCTGAGAAAGTGGAGACATTGAAGAGATTTGGGGTGGTGTGTAAAGAACTCCCAGACTCTTTTCTGGTAAAGTCTGAGCATATCGTGAAAGTTACAAAGCAACCTCCCTGCCAGTAGTTACAGAATGGCATTGACATCAGATACAGAGGAAGTTGTTTGCCCACAGTCCTAAATAAAAGGAAGGTGTAGTCACAATAGCCGATAACTTGGGTTGGATGCAAAACAAATTCTTATTATGCCTATAAAGCTAACTGACTGTGTTCCATTCATGGCTCCTTATTTTGAAAGACACTGTTTACTGCAGATAAGATTACATTTACAGTATAAGTATTTTTCTAACAAACATATTCTGGCTATAATTTCAGTGCCAACTGATACACTCTGGATTGGTCTGAATGACCAAAAAGTTCACATGTTGTTTGAATGGAGTGATAGGACACCGGTTACCTTTACCAAATGGAAGTTGGGAGAGCCAAGCCACCTACAAAACAGGCAGGAGGACTGTGTCCTTGTCAAGGGAAAGGTAACACAATTAAAGCACATTGCCTTTATGTTCTGTGTGACTTGTCGCACTGGAAGTTCCTGGGTAGCTGCAGACATAGATCTGTAGTCAAAACGTTATGGCGAGTGTGCTCACTAGCATGCCATTGAATTAAATGCACAGTGGTTCTTTCAAGAGATCTTTATCAATTTGTGCAAATCCCTTAACTGAGCGGAACTGCTCTAAACTAACATGGATGATACACTACAATTACAAGAAACCTTCACTTGAGCAATGAAGGAAAGCACATTGATCCATAGCCCAGCATATTACTCTTCTGGTGAAACTCATCATTTTTGCAAAAACTGCAGGTGGTTCCAGAACACTGCTTGCAGTATCCTTTGTTTGTATCTACTTTATGTCATCTCAGAAAGTGTTACTATTACAGTGTTTCCTCAATCTTTCACTTGATGATCTTGTTGCATATAGTACTGTATTTTAAAATGAAATTAAAAACAGGGATGGACATAAAAAAAAAAAATGAGCTCTCTAGAATTGCCACTTGCAACATACTTTAGGCTATTCAAAATGGGAGGGATATATTATGAAATTCTTACAGTTCAAATCCCAACACCCACAAGCTCAAGACCAACATCCCAACGCAGCTTTTACCTGACAGATTAACATCCCGACCACAGAAAGCCCAACACTTGGACTTCTATCAGGTTTTTGGTCTGAAGGGGGGCTATGCCCCCACACCCCTCATCACGGGGGCTTCACCCCCCTGCACTACCCGAAATTATTATATCCAACTCGGGATCCTGGCAAATTCCACTGTCAGGCTTTCTGTATTCAGGATTTTAATCTGTTGGGTAAGAGCCGCATCAGGATGTCATTCTTGGGCTCATGGGTGTCGGGATTTCAAATGTCAGGATTTCATAGTAATACCAATTGAAGTAGTAATTAGCATGTACTGTACATAAATAGCCTGTAACACATTTGGGAAAATGTAGAGAAATGATACATAGAAGCATAAAAACTGATGGCAGATAAGGGCTGCTTGGCCCATCCAGAGTACATTTTTCATTGTGCTGCTTTCACTGCAGACACTTCCAGATCTATGGCACTTTCTCTTCCACCCCTTTCCTAAATTATTCCAAAATAATAACATCATTAAATAAAAATAAAGCCCCAGGGAAAGATAGGATCAAAATAAGATTCTTGAAAGATGCAGAATGTATTAAATCCCAGTTTTGACTAAATAATTCAATTGGAGCCTGAGGAAGGGAAAGGTCCCTAACCTGTGGAAAGAGGCAAAAATAGTTCCAGTGTTTAAAGGAGGAATTACAACAGAACCCTCAAACTTTTGACCCAGAGCCCTTCTACCTGTGGTATCAAAGATTTTGGCAAGGCTGGTGCATGCCCAGCCATGCAATTACCTAGTAAAGTATGCCTTGCCGTCCATGCACCAGTCAGGATTCAGAAAGGACCACTCCATGAACACTGCATTCACTGACTTGATAGATTTAGTGGCATCTTCCCTAGATAAAGGAGAGAAAGTGGGTGCAGTGTTTGTGGACTTGTCCAAAGCATTTGATACAGTAAACCACCAAAGGCTATTGGAGAGTCTAAAACATACAGGATTATCAGAGGAGGTATGCACCTGGTTTCACACATACCTGGTAGGACACAGGCAACAAACCATACTGGGTGGGAATTATTCGGCTAATCTAACTAGAAGTATTGTAGGTAGTACCACAGGGATCCATATTGGGGCCTTTATTGTTCCTAATTTACACAAACCAGGTGGTTGATGGTGTAAAGAAATCACAAATTAAACTTTATGCAGATGACACAGTCATATTAACTACAGGGACTGATCGACACCAGGTGCAAACGGCACTGGGTCATAATGTCGCAAGACATTATACTGCATGGCAAAATCATGCTGCCAATACAGCGCAGTTGTGCCATGAGGCACAAGTCCCCTGAACCCCCCACTAATGATACTCAACTCTATGTGGAGAGTTTAACTCAGGGAGCACTCAATATTTGAAAAAAAAAAAGTTTCTGGGACCAGGAATCAAACCCTGTCCCAGGCACAGCTCCTTGGTTTTTCTGCTGCTGTGGCTCAGTCCAGTGAGCCACAGCAGCTGCTTGGTGGAACCTATTTCTAGCAGAGGTTTTATTCTCTGCCTGGGAAAGTGTGAATGGTGCAATGCCGTGTACAGCAGTATACGCGGTATTGCACCATTCCCTCATAGCTACAGCGCTGTACCTGTTTAGCCATAATGTCATACTCTATTAAGCTTGCGACATTATGACCCGGTAGGGGTGCAAACAAATCTGCAACAAGATTTTCTCCAAGTTCAGAGCTGGTTTGAAAAATCAGACTTAAGTTTAAATAGTAAAAACTCAAAGGTGATGATGTTTTCAGGTGGTATTAAGTCAACTCAGGACTCTTTGTTACTGGAAATAAAAAATAATACAGGAGAGTGTTTGACCCAGATAGATAAATAGGAATATTTAGGACTATGGGTGGACAGTAAGCTTAAATTTGAATACCATAAAAATGATTTAGTAAATAAAATTAGCTGTAGGCTGGGTGCCCTGAGACGGACAAAGTATTACTTAGATGCTAAAATGAGAAGGTCAATGGTAAACCAAATGTCGGACCCAATAATAGATTATGGTTTAAATATCTATGGGTTTGTCAGTGCTACAAACTTAAAACAGGTGGAGTTACCATACAATCGACCGGCGAAGTTTGTGCTAAAAGCTGATAGCCGGTCTCAACCATTGCCACCTCTGTGAGAAACTGAACTAGCCTTTACTTAGGGACAAACAAAATATTATTTAGATAAACCAAGTAAGAAACATCATAAAAACCACAAAGCCCACTTATTTACACAATATATTGGTAAAAAAACAATTTTCATAATTTACGAAATGATAAACTGCTTAGAGATTATCAAATAAACCCCCCAAAAACTAAATATGGAGAAATGACCATCTCGTTCTGTGCAATGAAAGTTTGGAATGAATGTAAGATACAAATGAAAAATACAAATGACAGCACAAAGGCATTCAATACAGTCCTTAAAAAGGAATTAACAAATAGAGGTACATGCTTTTATTAAGATTAATTAACGAATGCAACACAGGTATCATTAGATATGCGGCTAGAATATTTACTGAATGATAGGAAATTTAGTCACTTTAGTTTTGTGTAAACATTGTAATCCACTTTAGAGTATATGGTATTTAGTATTTGTATTGACTCCTTGAAGGAACTTTTTGTGTACTATATAGTATGGTGTTTTAAGCAATTTATGTACAGTAGAAAATGGTTAAATCCAGGAGCACCTTGAAAATGGGTCTGTGGTCCTAATGGTGTATTGGGCCATCTAAATCCTGTTGAAAAATAAAGGTTTTTACTACAGTACTACTGCTACATCCCTTATGATTCCCTTATTCCTATCCCAGGATTTTTTGAATTACACCACTCTTTTTTGCTCCCACTACCTCCACTGGAAGGCTCTTCCAGACATCCACCACCCTTTCTGTGAAGACATATTTCCTCACATTGCTCCTGAACCTACCCTCCTCAAGCTTCATATTGCGACCTCTTGCTCTAGAGCACCCTTTCCTCCGGAAAATACCTCCCACATTGAAACATAGAAACATAAACTTTGATGACAGATAAGGACCACTTGGTCCACCTAGTCTGCCCATTTTCTTACCTAACGGATAAGCTGCAGATCCTAGTTAACCAACTGCCTACTTCTTCCTACCCCCCACCAGAATTGCCTTATGTTTGCCCCCATGCATTCTTGAATTTGTCCACTGTGTTTGACCCCACTACCTCCTCAAGAAGGCCATTCCACCACTTTCTTTGTGAAAAAATACTTCTTCACGTCCCCCCTCTATCTTCAAATTGTGTCTCCTTGTTCTTGCACATCTCTATTTCTGAAAGATGCTGCCCTCTTGGACTTTGTTGATTCACTTGAGGTACTTGAAAGTTTATATCATGTCCCCTGTCTCCCTCCTTTCCTCAAGGATATACATACTAAGTTCCTTTAGTCTCTCTTCATATGGCTTCTTTTGCAGACCCTGCACCATTTTAGCTGCCCTCCTCTTGACTGCTTCCATCCTATGTCCTTGTGGAGATGGGGTCTCCAGAACTGCATGCAGTACTCCAGATGGGGTCTCATCAACTGTCCGTAGAGATGGATAACAACTTTTTGTTTTCTACTGGTGATGTCTCTCCCTATACATCCCAGTATCCCACCAGCCATCCTTATTGCCTTCTCACATTGCTTGCTTACCTTTACAGTAGGTCATCTGATATGGCTACCTCCATGTCTCTTTCAATTTTTGTTGTTGTTAATACCTCCCCCCCACTGTGTACCCTTCCCCTGGGTTTTTGTTTCCCAGGTCCATTACTTTGCATTTCTTTGCATTGAATCTAAGCTGCCATACTTTCGACCTTTCCTCCAACCTTGAAAAGTCCCTTCTCATCCCTTCAACCCTCCCTTGTATATCAACCCATTACAGATCTTTATGTCATCTGCAAGGAGGCATACTTTTCCTTCCAGTTCCTCTGCAATATCACTTATAAAGACATTATAAAGGACTAGACCCAGTACTGAACCCTGCAGTACCCCACTAGTAACCCACCTTTCTTCAGGGTGGACTCTGTTTATTATTACCCTTTGTGTCCTGTTGTCCAACCAATTTTTTACACAGGCTACCATCCTAGGACCCACTCCCAGGCTGACTTTCTCTACTATACATGAACCTCATCAACCCCTGTGAGGTATTTAAAAGTGTTGATCATATCCTCCCTCCTCTCCTCCAGGGGGGCACATGTTTAGTTCCCCTAGCTTCTCCTCATAGAACTTTTGATGCAAACCTTGCACCATCTTGGTAGCCCTCTTTTGGACAGCATCTACCCTATCTATGTCTTTCCTGGTATGGTCTCCAAAACTGGACACAGTACTCCAAGTGGGACCTTACCAATAACCTACATAGGGGCAACACCACTTCCCTCTTCCTGCTGGTGATACCCCTACCTATACACTCCAGCATCCCACTAGCTCTTCCAATTGCTTTATCACATTTTCTGGCCACCTTCATGTTATTCAATATGATTACTACAGATGCCTTTCCTGCTTGGTCATAGCAAGTATCTCTGCCCCATTTTGTACTGCACCCCTAGGTTTCTGTGACCCAAGTGTATTATTTTGCATTTTTTTTGCATTAAACCTTAGCTCCCACTCCTCCACTAATTTTTAATCTCTTTCCATCCTTTGCACCACCCGGAGTGTCCACTGTGCTGCAGATCTTGGTGTCACCCACAAAAAGGCAGACCTTCCCATCTAGTTCCTTTGCTATGTCACTAATGAAGACATTAAAGAGGGCTGGCCCCAGTACAGACCTCTTTGGCACCCCACTGGTCATTCTCCACTCCTCAAAGCAAACTCCATTTACCATCACCCTCTGCCTCCTATCATCTAACCAATTTTTTACCCAGGTTACCACCTTTTTGCCCACCAACATGCTACCCTACTTGTTTACCAGCATTCTATGTGGAATGGTGTCATAGGCTTGTTCATGTCCATGTAGGCCATGTCCATGCCCCTCCCTGATCCAACACTTTGGTTTCCAAATCAAACAAATCTTATAGATTTTTTGGCACAACCTCCCTTCTTTAAAGTCATGCTGACTCAGGTCCTATAGTCCTTTGAATTCCAGGTGTTCCATGATTCTTTCCTTTAATAATGTTTCCATCAATTTCCCTACTACAGACTTCAGCTGACAGGCCTATAATTTCCCTCTTCCTCCTTGCTATTGTTTTTGTGAAGTGAGACTATGACCACTCTTCTCCAGTCCTCTATGACCATGGCAGTCTCCAGTGAACTGTTAAACAAGTCTGCCAAAGCTGCAGCCAGTACCTCCCTTAGTTCCTTCAGCGGTTTCGCATGCACCCCATGGCTTTGTCCTGACCCTCTCCTCAGAAAAGGGACTGGTGTCCACTTCCATCCCCTCCAAGCTCTTGGTGTTTATTTGTGGTCTTTATCTCCTTCTCCCTCTACTGTGCATACTAAACACAAGTATTTGTTTAAAATGTTTGCCTTTTCTTGGTTCTCCTCTGTACAGTCCCCTCCCCCCCCCTCCCTTCATCTTCTTTTTCTAATTAATATACCTGAAAAATATCTTGTCCCCCTTCAATACTGTCCATGCTATTCATTCCTCTGCTTGCACCTTTGAGCTTCTTACTGCTTTGCCTGCCTCCCTCCATTTCCCCATTCTTTCAGTTTGGTCATTCCATGTCAGATATGTCTGTACTGGTTTTAAAAGGACATTTCAAAATTACACAATAGAGATGGGCTTTCAAGGTCAAGCTCCTTTTATTTCTCAATATGTTGGGAGATGGTATGAACACTGATTTGGGTTTTATGTCACATTACACTACTTAAACATTCACCAACTGCAGGATCAATGAATTGACATATAATGGAGTACACTGTGTTTTTGGTGTATGTTTTAATATTAAATGGATCTAGGATCCTTTTTTAACTACTGGATATCAATATGTTGGTTTCATCAACAAGATTAGGGTGGGAGATGGCATGTGGTAAGGCTTATATACAGACACAGTTTCATACATGGACATTTAATGCACAGTATCTCATTTACTAGGCATCAGTGTTATGCTTTTTCCTTTTATGTGCACAGACGCTTGGCATCTAGTACATGACAAAATAGGGTTATATTATGTTATGACTATTTGTTCACATACGTAGTGGATATATGATTCCTTCTGATTAGTTATCAATTCTTTGGTGTTCCTCTGGGGGGAGGGGGATTACCTTAGGTTTTGTTTCAGATTTTTAGTACTGTTACTGTATATACAGCAGATTGGCTATATATGGAAACATTATGAAACAATGAACATATCAGGAAACATATGCAATAAGACACGATGGGGTGTGCATTACAGTGTGATAACTGCACTCCTAGGGGTGTAGTTAGGCATGAAGCTGAAGGCCAAGTGCTGATCATCCGTAGGACTGCGGTTATCACACTGTAATGCACAATCCCGGAGTGTCTTACTGCATTTAAAAAATGGCCTTTTATTTTTAGAAGCTTTTTTTTTGATTTTGAGACACATTTTTAAATAAGTAAAAGTATAAGTGAATCTGTGCTTTTAACATAAAATAGATCTTCTGCCTATTGGTGCTAGATTAAAGTAGTGTTGTACAGTAAGTGCCTCCCTGCCCACCTAAGCTTCATATTCCCCTGCCAGCCACAACAATTCACAAATGGTGTTTTTCTCATTGTAAATATGACACATAGCACCCTTACTTTATTTCATTCTCCTCACTCTGTGGACAAAACTAAAAGGAAGCCATAACGGAGGCTTCTCAGTTCCCCAGTGCTGCAAGCATGAGCATAGTTCAAAACTGCCACACTCACTGACAACATCATGAACTGCTCGCTCTGTCCTAAAAGATAAACAACAGGGTGAGACATTTACCACATTTTGTCTTTGTTTATATAGTATTATTGCTTACTTTTTTCATTCTGTTTTTGTTTTCCTCTGTGTTTCCCCACATTCAAGAAATGGAATGCTTATCATGGAATGTTTACCATGGAATACAGAGATTCAAAATTATTCTCAGTTCCACTAGCAGAATGTTCCTCTGTTAACATCCTGCACACACAGATGACAAAGGCATGTTTTAGAGCCAGAGACTCACTTATCTCACTTGTCAGGGAAAGCAGAAGAGATTTCCCTGATCAGCAGGTAAAGATGGGGGGGGGGGGTTCACTGTTAGCAAAGAAACAGTTGTAATGAAAACTATAAACAACACTTAATGTTTCTAATTTGTTTATGTGTGTAAGGAGAGTGTGATGATCTGGTAAACAACATTTAATTAATTTGTTTTATTTTATATTTAAAGTAGTTTTATTTTTAGGGCCCAAGTAAAAGTTTCTACAGTGTAAAGGTAGCAGCCATGTTTGTGGAGAAAAATCAGTTCTGGTTGTAGGGAGATTAATGGAAGATAGTTCTGGTTGTAGGAGGACTGATTTGCTCATTGTGTAATGTGATTTAGGACCAGGATGACTGTGCATATACAGAGATTTAATGTAGGGTCAGCGATCTGTCTTGGCCAGTGAGATTTCTAGATTTTTTTTTGCCATTTTATAAAGGTTCTCATAGGGAGTCTTTGTTAGGTTTGATTTTTAATTGTGTACTAACATCTGGCATTCAGAACAATATTATAGAAAGATCATGTTTTAGCAGAGCAGGTTTTAATATTAATAGATAGTATTGTCTTTTTTAGCATGGGGCTTCGGACATACATCTGATAGGGCTAACACTGTATGAATGTGTGAAACAGTTTGTTTATGTTAACTGTTCACATTAGGGCAGCTTATCTTTAAACTCATTAATTGCCATAGACAAAGGAAATTTCTTGTTTAGAGGATTTTTTAGCAATGTGTACTATCAAATTCTTAGCATATGCTTACCTGGGGTATAAATCACAGATCTTTGTTTTACTTGAGGGTGCTCTGTTTTTTTTTTTTCTCTCAAGATAAAGGTTTATTTATCCTGTAACTTTGATCTAGAAATGCCTTCCTTTTTATGTTTGCTTGCATGCATGTGCAAGAAATATAGTGCCATCATTGGAGATTTCGGAGGTGTGTCACCTCCTCCTCAAATTCAGGCACTGTGCTGGCAGGTGCGGCCCCTGTAAGCCAATGCATTTTGGAGCTGTCTATGACACGCTCCAAAATGCAGTGGCATACAGTTGAAAGGGGGAGCTACGCTTGAGTGAGCAGTGATAAGAAGCTGCTCACGCAAGCAGCTCCCCAGCCGCAGGTGCGGCGCGCCTCGCACGCAGCGTGAGCAGTCGACAGGGTGCCCAATCCCGGGGTTGAGCTGCATTGTCTCCTCCCTCCCAGTAGTTGATGCCACGCTGGGATCCCACCCCAGTGTGGCAAACAATCATTTGCCGGCGGGGTGCCTAATCCCCGTCAGCTGAACAACTCCCAAAGTCCTTGTGCCACGCTGAAGCCCACCCCAGCGTGGCAAATGTCCCCGAGGTTTTTATTTTGTTTTACCAGCGGGGTGCCCAATCCCAGTCGGCTGACGGCCCCCCCAAGTCCTTGTGCCATGCTGGGGGCCACCCCAGGCGTGGCTTTAGCCGATCCCAGTCTTTTTTTTTTGTTTTAACCTGTATAAAACAAAAGCGGTCCTTGTTAGTCTCCCGAACCCCCTCCCACAACCGCAGCCACCCTCGCACTCAGCCTCCCCCCCCCCCACCCCATACTTACCTCTGGACTCTGGTACGACGATCTTCGTGGACCGGGAACACGCCTGCACTCTTCAAAGCCGACCACGAACTGAGGAAATGCCGGTAAGCTGTATAATGGGCTAGATAGGAGGGTTCAACTTTATTACATATCTCAGGCATTTTGGGAATTTGTGCCAAATTTTCAACATGGAGTTTTGGGACCCTTCTCATGAATAATGTCACTGTCATGGCATTATTCGGGCTCGAAGGGTGATTTAGCACAGTGACTGCGAAATCACCCTTTGGGACCGAATACCGCCATGACAGTGACATCATTCATGAGAAGGGGGCCCAAAACCCCCATGTTGAAAATTTGGTGCCAAAATTCCAAAAAATGACTGTTTAACGAGCGTGTGTTGTGCAGTACCTACGCAGGCTCGTAAGTTCGCGAAATTTCAATATTTTCACTCCAGATTTTCAACATTGCCATTTCACCACACTGTCTTATGAGTAGTACAGCTGTCATTTTTCACATCTCACCCAAAATGTGTTTCCGCCCTTGTAGCACAGAATGGTGCAATCGGTGTGTGAAATCAATGTACGGGACAAATTAAGAAAATCACAGTGACACTGTTCATGAGCAGAGGTCTTGAAATGGCTATGTTGAAAATTTGGTGAACAAATTCCTAAAAATTACTGTTTTATGAGCGTGCATTGCACAGTTCCTACGCACGCTCATAGGTTTGCGAATTTTCAATATTTCCACTCCAGATTTTCAACATTGCCATTTCACCACACTGTCTTATGAGTAGTACAGCTGTCATTTTCACATCCTGCCCAAAATGTGTTTCCCTCATGTAGCGCACAATGGCGCAGTCGGTGTGCAAACTCAATGTATGGAACACATTAACAAAAGCACAGTGACACTGTTCATGAGCAGAGGTCTTAAAATGGCTATGTTGAAAATTTGGTGAAAAAATGCCTAAAAATGACTTTTATGAGCTGACGCTGTACAGTTCCTATGCATGCTCGTAAGTTTGCAAATTTAATATTTTCACTCTAGATTTTCAACATGTGCATTTTATTAAGCGTCCTTATGAACAGTACAGCTGCAATTTTTCATATGTCACCCAAAATGTGTTATTGCACATGTAGCGCACAATGGTGCTGTTGGTGTGCAAAAGCAATGTTTAGGACAGATTAAGAAAATCACAGTTACACTGTTCATGAGCAGAGGTCTTAAAATGGCTATGCTGAAAATTTGGTGACAAAAGTCCTTAAAATGACTGTGTTATGAGTGAGCCTTGTGCAGTTTCCACGCATCCTCATTAGTTCATGACTTTGTAATATTTTCAGTCCAGATTTTCACTAGTGGCATTTTTCAACACTTCCTTATGAACAGTACAGCTGCCATTTTTCACAACAAGGCCGAAGTATGTTTTCACACTTTCAGTGCAGAGATGCGTGGTCACTGTGGGAAATCATTGTTCGGCACAGATAAAGAAAATCACAGTGACACTGTTCATGATCGGAGGCACCAAAATGCCTGAGTTGACAATCTGCTATAAAATATCCCCAACCTACTTACATAACGGGTGTGCGTTGCACAGTTTCTATGTACGCTCGTGACTTCACCATTTTTAAAATATTTTTACTACACATTTGCAACATAGCCATTTTTACACCTCCCCATGAAAGAGTACAGTTGTCATTTTTTACATCCTGTTCGGAATATTTTTGCACCTGTGGTGCTAAATCCCGTAGTCACTGTGCATAAGCAGCTTTCGGCTACCAAACTGATATTCCCCCTGTTCATGAGGTGGGGTCACAAAACAAACATGTTGAAAATTTGGAGTTAAAATACCAGCGAATGCCTGAGGTGTTAGGCTTTTCAACTAAATCGCCCAACCCTATAGAGAATGACAGGAATCAGGGGTGTGACTTGGGATTCTTGCCTGTGATGCTCGTACCATTCCACACCTGCAGTCACTGAGAGGCATCGAGGTATGCCTTGGACTCTTCGTCCCCAAACTTCACCCCATTCTCTTATCGCACCCATCTCACCGTATTTCCTAATGAAATGGGTGCGACATGGGCCAAAGACCCCAAGGAACACGTGACACTTGTCAGTCTCTGCAGAGTGGTGTGGTGAAATGCGTGGCGCTATGCCTGATCGACCCAAATGCACACCCCAATGCCTGTCACTCTCTCTGCAGGGTGGTGGTGGGGTTGGCTTCAGTTCAATACTTCACTGCCATTCCTATTACGCAGCTCTGTAACTTCTACACTACCACTGCCAATGCCAGTAAGCAAACATTCGGCATTGACAAATGCTTGTTTGATGGGACTCTTCTTTTTTAGTTTAGTTGTCAAATGCAAGTTTAGGATAATGTGATTTAGTTTCTTATGTATACACTAACATGCTCACTCATGCATAGTTCAAAATAAAACTCAATTATGTTTTATGTGTTCTTTTAGGAATCATTTTATCTGTTCTGTTGACATTTGACATTGAAATGACTCTCCTGGATAACAGTCAGACTGTGTGTTTGCCATATGGTTCTCAGTTGTTTTTTTTGAATGAGTTTAAGCCACTGGGATATTTTGCAATTTTTTGGACTGTTTTTTATGTATGATCTGGATGTTAATAGAATGTATTCTTCCAAAATAACTGGTATTTGTTTCTGATGAAGGACTGTAGTCCGAAAGCTAAAACACCTGTTTTTATTTGTAACATCTATGTTGGTCCAATAAAAGGTATCAAATCATCTTTTTTTCTGGTTCTTTTGTCACAAGGACCAATATGGCAACAAAACTAATTTTTATGTACATTTCCCCAGATGCACTTTCCTGTTCTCCTCTCTCTGGGTCTCCTTATACCTTCTTAATGCAACAGTTTTTGCCCTTACTTTTTCTGCCACTTCTCTCGAGAATTATAATGGTCTCCTCCTCCTTCTACTTTTTCTTATTTGCTTAACTTATAGGTTTGTTGCATTTACTATACCCTGTTATAATCTGGACCATTTGCCCTCCACTCCCTCATGACACCCCCCTGCTAGGTACTCTCAGTGACATTCCCTCATCTTTGTAAAGTCAGCCCATCTGAAATTTGAGACCCTTACCCTTGTGTGGCTGGATTCTGCTGTTGTTCTAATATTGAACCACACTGTGCAATGGTCACTGGTCCCCACATGACTTCCCACTCTGATTTCCACAACACTGTTCCCATTACTAAGTACCAGGTCCAGTATTGCCTAGTGCTGTGTGGAATGCAGAATTCAGCCAGCAAAATTAATGTAGAATGACCATTCTGCAGGTGAAATTTCCACTGGAATTTTGCAGGTTCTTCTAAAGAATTCTACCTACTGTGATCCGTGGACTACTATTTTATGGAAAAGCATTTTTTTGTGGAAAATTATTCCACAACAGTTTTCAGCTGCAGAATTTCACCATTCTGTTTCTCATGAAATTCAGTGGAATTTCAGTGGAATTTTGAAAATTATGCAGAATTCCATTCCGTCAAAATTTGAAAATTCCACACAGCACTACAACTGCTCCACCCTGAGTGGATTCACTGACTAGCTGCCTGAGGAATACCCCTTGCAGGGAGTCCTGGATGTCTCTGCATCTAGCTGATGCATTAGCAGGTAGACTCCACTCTACATCTGACAGATTAAAGTTCCTCACCAGCACCACCTCCCCCTTGTAATCATTTTGCTTATGTCTTCCAATGTTTCTTTGTCTAAGTCCTCTCCCTGTGTCATTTCATTAATTTCATGTCATTTTCATTTTTATTTGTTATACAAGAAAGGCATGTGAGCATTGCTGCCCATTTACACAAGCATCCAGTTACAGACAACAATCATGAGACATGACATAGACTGAAACATTTAACTTACAACAAGGGTTAACACCAAGGTACATATACAATCAGGACAGTATGGACTAAAGGGCAAACCATGAACTAACCTGGATGATTTAACAAATACAAAGGTGACATTAGCATTATGTGAGGGTTTCACAATAATATAATAAACAGTGGGAAACAAACATTTAAGTGCAATCTAAAAAACTAGCCTAGATGGATAAACAGTACTACAAGTGCTAGAAAGAGAGGGTAAGTGCCAGAGGTGGATAACCAGAGGTTGAGGGGAAAAGAGTGCAGTTGGGGAGCCAGATTAGAGCTGTGAGCAGGTGCAGCAATAGGTGTGGGAGAAATGTCTTCTAATATTTTGTTTGAAGGCATTTGTGGAGGGACAACATTTTAGTTCCAGAGGGAGAGAGTTGAAGAGCTTGGGTCCAAAAATGGATCATGTTTTCTGGCCTTGCATGGTCCGGAAGACAGGAACAGTGAAAGAGAGAGTGGAGGACAGTCTACTGGTCTTGGTGAGGGCAGCTGTCTGGAAGAGAGAGGTAAGGCAATCAAAGAGCAGCCCATGGTAGAGTTTGAAGAAGGAGATGGCCATCTTGAAGTTGAGGTGGGCCTCAAGCGTGGGCTGACCAGTGAGCTGATAAAGGTCATGGTGATGTATGAGTTCAGGGAGGCCAGAGGCAAAATGGATAGCAATGAGCTTTGAAGTCTGGAGAAATGTTTGATGGAGAGGTAGGAGAGGGATACGAGAACTATAGTCAAAGACAGGAAGGAGGAAGCTGGAAACTAGGAGGGATTTGGATTTCCTGTTGAGGTAATGCTTAGTTCTGTGGAAGATACTGAGGTGTTGGAGGCATTTTTTTATTTTGAGGCTAGTGTGAGCATTGAAATTGATGTGGCAATCCAGGAGTAAGCTAATGTACTTGAAGTCATTGACTCTTCAAGTGGAGTTACCAAGGTTGTCATAGAGGGAGAGGTCAAGGCCAAGGGGTTTGCGGGGCTGGAGAAAACCATAAACTTAGGTTTTTTTTGGGTTGAGCTCTAGACCTTTGAATGTGAACCAGGTGTGAAGTCTGCCAAAACTGAACTGGAGTTTGTTAATGAAAGTGGTGGTGGGGGGGGGGTTGTCCTGACAGAACAGGGCTGCATCATCAGCATAGAGAATGAGTTTGGAGGAGGTGCAGATGTCAGGTAGGGAGTTAATGACCAAAGATAAGAGCAGAGGGCCCAGAATAGACCCTTGGGGAATGTTGTATTTGATGGGGCAGGATTTGGAGAGGACACTGCTAATAATGGTGTGATGGGATTTACACGTTGGGTAATTCTTGAACCAGAGGCATACCTCTGGTGAGAAATGTAGGCCAGCCTGGATTCAGAGGAGGACTTCATGATCAATGAGGTTGAAGGCTTTGGTGAGGTCTACGAACACAGTACCAGTGTAAAGGCCTTCGTTGTTGGCTTTGTCTATGGAATGGGTGAACTTGATGAGTGCAGTTTCAGTACTGAGCCAGCATGGAACCCATGCTGACCTCTGTGAGCAGATTGTATTTGGAGAGGAATTCCACAATTTGCCTGTGAACCACTTTCCTTAAAATTTTGGAGAGAGGAGCAAGGAGGGAGATGGGGCGGTAGTTGGATACTAGATCCTTGAGATCAGATTTGTGAAGAGGTTCAATATGGGGCACTTCCATGCTTTAAGGAAGGACCCTGTGTAGAGGGAGTGGTTGATGATGTTAGGGAGAGGGATGGCAGGGAATCAAAGACAAGATGGAGAACTCTGAAGTCAATGTCGTTGGTGCCCTTGGATGGTCTTATGTCATTTGTTCTGATTAACTTAACCACTTCAGTAGAGGGGATAGGTATCTAAAATTGGACTTGGGGTGGGAGACTGGGTGGGGTGTGGGGTTACATGGGGATGGAGGGGAGCTGGGCTTGTACTGGTTGAGATCACCAAAGTATATATTGAAAAGGGAGGCTATTTCACTTGGCTTGGTAATGGTGGTGGTGGTGGTCCCTTTGGAGGTGAGACAAATATGTTCTTTGGAAATTCCCTTACCAATTAGGTTGTTAAGAATTTTCCAGGCCCTCCTAGGGTTCCTCTGGGCAGCATATGTTTTTCCTGGATGAAGGAGGATTTAGCAGTTCTTGTGGAAGATTTGCACCTGTTTCTGAGGGTTTTAAAGTCTTGGAGGAGTCAGGGGGTTTTGTGTTTTCTGTACAACTTTCAGACTTGGTCCCAATCCCTCATTAGTTTGTGAAGTTCAGGGTGCCCCATTCTTAGTTAGAACCCTTGACCCTGATTTTCTTAAGCAGTATGAAATGGTCGCAGAGGACAAGGAATGCATTGCTAAAGGCTTCAAGTGCTTTGCAGATGTCAGAAATGTTTTCAATTGAAGAATGTCTTGGACTAGAGCTGCTTTGGAAAACTCGGAGGCATCCAGCTTCTTCAATTGCCTGGTTTGGATGAATTTGTGAGGGCAGGGGGGTGTTTTTGTGGATCAATGGTAGAAAACAGCACAGTGGTCACGGATTGAGTTGGAAAGAACTACAGAGGTGGTGGCAAGGGAGGGGTGTGAGACCAGGACCCAATCGATGAGAGACTGAGATCCAGTCTTGTAGTTTCCTCTGGTAGGTTCAATGATGAGCTGGTGGAGGACAAGTAAGGATTCCTTGTTTTGTCACTGTGAGAGGACAGCCAGTTTAGGTTCAAATCTGCTAGGATAATCCAATCTCTCCCTTGGGGAAGGGAGGTCTTGATATCTAGGAAGGGGTCGAGATCACGTGGTGAGGAGGTGGCTGGCAGGTAAACCACATTGACTGTGAACATTTTATCTGCTCCAAGGAGGAGGTTAATCGAGATGGACTTTAGGGGGGAGGTGGGAAGTTGGCGGGTCGAATTCGGTGGCAAGGAGGTGATCAGCAACCCAGATGAGGCAGCCTCCCCCATGCTTTCCCACCCTGTCTTTTCTAAAGACCTAGTAACCCCTAAAGGAGGATTTCATTGGGGGGGATGTTCTCCTTCAGCCAAGTTTCTGTGAGGGCAATGACATCAAAAGTGTTAGCTGTCATCCAGTACTCAATTAAGGGCTTTTTTGCCAAAAGGCTTTGCATATTAAGGTGAGCAAAAGTGATCTGTTTAGAGAGTTTGGGGGAGAAGTGAGTAGTGAAATTGGTAAGGGGTGAGGGGCTGGGGCTGGGGCAAATGGAGCCCGAGGTAAGGAGTAGTAGGAGTAGAAGTCTTAGGTATCTGTGGTTCACATGTGAAGGCAGCTTGGTGGAATAAGGGCTAGTGTAGTGGTGGGTTAAAAAAATACAGCTTTGGTAAGAAGCTGAGAACTCATGGAATTGGCAAAGGCTAAAGAAGGGACTCACATATGAAGGGGCAGGGATTGAATTGGAAATGCAAGTGGGGGAGGGGGTGAGGAGGTGTGAGGCAATGGGAGAGTGAGAGAAAGGAGGGAGTGTGTGAGAAGAATTAGGGGTGGCAAAAATGGTGGGGAGGGGAATGGGAGGGAGAGGTAGAGGAAGGGCAAGGTGAGGGGAGCTGAGCAAAGTGGGGCAGAGGGGAAAAACAAGGAGTGAGAGTAAATAGGGGAGGTGGAACTGCTTAAAGCAATCCATTCTGGTGGACAGAAAGCGGGAAGGTGACAGGACAGTAATAAGTGAGGGAATAGGGAAGTAGGGTTAACTAATGTTGAGTGTGGAAGAAGAAACTATGCCATGTGGCAGAAAAGTGGTATGGCACTGGTAGTAGGATGCTGTGGGAAGGAGTGTATGTGTGATTAAGGAAGGGCAGTCAGCAGTACTTGTCAAATTTGAGTACAAGAGGGGACCGCACCATTAAGAAGTTGCAGGAGAGGAGAGCCCCTTTAGGATACTGCTGTTATTGACTAGAATGATGATTGGGGTGAGGATCACTGGGAAGTGTATATAATAAAGGTGAAAGGCAGGGGTGGGGGCATGGGCTGAAAAACTGTCCAGCGAGTAGAGCAAGGCAGGGGACGAGCTCTGATTTGAAAAAGGCACCTAGAGCGCTTTCTCATTGGGGATCTGTGGTGCTCAATCAGGAAGTGGCCACAATCCCCAGGAGCCAGTAAAATAATGGGGATTGAAGTCTGGCAGCTCCAGACTAGGAGCTGACCTTCCATACCTGCCGTCCTTGGTCAGAGAGGGCGGGCTGGATACAGAGGTGCAGCCGTCAGCAGGGATAGGTGCTGGGGGAGCTTGGCTGAATTGGAGAGCCTGATTTGGGTTTGTGGCTAGAAAAAAGCAAATAAGGTGGGATGTTAGTAAAAAAAAAAAAACAACACAAGACAAAGCTGAGGTAAATTGGTGGGAGGGCCCTGGGTAATTTAGTGCTCAGGGCAGAAGTAAGTGCAAATTGGTGGCATGAAAAGAGAGAATGATTTCTGCAGAGAGGTCTGGTCAGAGGCACCAGGCAGGAATTAAGTAAAAAAGGCTGTTTCAGGAGGTTGATGGGGGGCAGGGAGAAAGAAAACTGCCAAAGGCTCCAGGAAGACTTAATAAAAGAAAAAAAAATGCTGGTTCAGTGGGGTGTAGGGAGAGGGAAGCAGGGGTCAAGGAGCTGGCAGTGAAAACAGTGTGAGAAACAGAGAAAAGAGATGCAGGAGGAAAAAAAGCAAGTTGAAGAGGGGAACAGAAAGGCAAGATTTAAATAAGCTGGCTCAAAGGGTTGTTGGGAGAGGAAAACAGAGATCCGGTAGTTGGTAGAGAAACAGTGTGAGGAACAGAGGAAGAGAGAAGCAAGATGAAGAGTGAGTGGAAGAGGGGAACTGAAAAGGCAATTCAAGGAGAAATTTGTAGTGGAGACAGAGTGAGGCAGAAAGACAGCTGGCTGTAGGCAGTTATACAGGCAGTAAAGTGTAACCCCTAGGTGGTGCTATCCCAAGGGCTACTACCCCTGCCTGCATGGTTAGTTGCAGGTTAAGGCGCATGGGTACTGAAACAGGTGGCTCCACCCAGAGAACAGGGTTATTAATAACAAGGCTAACCTGGATACAGCCCTCTGGGACAGTGTAACCACCCTCTTTCCCAGCTAGTGGCCTAGATAATATGCAACAAACACTTTCACCGTAGTCCCTATTCAGCATACAAATCCCAACACTGTTTGCACCTACCACCAGGGCTGGTTCCACCAGTTAGATCCTGGAAACCCCCTATAAAACAAGATTAGGCACAGCATATAACAATAGTACAGTGCTTTTGGTACAAACTGGAACCACAGTCAGATTAAATGCAAAATAGTTAGATCTGATTTAATCAGGGGAATTGAACAAGGGAGAGGCATAATCAGGTTGATTGATTTGAAAACTGATCTAGTCAGGCAACTATGCATGCACTTTTAGTCCCTGCACAGTCACACGCTCTGGATACCCAGTTGGAAGTAAGGTGGGCTAGCCTGGAATGTTGCCTGGGGTAGGCTGGCATCGCAGCTGTTTGGGACCCTGTGATGAAAAGAAAAGGCATGCACAACCACACACAATTTATAATCTAGAGCCTGAAGGCTCAGTTCATGAAAGGAAAAACAACAATGCAATCAGATGACAACACTTGAGATTTAGCTGTTACTGAAGGGAGCTACCCTGATTGTTACTCACGCTACCCAATGCAAGACACAGGTGGGATGAAATGAAGGCTGCAGGTTGACAGCTGGTATGCCAGGAGAAGCAGGGCCCACACAAATCACCAAGGTGTCATTCCTGTTCGAGATGTTGAGCAGGAGGCTGATCCCCAGGTGATTCTTTCATCGATGGTGTTCTCTGTGTCTGAAGTAGGTGGCTGGGCCAGTGTGGCAGGGCCCAGGCCAGGTAAAACAGTTTGGAAATCAGTCTGGGAAGGCTGGATGAAGCTTCCAGCAAGTTTGACACAATTAAACAGTGGGGAACCAAATCATGACCCACTAACAACACACAGCACATTTATAGTAAAGCAATCACCATAAAACAAAGCAGATAGCAGTCCGGCAGCAATATCAGTGTCTCTGAGCAAAACCAGGAGTTCTATGGTGAATAGATGTCCTGACAAGCCGATCACATACAGCAAAATTGTCGGTCTTCTTCAGGTTTAAGCCTGATCACATTTCAGTGGCTTTTTTCTCACTCAATTTGGATACAGTCTGGAGTATTAAGCCTTTCAAAGGATTCCCTCTCGAGGGACTGCAGACAGATAAGCCTGACTCAGCCTTTCCACCAATCTCCCATGCAAACTACGCAGGAGCTGCTGCTTGAATCACTCAAGCTGTTTACTCTGCAAGCTAACTCCAGACTGACTGACTGCAGCAGACAGCTTGGGAATTTCCCTTCAGTCCAAAGGGTTCAATTGGTTGATCTGTCTGTCTGTCTGTCTGTCTGTCAAAGAAAGGGCTCCCTCCAGGTCTGTTTTGGTGCCAAAATGTAAAAACTACAATTCCTACAGTGATTTGCTTCCACAAGACCCCTGGGGACAGACTCTATACTGATTGGCCCATTCTGTCAGTCCAGGACCAGGATGGTGGTGATAAACAGAACTGTCCATGCTTCAAAGAAGGCAGGTTAGACAAACTACAATATCATTACTATGCTAATAGATAATCAGCAAATAAGTACATCTTCTAACAGAGCTCCCTCTGTGCAAATAGCAATGGCAGAACGGAGCGATTATCAGGCAGCCCGGGCAGGACTTGAGCACAGAAACACTCAGCCCCCTCCCAGATTAAGTAAGCACCACCTTATTGGCAGGTCTTAAAGGGACAGAGCACAGAGGCATTAAGGCACTCTCACACACACACACACTTTTAAAGTGCTAAGACACAGGATACCAGCCTGGCAGTGGACATTTAGGCACACCCAAGGAAGACTTTTGGGAACCCCCATTTGTAGAGGGGGGTTACACCCTTCCCTGCCTGGAAAAACTTGGCATCCGCATCAAGTCTACACCATCACAATATTGAAGAATCAACATATACAAGACATACGTGACATTAGCATACTATGAAACTACTATCTGATGCATCAGTTAACGTAAACTTATCACATTACTATACATTTCCCTATACCATCTCTTCATTGAAAATACTTATGCATGTTTCATACACTCTATACTGATTCTATTAAGATTAACATACTATGAACAGTTACCTATTACTTCACTTAATAACTTCTTGTACAGTAAATAATGTAGAAGGGGAACTTCCCTATCAGCTAACTTGGAACTAGATGGGACATGGACACCATGTTCTGAAGGAAGAACAATTAATCGGGAGGTGGCAGTCAAGCTCAGTTTGGGCAGTGAGCTCTTAGAAATGTAAACACCTTTATGGACCACATTGAGAGGCAATTCCACAGGCCTCCCAGGGGAATCATAAGTAAAATGTAGCACTGGCTTAACAGGTTGCCCAGATTTTCTGGGGGGAACAGACACAGGCTCTGAGCGGTCAACACTGGCACCGATTTCTTCTCTCGTAGTGAGCGATGCCTTTGCACTGGTTGACATGCCCAGATTGGGAACAATATCAGCTCCTGGATCTGCAGACTCTGTTTCCACAACACTGTGCTCATTATTATCTTCTGAAGAGGGCCCAGGTTGCTCATTCTGAGGAGACTCTGGCACAATTAGGCTTTGTGGCACTGAAGGGGTGCTGTCAACACTTTCATATTGTTCTTCAAGTTCTGGTATGTCACCAGGGAGACTCAGACTATCAGCCCTTTCTTCAGGCAAGTCAAATAGTTCTACAACACACAGAGAGTCCACAACCTCAGACATGATACTTTGCACTTTACTTTCAGGGGACACTGGGTCCAGGGAAGAAGCTGGGGGGTTAGGCAGTTCTGAAGGCCCAGCATCATCCCCACGATTCTGCAGAGGATTGCCTCGAAACAACTGATTCAGTTCATATGAGGGATAATAGGCATTATCACAGTCACTCTCATTAGAGACAGTCAAACAGTCATTACTGTCACTGTAGGCCTGCTGATGGGAAGGTCTGAGTTCTGGAACACCACAGACAGGTTGGTTCTGTTTCCTCTTTGCAGCAGCACAAGTCAGTGGTCCAGGAGAAGTGTCAAGTGTTGGTTCAGCATCAATAACAACTTGGCCGATGGACAGCAAGTGATTGTGGTGCATGGTCTTAACAGCTTTGGAATTATTTTCTGGGTGCACCTTGTACACCGGCAGATCATCCAATTTGCCAACTACTATGTGAGGAAGATGATGCCACCTATCAGCAATTTTGTGTTTTCCATGCAGTCCCAAATTGCGTAGTTGTACCCTATCTTGGGGCAACAACTCCTGGACTTTTACTCATCGATCACATCTCTTTTTGTTGGCAAGATTTCACTTAGCAGCCATAGTTTGAGCTAGTTGATAGGCATGATTCAACTGATCTTTCAATTTCTGTACATACTGCAGTAGTTTTTAGCTCAGACATCATCTAGAGAGACCCCAAAGCAGACATCAATGGCAGTCGAGCCTCCCTCCCAAACATAAGATGGTAGGGGTAGAACCAGAAGCATCATTTTTGGTGTAATTGTATGCGTGTACCAAGGTGCTGATCTGCTGGCTCCACTTATGCTTGTCTTTTGGATGGAGGGTTCCCAGCATATCCAGAAGGGTGCGGTTGAAGCATTCTGGTTGAGGGTCCCCTGTGGGTGAGATGGTATGGTTCTTGACTATCGCACCCTCCACAGAGAGAGCATTTCTTTGATTAGCCTACTTTGAAAGGCTCTGCCTCGGTCAGAAAGGGAACCAGCGGGGGGTACCACAGTGGATGAAGAATTTTTCCATTAGCACCTTGGCCACTGTAGAGGCCTTTTAATCTTTAGTTGGAAAGGCTTGTGCATGCAGTGTAAAATGATCAGCAACTACCAACACATTGCTAATGTTCTTTTGGTCGGGTTATAAGCACAAGAAGTCTATGCAGACCAGTTCCATGGGGGCACTGGTAGTGATGTTGACAAGTGGGGCAGCTTTCAGGGGCAAAGCTTTCCGCTGGAGGCAGCGACTGCAAGTTTTGACATGATTCTCAACATCTACCCCCATCTCTGGCCAGTAGAATCGGGATCATACCAGGTCAAGAGTTCTGTCTATACTGAGATGCCCCATGTGATTGTGGAGGGACCTGAGTACCAGCTGCTTAAAGGCTGTGGGTAGGACCAACTGTTGCTTGTCTACTTGACCACGGTGATCCACTGTCTGTCTGTATAACAATTGATCATGCAGTTTTAACCCGGGGCCTTCCTTGAACAACAGAGCAGTTCGTAAGTCAGGGGAACACAACTTGCACACATCTTTCCCTGCACGCAGGGCATTGAGTGCTGGTTGAATCATGGGATCGAGCCCACTGAATACTGTCATTATCAAACTGAGGTAGTGCAGGTAGTAAAGCAGAGAAATGGCAATAGGCAGCCAGTATGCAGGTATCAGGAGGGTCCAAGCAATTTACTATTTATTTATTTATTTATTTATTTATTATTTACTTATTGAGATAATCAGAAAGACCAATACTCATTTACAAAGGTTCCACGTCATACATGAAGGTACAAGGACAACATTTGTTATAGATTACAGAACATTATATTACATGACAGACATTAGATTACATAGTTGCTCATTAAGTGGTTTTCATTTAATGGTAGCAGAGGATTCAGTACTTTAGCACAGCCATAAAGTTGCAGGAGTCTCTGTAGTAGGCTGATAGTTATTGATGCAATTTGGGTAAGGGGACGAGAGGAAATTAGATTAATGAGAGAGAGATCATCACATGGGGAGGATGGTGTCATGGGCAGTCACATAGGTTGGAGGCTAGAAGGTGTTCCCTGAGTCTGGATTTAAAGGGGCCAATCCTTATTTCATTGGCTATTTGGCTTGGGAGTGAGTTTGTCCGGGTAGGGGCTTGGTAGCAGAAAGTTCTTTGGAATTGGGTAGTCCGACAGCGGGGTACCCATAGTAGAGGCTTGTCTGAGTTATGGGTGGCTCTGACTGGGTGGATAATTGTGGAGAGAGAGTAGGGGGTGAGAGACCTAGAGTCAACTTTTTGGTCATAAGGCAAGTGTGGTACCTGATTCTGCTGTCTAGGTTTAGTCAATGTGTGGTACTGTAGAGGGAGCAGGTGTGAGTGAAACGATCGCATCCGAGAATGAGGTGGCAGGCTTTGTTTAGAACAAGCCAGAGTCTGTTGAGTGAGGAGGTGGGTGCAGCACTGTAAATGAGAATACCATAGTCCAGAAGGGATAGGACAGAGGAACTGACAGTAAGCCATAGAGCCTCGGGATTGAGGCAATGTTTGTACTGGTAAGGTATGCCTAATCTAGAGTTAAGGGCAGTAGATACGTGTAGAATATGTTGATTATAGTTAAGGGCTGGGTTTAGTGTGATCTCTAGATATTTAAAGTGGTCACTTAGTCAAAAGGGGTTTGATTGGCAGTGAGAAATTGGGGGCAGAGGTTCTTATCGGGGTTCTTTGGATGGAAGAAGATCATGACTTTTGTCTTTTTGTAGTTGATAGTTAGTCGCTGGGCAGTGAACCACTGTTCTGCCTCTTGGAAAGAGTGTTGGAGGTTTCGAAGGAGTTTAAGGAGGTTGGGATTTGAGGTGTACAGAACGGCATTGTCTGTGTAAAGGAGCAGACTGCTGGAGCAGGCCGCTGGAGCAGGCTGACGGGAAGGAGTTTAGATAGAGACTGAAAAGCAGAGGGCCAAGAATGGAGCCCTGTGGAACACCGGAGCAGACAGGGAGGGTGGTGGACAGGATGGAGCCTACCTTAACCCATTGGGTTCTATCTGCCAGATAATTTTCGAACCAGCTTGGCTATTTACCCACATTCATAATTTTTATGACTAGCTTAATTTCTGCTGATGTGATCAGTACTTCTAACATTTGTGTTTTTCCCCTCTACTTTCTGTGGTAGATGTATGTTATTTAAAAACCCTGTAATGTGTTCTCTGTCCTTTGGTCCCTGTGTGTCTGCTAAGTAAAGGGTGGTGTAATATTTCTTAAATTCTGTGGCTATATCCTTTGGTGTATAACTTTCCTGCAAATGCCCCTTTTGTCATGTTTTAATATTTTCACATATCTCTCTGCATGTTGTTTTCTTAGCTGGAGGGCTAAATCTCTGCTTGCCTTATTCCCTTGTTCATAATATTTTTAACTTACATATCTTAGTTTCCCTTCAGTCTGTTTATTTAACACAGATTGTAGCTCAATTCTAACTTGTTTAATTTATTTTAGTACCTATGGTGATCCCATATGTTTGTGTTGCCCTTCTAGCTCTTTTAATTTCTGTTCAAAATGTTGTTATTCTCCTTGGTTTTTTAACTCTGGAGGCATAAGATATTATTACCCCCCTGAAAACTGCATTTAGTGAATCCCATTGCTACTTAAGTTTAGTGTCAGTGTTATTACTATTCCTTTGATAATTCATAATTGTGTCTTGGACCAGAGTTTTAAATTCTTCCTTGGCTATAAGTGAAGTGTTCATCCTCCAAAAATTAATGTTCCAGTTCCCCACCCTAACATCCAGGGTTACCACTGCATGATATGAGACCATCATAGGGTGTATCTGGCAGTATTTTACCTTATGTACAGTAGATCAACACTGTTTCCCAGGAAAAAATCTATCCAGCAATAGGACTTATGAAGGTTTGAGTAAGAGGTGTAGTCTTAGTATAAATTATTTAATCTCCTCCATATGTCTACTAATGCTAGTTCAGTCATTCCTTCCTTCAACTCCCTACTCATTAATTTGTTTGTTGCTATAGATTGCAAAGTTCGGTCCCTCTGTGGGTTTACAACACAACTGAACCCCCCCGCCCCGGCACCACCATACCCCCCAGCTCTGAGACTTTCTTGAGTGCTGTTCTATAGAAGGTCAGGGTGTCCACATTAGGGGTGTAAACATTTATAAAAATGTATTCTTTGAGTGAACAGAATTCCTGTGACCACCACTATCCTCCACTCCCCTCCCTTCCTCTATGATCTCTTCCATTAATATTTCTAGTGGTAAATATCTGCATATTAGTAGAGTTATTCCTGTCTTCTTTCTTGTGGGTGAGTCATCCCTATTAATCTCCCCACCCAGGATCTCTGCAGTTTTAGTTGATCTTCCTTAGTCAGCCTAGTTTCCTGCAAAAAGCATGCATCTGTATGAATTATTTGTAAATAGCCTAACACTTTTGTCCTTTTCATCAATGAGTTAATACCCTAAACATTCAGAGTGGTTATCCTAATGGTCCACATATTTAATCTGAGAGTTTGTCTTCTAGTTTCCCCCTATCTTTGGAGGGCTTTCTTTTATCCCATCCTTTATTCTGATTTCCTGATGTCTTCAAGTGCCTCGTTCAATCTTTCTCTGCATCTGTACCATATTAAACATATACCACACATAATTATTGCAATGCAGATCAGGTGCTAACATGACATTTTGCTAACCTTCCATTGCCTCAGTAGTGCAAATATCACTAAGGGACTGCAAAAATACTTGTTCCAAGGTGTATGTGGTGTGTCCCTGCTGTTTACACACTGGGATGAGCATAGCTAATGCTGCTATGCCTGCTAATGTTCATAGGCTTGACCAGCAGTATTCCTGGTCAATTTATATCACTGGAATGGCTGGTGTCTAGTGATCACTGCTGTGGCAATCACTGTCAGTCACGCCTCTTTGAATCCCAGACAAGTCAGCAGGCCAAGTTGTAAATTATTAACTGCCTCTCTAACTAATTGTCTGGCACACATGGTAGCCCCTGTGAGCTGCCCGGGCATAACCAATGACATACAATAGTCATCACTGTTCCATATAGTACTAATTGTATTAAGGAGCCTTTCCCTTCTTCCACATTCACTCCTTCCTGCCCCATCTGTTCAAAGCATTCCCCCTTTATCCAGTATAATTTACACATGCTCTACTATGTCACTAAGTCCGTTCTATATAATCCCACTGCCCCTGCAGTTACATGGAAACATAAAATTTGATGGCAGATAAGGACCGATTGGCCCACCCAGTCTGCCCATTTCCCTACCTAATGGATAAGCTGCAGATCCTAGTTAACCAGCAGCCTACTTCTTCCTGCTCCCACCCCCTAGAATTGCCTTATGACTGTCCCATGCATGCTTGAATTCCACCACTATTTTTGACTCCACAACCTCCTCCGGAAGGCTGTTCCATGCATCCACAACCCTCTCTGTGAAAAAATACTTCTTTAAATTACCTCTGAGCCACCCCCCATCTTCAAATTGTGCCCCTTGTTCTTGCACACCTCTTTTTTGGAAAGATGCTACCCTTTTGGACTTTGTTGATTCCCTTGAGGTACTTGAAAGTTTCTATCATGTCCTCCTCTCCCTCCTTTCCTCGAGGCTATGCATATTAAGCTCCTTAGTCTCTCTTCATATGTCTTCCGGTGCAGACCCTGTACCATTTTAGTTGCCCTCTTCTGGACAGCTTCCATCCTGTCTATGTCTTTGCAGAGATTGGGTTTCCAGAACTGCACGCAGTACTCCAGATGGGGTCTGACCAGCTGTCTGTACAGAGGGATAATAACTTCCTGTTTTCTACTGGTGATGCCTCTCCCTATGCATCCCAGTATCCCCCAGCCCTCCTTGCTGCCCTCTCACATAGCTTGCCCACCTTTAGGTCATCTGATATGACTACCCCAGGTCCCTTCCATTTTTGTTGTTGTTAGTATCCCACCCCCCATTGTGTACTCTTCCCCTGGGTTTTTGTTTCCCAGGTGCATTACCTTGCACTTCTTAGCATTGAATCTAAGCTGCCATACATTTGACCATTCATCTAACCTTGCCAAGTCCCTTCTCATCCTTTCCACCCCACCTTGTGCATCAACTCTGCTGCAGATCTTTGTGTAATCTGCAAAGAAATGTAATTTTCCTTCCAGTCCCTCTGCAATGTTGCTTATAAAGACATTGAAGAGGACCGGTCCTAATACTGAACCCTGCGGTACCCCACCAGTAACCCCCCTTTCTTCAGAGTGGACTCATTTACTACTTCCTCAGGTCCTATTCTCCAGCCAATTCTTTACCCAGGCTGTCATCTTGGGATCCACTCCCAGGCTGGCTAACTTGTATATTAATCTTTTGTGGGACTGTGTCAAATGCCTTGCTAAAGTCTAGGTAGGCCATGTCCACAGCCCTCTCTGATCTACTACTTTGGTCACCCAGTCAAAGAAATCTATCAGATCATCTGGCATGACCTTCCCACTGTGAATCCATGCTACCTTGGGTCCTGTGCCCTCTGGCCTCTAGATACTGGCAATTCTTTCCTTCAGAAGTGATTCCATCATTTCCCTACCACAGAGGTTAAACTAACAGGTCTGTAGTTTCCTGCTTCTGCCTTGCTCCCACTTTTGTGAAGGGGAATCACATCTGCCCTCCTCCAGTCCTCGGGTACCACCCCATCCTCCCATGATTTGTTAACGAGAGTAGTCAGTGGTGTCACTAGTTCTACCCTTAGTTCTTTTAGAATTCTTGGATGAATCCCATCAGGCCCCATTGCTTTGTCCACCTCCAGTTTTAAGAGTTCTTTCAGAACCCTTTCTTCTGTAAATGGGCTGGTATCAACTTCTGTATCCAGAGTGTTTCTACTGTTTGTTTTAGGTACCTCCCCCTCTTCCTTTGTAAATAATGAGCAAAAATATTTGTTTAGTATCTCTGCCTTTTCACAGTCACCCTCTGCCCACACTCCCTCCCCTTTATTAAACCTCACTATCCCTCCCTTGGTCTTCCTTTGCTCCCTGATTCACCTATAAAAGGTTTTATCCCCCTTCTTAACCGAGTTGGCTATCTTTTCCTCGGTTTGGGCCTTTGCTGTTCTGACTGCCTTCCCAGCTTCCTTTTGCTTTAACTGATACAGTTCTCTGTCCTGCTTCTTCTGTGATTCCTTGTACTTCCTGAATGCTTACTACTCTTATATTTATATTATTCTCTCACGCTGTTTGATACGTGTCTGTTCCCTTCCTAAATACCAGTATCATCTTCTTTTTCTCTCTCTCATCATGCATTTGTTCACTCTCTTATCCCCCTCCCTCCTTTACCATCTTCTGGTTCTTCCTGCTATTTTCTGTAGTTACAGTATCTTTCTATTGCCCTCCCTGGGCTAATGTACCATTTTCCTCTGTTAGTTCAGCTTTCCTGTATTCTTAGCAGAGTTGCAATACCCTTTAACTACAAGAGATCTTCTTCCTGAACCCTTCTCATCTCTTTGATTATTTTACTCTTGTTGTTATCCCACCCCAGTTCCATGCCTTCTTTTAGTGACCTTACTCTTTTATGCTATATACATCATTTTATTGAGCCTTGGCATACCAATAAACTTCCTTAAATCTTTGTCTGTTAAAAAGTCTAAATTGTTCAGTTAGGATGCTTTCTGAGTAATGGAACTTGTAATGGTTGCTGACTTTCCTTTCTCTACGTGGCAGGTCAGTCAACCTTGCAGAGTTGCCTTCATTCATGTACTCTGTCCATTGATAACCACACTGCATGAACCTCCATGAGAGGGGTAACTGTTTCTTTTAAAGGAATGAGTTCCATTTACCTCTTTATTGACTGAGCTATTCCTATGAGCATTTGAATTAACACTGACAAAAGTTCAGAGTCATAATGGGCAATGCACTTCTCTCATAAAGTTCTGTTCCCTCAGCCAAGTTCAGTCCAGTCTTGGAGCTTATGATGAGTTATTATTTAGGTAGACATACCTGCATTTCTGATGTCCTCTGAGGTGAGTGTTTTATTGATTGCTCTTAGTTCTCACTGGAGAAAGTCTTTCAAATCTGTGCTCAGCTGTTATGGAAAAGACCACTTATGCTGTTTGCAGTACATTCTTCTTTGTTACCCTGCTCTGAGCCATGTGGTGAGGAACAAGTCATGCTTGAGAGTTTCAGTCTGGAGGTCTGGACAGCATAGCTCCATTTTAAATATAGTCAGTGCTGCCTCCCAAATTGAATCAAAGTGCTGTGAGTTCTATGTTATAATGGCGACCACTGAAAGGCAGTTGCTGCTATGGTGAATTCACATAGCTGAAAATCAGTTTCAGCAATGTGATTCCCCGGTGCACAGGAGGGGCTGAGCCCCCACACCTCCCTACTTAAAGATACTCAACTCTAGGGGAGTGCATGTTGGGGGGGATGCAAAACATAAAAAAAAAAATTAGGTTCAGGCTCAAGCAAAAATGCACCTGCGGCTGGACCCAAACCCAGCACCCTGTCCACCCAAGCTGTGAACCCACCCACCATGCCATGGGGCCAGATCAGCAGCCTATTGTGGCACCACCCCTCAAAAACCCTCCCATCCCTTGCTGAGCATGCTCACTCCCACCCCCCTATGCACATACATGTAGTGACATCCTGTCACTATATGTGCAAACCCACCCCCATCTGGTTACCCTACCTCATCAGCAGCTCCCATGATATGTGCCACAATTCAGTCACCATTTTGTGGTTCGCTGAATTGCAGTCATGCATGTCATGGGCTACCCTGCTGTGGACCTTTTTCATTGTAGATCTTCAATCTAACTAGATAATTTAATTCTGTCTTTGTATTACTGCTGTTTGCATGTTTGATTACCACCATAACTTGCCTCTGCTTTTCATTTAAATTATTGGAGAGGTCCTGATTAAAGAAGACTCACTTTCCATCAATGCTGAGGTTTATTTGCTTCCAGGTAGTCTGTAAGATCAGTTGACAGTCCAGATATTTTAATATCCTGATTATTAATGACCATGGTCTTGCTTTCTGATCCATGGGCTTTGGCACTAATAAATGGTGTGCCCATTCAATGATGAGACAAGTCAACCCAGGGATTTTGGGCACTGAGCATAACAGGTTTAAAATAAATGTCTCCATTGATTCAAATGTGTTTTCCATGTCCTCTGGTATTTCATGAATATGAAAATGTTTCTCTTAGCTCTGTTTTATTGGTTGTCAAGCTTAGCCTGTATCTCTCTCTCCCTCATTAACAAGTAGAGTAAGGCCCTGTTATGTTGACCCATGATGTCACCTGCTCCATAGCTTCTGCTCATTTGTCCATCTTTTTTAAATCTGCTACTGACCTTTTGGCCCTCTGTAGTGCCTTTATAATGCCATCCAGCTTCTTGAGCACTACTCCCTGTTTCATCAGTGTAGTTCCATCTTCTAGTCCATCTCTACTCAAGACTGAGGATTTTGAATGAGTCTCCTCCATAGACCTGACCTTTTATATTCATCCATCAAGGCCTTTAATTTTCCTGATCGGGATTGTTTCCCTTTAAGTCTGCTGGTCATCATGCTAAAGTATGTTACTATGGCATGTTTTTTTAGTAATCCAATGTGTCTTAAGATAGCACTTTTTAAAAAAATATCTGTCATTGGTACCTGGAGCAAGACAGCCATGAAACCAGTGACATCATCGGAAGTCCCTCTGAAATAATGTTAAGTATTTGAAGCACTCTGGTTTAGGTAATTTGGATGAAAGGGAGAATTTGTCCACCCTAAAAGATTACAATAATCACAAAAAAAGCTTCCATCTTAAAGTTAAAATGATTACATGTCATAGTTAAATTAAATCAGTTAGAGGTACTACAGGAAGAAACTTTGCAGGAGTCGATATTAAAATTCTCCTGTGGTATCACATAAATCTTTTTATCTTTCTGGCAGTACCAATAGGAAGTAGGTGAAATCTTGGGATAGAACCCCATACTTAAGAAATTTTGGGTGCACAGACTTAAGTTGAATCCACCTTGCCAGACTGGATAACTTGCTAATTTGCTAAGCAATCATGCCAGCACACCAGAAGAAAAAGCAGCAGTATAACTCTTGAGAAGAAGCAAACTGACTGATTGACTGCCTGCCTGTTTGAAGCCTGCTAGAAACTGGTAAAATTGGTAAAATCAAGGAACAGAAGAGAGAAAACCAGGAAACTGAACAAGTATGAGGCCAATTAATAAGTGAAGAAAGGAAGAAAAGCAAGAAAGTGAGGAAAGTAGGGGAAGAAGAAAATAAGTGGCTGCTGGGACCTCAGGATTATCAGTAGAACAGACAAGTAATTTAGCTCTGATTTGGTTAACAAGCCTAACAAGAATTTTAAAGAGCTGTCTCCAACTTTACAGGGACTAAACAGAATCCATTCTATAATTATTTGTTTTATTTCTAATTCCTGTCTATATCTGTGTTTTTGTTTTGGATAAATTCATTATATTATTTAATGATTATTTAAATAATTTGAGCAATTGGGTATTAGAAGTAAAGTGCTTTTAAATCAAAGACTATTTATAACTATTTACTGCTGTTTATTAGCGCATTTTATTTATTACATATTGCTTACCACTGTATGTGTTTTATGTGCATTGAGGGTATGTTATCTAAATTATAGTTGAAATAACTTACTTATTTATAACTAAGTAATAATTATTTAAAAACAGTTGCAGTATTTTGCATATTCCCAGTCTTCTCGTTTCATTTAAATTTAATTAAACACTTTGACAGGAAACCCGTCAAATTATTTAAACCTTATTTAAACTGAATTTTTATTACGCATATTGAAACCATCTTTTTTCTTGCACTTATTTATTCATGCCAGATAATTTATATTTATTAGCCTAGCTTTATGCCATATTGAGGTGCAATGCATAGGTACTGTTCTGTAATGTATAATTTAAATCTGGGTAATTCTAGATAATTGATAAAAGACATTAGGTGGGATTTGAGGATTATTTTGATATTGATTGTTAAACTTTTGATTAGATTTCAGATAAGAAATAAATATCTTTGTAGAATACAAAATGCCAACAACTACAAGGAGTGGTAAACAATTAATATTGAATTGACTACTAATGCAAGAATGGGAACTTCAAACATAGGAGCAATAAAGTAAAAACATTAAAATAACTTTCATTAGGAACTCTGAATAAAATAAAGAACTCTCCAGGTTTTCACAAAAATAAAAGGATAGGTTAATGGATGGAGGAGATTAAAACAATAAGCAAACTTCGGCCCCAAATGATGAACAGATAAGATCAAGAACAGGTAGTTTGGAGAAGATTAGATCTTATATTCAAGGGAACCCTGAAATAAATAAAAAAACAAACAGAAAGCCAAGTATAGCATTATGTATAACAATCTAGGAGAAATAGTAACATTAATTTTAATGAAATCTTTGATAATCTACAAGAACTAAATAAAACAATAGCAGATATAGATGATCTATTAGAACTAATTACAATGGGATTGAAGATTTAGAGAATAGTCAATTAGGGCCAAATATTAATAAAGCAGTGGAGCAGAAAGTGGGTAGAAGTAATATTTCTGTAATAAATTATATGAGCAATGCATCTATTGTCTCCCCAACAAAGGAAGAGGATATTCCCCAAGATATGAACCCTAGAATTAATATCAACGGGATACAGAAAGATAGCAAGAAATGTGGATTTGGCTTTGAAAAATCCCTTAATGGCAAATATGATGTTATATGAACAATTAACAAACATTAAACAAGAGTTTATGTTTGTCAGAGGAATCTGTATTGAAAATAGGATGTTTCTAGGAAAGCTAACAAGAAATATGATAAAAGAGTTGAACTCTACTATATATAGTATACTAGAAAAAAATATGGGAACTGAGGAACTGGTAATGTTGCCAGATAAGGACTTTAGGGAATGCATTATCACTAAAGAACTAAAATAATGACATTTTTATTATGGGAAAATGGAAAATCCAAGAAAAGGATAATCAGAAGGCAACAAAAAAGAAAGAAAAATATGTGTGGGTGGACTATGAGAAACAAAGAGAGGAGGATCTAGGATAGTAGTATGGTGGGAAAAGGAAGACAAGGAAGAGAATGATATTAAAAATAACTCAGCCCAGGAAAATTATAGACTTATTTATTTATTTATTGAATTTTGTTGACCCGGTAGGCCCACTGAGACAGGCAGTCCCTTTTTCAGGGGTGACTGGGGGTTGGGGATACAGATGGTAACAAACTGAAATTGAATCAGATTAAGCTGTTGGTGGTATTTTTTGTGAATGTGACCTTATGTCACATAAGCCCCACATTAAACCAGAGAAGAAGTATAAACAGGGAATAAAACTGGTGAAAAATAGGCAGCGTAAACTAAAAAAGGACAGGGGTGGATAAAATCTAAGAAAAAAGAAAAGAAGGAAAAACAAGACATATTGGATAAAAGTCATCAAAAGTTAGGAATGAGGCATGAAGTAATAGAAAAAAAATCAATCAAACAAAATCCAAGGAAACCCACAGAAAATTAACTCTAGTGGAAAAAAGAAGAGGAAAAGTTTAGAAGGATATCAGGAGGCAAAAATTTTGGAAGGTTTTGAGAAAAAGAAGAAGAAGAATTCAGAAAAACATCAGTAGGTAACAAACACATTAGGATTTGAGAAATTTCAGAAAAAGACTAAGGCTGGGAGAACTCAGTGAAATTGTGACCCTTATTAAACAAGAACCTAAACACAGTGAAGTTCTGATGTGTGCTGATTAGTTCTGATTGATTGACAAATATGTGAAAAAATGCAAAAACAATGCATAAAAGTGGCCAAAGTCAGTCACAATTGACACAGAGGTCAAAAGGAAATAATTGAATGGATTATTTGTATAAAAATTAAAGTAAAACTGCTAAATAAGAAAAAAAAATCATTCACTTCTAGCCCCTTCATGGCTGGTCTATAATGGTGGGACAGCATATCCTGCTTGGTCCATGACACTAGTGTGCTGGGAGAGACAGAGACAGACAGACAGAGACAGACAGACAGATGCAAACACCTATGTCATAACACCACCAAGCATTGCAGGCACTGCCAGGCAATTAAGTTTTTTTATTAATGGTGCTGTGTGGGTATTACTTTGAAGGATGTTCCAGTCAGAGCCAAACAGGCCAAATAAATTGATATGAATGATCAAATGAGCAGCACTAAGTGAGCAACCCACCGTACCCATGAGAATGATGCAACTGCTTTGCATGTCCCGTGGTATATGGTACACTACCTGGTCTAAGAGGTGGTAATGTTTTCTAGTACTATGACTACTTGTACTGAATCTGATCAACACGCTGAATCCTTAAAGAAAAAAAATGAAAGACATGGTGATCACCTCCACCCAGGAAGACAGCCAGTCACACATCGTATTGGTCAAGTGCAGTCATAAAAAAGTTTGTCACTGCCACCTGAAGATCTGATGACAGACACATAACACAATTACATCCTTCCTAGTTCCACAATTACTGGCAGCCACTGCCAAGAATTTAAGTATCAAAAAATAAAATACAGTAATATAACAATCTCAGCCCAGTTACTGCAAATGAGATGTAACCAGGCTAGCATACCACACGCACACAAACAATAAAGAAATTATATGAATTTTCAATTTAGTAGCAGTGTTTCTGTAAAGTATTTGTGGCCAAGTATCGGTTACGTGACAAATATACAAAGAGAATTCAGTTTCTGGGTTTCAGGCATCTGCTAAACCATGCATTGTGCACAAATTAAAACAGTACAGTCAGGATCAGTTGCTGAGGTCAAAGAAAGTGACAAGTAGTAGTAAGGACTGGACTAAGCATAAAAAGTGATAAGCAGTAGTTGTGACTCATGAGGTCAAAAAAGTGAGAGTAGACAGCAGTACCCTACCTTCCAGATCAGAGAGTGGTATGAGGTACCACCAAGTAAGTTTATGACAAGAAATGCAGCATTTTACATAGTTTGCCATCTTGAACTTTTTTGATCATATGTTTTGTTAGATCTGATTGTATTCTGAAGGGCAAACTGCATGTGTCAGCAGCACCACTGTCAGCCTGTGTGATCATGGAACTGTCTTGTGTCTTTAACTTTCCCTTATCAGATTCAATCTGAATGTTAACACTTTTATCAAGGGTATCACCCTGTTGAGAGTTAATGTGTTTGCACTAACCACCCTGGCAATTTCCTCAAATGGCTGGAGCAGGAAAATTAGAAACTCCAGCATGGCTCACTGTGGTGGAGTAATACAGATGAAAGCATCACCAATTTTATTTCTAAGGTGTACTGCGTGACAGCTTTCTTTTGTTCCAGCAGCCTTTGGAACACATAAAAGGTTGAATTTCATTCGGTATAAATGTCCAGTATCAGTCTGTGCAAAGATAAACTGGCTCTTGCTGTATTTTGTCAAACAAGTGACAGGCTTTGCTGGAGTTTTATTACTTTTATTTATTGAAATGCTTCACCAGGAAATGTACACTGAGCAACACGTTGCTCATCTCATGGAACATCCTGGGGATAGGGTAACAATTAACATAGTACAAGCAGCACAGACATCATGACAGATACAGTAGTGAATTTATACATGCAATTGCTGGTAAAGGAAAGCTGATAATGGAAAGCATACCCAAATTGACCATTGTAGTTTGTTACATTGTTATTTGATTACTGTGTATTTTACTGTTTTACTTGCTTATTTATTGTTCAGCACCTTGATACCTGAAAGGTGCTTTTATAAATAAAGATTATTATTATTATAATTAGCAATAGACAACAAGTGCAAGCTGATAGTAATACGTGCTATTTGGAGGTAATAGAAAAGATTTAAGTATAGGTATTGAAGTACAGAGAATCATGCAGTTGAAAGCTAGGCTCCTACAACCGATGTGAGTGACTGAAATTAGTGCATATTCTTTTAACTGTGCTAATGAGAACCTTAATATCCCTGTCATCATTGAGAAAACTGAACTATTACATTTAAGCATTGTGCAAAGTAGCAGATGTAAACAAAGACCTCCTCCTCCCACAAGGCCTTCCTTATGTTGGACCCATTATCTGCAGCTGTAAAGCCAGTTGGCAGGCCCTGTGATATGAGCCATTGCTGTATTGGTTTTTGGAGCTCGTCATTGATGTGTGAGGCATGTTCAGATGGAAAAAAAAACATTCTTAAAACAGCAAACTGCGATGTTTCACTATCCCAAGTCCCATGTTCAAAGTTCGAAGTTCAGAGTTCTTTTATTTAGGTATGTATAAAATTAAAATCCTAACATACAAAACACAGCTCATATATGTAAAATTACAGACACATCACATCATACTGTATATACTGCAATAAATATAGAGGAATATAAACCTCAGAAATTCATTTGATTTTTCAGCCATTTAAGTTGTAGAGTGCACATTTAATAAAATTAGCTAGTGCATAAATATGAGCTATTTTATTAAAGAATAGCAGACATTTAATCAAATTCCTTGAAGATATAGTATTCTGGCAACCCCAAATTTTGGTATCTAGCCAACATTTTGATCAAAAAGTGTCTGGAGATACCAGTAACATTTTTTTGCCATAAGGCCAAAGCCCCCAATTGTGCTTGAATTACTAGAGATTAGATGTAACTCAATTCTTAAAATAGCAGTAGGGGTCTATACAGTAAATCAAGAATTATCTTGTAGAACATATTTTGAATTGACTCTAATAACAGCACATTCTTTGAAAAAGCCCATACTTCTGAACCATATAGTAATGAGCTGATGATCTTGGATTCAAAACTCATTTATGAGCTATATTAGAATTACCCTCAAAATTCTGAGCAAATCTAAAAATAGCTGTAGTAGCACTCATACAGTAGCTTGTTTCTTGGCTCTAATAAAATGAGGACCCCAAGACATTTTTATGTCAAAAGTGACACCTAAATAGATGTACTCTTTCCTAATTTCAAAGGTTAGATCATTAATGATCCAATTCTTCTGCTGAATTTTCCTTTTATTACCAAAAATCAAAATAGTTGATTTTTGAGTGTTAATGAATAAATCCAAGCTCTTCAAAATATGAGTGCAGCTATTTAATGCTCAGATTATTTCAGATTTAGTTAAAGAACACAACACAGTATCATCAGCATATACTAAAATGCCCACTTTTTTCCCATAAATGCTTGGTGCTGAATAATCAATTGCTTTTAATTCTCTTATTAACCATTCAATATAAAGGTTGAATAATAGTGGGGCTAAGAGGCAACCCTGTTTGTCCCCCTTCCCTAGAAATATTCCCAGTACAGTCCCATGTAAATTATCAAAACATTCTCAATATGTCATGACAGACATGATGGGTTCAGGCTGACATGCTTATCTGTTGTGAGATGCACCATCTTCCTAACAGCATTGCATAAGATGCATCTTAATTTTTCACGTACAACCTTATAAAGATCTGAAATCTCTGCTGTTGAGAAGACTTTCCATGACAGTATACTATATCAAGGTTCGAGGTACTCAGTCAGCTGCCTGAATCCTATATGTTAAACCAAGTTATCTGGTTGCAAACCAACAGCAATAATTTCTGAAATGTTTTTGGTTATTGTAACAGCAACAGGGTGAGTTGAGGCATATTTGGCTTTATGTTCATATGTTTCTGAGATGGTAAGCTGTCTCCTGGAAGGAGGAGGGCTTTTGAACACACGGTCACTTTCAGTAACAGTTGAAGGAGTCCTTTGAATGGCAGGAAGTGACGGCAGAGGTGTTTCAATAGTGCTTCAGGGGCTGCCACTGCTTTCGTCTATGGGAGTTACCCCTGAGTGTAGTGCATTATTACTGTCACTTTCTCTTCGAGACTCACAACTGGGCTTCTCAGTAATGTTATGATGTCTGTCTAGGTACCATTTCAGTGCTGAAGTTCCCAATGCTCCTTTCTTTTTACTCCTGCTGATTGGTCATTTACAAATAGCACATGTTGCTACCAAGTCATTGGAAGCACTAATGGAAAAGTATGACGAAACAAAACATGATTTTTTTTTTTCCCCCAGGAAGGCATGGCACCTCGGTCAACTTTTCAGGGTTCCCCCAAGATTGTTCTTGGGCCTGTTTCTCTTGTGGTTTATTCCAGCTGCCACCTCCACAATCAAAACATTTCTGCATGTTTCTTCTTCATCTGCAATTTCCAACTCCTACAGCAAATCTTGTGCTACCTGATCATTTTTTTCATCTTTATTATTGCCCTCATTGGCTTCAACCTCAGAAGAATTGGATGAGTGACTGGCAGTAGCATAGTATGCAATTGTTCCTTACCATTTGGTGCCTCTGCAGGTGGTACCCACCATACTTTAGTTTTTTTTAACTACATAACTTTTTTTAATTGAGACTGATGATGATCTGAGACATCCAAATATTTTGGATTCAAGCATTTGCTAGGAAGACAAAACCTTAGACATGAAAAAATTACTTTTTGGAGTTTGATTTTGTCTTCCCTTTTCAGGCTGATTAATGTCTTTTGCAGTGTCACTGCCTACCTGACAAATAGAATGTGCCTAATCAATACTTTGATCCATTTTTACTAATATTCTAACGTGTAAGAAAAGATCCCTCAAAGTAATGGGATGCCCTTCTGATGGCTCCCCCCACAGACCAGGGACACATTTACTGTTGTGACTCGCAGCTGTACATGGTCCACCACCACTTCCTTCCAAGATTACCGAACTGAGTCCTACAATACTGTTAGTTACTGTTAAAGGATACCTAAACAACATTTTGACAACAAACTATTCAAAAATCTTACTTCATAGGGGACTAAAGTAAAAACTTCTGTATTCATTAATTCTAAAACTATATTTATATAATTTACCTAAATGTGGTTCAAAGCATTTGAAAAATGTAAAACCAGCCTTTCAATTAAAAAAACTGCCTTTCCTGCTTCCTAAAATGGCTGCCAAATGTGTTAAGTGATGACATCATTGGAACCAGAGTCAGAGTCAGAGAGCTATATGGCTCTCTACAGTGCTAACTCATTCTGTTTTCCCTTTATATAGAATTACAATATTTCACCAAAATGGTCACAACCATGTGCATTATTTTGATCAATACACATGTTAGGCTATGGTTCGGTTCATTTTGTTTACTTTAACATGCTGAAATTATTTTTTAATCCAACCGTCTCTTTGGCAAATCACAGTACAGTACAACATGGTGGTTTTGTGCTTATTGTGGATCCAGGATGTTACAATGAGGGGTGCTGTGGTGGTGTGCATACTTGATATGCACTTTTTAACATTTTTATTAAACCTTTATATTGTCTGCTATTATTCTTTTTTAGTACATTTTTGACAGAACCTACATATGTAATCCATAGTTTTTAAAGTAAACATTTGTACAATCAATAAATCAGACTTCAACAAAGTAAAATTCAGTAGCATCAAGCTAGTAAATTACAATGGAGGGAGGGTGCAGTCGCAGCCTTCACCACCCCCTAGATACAGCACTTGTTTGTAGGAAAGTTCTTGTGTAGTCCAACGCCAGCATTCATACTTTCTCAGAAATCAAAAATATGCTTGTCTTGTCTTCTTTTCCCATGGGAAATAATAATAAAAAGGAGAATCAGCATTTATATAGTGCTTTTCCGTACACATTGTATCCCAAAGTGCCTTACAAGCAATGCTAGACTGGTAGTGAAGTAACTGAACGTGTAGTGGCAGCCATTTCACACCTTAATACCCACACCCAGCATTGGACAATTGCATGAACTGGTTTTATGGGAATGGGAATGTTGGCCAGGACAATGGGCTCAGGTAGTGATCATAGTGTTGGCAGCCCCACATATTATATCTCACATTGATCTGATCATATTTCTCCCCTTCTGTCTTCCTCCTTCCCTGAATATAGCAGTACCTTGTAGGAGTGGCCTTCTCAGACCCCATCTGGTATTCATTCTTCACTCCTTCTTCCCACACCAAAAACTGGTGAGCTTATCATCTTTCTGCATCATGAATGCAGGTAGTACAGTCACTGGGTTTTTTGACATATCAGAAATAAACAAATCTTTCCAGTAAGTCAGGCTGATAGCAGCAGGAAACAAGGGAAAAGATGGTATTTCCTATCCTTAAAAGATCTAAGCTACCTTTGATTAGACACTATTGAATGACGGGTGTGCACATTGTTATGCACGTCATTTAATAGTCCCTAATCATAGGTGGCTTAGATCGTACATGGGCAGGGAAGCCTATTTTCCCCTTATGCCCTGCTGCTATCAGCCTGGCTTACCAGAAGATCATGTTTATTATTAATATTCTCTTTTTATAACATGGGTTTTTACATGCTCTATATCCTCTGTAACCTTTCTCATAAAATTTGCTGTATTATGTGCTCTCTGTAACTATGTATTTCTCCTATTGCCCCTGTCCCCCAAGACAGATCTGAAATCAAGCAGTACTCTGTTCAGTATGCTTTCCTGGTAAAACTTTTAAATAAATATGTAAAAATAACACAGGAGACTATACTAACCACACTCATGATGCGGAAGGTTAGCGAGCTCACAATTTTTTTGTGTGAGGAGCAGGTGAGAAGAATGAATGCCATAGAGGGACTGAAGAGGCCATTCCAGCAGGGTACAGCTATATTAAGGTTAGGGGAAGACAGGAAGGGGGATGTTGAGCAGATCATTGTGAGATCTGAGATGTGAGGCTGCCAGTACTGTGATCACTACCTGACTGTGGATGAGAGCAGCCAGCAATGACAAATACTCACAGTGGCAGGGCTGCACCTAAACTATTACTTTAATTCAGTGTAGGGAGATTACCCTCATGTGGGGAGGTGTTGGCATTTATTAAGATAGTATCAAGGGAGCTGTGTACAGCTCAAGATTCAGAATGGTGGTAACCATCCACCTTACCTTGTGGAGTAGGGCACAGAAAAGTACTAGAGAAGAATTGCCAGGAACTGTCCTACAGGATTCTGCAGATCACAGGTAAAGGAGTAGACCAACACTGCAAGTTGGGTGGACTCTCTCAAGACATAAGTATGTCTCTCCTGCTAATAATATTGTTATCCATTGTAAGCACAGCCCTTATGAGGGCATGAACAGCAGTTTTTCTGGTGTGTCCTGATGCTTATTGCTTAGCCCTCCAGAAAGACCTAGTTGTTGGTTAATGAGGTTGGAAAAAAACACAACAGGGGACTGTACATACTGCTTTCACTGTGCAGAATGGTGATGATCCACTCAATGTTTATTGTGGAAGCAGATGTCAAACACTGAGAAAGTGGACTGGAGAGTGATTTGGGAGGCATTTTTAACACTGCCGGCTGATGATGCATATCGGTATTGGTGTGCACAACTTGAGGTACAAGATTACAATATGAGGTGTGAGAATTCTCTTCATGAGACTGCAAGCTCATATGCAGCCTCAGGTGATACTAAGGACAGAGTATGGATGGTGGGGTGTACAACAGAAGGCAGGATAGGTGCAGGAGGTCACGTGGAAAAAGACTATAACAGAAGCTTATTTGTGGATTATCAAGAAAGCATGAGCTGTAGAATTGGACCAGACTAGTACTTCACTACAAATTTTAGGGTATCACATAACCACTAGATCATCAGGTATTTGAAGTGTTGTATTATACTGTGGTTTGTCAAAGAAAAAGTCAGATGGATTACCAAACATTTTCAGCAAGTTAAAATAAACAAAGTGAACAAAATCATAGCCTAACATGTGTACTGATCAAAATAATCCATGTGTTAATAAATGGTGTTGATCATTCTGGTGAAACAATTCAAAACAAAAGGAGAATGAACAACTAGTTAGCACTATAGGGAGCCATGTGGGTCTCTGCCTCTAACTCCAAAGATGTCATCATGACTTAACACACTTGGCAGACATTTTAAGGAGCAGGCAACACTGTTTTTCAACATGAAAGGCTGATGTTTACATTTTTCAAAAGCCATGACACTGCATTTGTGTTATTTACATACATGCAGTTTTAGTATAAATGTAAACAGCAGCCTTTCCTTTCCTTTACTATGAAGCCAGATTTTGGAGTTTGCAGTTTTAAAAAACTGCTTGTTTAGGTGCCCTTTAAGTGACCAAATTCAGCAACTGTTACATGTGTCTCAGAATTTGAGCTGGAGGTGCAGACACTTCTGGTGCACAGCCACACACAGCGCAGTCCCACACGGGACCCTGTCAAGTGAGCACTACCAGAATAGCACCGCAATGTATGGCACTAGTCTAGTAACCACTCACATGGGCAGCGAGAGGGGATTTACAGTGATTGCTATATGTGCTCCCTGGTTGCTGTCCATGTTGCTCACAATGCATAAGAGCACCAGGAGACAGGAGGCTGGTAGACTGCTCTTGTTATGTGGAAGGCTGTGGCATCGAGCAGCTCGGCCAGCACCATTGGAGACCAAGGTTTTAATCCTGGTCTCCAAAAATTTTAGTGCACTCTGGACTTAGACTCTGTTATGTAGGGCTGTGAAAACAGTATTCCATGTCCCCATGATTTTTAACTTTCCCAGGTATCTGCTTCCACCAGAGTTAGATTCCTGTAGTCTGGGAAAATGGCACCATTTTTGCTGCACAGTCCAAGATGATGCTATTCTTGTCGGCACTGTTTGGACTCAGTGTCATCTCACACTGGGGGTTGGTTAATGCTTATACATAATGTAATACAATATACTATAAAATTAATGATCATAAGGAGGAATAATGGGGAATGAATGATGATGGCACTTGTGTGTACAGTACTTTACTTGTGTTGTAGTGTAAACAGCCTGCTACAAGTCACAAAGTCAGATTATCCCCTGGGCCACCCACAGCCAGCAGCACAGGCACATCAATGTGTATGTTGTTTGTCTGAACAGTATTTATGTTTAAATACATGAAATCATGAATGAACGTTAAAAAGTGATTGTGATTCATGGTTTGATGGCACAAGTCAAAGATTTATTTTTCCACCCTGCTGCCCTTGCCCTATACACACAGCCACACAGAAGTCAGGAAAAAAACATTTAATTTGGAATTTTTGTGACTGCTACATTTATTGTGGGTCACCCTGCATTCTCTCTCTCTCTCCCCCCTCTGGACTTCACAAGATAAAAATTTATTTTGCCACCTTACTGCCCATGTGCTGTACACACAGCCATGATGAATCCAGAAAAAAAAATTAGTTTGGGATTTCTGGGACTGTTACATTTATCATGGACAACCCTGCTCTCTCTCTCTCTCTCTCTCTCTCTCTCCTCCCAGACATCACAAGTCAAAGATTTATTTTGCCAACCTGCTGTCCTTGCCCTGTACACACAGTCACACTGAAACCAGGAAAAAAATATTTGGGATTTCTGGAACTGTTACATTTATCGTCAGCGCCCCTGCAGTTTCTCTCTCTCCCCTCTGGACAAGATCGTGGATGAATGTTAACAAGTGATAGTGATTTGTGATTGGATGTCACAACACAAAGATTTATTTTGCCACCCTGCTGCCCTTGCCCTGTACACACAGCCCACAATGAAGGCATGAAAAAAATGTGGTTTGGATTTCTGGGATTATTACATTTATCGTGGGCAACCCTGCTGTCTGTCTAGCTGTCTGTCTGTCTCTCTCTCTCTCTCACTCTCTCCCCTCTGGACATCACAAGTCAAAGATTTATTTGTCCACCCTTCTGCCCTTGCCCTGTACATATAGTCACACTGAAATCAGGAAAAAACAATTATTTGGTATTTCTTGGACTGTTACATTTATCATGGGCCCCCTGCAGTCTCTCTCTCTCTCTCTCCCCCCCAGATGTCACAAGACAAAGATTTATTTTGTCACCCTGCTGCTCTTGCCCTGTACACACAGCCACAATGAAACCAGGAAAAAAAATTGTTTGGGATTTCTGGGACTGTTACATTAATCATGGGCAACCCTGCTGTCTCTCTCTCTCTCTCTCTCTCTCTCTCTCTCTCTCTCTCTCTCATTCCTCTGCACATCACAAGTCAAAGATTTATTTTACCACCCTGCTGCCCTTGCCCTGTACTCACAACCACACTGAAGCCAAGAAAATACATTTTATTTGGTATTTCTGTAACTGTTACATTTATTGTCAACCCCCTACAGTCTCTCTCTCCCTCCTCTGGATGAGATCGTGAATGAAAATTAACAAATGATAGTGATTCATGATTGGATGGCACAAGTCAAATATTTATTTTGCCACTCTCCTGCCCTTGCCCAGTATACACAGCCACACTAAAGCCAGGACAAAAACAAATTGGGATTTTATATAACTGTGAACTTTCTCTTGGACCCCCTGTAGTCTCTCCCTCTGTCCTCTGGATCAGAAATGGCACAAGTCAAAGATTTTGCCAGCCTGTCCTTTCTCATACACACAGTCAGTTATATAGTGTGAGGCCAAGAAAAGAAAAAAAAAGCTTTCATTTGGGATTTTCTGTAACTGTAAAATCCCTCTTGGCCCCCAGTAGTCTCTCTTATCTGGATCTGGAATGGCACAAGTCAAAGAGTTTGCCAACCTGCCTTTTCTCATGTACACACTGCTACACTGTCTGAGGCCAAGAAAAGAAAACCACTTTCATTTGGGATTTTCTGTAACAGTAAAATCTCTCTTGGGCCCTCAGTAGTCTCTCACTTTCTCATCTGGATCTGGAATGACACAAGTCAAAGATTTTGCCAGCCTGCCCTTTCTCATGTACACAAAGCTACACTGTCAGAGGCCAAGAAAAGGAAAAAAAAAACTTTCATTTGGGATTTTCAGTAACTGTAAAATCTCTCTTGGGTCCCCAGTAGTCTCTCCCTCTCTCCTCTGGATCTGGAACAGCACAAGTCAAAGATTTTGCAAGCCTGCTCTTGTGCATACATACAGTCATACAGTCTGCCACACTGCTTTGGTTTGCATCCCCCCCAGCAGCCACCCAGGCCACCATTATCTCTCCAGTCCTGACTCCATGACCTGCCTTCACCAACCCCCAAACATCATCACTCCCCCTCCTTTCTCTCACTCTCCCATAATTGTTCTTTCTTATCCTCTCTGGCTCATTTATTTCTGATGTTGTGGGGTGGTTTTGGTGCTTTTTTGGAAACTTTTTCTACTGGTTGCCTGTCTCTGCTGAGCACAGCTCCTGCTCCTCCAGTCCTCCTCACTCATCTGGAGCCATATTGCACACTCAGCATGGTTATATACCTTGAGTGCATCATGTGACCTTCTGTTTCCTGAATGGATGCTGCCAGCCGCCTGTATATACTGATGGCATTTCCATGGCAACAGACAACAGAATCATGAAAATGGCTTCTCCATAGACTTGGAACCTGGAAGCCCATATTTTTTGGAGTTCATGGACTGTGGTTTTGATCCAGGGACCAGGATCCCCCACAGAACAGTCTGTCCAGCCCCAAAAATGACATTGAGCTCAGATTTTGTGTTACCTATGTATAAAATGGAAATTATACCTGAAGAGATGGAAGGAAAATTAAACGTGTTAGTTAAGACCCTACTAACTACCCTCTTGGGAAGTTACAGGCATTTTATGGAAAATATCAGTGTAATAAGACCTATTTCAGATTCTGAATTGGTTTTATTGGCATCAGACCAATTCTACATTTTGAATGTTATAAAAAGAAAAAGAAAAAAGTTAAAACAAGTGGGAACAGAAATACAGTAGATGACATAGTCTCCTTGGCTATATTAACATTTTAACATACTATAATTCCAGCAGGGTAGGCCTCATGTCCTATCGAGACTGCTCAGGAGTCAATACCCTGAATGGGTCCCATAACTATCCTTCTGCCTCCTCCCATGCTATTATTCTCAGAATTTTATGAAGGACGGGGGAAATAGCATTAGTGGGAAACAATGTTAACACAATATTTATATTTTGCCTTACTCAGATGTATGGTATACTGAAACTCCAAGAAATATCTATTTTAAGGTGGGGGATTTATTACAAAATTTATTTAAAAACACCAGATATAAAAGAAGAAATCAAGAAGGTGGTCAGATGGGAAAGTGAAGGACATATAAAAATGTAGATAGAGGAGGGGGAGTCATAAAACATTTTAATGTTTAAGGTTGTAGAGTTAGACTTTTTAGGTAGTCACATATGTGACAAAATCATTGAGAAAGGGAAGGGAAATAATTTCAAGGAGGATATCCCTTGTTGGGACTCTATGATAGACACTGAGCACAGTTATACTGTTTTGGCAGGAAAAGATGATTGACCAAAAATATGTAGTAAGGGAGAGAGAAACCACAGATGGCAACTGATCCACAAAGAAGGTATGAATATGATTATATGGTTCCTTCATGGACTATCTCAGGTCTGTAGGTTAAACTAGGAGATCCTGACTTTCAAGATTTTTTAAACACATTTCAGTGTATTTTCCTACAAGAAACATGGATGATGTACAGCACTGAGTTTAATGGCTATAAATCTTTCCACAAATGGGCAAAGAGAAACAAGAAATCTGAAAGGGATATGGGGTGTGGTTAATTACTTTACGGAAATTGGTAGAAAATATGGAAGCTACAGGAATCCTGATAACTAGCGATAACATTCTGCATCTAAAAGTAATAGGAAGTACGGAAGTGATAGCCATTTTAAATATCTGTATTCCTCCAACCACTAAGATAGAAGACATTATGATATCTCTACATACTTTGCAATCAACAATAGATAATTTGCTGGATAATAATCCAGAGGTAGGAATAATGGTGGTTGGAGATTTTAATACAAGAATGGGTCAGTTCCTAGCATTGGATGAAGAAAGTAGCACCTTATAGAATGGCATGAGGAAAATCTTGAAATCTCATTGGCCAAGAGACATCAGCTGACCATACATCAAATCTCTATATACAGTAGAATCCTGTTTATCCAACCCCCCCCCCCGTGGACATGTGAATTGTTCGGTTAAACTGGAGTTCGGATGAACGGGATTCATGAAAAAAACAGTGACTCTTTTTGATGGAGCGTGAGACTTCGCACAAACAACCAAAATCAGAGACACATCTCAATCAAAACAAGCTCATAACAGCCCAAGGCTCAAGCATGTCACCAGCCATTAGGATTCAGAAGCTGCCGCACATGCACTGAGCTCAGGAGGAAGGTACACTACTCCGTCCGGTCCAGCTCTCGTCATCCATACAGGCAGCCAGCCTCTTAAGTTAGGAGAAATCCGTACCTTCCCTCAGCTGGGCTCCCTCCCTGGACCTTTATGGAAAAATAACAGCACCATGACAGCATCACCCCAGAAATCTGCATCCACCCCCAACTACTCCAAAATCCCCTCCTTCCAGAAAGAAAGATGACTAGTTTCTGGGCAAACTTGGTGGAACTTTAGTGAGGAGGAAAAAGGCAAAAGATGGTAAACTGACACTAGTTGGGAGCAGATTGGTTTACAAAACTGTTTATCACACTGCTGCTGATGTTCTGTTCGATACAGTAAGGTCTAAGTAAAACAGTAATCGGGCACCACTTAGTGTTGAAAGCTAGTACAGTAATTGTAGGAGTGACATGGGGACATAGTGCAAGTCCATTAGATAGGGAGTTCTGGATAAATGGGATCCAGATAAATGGGATTCTACTGTATGCACAGTCATCCTGGTCCTAAACCACATTGCACAATAAGCAAATCAATCCTTCTACAACCAGAACTATTTTCCATTAGTACCTCTGCAACCAGAACTAATTTTCCATCACAAACATGGCTGCTACCATTACTCTGTAAAAACCTTTAACTGAGCCCTAAAAATAAAATAACCTTAAATAAAAATAAAACAAATTAATTAAATGTTTTTCCTTGATCACCACACTCTTCCTACACACATAAGCAAATTAAAAACAATAAGTATTGTTAATATTTTTCATTACAACTGTTTCTTTGTTGACAGTGAAAAATCCCCCTTCTATCATTACAGTGCACCTCAAGGAGATCTCTTCTGCTTTCCCTGACAGTGGGATAATTGAATCTGTGGCTTTAGAAAAGGCCTTTGCGTACGTATGTTAGGAGAGGAACATTCTGCCAGTGGAACTTAGGAGAATTTTGAATCCCTGTATGCCATGGTAAACATTCCAGGATAAACATTCCATTTCTTGAATGTGGGGAAACAAAGAGAAAACAAGCATTTGTCAATGCCGAATGTTGCTTGCTTGGATGTGCTGCGTAGGTATTTGGAAGTCAGTGGAGTGCAAATATTGAAAATTTGCAAACTTACGAGCGTGCATAGGAACTGCGCAATGCACACTCATAAAACAATAATTGTTAGGAAGTTTGGCACCAAATTTTCAACATAGCCATTTTCAGACCTCTGCTCATGAACAGTGTCACTGTGATTTTCTTAATGGGTCCCATACAGTGATTTCGCACACCAACTGTGCCATTGTGTGCTACATGGGCGGAAACATGTTTTGGGTGAGATGTGAAAAATGACAGCTATACTGCTCATAAGGAGGTGTGATAAAATGACAATGTTGAAAATCTGGAGTGAAAATATCGAAATTCGTGAACTTACGAGTGGCCATGGGGACTTTCATAAGCATGAGCTCGTAAGAGAATAATTTTTAGGAATTTTTCCACCAAATTTTCAACATAGGCTTTTTGAGAGCCTACCTTATGAACACTGACAGTTTCATTTCATTAATTGGTGCTGGAAGGTGATTTCGCGCAGTGACTGCGAATCACCCATCAGGCCTGATTCACGCCATGACAGTGAGAGCATTCATGAGAAGGGGTCCCAAAAACCCCATGTTGAAAATTTGGTGCAAACATTCCAAAAAATGCCTGAGATATGCAGCAACATTGAAAAAAACTTATTTATTACATTATACAGCTTACCCCCATTTCTTCAGTTCATGGACGGCTTTGAAGAGTGCAGATGTGTTCCCGGTCCACCGAAGATCATCGCGCCAGATTCTGGAGGTAAGTATGGGGTGAGGGGGTTGTGGAGAGGCAAGGTGCACAGTAGGTGGATGCGGGTGGGGGCAGAGACAGCGAGGGACCGTTTTTGTGTTTCAGGGTTTTTCTTTTTTTAAAAAGGACGACGACTTGGGACGTTTGCCACACTGGGGTAGGCTTCCTGCATGGCACAAGGATGGCTGTTTGGTGGGGGAACATGGAGCCGATGGGGGATTGGGTACCCCCATCAGCTCTACGATGTGTAGCCATGCTGGGGTGGGCACAAAGCATGGCATGTGGAACTCTGTTTGGGAAGGGAGTGCAGCACAGCCGATGGGGGATTGGGCACCCCCTTCAGCTATACAGTGTGTGCGTGGGGGTAAGCACGCAGTATGCTTGCATGTGTGTGTGTGTAGGGGGAGTGCACATGAGCAGGCAATATCTTATCGCTGCTCACTGAAGCGTAGCTCCCCCTTTCAACTGTACTCCACTGCATTTTCGACTGCTGTCATAGACAGCTCCATAGCCATTGGAGAACCGCAGCCGTGCCTGCAAACACACTGACTGAATTGAAAGAGGGCTGCCACACCTCCGAAAACTCGAATGATGGTACTATGTTTCTTGCACGTGCATGCAAGCAACATAAAAATGGAGAAAGTAAGCAATAATACTGTATAAACAAAGAGAAAAGGTGGTAAATGACTCACCCTGCTGTTTAGCTTTTATGACAGAGCGAGCAGTTCATGATGCTGTCAGTGAGTGTGGAGATTTTGAAACAAGCTCTTGCTTACAGCATTGGGAAACTGAAAAGCATCTGCTATGGCTTCCTTTTAATTTTGTCTATAGAGTGAGGAGAATGAAATAAAGTAAGTAGTAGTAGTAAATCATTTTTTATTCATAAACGAATAAAAGGATACATTCAATTGAGCAAAGTTCATTTTCAATGAAGTTCCATGTCACAATAAAGTGAGGTTCCATATCAAAAAGACATAACATCAGATCACTAAAAAACCACATATAGAATGGGACTATTACAATACAGCAATAAATAAGGAAGGATAAAAAAATAACAGAGAAGAAATAAAAGGGTGCTATGTGTTGTACCTAGAATGAGGAAAACAGCATTTGTGAATTGTTGTGGCTGGCAGGGGAATATGAAGCTTAAGTGGGAAGGGAGGCACACACTGCCTAACACTACTTTAATCTGGCAACAATAGGCGGAAGGACTGTTTTATGTTAAAAGCACAAATTCACTTACATTTCTACTTATTTAAAAATGTGTTTTAAAAAAATGCTTCTAAAAATAAAAGGCCATTTTATAAGCACAATAAGACACTCTGGGGTTGTGCATTATGGTGTGATAACAACACGCCTAGGGATGGCCAGCAGTCGGCCTTCAGCCTTGTGCCTAACTACACCCCTAGAAATGCAGTTTTCACACTGTAATGCACACCCTGTCATGTCTTATTGCTTACTTGGTTAATGTTTTAGAGAAATCAAACATTACTCAATAACAGAAACAATGGATAAAGTTACCAATGCGAATGGTGAAAAAGTGTTTGAAGAGCTGTTGAATAAAACCTCTGATAGTACTGGCAGTTATAATTATATCTGCACACATGGATCGTCAGTTATAGACTTAGCAAGAATACATATTAACTTAATTACAACGTGTCAAGAGTTGGTAATAGAAAATATGGCAGAATGCCCACACCAACCAATTATACTACAAATAAAATGGAAACACCCAAAGGTACTGGAAGAGGGGGGTAGTGTTCCAGTGATTATTGAAAATAGGAAATGCATTAATTGGAACAGAATAGAAATAGAGAACTGATGGAGGAAATGTCTGATGGAGGTATAATAGAAAAATTTAATGATATAAACAATATAGAGTATACCTTAACATGTATAAAAACATTTGAGGACATTCTGGTATTGACCTCTGAATTAGTGTAAAAAATATTGAGGTTTTCATCTAGAAAGCTGTTATTTGGTTTAACAAAGAGTGTAGGTTGGTTAGCTAAAAGGAAATTGTATTCTCAATTGACTAAAGTAATAAAAAAACATCTGAGTAAAAGTAACAAAAAACAACTGAGAGATTAAAGAAAGAATCTAACAATACACTAATTTAAAATAGAGCACATTATCGGAATGACCCCTGGAAAAAAGAAATCAAAAAGTAGTTAGGGAAAAGAATAGTAAGACATTTTGGAAAATAGAAGCAAAGGGTATGAGGAACTACTCAGAAGACCTTGAATCACTTGTTGAACAGGCAAAACTGGTAGAATACTTTAAAGAACTATTTTATTATACAGAGGCAAATTGAAATATTGACTAACTAGTAATGCATATCTAGATTAAACTGGAAAAGGAAATAGCAAGGGAAGAAATTTATAAGGCTATCCTATCCTTTGCAAAACATAAAGCACCAGGACTAGATGGAGTTCCAATAGATATAATAGTGAAAATGGTAGAGCTTTTGATTCCTTATTTACAGAAAGGGCTAGATATGCAATGGGGATGTGCCTGGTTCAACTGAGTTGCACCAGTGCAACCCCAGAAATGCACCCTGGGGCAATATTCAAAAGTGTGCAGTGCAACTCCCCATGCACCATGGCACAAAGATAATGAATGTGGCACAACTCCAGAGGGTGTGCCCATGCATATGCAGCACATCCTGATATTCAGCCCAGGATGTGAGGCGCATATGCTGGCACAATCCTGAGATGAGCTGCAAGACAGGTGCACAAGGTTGAGCCTGAAAAATAATGCTCAAATGGTGACCACCCACAGGCATGTTGCCGTAATGCAAGACACATCACAACAGCTGCCAGCCATGGGTTCCCCCCCCCACATCCTCTGTATAAGTACCCAAATGTTCCTGGTGGTCAAGTGGTTCCCCCTCCCTGCCCGAAACCTCGATCACCCAAAATTCAATAGTAGTATGTCCCTGGTAGTCTAGTGGTACCCCTGCCATGCTGGTAAGCCCAATCGCCCATGTTGAAATAAAATTATTGCCCTGTTAGTCTAGTGGTACCCCCCCCACCAGTAAACCTGATCACCCATGTTGAAATAATATTATTGCCCTTGTAGTCCAGTGGTACCCCCCACCTGCACAGCATCCCCCAGCCCACCGAGTTCCCCTCCATCATTGGCGGGGAGCAGCAAACCCACGCATGCCTCCATGCTGCCGCCCGAATAACAGGGTACAATATGGGCTGCAAGCCCATTGGTCCCACTGTGGATCAATGGGCTTGCAGTGCATACTGTAATAGTCATTCACAAATATGTGAGTGAAGTGATTCATTCACATATTTGTAAATGACTATTACAGTATGCACTGCAAGCCTATTGGTCCACAATGTGGACCAATGGGCTTGCAGCCATCCTGTACACTGTTATTCAGTGGTCAGCCTTAGAGGTTTGCGGGTGGGTTTGCTGCTGCCCTCCAATAATGGGGGGGAGCTGGATGGGCTAGAGGTCCTGTGTGGGTGGGGGTGTTGGGGTTCCACTGGACTACCAGGGCAATATGAATATTTCATCCTTGGTGACTGGGTTTACTGGCAGGGCATGGGGCACCACTAGACTGCCAGGGCAATAATATTATTTTAACATGGACGGTTAGGTTTACCGGCGGGCGGGGGTTACCACTAGACTACCAGGGCATTAATATTATTTCAACATGGGCAATTGGGTTTACAGGCAGGGAGGGGGTACCACTAGACTACCAGGGACATACTAGTACTGTATTTCAGGTGATTGGGGTTGCTAGCAGGAAGGGGGAACCATTAGGCTAGCAGGGACATACTACCATTGTATTTCAGGTGATTGGGGTTATGGGCAGGGAGGGGGGAACCACTAGACTACCAGGGATTTTTATTTATCATACTTTGGGTGATCAGGGAGTCAGGCAGGAAGGGGGCCCACTGGTCCACTAGAGAGTGTAGACATCATGCTACTGGCACTCAGTGGTAAGGGACGGAGTGGGGGTACTACTGTGGACCCTGGTGCAGAGACCTCATGCTGTGAAGGGAGTCATGTGCATTATGCTGGCCAGCCCTGTGCAACACATACAAATAGGGCCATAATGACATGCAAATGGCCCCATTTGTGCCTTGCATGCATAATGACCCATTTGCATATCCAGGTCTGAATATCTGGGAATTGAGACAGGCTCAGTTACAGTTGTGCTGGAGGATTCCCATTCCTTGTATTCAAAGCTGTCTGGAGGATGTGCCAGTTTTCCATTGTATTTGCACTCTGCACATTCTTGCTATATTCAGCAGAGATGCGCCATGGCACTATCTCTATTGAATATCTCCTTTTGTTGTTCCAGAACAACTCAGTTGCACTGAGCCAACATTTGTGCCTGTGTCAGGCACACTTCTGAGTATCAGAGCCAAAGTGTTTAATAGTACAAATGATACTGCTAGAATTCCCCAAGTCTTGGAAAGTGAACATTATTGTACCAATTGTTTTTAAAAGGAGATAGGAGGGGCCTCGGCTCTTATAGGCCAAGTCTGTTACAGTTTGATTGACAGTACCCAGAGCATTTGTAGTAGAATTATTAGTAATAGATTGCTGAAATGGATAACTGATAATAATATTATAGATGAGACACACACTGGATTTATGCTAGGCCACTCAACAACTGACCAGTGTTTTGTATTAAATTATTTAGTGCATAAATATAGGAATGTCAAAAAAATAAACACTGCACTTTGTGTTTATAGATGTAAAAACAGAGAGATAAGGTAAACAAAAGATTATTATTATCAGTGTTAGAAAAGCGGGGCATGGATACAGCCTTGACTAATTCATCCAGTTATTATACTAAGATAATATAACTCAAGTTAGTTATAACTCCTTTGACAAGGCAAGGCAAGGCAAATTTTATTTATACCATGCCCAATCCCGGAAGCTCTCAGTGCCTTACAGAGAAATGCAATAGAACAGGCAATAAAAATGATTGAAATAAAATTACATTACTACAAATAAAAATAAAGTATAAATTAGATTAAAAGTTTGTAGCTACGGATGAAAAAATCTTATTTTTTTAAATGGAGGAGGGGAAACAAGGATGTTCACTTTCTCCAGTTTTGTTTAACCTATTTTAATGAGATTCTAATTAAAATGTATGATAAGAATTTTCAAATGCCATGAATAGGAAATTAGTATTGTCCATATTTAACCTTTGCAAATGATGTGGTCCTTTAGTCAACCAGTTATTTGGGGATATAAATATTTTTACAAAAATGTCAAGAGACGTGTACAGGCTGATTTGCAGGTCAAATATGAAAAAACCAAGGTAATGGTATGTGGAGAAAATTTCAGAAAATATATAATAGATAATTATGAATTGGAAGTTGTAAAAAGTTTCTGTTATTTAGGAATAAAGTTTACAGAAGACCTAACATGGGGAAACATTTAAAAGAAGTGGAAGCTAAAGTGAAATGATTTTTACCAGTGATGGCTAATTTTACTTACAAACATAGAGGTAACTTATTGATAGGATGTCTGAAAGTTATTAATGCAAACATTAAGTGTCAAGTCCCATACAGAGTGGGAATTTGAGGTATTCTCAACAAGGTGAATATAGAAACATTTTTAAACATCTTTTACAAGAAGTTATTAGGATTGCCAAAAAGGGCACCATCCTCTCTGTTAAGAGTGGAGGTGGGACAACTGCCTGTGGAATGCCTCATACAGTAGACATTATTTATATATCAACCGACAGACTATTCCATGAAACAGGAAAGACTACATAGAAAATATGATGAAAAAACTTTAAATATTTACATTAACAAATAGTATTCCCAATCCTCTCAGTCTTGGAATCTATCATAAAACCAAACAGCATGCTATAGTACATAGCTAATAAATTCAGGAAACCTCTAATAGAAGTTTTTTTTATTACCGGATAGAGATAAGAATAAAGGGTATTTTTAAACAGAAGGGAATAGGTTTATGTGCCCAATATTAAATAAATAATTGGATCTCAAAAAATAAATGCCATTTTGTATTTGAGGCCTCTTTGAGTGTTTTGTCTGACCCGTATAGAAGAAAACTGCTTACTAAATTTAGGTTTGAGTATTATGATTGCCAAAGATTAAGATCTATAAAACAAGTAATTCTAATGGATTATGTAAATGCAGGTTGGGGACATGATATGACACTCTTCGTGGTATTGTGTCCACTGTTTGCAAAATTTAGAGAGACATATTTGGGCATGATATTAGCATCCAGAGAACTGGAGCCCCATAATATTATAATATGTTTGTTTAAATCAAGATTGGTTGAGGTTTTGGAATTTGTGGTCTCTCTTCTTAATGTAATTACAAATAAAAAATTGCATATTACATAGAGCGAATCAGTGTTTGAAATAAGTCATGTTCTTAATGTATATTAGAAACAGCATATTACTCAGAATGCCTATTCTTTCAAAAAATATTTTTGTAGAAACCTGCTCTCTATGAGTATTTATTTTTTTTAAATCATTTATGTTTAACAGCATATTAATTATATGGAATTATCAGATTTACCAAAGTATATTGCTGGTGTAAGTGTTTTAAAATCTTCTATTGTTGCTTCCATGATACTACTCACTTTTTAATATTGTATAGTAATTTTTATATTTTTGTAATGACAAGACCTATTGAACAAATAAACATTGAACTGAACTGGTCTAGTTATACTTTCCCTCTGTACATAATGTTACCCATAACCACACATTTCCAGTCCATTATGTGTTACATTTTCCCCTTCATTGTGTTCAAATTCGAAGTCTCTGTCTCTAGTTCTTTGTGTATTTTTGTCACACTATACTGCTACTGGAACCTCCTGTTGATGGAACACATATTGACATCTGACAAGCCACATTAATCCTTTCATACAAGCCATAATAAGCAATATTGTTCTTTTATGACCCTGAAAGTTTAATTTATGGACCATGTCTAAACTTAAGTTTTCATATACTATCTGATGTGTAAAGGGGGGCCTCCATTTATGGCTTAGCATGCTTCAAAAAGTTTGAAAATATGAGCATTGAAAAGAGGTGATCTAATGTTTTTTCTTCCTGCTTCCAGTACATTCAGGTCTGAGACATAACCTTTCACATGTACTTTTGTGTTTTGTTACCTTTAACCTGAAGTTTTCCATGAGTAGACAGCCAGACAACATCCAACATTTTTTGGGGGGAGTGGGATTCCTTTGTCACATAGTTACACTTTTATGACTTTCACTGGAATAGAAATGTTGAATGTTTACCCTGGGTCTGAGAAAAAGACCAATTTAAGATTATTATCATATACAGTAGCTTTTTCCTGAAATCAACTGTCACTATCTGATAGGTTATTTTCCATGTAGTCATTTTCCTGAAAAGATCCAAAATATATTCAGGAATGTGGAATAGTGGTCTCTTTACAGCCTTAAGACTTCCAGCTCTCCAGGCCACTAATTAATTCCTATATGTATCTGCAAAAAGGGAGCCCCACATTTTAAATTTAGAGAAAATACTGAAATTACAACACATAAATATACTAAAAAAAGCTACTGGATTTAGCATTCCAAGGCCTCCTTGCTCAAAGTTGCTGTAGGTGTGAACTCTTTTAATAGGGTTTTAATGACTTCCCCACAGAAGTCTAAAAGATATCCCATAAAGTTTTGTCTCCAGACATGCTGGAAAAAGAAAGACATAACTAATATATAAAAGCATCAGGACTAAGAATGTTTTGACCATATAGACTCTCTTTTGGTTCAATGTTGGACATTTATTTCATTCAGCTACAGATTTATCTGCTGATTCTAATTTCTCAGACCAATTTAGCATTACCATATCAACAATGCCAAATTTTACACCTAAAATTTGAATAGGTTCATTCATAACTGGTGTTCCTGCAATATCTGCTGGTGTTGATGAATTGGTTTGTCCAAGCTCCATTGCTATACTTTTAGAGATATTTTAACAAGATCCTGATGGCTTTTGAAAATTCTTGAAAAATAGAAACTGCTATTTCTCCTTAGGAAAAATAGGCAGTATATCACAGTGATTAAGGGCACTGAGCTGCAAACCAGGAGACCTGGGTTTGAATCCCATCAGCCCCCACTTATATGATGTGTGACCATGACCAAGTCATTTAACTTTCTTGTGCTCCCAGATCAAACCAAGAAACAAGCTCCAGTTTAATGTGTCTCTCCTGGATAAACAATTTCCACTTTCCCTGTCCCCTTTCCTTTGATGCCCTATCTTTCACTATTAGACTCTCATCATCTGCATATGCCAGAACAGTTTTGTGGATCACACCTTCTAAAGTTTGCACTGTGTGTACTCCAACATCAGAATTTATTTTTCCAAGTACTGGGTCTATAAAAAATTGGTATAGCATTGGGCTTAGTGAGTATCTCTGTCCGACACCTCTCAGAACTTTACATGCCATACCCAGTCTTCCTTTAATCAAAGGTGTCACCACAGCAGACTGATATAAACTTTTATCCCAAAATTTAAAATGGTCTGGGATTCCGTAATGATGAAGTACAGTGAACAGAAACTTATGGGAAACCGTATCAAGATCCTCTTTCTGATCCAGCAATAATCTAAAACTAGATGACCTTTCTGATATTGTTCTTGCTATTGCTTCCCTCAAATACATTAGATTATCATAAAGTATCTCACTGGTAGGGAACAGGTTTTGGAGGAAGAAATTAATTCTGATGCAGCCCTAGTTAAATGGGCACACAAGATTTTTGTTAATATTTTATAATCTGTTTTGAGCACAGTAATAGGCCTCCAATTATTGAGGATTTCTGTCTCCTTGCTGTATACAGGAAAATGAGGTACAATTTTTTCTACTGTATCCAAGATTTCCAGTGCCTAGCATATAATGGAGGAATTCTATGAGGATTTCCATGATAGAAGCCTGTTGGTATTTATATAGTTCTCTTTGTGGAGCATTTTCTCCTGGTGCCTTACCCACATTTAAAGAAGCAATGGCTTCATGCACTTCCCTTACTGATATAGGTCCTTGTGATATGTCTTTTATGTCTTTGGATATAGGTGTAGGTGACACTGAGGACAAAGACTGTTCCCATCCCTCCCCTATTCCACTATTTTCCCCAAACTCTTTGAATATACTGTGATAAATTATTTATGATTTCATTAGGGTTGTGATACATTATGTATGATTTCATTAGGGTCAGTACACCTCTTGACTTTTTCATCTTTTACTGCCTTTGTGCTCCTGCTTTCAATACTCTTTTTTGCAATCCAGAAAGGGTTTTGTTTGAGACTTTTTCCATTGAGTTCCAAATTTTTGTTCCTTCTACAAACTGTTCATTCAATCACATTATAGATTTACCATTTCTTATTTAATGTTTGGGGATCTTGGTAGTGAAATTACTTTCTGTTTCAGAAGTTAGGGATAGTAAACATTGACAGTGTCTTAAGTTTAGATATCTAACAGGTTGGTATTGTTTATTTTTCACTTGTTTTGAGTGGGACTGACAGAATGAATGAATCTCCCCTCTTAAAGTTTTCCCACCTTTCAAGTGGGGAGTCAAATATGAACGTGACTGATTTTTGAGCTTCCAGGAAATTATCTAATTTGCAAAAAAAAAAAAAAAAAAAGGATTTTGCAGTAATGATGTATTCATCCTCCATAACCCAGGCCCACTCAGGTTCACAGGTTTTCCAAAGTCCACTGATACTGATTTATGATCTGAGGCCTCTATAGGGACCATTATACTCATATGAATGGGTAAGCATGGGGTGGGGAACAATTTTTGGTTGCTGTATGTGACTTAGCTTTTTCACTGACCACCCCACTGTCCTGTTGCATAATCTGGTATTCTGCTATGACAGCGGCTGAAAATGAGTGACTGCTAAACTGGCAACTCATTTTCAACTATATCATCAAGGGCTACCCTTCAAGGGTAGTGACCCTACAGTGAAAGGGACTGTAGAGAGAAAGAGAGAGACCAGAAAGGGGGGATAGCGAAGGGAAGAGGAGGGATAGGAGAAGGGTCCATAGGGGACTGCTGTGCCCACTCCAGCCAAGCTAGCCCTGTAGCATGGTGGTAAGGGTGGCTAGCTGTGGCTGAGCAGGTATGGGGTTTGGGGCTGGGAACCAGGAGGGTTACAATTTTGCCACTGCCTGCAGGTGCGGCACTTAATTTTTCCTGCAAATGCGGGCTGCACCTCTTCCCCAACATGTACCCCCCTGAAGTTAGTATTTTTATTCAGGAGGGTGCAGCGGCAAAGCCCCCCATGAAAACATTTTTTTTCTTTTGCCTGATGTCAGGTTGCCGGCAAGTGTATATTGCCGATTTGCTTTTTTACTAGCACTATTATGACATGGAACCTATAATCTTCAGTGAGTCAGTTGGTTTCCTTGTTCTTCAGTCCCTTCAGCTAAAAAAGTCTGTGTTAAAGGAGCATCAGCATCATAATGAGATATTACACCTCACCTAGCCACTCCTGGGTGAGTAACATTTGTAAATGGGGTCTTGCCAGTTCTGCCTTTCCATTGATCAAAATCCCATCTAGTAAAACTTTATGAACATAGTATGTCACCTACTAATGGAGCATTATTTGGAGCACAACCTGATGAGGGTAAAAGGTTAGTATGCAAATAAAACTGAAAAATTCATCCAGATAAAAAAAGCCATGATATAAATCAAAGAATGACTTGACAAAGATTACTAACAAACAACTCCTGCATAGAAGTCATTATGGAAATTGAAAACATAACAAAAATCGGCCTACCATGAAACAACCAGCCTGACATGTGGCTTGTATTTCCAATTCTTTGTGCTTTCAGGATGGCTTTTGGGCAGATCACATGTGTGAAAAGAAGCATGGCTATATCTGCAAAAGGAAACCATTACCAAACAGTCATGAAGATCTGGAGATAATTGAAAAAGGCTGTAAAAGGGCAAGTATACATAGTAATTATTTTAAATATTCCTGCCAACTGTATAGGGTCCCTCTATTCAGACTATTCACCATTAGGTTGGTTTGAACTCCATTTAATTCAAAATTAGAGCTTTGCATCAATAGCCTCTATACAATTAATAGGCTGAAATGGGAAATATACTTGCCACAATAAGTATTACAGATTATGAGTTTGAAACAGAAATAAATGACTATAGCATATACAGTACTGTACCAAATGGGTCAGCATAGTGTGAGATACTGAAGTGGCTTCAAACAAATGCAACACTGGCTAAAGCACACACCATAATACTGTAGGTGTCACACATACTAAAACTAGTATTAGAAACATAGAAACATAGAAGTTGACGGCAGATAAGGACCACAAGGCCCATCCAGTCTGCCCATTTCTTTTTCTACCTTATGAATATGCCATCGGCCTTTGCTCTGTCAATGACCTATCTATTCATACTCATCTATATAGAAACATGGAAACATAGACTTTGATGGCAGATAAGGACCGCTTGGCCCACCTAGTCTGCCCATTTCCCTACCTACAGGATAAGCTGCAGATCCTATTTAACCAACAGCCTATTTCTTCCTACCCCCCCCCAAGAATTGCCTTATGTCTGTTCCATGTATTTTTGAATTCTCTCACAGTTGTAGACCCCACAACCTCCTCAGGAAGGCTGTTCCATGTGTCCACCACCCTCTGTGTGAAAAAATACTTCCTCACATTGCCCCTGAGCCATCCCCCCATTATCTTCAAATTGTGTCCCCTTGACTTGCACATCTCTTTTTCTGAAAGATGCTACCCTCTTAGACTTTGTTGATTCCACTGAGGTACTTAAAAGTTTCTATCACGTCCCCCATCTTCCTCCTTTCCTCAAGGGTATACATATTAAGCTCCTTTAGCCTCTCCTTGCATGGCTTCTCTTGAAGACCCTGCACCATTTTAGTTGCCCTCTTCTGGACTGCCTCCATCCTGTCTATGTCCTTGCGGAGATAAGATCTCCAGAACTGGATGCAGTACTCCAGATGGGGTCTCACCAACTGTCTGTACAGAGGGATAACAACTTCCTGTTTTCTGATGCTGATGCCTCTCCATATACATCCCAGTATCCCCCCAGCTCTCCCTACTGCCTTATCACATTGCTTGCTAACCTTAAGGTCATCTGATATGATTACCCCAGGTCCCTTTCCATTTCTGTTGTTGTTACTACCTCCCCCCCATTGTGTAATCTTCCCCTGGGTTTTTGTTTCCCAGGTGCATTATTTTGTGCTTCTTTGCATTGAATCCAAGCTGCCATACTTCTGACCATTCTTCCAACCTTGCCAAATCCCTTCTCATCCTTTCCATGCCTCCTTGTGTATCAACCCTGTTGCAGATCTTTGTATCATCTGCAAGGAGGCATACTTTTCCTTCCAGTCTCTCTGCAAAGTCGCTTATAAAGACATTAAAAAGGACTGGACCCAGTACTGAGCCCTGTGGTACCCCACTATTAACCCCTCTTTCTTCAGAATGGACTCCATTTACAATTACCTTCTGTGTACTGTTATCCAGCCAATGTTTTACCCATGCTACCACCCTGGGACCCACTCCCAGGCTGGTTAATCTATTAATCTTTCATGTGGGACTGTGTCAAATGCCTTGCTAAACTCTAGGTAGGCCATGTCCACAGCCCCTCCCTGGTCAACTACTTTGGTCTCTCATTCAAAGACATCAATTAGATTCGTCTGACATGACCTTCCCATTGTGGACCCATGCTGCCTTGGGTCCTGTGCCCCACTGGTCTCTAGGTACTCAACAATTCTTTCCTTCAGAAGTGATTCCATCACCTTCCCTACCACAAAGGTCAAACTGATAGGTCTGTAGTTTCCTGCCTCTGTCTTGCTCCCACTTTTGAGAAGGGGAATCACATCTGCCTTCCTCCAGTCTCAGGTACCACACCATCCTCCCATGATTTGTTAAAAAGACTAGTCAGTGGTGTCACTAGTTCTTGCCTTAATTCTTTAGAATTCTGGGGTGAATTCCATCAGGTCCCATTGCTTTGCCCACCTTCAGTTTTAGGAGTTCTTTCAGAACCCTTTCTTCTGTGAAAGGACTGGGATCGACCCCCCCTATCCAGAGTGCTTCTGTTAATTGGATTAGGCACCTCCCCCTCATCCTCTTTTGTGAATACTGAGCAGAAGTATTCATTCAGTATCCCTGCTTTTTCACTGTCCCTCTCTGCCCACACACTGTCCTTTCTAGTCAGCCTCACTATCCCTCCCTTTGTCTTTCTACACTCCCTAATGTACCTGTAAAAGGCTTCATCCCCCCCTTCTTAACTGAGTTGGGTATCTTTTCCTCAGTTTGGGCCTTTGCTATTCTGACTACCCTTCCTGCTTCCTTCTGCCTTAACTGGTACAGTTCTCTGTCCTACTCCTTCTGTGTTTCCTTATACTTCCTAAATGCTATCTTTTCTCCCTCACCTTCACCGCCACCTCTTTTGAGAACCATAGTGGCGTTTTCAATTGTTTTGATTTGTTTATTTGCTTCACACAAAGGCTTGTTGCCTCTGTGATGGCAGTTTTGATGCTTCCCCATTGTTGCTCCACCCCTCCTTCTAGCCTGTTTGCTAGTGCTTTTCTAAGACACTCTCCCAGCTTGCCAAAGTCAGCCCTCCTGAAGTTCAGAACCCTCACTTTTGTATGGCTTGACTCTGTAGCTGAGTTTATCGTGAACCACACTGTTTAGTGGTCACTTGTTCCCAGCTGGTTACCCACTTCTAGATCTGAGATCCTCTCACTGTCCCCATTGGAGAGTATGAGGGCTAAGATTGCTCCCTCATGAGTGGGTTCCAGAACTAGCTGACTGAGGCATGCCACCAGAAGAGCATCGAGAATGGCCCCGCTTCTGGATGTGGCTGCAGCAAAGGTGCTCCAGTTAACATCTGTCATATTCAGGTCTCCCATCAACAGTATCTCCCCTTCGCCTGCCATCCTAAGGATGTCTTCTATCATATCCTTGTCCATCCCCCCTGACATGGGGGTCTGCATTCAACCCCTGTGCAGATTGTGGTGCCATTTCCAGTCTCTAAGGTGACCCACAGTGCCTCCTCTCCTCCCTGTTTACTCTTTTGTTCAGTTGATTTTATCCCTTCCCTTACATAGAGAGCTACTCCTCCTCCTCTTCTCCCCTCCCTGTCTCTCTTGTAGGTTGTGTACCCTGGTATGTTAACATCCCAGCCATGGTTCTCTGTGTACCATATTTCTGTGACTGCTACGATATCCAGGCATCCCTCTTCCATCAGGGCCACCAGTTCAGGGAGCTTGTTGCCCAGACTATGGGCATTAGTACCCATTACCCTCCATTTCTTGATGGTCTTACCCCTTTTTGCCCCATCTCTGTCCTTATTGTGTTTGTCATTTTCTCCATTTACCCCTGCCCTTCTCCCTATCAATATCCCTATCTTGGTGTTTATCTCACTTAGTACCCTGATTTTGGGGGGCGGCTAGGATTTTCCTGCTCCTTTCCAATGCCTTCCCCATGGGCTAGTTTAAATGCTTGCCAATGAAGCATTTAAACCTATCACCTAGGATTCTGGTTCCCCTCCTGAACAGATGCAGACCATCACAACATTATAGGCCTGCATCCCTCCAGGTGGACACCCAGTAGTCCCATTGAAGCCAAATCCCTGAGCTCTGCACCAGTTTTTCAACCACTGATTGAATCCAATGGTGTGGAGCACCCTAGCCTCACTCATGCCATAGACAGGCAACACCTCAGAGAAGGTTACCATGCATGCTACTTGTCTAAGGCCCATCCCCAACTCCACAAACTCTTCCTGCACTGCTCTGATCCCTTTCTAAGCCAGGTCATTTGTCCCTAGGTGGACAATGACATCCAGCTCCCTCCTTGTGCAGCTGCTCTGGTGAACCTGAGGATTCACTCCCTGTCCCTGCAAGCCATGGTGCCAGGCAGGCACCTTACCTCCCTCTCCTCTTCCTCCCCAAGTTCTACCTCAGTAACAGTGGAGACCCCCATAAGGAGTTGTTTCCTTCCCCTGTGGGGTGCCATGCCACCCCCCTGTGGGTCTCCTTTGTGAAGGTTCCCAGCATCCTCCTTGGTCTCCACTGTGGGTACCTCCATAAAGGAACCAGACTTTGCCAGAATGGCATATGAACCGTGGAGAGGTACAACTGGAGGGATGCACCTCTGTTCCACTACCCTCACCCTCCCTGAGCCCACTGTGGTCCAACAGCTCCTCTTTCTTGGCAACCTCTGAGGCAATGGTAGTGGCCCTGATGGTTCCTGGGTGGGAGAAGTGGTTACACAAATCCTGGCCAACTCAGCCTGGAGATTAGCAACCTCCTCCCTCATCACAGAGAGGTGCCTGCAGATGGGACAACACTGCATCCTCCAGAATGTTTCCCCGAAGACTCACAAGTAGTAAGAGGGAGGTAATCCCTCTTTACAATACACTGGTTAGGCCCCATCTGGAGTACTAACCAGTGTCTTGTATGCCTATCCCATGGCTGTTTGAAGCCCTGCACTGTATTCATATCCACCACTTCCTGAGGTAGGCCATTCCATGCATTCACCACCCTATCTGTGAAAAAGAACTTCCTCACATTACCCCTTAACTGGCCTCCCTCTAATCTCATGCTATGTCCTCTTGTCCTGCTATTTTTCTTATATTGAAACATATTAGACTCTTTCACCTTGTTAATGCCCTTAGGGTGTTTGAATGTGTCAATCATATCACCTCTCTTCCTCCTTTGTTCTAGGGCGTACATATTGAGCTCCGTGAATCTGTCCTTATATGTTTTCTGATGCAGTCCCCGCATCATTTTAGTTGTCCTTCTCTAGACTACCTGGTTAATGTCCTTGTGAAGGTGTGGCCTCCAGTACTGCATGCAGTACTCCAGATGGGGCCTAACCAGTGTCTTGTAAAGAAGGATTATTACCTCCCTCTTATAACTTGTGATACCCCTACTAATACACCCCAACATCCCACTAGCCTTACCTACTGCTTTAGCAGTCTGCTTGGATGATTTCAGGTCATCTGTGATGATGATGCCCAAGTCTCTTTCTTCCCTTGTGACTGCCAGCAACTCCCCTACCAGCCTATAGGTGGCTTCAGGGTTTCTCTTCCCTATGTGCATGATCTTGCACCTCTTTGTGTTAAACCCCAGTTGCCACTCTTCCGACCATTTTGCCAGTTTATCCAGATCTCTTCTCATTCTGCCCACCCCATCAGGATCATTTACTCTGTTGCAGATCTTGGTGTTGTCTGCAAACAGACAAACCTTACCCTCCAGTCCACCTGCAATGTCACTGATAAAGATATTGAAGAGGACTGGCCTCAGGACTGATCCCTGAGGTACTCCACTTGTGGCTTGCATCTCTTCTGACTGTATACCATTTACCACCACTCTCTGTTTTCTGCACATCAACCAGTTTGCCACCCCGTTGACCAACTTCTGACCCACCCCTAGCCTACCCATTTTATTAATCAGTCTTCCATGTGGAGCGATATCGAAAGCTTTGCTAAAGTCAAGGTAGGTGACATCAGCTGCTCCCCCTTGGTCCACCACTCTGGTTACCCAGTCAAAGAAATCTATGAGATTATTTTGACAGGACCTTCCTGTTGTAAACCCATGCTGTCTTGGATCCTGTGCCCCTATGGATTCCAGGTGTTGCACTATCCTTTCCTTAAGGAGTGCCTCCATAATCTTGCCCACTACTGAGGTAAGACTGACTGGTCTATAGTTCCCTGCCTCCTCCCTGCTACCACTCTTGTGGAACGGGATTACATGACCCCTTCTCCGGTCTTCCCCTCTTTTTGCACCTCGGTCTCTTATGAATGGTACATAGCCATAGTATTACTTATCATAATAGTACAGTATAAAATATATTGAAGAATCTAACATATACAAAATTTGACATACTGTACTGCAATAATTATAACATACACTTCAATAAATATTACACATACTCTACACACTGAATGTATAAAAGTAACATTTGCTTCAGAGATTTATCCAGTAATGAGGGTGTCATATATAAAAAATAATAAAATCTGTGTTCACAATATAAGAGAAAATGTCCTTTAAGTTGATGAGTACATCATACATCATGTTAATCACAACTGCTTAGCATAACTTCTACTACTGTATCCTGATGTATACCTCCCTGTTAAAAAGGTGTAGTGACCATATATATTTACTGGTTGACCCCATTAATCACCCACTGGCAGCAGCTGACATAATCCTTTATTCACACATGTGAATAATGAACCATTAATAATGGAATTTGCCCAAACACATTGCACAAACCTTGTGCCAACCTAGGACATGCCAGCTGAGTAGTTCTGTGGGTCCTGTCCATCATGCTTTCACCTTTTGCCACACAAGCCCTCACACAGCAAACACCTTACTAGGCAGGCATATGCATTAAAATGTCACAAAAGAAATTTAATTAAATATATTGCAAACCTCATACCAAGCTACGGCATGCCCACTGAACACCTCCACGACTCCGTGGCTCCCTTTCCTCATGCTCTCACCTTACCAGAAACTGTGAAACCACAAAGAGCTTTCCTCTCAGGCATCAAATCAAAAGTGCACAAAAACTACCATAAATTAAAACCACAAACCCTGTGGTAAGCTCAGAGGCACAAGTTCAGCAGCTCCTCGGCTCCCTTCCCTCACACTCTGACCTTGCACTGCACAAAACCATGAAAGAGCAAGCAATTCTCTCATCAGTCAGCACACCAAATGGCAAAAGCTACCTGAAACAAATTCAAAGGTAAAAGAAAATTAATTAATTAAAAAATGGTGACCTCTTCCTGCTTCATACGGGGCATCGAATCTGACTGTCAAAAATTCATAGAGGAAAAAGAGAATAAAAACACAACGAAAAAACTGCAATTCTCAAAGCTGATTATGATAATTTTGGTTAAAAATACTTGCAGCCACCTGGGTTTTATGTACAACATACATTATGTACCACTGTGTAATAATTAATTTGACTGTTATTGTCCCACCTTTAATTTCCCTCCACTTCCTCCTCTGACCACATCTGTCAGTGTGATGTTACACTTCACTCTGTTTCAACTTAATTTGTTATTCCATGGTTTCAAGTTCATTCTGTGGATAGTGATCAGAAGAGGTGGAGTGAGAGCTGTGCTGGAATTATTTGAGCAGTATGAGTGGAGAGAGAAGAGGTGGGGGTACCAAAGGTTGGTTGGATGGAGTTTTTTATTGTGGGGAGGGAGAAAGTGAGGAACACAGTGACTGGACAATGGAATGGGCAGTGGGGATGGGTTCCTGACCACTGGTAACTCAAAAATCAGTTCATAAATGAGCATCTTTTGGGGGAAGGAAGAGTCCATAACAAGAAAAAATACCAGTGGTGAGGACTGTGGTGGGGATGGGATGAGCATGTCAGAGGTAGTAATGACATGTGTTTGCCTAGCACCGCAAAAAAATACTGAAACAATTTTTACCAAAACTGACAGACAATGAGGTCCTGGGTCTGATTCTCAAAACCTGGCACAAACCACACCAAATGCGGCTTGCACTGATCACTAGAGCACCACAGACCCTGAGACCAATTTCCTATTGGGAATGGTCCCAGTGGCAAAGTTTTGCAGCTTGCAGCAACCATAGTAGTGTGCCAAAGGGCACACATAGATAGGTTGCTGCAAGCAGTGGGTGGCCATGCAGCAATGTCCCCAGGAAGTCCCTGGTAGTCTAGTGCCCCCCAGCCCTAATCATATGTTATAGGTATTAAGAAATCCCTGGTAGTCCAGTGGCCCCCCAAACCCTGACCACCAGTTATAATTATTTAAAAATCCCTAATAGTCTAGTGGCCCCCCAAACCACAATCGCCTGTTATAATTAAAAAAAATTCCCTGGTAGTCTAGTTGCCCACCAAACCCTGATCACCCTTTATAATTCTTAAAATATCTCTGGTAGTCTAGTGGACTGCTCCATCTCCTATCCCCTATTAAATGACAGTCAGAAATACCTGGTGGTCTAATGGACCCCCAACCCCGTAGTTCCCTATCACTCCACTCCTCCATCTGGTAATCAAGCCAGTGACTGGCAAAGCCCACCACTCACCAGCACAGTCAGCCACCGACTGAGCTCTGAATGAACACATATTCTATACAGTACATGCCCAGTGATTGACAGCTGCTGTCAATCACTGAGTGTGTACTATATACAACATGTGCTCATTCAAATCCCAGTCAATGCCCGGCCATGGTGGTGAGCAGTGGCTTGTGCCAATCGCCAGCTCAGTTATGGGATGGGGGAGCAGGGTGGTAGTGCATTGCAGGGTGAGGGGTTCACTAGACCACCAGGTATTTTGGAATATCACTTAATGGTGGATTGGGGCTTGAGCAGTCTACTAGACCACTAGGGATATTTTACTTTTTATTACAGAAGATCAGGGCTTGGGGGGTACTAGATGACCAGGGATTATTTAATAATTATATTGGGTGATTGGGGCTTGGGGGGGAACAAGACTACTGGGGATTTAATTAAATATTATAATAGGTGATTGTGGCTGGGGCAGGGGACTGCAACACATTGCCTCAAAGTGCTCAACTCACCCAGAGGGTGAATTTCAAAGTACCCTTAGACCAGCCCTGGCTAATCTAATGGTACTTAGAAATTTGCCCTCTGGGAGAGGTTTGAGAATCCCGACTGAGGAGCCTTGGCAGCCTACATCTGTCACAAGCCCCTAGCACCTTGCTGCAAGCCCATTTTGAGGTGCACAGGTGGTGCAAGCCCTGTTTGGTGCAGGCAGCCTGTGAGTAATGCAGGCTGTCTTTAAGAATCTCTTCTGGCATATACTTTGTTGCAAGTGGCACTTTACACCATTCCTAGTGGTGCAAGGCCCTTGCCCTGCACTAGAAGCATTGAGAATTGGGCCCCATGTGTCAAATTACATACTTTAAAACATTTTTGGAAAAATCTGTCAAGAAATCAATTAAATATAAGTAGAATTATCAGTTGCCCTGATTTTCACAGGACAGTCCTGATACTGGCAGCTGGGTCCTGCAAAAAACATAAGTTGTACTACAGTTACAGCCAAAGACATGGCCAGATATTTCTTGAGATTTCTCTGATATTTCTAGAAAAATCTCCTGCTTTCTGCATTTCCACAGTAGGGACAGCAGAGAGAAACTCTTTAGAAATTTTGCTAAATATCTGGAAATATCTGACCATGTCTGTGGCTACTACTGTACATGTCCTGACCTCAAAGTAGAAAAATATGTTCTTACTTTCCTCGAAATGTTGCAGAAAACTATAATATACTAAATAAAATACCTTAAAATCATAAGAAATACTAGAGACCACTAACAAATTACACCAGTCTTAATTCTGATTATTTAGAGAAAAGAAGTCTGTTGCATTGGTCGAGATTACATGTTGTCCTGTGAAAAATCATGTTTCAGAAAGAAATGTGCTAAGTTTGGGCTTCTTAAAAGATGGTAACCCTAAATGTAAGTGACTAAAACTGTGACTTAGCAATGATGTGCCTACCCAACTACAGTTACAGTCTAGAGACACCATACTAAGTTATGCACTTTCTACACAGAAACTCAAGTTGCTATATTGGCCAAAGTCGAAATAAGGGCTGTTGCCTTTTGTTGGCATGTAGTAACTGCAGCACTTGGACAAGTATGTTCTGTGAATTAGTTATGTTCTCTGTTCTTCATTGGTTATTAAACAAAACTATTTAAGGTAGCATTTCTAAAAGGAATGTTGCAGATGCAGTTGGGGGATTCAGTATGCATCCTGTGTCATGTCAAGTATGTCAAAGCATTTTGGATGATATTTTTAAATGTTTTCATACATTAGCAACAGTTTTCTCAGTTTATGGCTAGAAGTGATGCATCCATCATTTATTTGACTAATGGGTAATTTTCTGAGCATAGTTTGCTGCAATGCATCCAAAAGTTAATCCCCCCTCTTAGCTGGTCTGAGCGTCAAGTGTAAACCATGAAACAAATATAGTTATTGCATACAGAAGCTTAAAATTATGTTTGCCAGTGAAAATTAAATTGAAATTCAGTACTTAATAGTGGTTTGGATAATATTTTGGACAGAAAATATAGCAATGCTTTGGTTGTTGTTTACTCATCCTGTGGATAAACACAGGACTTGCATTCTCCTTTAAGACAGCTCTAATTGTATAATGCACACTTGTTTTGGATTCCTTTAAAATCAATTATATCTACTTTAAAAATCCCATTTCACCATGCTCAATGTATTAGCATGGGTAACGACATTGCAACTTAGAAACATAGAATTTGTCAGCAGAAAATGTCCACTTAGCCCATCCAATCTGTCCAAATCTTGAAACTTGAACTACTATAAAATAAATTGACCAGAATTGTCAGGTGTAATGTGCTAGTTCTGGAAATGTTTACCTCAGTTTCAATAGCCTCTTATTTGCAGAACCAGTAAAATGTCTGCTACTGATATGAAAAGCACATGACAGCGACAAAATTAAATAAATAATAATAAAAAAAAAAATACTCTGGTCATAAAAAAAAAACAACATCTCCCATCCATGCCCTAATGCTTGTTAATGGCACTAGGAAAATGTCTACTCCCTCATATTGATCACAATAAAAACTGGTCTGCAAATCAATCTAGTACTATAAAGAATAACATTTTGGTTAAATAACTAATTTGGTAAGCCAATTGCATGCTTTTGCCAGTATAACTCATATAGTAACAAATTGTATATTGTTAATATATAAAATATCACTGAATGTTTCAGAATTTATTCAGTTATATTTAACATATAAAATGCATATTCTTCATATGTTGTTTACTTTTTATTTTATTTTTGTTAACCAGGTAAAGTGGTAGCAATGTATATAATATGTTATTTCCCATGTCTCTTTGAAGATACCTAGAGAAAAATATCTGAGATACATGTGATATGTTCAACTTGCTTAAGAGGGAGAGATTTGGGTCAAATGAGTAGGGAGATTGGCCTGCTTGTAGGGAGATACCATAACGTTATGTGTTTGTCCTTAACTCATTCACACCACAAGAGCTCTTTGATATTTCCACCACTTGTAGCCTGTATACTCTTTCTAAGCAAAATCAAGCCATAATCAGCATTCCACATACAAATGTGAATATCTCTTGAACCGTAAGTGCTACACACAAAGTACGAGTGGCAAAGTTGTTCAACACCAAGGTACAGAAGTTATTAGGGAGCAGAACAGATTTAAATGTTAAAAAGGCAAAGGCAGTAAGGACAGAAATGGGGCTAAAAGGGGTAAGGCTATCAAAAAGTGGAGGGTGATGAGTACCAATGCCCGTAGTCTGTGTAACAAGCTCCCTGAACTAGTGGCCTTGATGGAAGAGGGTTGCCTGGATATTGTGGCAGTCACAGAAACATGGTACACAGAGAACCATGACTGGGATGTCAACATACCAGGATACCCAATCTACAGGAGGGACAGGGAGGGTAAAAGAGGAAGAGGAGTACCTCTCTATGTAAAGGAAGGGATCAAAGCAACAGAACTAAAGAGTAAACAGGGAGCAGATGAGGCACTTTGGGTCACCCTGGAGACAGGAAATGGCACCCACAATCCATATGGGGGTTGTATACAGACCCCCATCTCAGGGGGAGGGAATGGACAAGGAAATGATAGAAGGCTTTCTTAGAATGGCAGAAAAAGGGGAGATATTGTTGATGGGGGAAATGAATATGCCAGATGTTAACTGGAGCACCTTTGCTGCAGGCACATCCAAGAGCAGGGTTATTGTTGATGCCCTACAGGGGGGCATGTCTCAGACAGCTAGTATCGGAACCCACTTGGGAGGGAGCAATCTTAGACCTGGTACTTTCTAATGGGGATAGAGAAAGAATCTCAGATTTAGAAGTGGGTAGCCATCTGGGAACAAGCGACCACCAAACAGTGTGGTTCACGATAAACACAGCCATACAATCAAGCCATACAAAAGCAAGAGTACTAGACTTTAGGAGGGCTGATTTTGGGAAAATGAGAGAGTGCCTCAGAAAAGCACTAGCAAACAGGCAAGAAGGAGGGGTGGAGGAACAATGGGGAGTGATCAAAACAGCCATCACAGAAGCAACAAGTCTTTGTGTAAAAAAAATCAATAAAACACAACAAAGGAAAAAAACACTATGGTTCACAAAAGAGGTGGCAGGGAAGGTTAAGGAGTAAAGGACAGCATTCATGAAATATAAGGAAACACAGAAGGAGCAGGACAGAGAACTTTATCAGTTAAAGCAGAAAGAGGCTGGGAAGGCAGTCAGAATAGCAAAGGCCCAAACCGAGGAAAGGATAGACAATTCTGTTAAGAAGGGGGATAAGACCTTTTATGGGTACATTAGGGAGTGAAGAAAGACCAAAGGAGGGATACTGAAGCTTAATAAAGGGGAGGGAATGTGGGTAGAGGGTGACAGTGAAAAAGCAGGGATACTGAATGAATATTTCTGCTCAGTATTCGCAAAGGAAGAGGAGGGAGAGTTACCTAAACCAAACAAGAGAAACACTCTGAAGACGGGGGTTGATACCAGTCCATTTACAGAAGAAAGGGTTCTGAAAGAACTAATAAAATTGAAGGTGGACAAAGCAATGGGGCCTGATTGGATTCACCCAAGAATTCTAAAAGAACTAAGGGTAGAACTAGTGACATCACTGACTACTCTCTTTAACAAATCATGGGAGGATGGGGTGGTACCCTTAGGACTGGAGGAGGGCAGATGTGATTCCTCTTCACAAAAGTGGGAGCAAGACAGAGGCAGGAAACTACAGACCAGTTAGTTTGACCTCAGTGGTAGGGAAAATGATGGAATCACTTCTAAAGGAAAGAATTGTTGAGTACCTAGAGGCCAGTGGGGCACAGGACCCAAGGCAGCATGGATTCATGATGGGAAGGTCATGTCAGATGAATCTAATAGATTTCTTTGACTGGGTGACCAAAGTAGTAGACCAGGGAGGGGCTGTGGACATGGCTTACCTAGATTTTAGCAAGGCATTTGACACAGTCCCACACAAAAGATTAATACACAAGATAGCCAGCCCTGGAATGGGTCCCAAGGTGGTAGCCTGGATAAAAAATTGGCTAGACAACAGGATGCAAAGGGTAGTAGTAAATGGAGTACACAATGAAGAAAGGAGGCTTACTAGTGGGGTACCGCAGGGTTCAGTACTGGGACCGGTCCTTTTTAATGTCTTTATAAGTGACATTGTAGAGGAACTGGAAGGAAAAGTATGTCTCTTTGCAGATGACACAAAGATCTGCAACAGGGTTGATACACAAGATGAAGTGGAAAGGATGAGAAGGGACTTGGCAAGGTTGGAGGAATGGTCAAATGTATGGCAGCTCAGATTCAATGCAAGAAGTGCAAGGTAGTGCATGGGAAACAAAACCCAGGGAAGCATACACAATGGGGGTGAGATACTGACAACAGTAAAAATAGAAAGGACCTGGGGGTAATTATAGCAGATGACCTAAAGGTGGGCAAGCAATGTGAGAAGACAGTAAGAAGGCTAGGGGATACTGGGATGCATGGAAGAGGCATCAATAGTAGAAAACTGGAAGTTGTTATCCCTCTGTACAGACAGTTGGTGAGACCCCATCTGGAGTACTGTGTGCAGTTCTGGAGACCCCATCTCCGCAAAGACATAGACAGAGTGGAGGCTGTCCAGAGGAGGGAAATCAAAATGGTGCAGGGTCTGCACCAGAAGACATACGAAGAAAGACTAAAGGAGCTTAATATGTATACTCTTGAGGAAAGAAGGGAGAGAGGGGACATGATAGAAACTTTCAAGTACCTCAAGGGAATTAACAAAGTCCAAGAGGGTAGCATCTTCCAGAAAAAGAGATGTGCAAGAACAAGGAGGGCACAATTTGAAGATAGAGGGGGGATGGCTCAGGGGTAATGTGAAGAAGTATTTTTTCACTGAGAGGGTTGTGGATGCATGGAACAGCCTCCCTGAAGAGGTCGTGGAGTCAAGAACAGTGGGGGACTTCAAGAATGCATGGGACAGGCATAAAGCAGTCCTAGAGGTGGGTAAGAGGAAGTAAACTGTTGGTTAACTAGGATCTGCAGCTTATCTGTTAGGTAGGAAAATGGTCAGACTAGGTGGGCCAAGCGGTCCTTATCTGCCGTCAAATTCTATGTTTCTATGTTACCTTTCCAGTGGTGTTATGCAATCAATTGTAATCAGTTTGGTTTTTATTTTATACTAGCTGAAATACCAAACAACTGTTTTTTCAGATTTATCAAGGTGCTTAGGTGAGGCTTGAGAGACAGATGCCAGCCATGCACACCATACCTTAAATAAATGTGAATAACTCCTGAAGTATACATGGTAGACACAAGGTATCAGGTGCAAAATTGTTCAGCACAAAATTACCTTTCTAACGGTGTTTTGTTATCAATTGTAATCCATTTAGTTTTTATTTTGTACTAGCTGAAATACCAAACAACTGTGTTTTTTTTTTCAGATTTATTCAAGGTGCTTAGGTGAGGCTTGAGAGACAGATATCAGCCATGCACACCATACCTTAAACAAATGTGAATAACTCCCAAAGTATACATGACAGACACAAAGTATCAGCAGCAAAATTGTTCAGCACAAAATTACTTTTCTAATGGTGCTATGCAATCAATTCTAAGCAATTCAGTGTGTTTAATATTTAGATAACAACTACTGACTTCCTCAGATGTTTCCAGGCCTGAGTGTAAGTCAGCTGAATACTTCTAGAGGCATTGTTGGCCTGAATGGCTGTGCTTTCAGATGCCACCTATAGGCTTAGCTAGGCCTGAATAAGTTAAATGGCATCAAAAAATAAGAAAAAAGCATTTAAAAACATTTAATATATTTAATTTTGTCAAGAATAAGCACTAAAAAGAATCAACAACTAGTTGTACAAAGTTATCACTAACATTGTTCATCACTAATTTACTTTTTATGTGTCTTTATCTGCCAAAAAAACCCTGAATGGATATTTTGGACATAATGTTACTTAAGCAGGAGATTTTGTTTCCTGGGAGTGAGAGAGTTCAGTCAAAAACAACAGGAGTCTCCTGGGAAAAGAGGTAGATATCACATGTATGTATCTCAGGGAATGCCAATGCTGTAGAAAATCTCACAAAAATATCCTTAGTGATCTCCAGAAATTTTGTAAAATAACTTTCCATAGCAACTGTAACCATGGTAGGTGCACTAGACATAAAAAAATCAATTATTTTCAGGTGTGACCCAGAAGAGTACAATTAAAGGAGCGGTTATTTGTCAGATGGCTAAAAATATCATGCAGTTTTGTTTTACAGACATGCACGTGACATCCCTGAAATCATCATCAGTTTGTTTTTAATATTCTCAGACAATTTTAATACAGCTGTTATAACTAATTCTGTATTTTATTACTCACGTCATTATGGATAACCATCACTCTCAATTTTTAAAAATCATTTTTTGACTTTATATACTAGAGTCATACTGAGGATGAATTTGGGTGGACTTACAGTATGTTTTTGATCTTAAAAAACATAGAAATATGTCATGAAAGGTTTATTGATATGTGGTGGGTGTAGGAAGAGAGTGGGAACTTTTAAAAATGTCAGAATCCCATATCTTAGTTCCAAGGTGAAAGAAATTAAACAAACAAAAAAACCCTGAATATATCGATGTTATTACCAGAAACACATTATTACTAAAAAAAAAAAAAAATACTGCACAACCACTAATAACTACTGCTTCATTAACACCTTTACCATGAGAACAAGAATTACAAGTACAGTAAAACTGGGTAAGCTAGCAAGCAAAAACTGTTTTCAAAAATTGCAAGATACAACACGAAAAGCAAGTACTGTACAACAAGAATAATAACGTGGGTAATAAAGAACAAGTGCAGACAAATCCCCACCCCTTCAGTATTTTAGGCATGTGGGTGTCATTTTCCTTTCTTCCTGCAGCTGTAGAAAAAAATGATGCACCTGGTACCTGGTATTACCTGGTGCAGCATTTTTTCTGCAGCTGCAGGAAGAAAGCATTTTCCACAGCTGTGCAAAATAATCTGCACAGACTGCTGTACATTGTAGTAAAGATTCCAAAAGTCAATCTATTTCAAAACTGAATGCATGTGGACAGAACTGTGGTTGTGGTTGTGTAATCAAATCCTTCCTTGTGTAACTTTTTGTCTGCACATGCACAAAGTTTCCACTTCTGCCAATCGGGCCTCTCATCTCCCATCATTGTAATACATTTTGGTGTACAGTACTGTACATAGCAAGGAACTGTGAGTAGACCTGAGAGGATAAACCCAATGAGAGGACTAAATATTGGAGGAGCTTGTCAGTTGAAAAACCAAGGACATTTGAATACCCAGCTGACGGAGGTAGCCAGCCCAAGATCAAAATAGTGAGCACAGTGATAGGTGAGGTAGTTTGAAGTTCAAAGAGAACTTTCTTATTTTTGGCATAGATATTTTAAATATATACTGTATATATATATATATATATATATATATATATATCAGTATATATCTATATATCTATATATCTATATATATCTATATATATATATATATATATATATATATATATATATATATATATATCAGCATATCTATCTATATAATATATATAAGAGATATGCCATGGCCCTAACAAAAACATTGCTGATATTTTTCATAAGTGTTGTTTGACCTTTGGCATTATGAATGGCGGAGCAACAAGTGATGCCAAAGGTCAAAAAACATGAGTGTAAAATAGGTGATATTTTTTCTAGGGTCATGGCGTATCTAATTTATCCAATGCTTTTTCATGTTTTATTTATTTTTTTATAAAGTATCTGTGTGTTTTTTTCAAAAGCTACTTTCCTTGTTTCGGATGGCTAAGTGGTGCATGACACATGATGCATGCTTTTGTGTGAATCAATGTGTCATTGCATTGGGAAGTCGAGCTACCAGCTGGATAGCGCAATTAGGTGCAGCTGTTTGCAAAGCCTCAGAATGGAGCATGGATGTCTGCAGGAGGAGGAGGGATGTACTGGTCAGAGCAGGACTCTGTAATGCAAGGATGTCAGAGGTAGGAGGAGCCGTGTGCTTCTGGTTGCTAGGGGATGGATTGATTTGGCAGAAAAGGGGATCATCTTGTTAATAAGCAGCGATTTAAATCTAGTTAGTTTGTTTGGGCTGCTACTTAGTCATTTTTTTGCAGTTAATTTCTTTATTGAGGTGTAAGGTTTTACAGCTTTTATGACAGAGTTACACAACACAAAACACAAGCTGAGTACAGCACACATTGTACATTTTACATAGTTGTACATAAAGAAGCATATTATAGCCTGTAATAAGTAAGACACACAGACATTCATTTTAGCATAAGCAATACATTACTCTACCCTGAGCACAGTTTCAATTCATTTTTTTCCAGATCTTTAGAGCCCCAATCCTTTGGTGGTGGTGGGGGGGGGGGGATAGGTAGTAAGAGCTCCAAAGTATGGGGTCCAGATTTCTTGATATGCTTGAAAGGTATTTTTTTGCAGAATGAACCAACCTAGTGTGGGAAGCCAAGGATTCCGTGGCCTGATACCACTCCTTGAATGCCAGGACATTGGGGGTTCTCTATTGTTTTAATATAAGCCTGACAAGCTCTATTGAGGCCTGAGTAAGCCATTGCCTATGGTTATCTCTGAGGTGCTGCCTTTCAGATAGGAGTCCAAGAAGACAAATATCTGGATTGGAATGGAGTGTTACCTTAAGGATACTGTAACAGAATTGGGTTATCCTAGCTCATAGCGAGTATAAAAATCTGCATTGCCAAAGGAAAAGAAGCAGGTCTGCATTGAGGGTGTTGCTTCTCCAACAGACATCTTGTGTTATCAAACCCATTTCTTAAGTTGGGATGGGGTGCAGTAACACAAATGTAAAACCTTCTTTCTGAGCAATAGGCTACGCTGGTCTGCACAAGCTACATGCGCTATCTTCCAGCACCTGCTCCATTCTTGGTCTGAAATTTCTGTGTTCAACATAGTTGCCCACCTGACCTTTGCAGGGGTTGAGGGATCAGGGGCGCAGTCTCTCATCCAGTCTTGGATAGTCCCCACCAGGCCTTTATATTTCTGGGCCCAGGCCAGGAGAGGCAGTTTAGTTGGAGGAGAACTGGGGTACCTGACTCGTGTGGGAAATACACCTTCTCCTTTTCCAACTATAGTATAAACTTCTAAGTTGGAGATATTGGCAAAAACACTCCTGAGGTAGACGATGGTTGTCTTTCAGGTGTTGGAAGGAGGCAAAGGTGTTGTTATCCTCCTGCACCAGATCGTGAAATATGTATGTCTGGGCCTTAATCCATGTGTTCCATCTGATAAGGTGGTGCTCCACACAGAGGTGTGGGTTGTTCCATAATGGGGTTAGTAGGCCCAGGTCTAAGCATTTGTGTGACCCTTTACCCATTTGAGACCAGGCCTGGTGGCACACCTTTATAGGTAACCACTTCTGAAATTCCTTTGGGAGTATGGAGCCCAGATTACTAAACAGAGAGGTACCAAATGGAGCCGCTATTTCTATTTCTAGCCACATTGGGGCCGGGCGTGTCCTAATGTCTAAGGCGCTGCATATCTTGGCATCAAGAAAAACATGGGAGTATTTAGAAAAGTCAGGTAGGTTCCAGACCCCTCTTTTCCAAGATGCCTGAAGTTTAGCTCTGCTAAATATCAGTTTGTTATGCCCAAGAGGAATTTGCACATTAGGAAGTGGAATGTGTGTGCCCATATCCTTGGTAGGGTGAATGGTAAGTGGGAGATCAGACAGTATATCATGGGGTCCAGCATCATTTTTATTGTGGCTATTTTACCTGCCAATGATAGGCATAAATGTTCCCACAGTTGTACTTCTTTAGACAGATAGGCCTATACCAAAGCAAAATTCCTATCTGCCAGTCTCTGCAGGTCAGGGGAGAGCTTTACCCCCAGATATCTGATTTCTGAGGGGGACCAGTTAAGACCAGTAGGAGCTATCATACTTGATGTAGCTAGAGGATTCCGGAGGACTACCTCTGATTTGGATATATTATTTCTCAGGCCAGAGATATTCCCAAACATCTTTAAAGTGTTCAAGATGGGTTGTATACTGCTTTCAACGTCTTTCTTTATTATCAGTCATCTGCATACAGTTTGGCATGATAGTGCTTATCTCCCACCTGTATTCCCTGAATCTCGAGGTTGGTACAGATGGCTGTGGATAGGTGTTCCATGGCTAACACAAAAGCAAACAGGATAGGGGACAGCCCTGCCTGTTACCCCTATACAGTTCAAAGGCTAAAGATAATGTAGCATTGGTTATGACCCTACCAGTGGATTTCCTATACAAGGTTCAGATCCAAGAAGAGGGCCCTATATTATATAGATTGAGGACTGCATGCAGATACTTCCACTCTACCGAATTAAAGGCTTTTTCAAAGTCTATGGCCACCATTGCAGCAGGAGAGGGGAGTCCTGATGCCTTTTGCATCAGGGTGATGAGGGCCCGAAGGTGGTCCGAGCTATGTCTCCCCTTCACAAAGCCCACTTGGGAGGGATGAATGATATAATGAAGGAGTTTCTCTAATCTGGTAGCCAGGACCTTAGCCAGAATTTTGGCATCTGCATTTATCAGAGACATAGGCCTATAGTTACCAGGAATTGTGTGGTCCTTCCCGCCTTTAGAGAGGATAGTTATCATGGCTTCTGTCAAGGTGGGGTGGGGTAGTTGTCCCTCTAAGTGCGCTTCCTGCAACAGGCTGAGCATGGGGGATGTCATCTCTAGTTGCACCAACCTGTAGAAGTCAGCGGTGTAGCCATCGCTGCCAGAGGCCTTATTTTGTGCCATACTTAGGTTAGTTTTGTTGATTTCTGAAGCAGTGACTGGCATATTCAGTGCATGTTTCTGATCATCTGACAGGGCCGGGAGACCTAGTTTGTTTGTGAAGGCCGTGAATTTAGTTTTCTTCTAGTTTGTGTGTGAGGAATACAATGTTCGGTAGAAATCTGACATGGTCTCATTAACTTCCCATTGGTCATAAACCATTGTGCCCTGTGGGTTTTTTAGCCACTGGATACACCTTTTTGCCTGCCTTTTTTCAAGCCTATAGACTAGCAATTTCCCATGTTTTTTCTCTCAACCCAATATTTGTGTTGGGTTCTTCTTATTTGTAGCTCAGCCTGCCTGGTAGCCAAATTATTAAATTGTATTCTAAGCCTGGTCAGCTCTGAGATGAGATTAGGGTCTTGAAGTCTAAGGGGCAGAGATTTATAGGCTGCCTCCTTAGTTTTAAGTTGTGCTTCCAACTGGGCATTTTTCTTGTCCCTTTACTTCCTTCTATGTGCTGCGAAGCTAATAATTAGGCCTCTCAATGTAGCCTTATAGGCCTACCATACCATGGCAGCCGAGGCTAAATTTTAGTGGTTACTCTGAAAAAAATGTGTCTGTTGCTGTCTTGACCAGATTATGAAAGTCAGGGTCCTGTAGGAGCAGGGGTCCAACCTCCAAGAGGTTGATTTTTGATGCCTAGTTGGGTTGATTAACAGTGTGAGTAGTAAAGGGGCGTGATCTGATAAGTATAATGGGGCGATGTAGGTGTTAGCCACCTTTGGTGTTACCCCTCCAGAAGTCGGCCAGTAGTCTAGTCTGCTGGCCATTGCTGAAGCTACTGAGTAGTAGATAAAGTGTTTCATAGCTGGGTGGTGTAGTCTCCACACATCTGCTGCTGGTACAGGATCAGCATGTCCAATAGGGCTCCATGTGAATTGGTGTGGGGTTCTGGTCTGGCATTGGACTTGTCCAACAGCTAGTCCATAGCAAAATTAAGATTTCTCCCCACCAAAATTCCTGGGTTATCCTGTGAGTGGTCTAGTAATTTTTCAGAGAGGGCATTAAAGAAGGCGGGGGCATCCTCACTGGGTGCATAGGTGTTTACCAATAATATGGGGCCCATTGGAGTGGCTAGCTTGATTATAACCCACTGACCCTTCGTATCTGCTTCATGGCAAACCTCTTACCATTTCAGTTTCTAGTGCAGCAGAATGAAAACCCCTTTGTTAGATTTACCCAAAGTGCTATGGAATTCCTTGCCCACCCATTCCCTTGCCAGCTTACAGGCCTCCTGGTTCTTTAGTTTTGCCTCTTGGAGAAAGGCTATGTGGCATTGAAGGCTCTTTAAGCATGCCAGTATTTTGTTACATTTCATTGGGGAGTTGAGACCTTGTATATTACAGGAAATAAAGTTTATAATAGAAATGATATCCATAGTCTCTAGTCAGGGCAGTCATAACTTTGTACATGATCATTAAGAGCCAGTCCTCAATCTAAGGCAAAGCCCTCCTGTGTCGGGTTCCTCTGGGTAAGGCAGGTGGAAGGGTATAATCCCACTCAAGGCGTGTGTCTGTGGTAACAATTGTGACCATAGCATATCTGTGTGGTGTGCACTGAAACCTATTTTCTTTTCCTATTTCCCTGATTTTAAATTTTTGGAGCCACTTACTGGCTCTTAAGGTCATAACTGGTTATTGTTCAAACATGCAATACTCAATGCAACTTTAAACTATCCTATAAACATCTAACAATGCAACAAAGAAAATTATACCATAGCAACATTTCATCTGGAGTAGAGGTAGGGTTCTGATTGTGGAATTGGGCTCCCTACCAACTTTGCAGGGCACTATATTCCCAGAGGTCCCCTTCAAGGGAAGGGTGTTAAATTGCAGGTATAACATACCAGCAGTTAGTAATGAGAGAGAATCCTCCACAGAGAGAAGGATAAGCCCTCCTCTGTTATGTCCATATGTTCATCCAACAACCAAGCTGCCCGAAGGTCAATATAAATGGAGATGCGCCACAAGAACTGAGGGAGGTGAGTGACCTGGTCAGGTTAGTTATGGTTAGCACTCCGTGAGGCATCTGGGGCTCAAGACTCCTCAGTCAGGGTAAGCTTGGATGGGGATCTGTGGATGAGTTCCCTAAGTGGGGGTGGGGCAGTGTGTTGATATGGTACAAGTTACCTGGGTGGGCATGAGAGCATGCATGAGCTGCACCCTCCCTCTCTTCTGTGCATTAGTCATGTGTCCAAGAGATTGCTGGGGTGCCATCTGTGGGCATATAATAGGCTGCTAATTTGGCAGCATTTTGGTAGGCTCTATCCATAGCAGTGATTACTCTTCATGAAACCTAGGCAGCAACCAGATGCGGTCAATGAATAGAATCTTGCTGCCCAATAATATAGCCCCTCATCGCATTGTAAGTGGGGACGGTTAAACATACAACATAAAGGAAAATAGAGGAGTGGTCCACCTATAAACATGAGCAACTGGCGTTCTGGCTACACCACTTCTGCCAATGTATTCCCCCTCCCTCCAACCAAGACTCACAGCGGTGGGATGCAAGAGGGGTTTACCTGAACCCTCGGCTGTTCTTCATAGGCACCTTACTCTACAAAAGACAGGAAAGACCCCCTTAATGGGAGAGTCAGCCCGTTGAGTCAGCACTCCAATTTGTCTAAGGAGTTTTCATCCTCAGATTCATTTTGTTGGATGCAGTCTGCCCTGTCATCTGGTAGTGGGGACTAGTCCCCTGGGTTAGTGATTACAGTTCCTTTTTGCCTGGATGAACTCTGTTGCCCCACTCTCAAGTCTGGGGGACTGGAGTTAGCTCTCTTAAGGGTTCATAATGGTTGCTTGTCTTGATGGGTGACCCCCAGGGAGCAGCTGCTGGCATCAGAGGGAAGAAATTTTCTTTGTCGGCAACGGGAGCATTCACTACTGGGTTGAGGTTTCCCTGGTGTATCACCTTTGGATTTCTTCTTGGGATGTCCTCTTGTAGCAGAATGCCAGGGTGCTTCCTGTTCTACCCCTTAAGCCATCTGGCAAGACACAAGCGTCTGCACCTCATGGCCCACCTCCATCCTTGGTGAGTTTTCTCTTAGGAAACAGCTGTTCGATGGAGGTGGTGCAGGCTTATAATGGTGGTCTTGAATGAATTTTTCAGCTTCGACTGGGCAACTGAAGGCAATGTACTCTCCATTAAAGTGAATATGTAATGTGGCCGGGTATTTCAGGGAGGTCTGTGTATTTATTTTTTTAAATTGCTGCTTGACCCCAGCATACATCCTCCTTCTATTTGACAGTTCCTGTGAGAAATCCTGGTACATTTGTATGCGGTGTCCATGCCATTGAAATGAGCCCTATTCTCATGCCCTCTGAAGGAAGTAATTTTTTCTCAGGGTATCGGAGGAATTTGCAAAGGATAGGTCTGGGTCTTTCCCCTGCTTGGGGGTGGGGGGCTATGGAATGGTGAGCCCTCTCAATCTCTGGGGCTGTACAGTTGTTGTTGTTAAGCAACTCTGGCAGGAGGATGCAAAGAAAAGTGTACATGTCCCTGCCCTCCGCTCCTTCTGGGACCCCCACAATCCTAATGTTCTTTCTCCTGGCATGGTTTTCTGTATCATCCACCTTGCTTAGTAAATACTGGATTTTGCTATCATGGTCTAGAAGGGCTCCCTGATGGGATTGCACTGATGCATCAAGGCACAGAGTGGTCTCTTCAGTTTGGACAACCCAGGTGGCAAGAGCAGTTAAGTCTGCGTTTCTTTTATTGGCTACTGTTTTTAGGTCATTTCTGTCCAACAATATTTTGTCTTGCTTAGTCATGATTGTCCCCAAATTAGTAGCTGAATGACTTGCCTAGTGCAGTAGATAGGACCCACGTTTAGGAGCAGTCGCCATCATGTGTGGGCTGGCATGGCTGTAACACTTGGAGCTTCTCGCAGGGTTTCAGAAAATCAAGCAGCCCATCTGGCAGGGCCGATACCTCATTGCACTGTGCTGATTTTTAAAAGTCAAAATAATCCACGCAGGTTGCCCGATACTGCTTTGTTCAGTATTAGTCTGAAGCAGGAGGCATCGACTAAAGTTTAATGGAATGTGAACTAGCCGTTTGCAGTCGGGACAGTTAGTAGATCCTCAGGATGTTCTCTGTGGCTGGATGCTGAAGATTTACATTGCCACCATTGCACTCCACTACTTAGTCATTTTGAAGGAAAATATGGTCAACTAGAGAAAATGAAAGTACTCTGTATGTTCAATTGAAAATGGTTGGTGAAAACCAGCATGTGAGTGAGGTTTTCTGTTATAAAATCAGAACTGTGCTTCTCATGCTGCTGGCTTCACCCAACCAGGACCTACAGTGAGGATATTTTTGCCTCTGGGGACCAACAGTGAGAATACTTTGATATTCTCACTGTAGGACCTGAGGTCACAAAAATATCCCTGACACTTGTCACAAAACATCCTCACAAGTGTTGGAGAAATATATTTATGTAATGCTAGTGAGACTAAATTATGGCAAATATTTTCAATATCTAGAGGGTGGTCAGACCTAAAGTGAGGATATCACATTTTTCCTTACTGTAGGTCCCCCATACCAGCATTTGTCATTGAGATATCCCCACTTGGAATGACACTCAAGCACAGTTCTGTGGGTGCTCGATTGTCAATTTTTTTCGCATTCAAACCCATGTTACATTGAACTTCTGAACTTTCACGTTACATTTCCATATTTACATTACATATCTGAACAATCCACCCCTTTCAGCCAGCCATCCTTTTATTCTTGACTTCTCCAGCCTGGGTATGTAACCCAATTCCCTTCTGCATTCCTATGTCCATTGGACTCTCTTCCTCTTTGGAGTTCAGGTGTCGCACCCAATGCCACCTCTGCTCCTCTTCACCCTAAGAGAATATTTTACTCAGGTGCCCGACCTAGTTGGGTGTTGACCCAGTCTGTGCCTGCACTAGTGGCAACCCATCCCTTGTGCCTCCCCTGCCCCTTCCACCCCTATTTCCACTAGAGCATCTCCGGCTCCATGATGGAAAGTGCACTTTTTCCCCAGACCTCTGTTCTTGACTTCCCACTGCTCTATTGCTTCATCCAATTTGTAAACAAAGCAATTCCCACTTCTGAAATGTGCACCCCATCATGCCTATAATCCCTGGGTCTGTTGTATGCGATGGCATACATTATGTAAATTCCCCCTATAACTTTAATAAATGAGATGCCATCCTCCTGTTCAGCCTCTTTCTAGCCTACTCAATCATCTTGACATCCCTGGCCTGTCTCTAGACTCTTCTTGGGATAACCTCTGATCTGGCTATCTTAATCCTTGGCCACTATGCCTGCACTATGCCTTTATCCCTCTGAATCACTAATAATAAATCTACCCAAGGCCATTCTCTCAAATTGTTACCCACCCCCCAATGCAAAAAAAGCAAATCTGGTTTTGATGCTCTAATTTTTTGTTCCTCCAATAGAGGTAATAGTTGACTCCAATGCATGCTCTATATGCCTTTCCAATGAAGCCTGGCAGAATCTGTTGCTCTCTGAAATTGTCTCCTGCTTGGCATACTTGCTGCTTGCCTCTCAGACCAGTAAATGAACGAGTGCCCCATGATCCAAACCATCCTTCTGCACCCCACAGCTACAAAAAACAGAGTAAATCAGCCCATACTCCCATATATATTTTTTGTAGCAGGTCGAAATCCATCCCCCCCACCCATTTCTGTTTTCTGTTTACTGCGACTTCCTCGGTGCGCTTGAAATGAAAAAAAGAAATGGTTGCATTCCTTTGATCTTGCTGCGTTTGGAAATAGTCTCTATTTCATGCACAGCTGGCTCTTGACTTTCCGCTACAGTGGTGTGTCACTGGCATTACTCGAGCCAGTGATCTGGTTGCTAGGGAGGGCCTATCCTTCTACCAGTTTTTTTTCCCACTTTCCTCCAGTGCTTCTGTAAGCATTTTCTTGCACTCATTATATTGCTCTTCTTTCAGTCACAACAATTCCCACAGATGTTCCAAGGCATCCTGCTGTGGTTCTGCAGTTTCTACACATTGAAAATAGGTATCAGTAGCTGCCCCAGTTTGTACCTTAGGGGTTTTGATCTCCATTTCTGTAGTTTCACCACTTTGCATTCCTCCTTCAGGAGCTCCATCAGTATAAAAAAACCTTCAGTCTCTTGCAATTTGGTGACTGAGGAGATCAGTTCCTCAGTCTCTTGCACTTCCATCTTGCTAGGGATCCTCAGACAGAGTGACTGGGCTCTATCATTCTGCTCACAGGAAGTCAAGCCTCCTCCTGGAAGAGTAGGGGAATGTTCCTAGTGTCCTGGCCAAATTTCACCCATTCACTAAAAATACTACCAACAGCTTAATCTGGTTCAGTGTCAGTTGACATCCATCTGTATCCTCTTCCCCCAGGATGAGGCTGAAAATAGGCAGAATTGTCTAGTCCTCCTTTCCCGGCAACATATACTAGATAAAATAAATAAATAAAGGTGCTGATTAACATGACTAGACAAGAAAGAACATTACAAAGAGTACCACTGTATATGCTTCCTCTGTTGGCTATCATAAGACCCTGCAGTGTGGCTTTTCACAGTTATGCATATGATGCCCTGCTGGATGTGTCAACTGCTCCTCACAAGTGAGAATTAGTGCTGGTATTACTACCGTGTCTTTTGGAAATCAGTGTTTGGATGACATCCAACTGGCTGCTGCTCATCTCTAGTAAGACAGAACTGCTGCTGGTTGGCCTTGATTGGCAGGTGTCAGTCCTGCAATGTAATTAATAGCTCCTCATGTTTGATGGAGTTTAACTTAAAGTTAGTGTAGAAATGTATAGTCAGGATGTAGTCCTTGATGAATAGCTCTCATTTGAGTCTCCAGTTTTGGACTACTTTAGGGTCTGCTTTTATAATCTTAAAAATATATTCAGACTTTTCCTCTGTTTTTACCCTGCTTATATGCAGAACCAAATGTAAGCATGCATACATATCATTGAGGCTAAACTATTGTATTCTACAAGGGCTTGTCTGGTAGTCAAATCTGGCACCTATAGCTCATCTAGAATGCTGCAGTGAAGCTTCTGACCTCTGCCTAGAGGTCAGATTATATTACTTCCTTGCTAGAGGCTCTGGACTATCTATAAAAGTATTATATTGATCACAGGGTTCTTGTGTTGACTTATAAATTCCTAAATGGATTGGACCTGAATATATCTGCAGTCTGATTCGCTACATGTTAGTTAGAATGATGAGAGCCATGAGCCGGGGCTGCTTTGTGTACCATTATGAAGCTTGAAAACCACTGGTGACCAAGCTTTTGTGGAGGATGGCCCCTCATGTGGAACTCACTTTCCCCAGGCCTCCAACTCTCCCCATTGCTAGGCTGCTTTAAGATTAAGTTGAGTAAAATGCAAACTTTCCTGAGGGCACTTGAGAAAACAGTTCTAACCACTATCATGGTGTGAAAATTATTGTACTGTGTAAGTGTTTATGTATGCAACATACATTTAAAATGTAGTTAAATTCTTTGTTATTCCAGTCCCTGCATCCCTTGCATGCTGTATGTATGAAGCACAGTAAATATAACCATCTTGTTTTGTCACTGTTAGGCGCACTGATTGTATGGAAAAAATATCTTACTAATCAATGTTCTATGACCTTAGGGCATACTACATACCTTGGTTATGCAGCTTAATAGCAGCATTGTCAGTAATCTACCCTCCTGCCTTTAGTGCAGAAATTTATGAAGCTGGACTCATCTGCAAACTGTACAGAATTGTACGGTACGAATGCTCCAAAGCAGATGCATAGACACCAGTAGGCATTAACATTACTGCAGCCACATGCATGGTTACTAGGGTTGTGACTAATAGTCAGTCTTGACTGAAGTGTACCAGCCTGTCCTAAGAAATGCCTATGTCCTGATTTTTGAGGCTAAAAACCTTATTTTCTGCCAGACTCTTCAATCCTGGACCAGAGTGCTTTCCTTTTGATTTTGATTGTGCTATTGGCAAATAGCATCTGCCTCACTAGAGTGCACTCTGTTTTAATAACTTTCAGTACAAACCATTCTACATCTGTTGTGGAGACCTTTGTCCATGAAGGGAAGGAAACTAAGGTGGCCATCACATTTCTGACTGACCATGGATGCTCTTTACTCAGTCAGGGTGGCTCTGTATATTGTGAGTCTATGGGTTTTGTGCCTAGCCATGCTGTGCAGAATGCAGAATTGTGCTCACAGAACTTCTGTGGAATGGTGATTCCACTTCTGAAATTGTTTTGTGATATCTTATTGAAAGCCACAGAATTTTGAAAATAATTTCAAAGTTAACCATGGAACAAAAATGTGTTTGATACCCCATAAACCTGGTCTTGTAGGATTTCAGAGAAGGTGGCAGGCTGCACACTATGACTGCTGAGGAGGAGTTGCAATAGTACGATCTGTAATGGTGCTTTTTGAAAGAAATAATATGTATACCACCATTGCCTGAGTTTTGCAGACCTTTCCAGGAGAGCTTGTGTCAAAGTCTTTCCTTGGCGGTATTTTTCTTGTCTTATTCTCTCTTGCAGCTATGAAGAAAACACATAAAGGCTGGACTCTAGGTGAGTAATGACAGAACCAAAGATGGTGGTAGGCTGGATGAGAGTGGAGGAGAAAGCCCTTATGAAAGGCTATAACAACGAAATTATATTGTTACTATTATTACACCACCAAGTGGACTGCATGTACTCTGAGTAAGATGAAGCAAGCAGAGTTCAAGTTAAGTTCATCGAATCAAAGCTGGTGTCAGCATTTGTATTAAATTTTACTAAGTGAAGCAGACATCGAAGTAAAACTGAAATTAACAATAGGGAGTGACAGTGGGGTTTTCAAGGATAACATGAACCCCAAACCCAAATCGGAATCTGGAACTACAAGCTAACTGCTTTGGGGAATGTATTCTATATTTCTATTTCTTTTATTTTTTCTTCTTTCCTTCTTTTATGAAACTTTCTTTTTCTCTTTTACTTTCATTTGTGAAGTTTAAGTGACATTAAAGGGGCTAACTTGTGAGGAAGTAGCTTAGAGCAATGTGAGAACACCCAGGGGAGATAATTATTCAGGCTTGAATAACTATTTAATTAAAGAACAGATGTCTAAATAAGTTTTTCTTTTTATCTAAATCTTTGGGGGTTTAACATAATTGTTAATATAAATTTAACTCATTCTGGGTTCCAGATTTTTGAATTTGTGTCAGTCAGCTCAGGTGATACCACACTTCACCTGCCTATTCTCTTAAAGTGCATGCATGGCATCTTCACAAGACAACTGACTCAGACGTTGAATACCCATCACGCAAAAACAAATGACTGCCCGAGATAAACAGTCCTTTATATTTTTACACGTATTTTACTTATTCTTTTTGAGCTGTTATCGAGCTTTTGCATTGTTCTTCCTTCGAGTTTTTGAGCTATTTTATCAAGTTTTTTAACCACATTTTCATATATTTTGTGCCTATTTTGAAAGTCTTTTGGAGCACAAGCCACCTTATATACAAACAAATCAGGCCATGGAAGATTGAGGAGATCAATAGAGCCAGTCAGTGGCCGTCGGTGGCTTGAAATATTTTATCCGGTAGTTTCAGCCCTAAGAGTGAGAGATGACCTTTGGTAGAGAGGAAAACATACTTTTATCTCTCTGGAGTGTTTTCCCTCTGCAATCTCCTTAAATCAAAATGGGGAAGAAAACAAGTAAGTGATTGTAATCCTTGTTTTTGATGCAGCACATCATCTTTTTTTCTTAAAAACTAATGATTTTAGAAATGTTAGCAAGTTCATAACTCAGTTTCTAAAAACCATCAATAAAACTAATTACTACATGCTAATTTTTGTATAAGGGCAAGGAGGTGAATAGTGGAGAAAATATCATGGAGGGTTGGTTATTTAATCATTGACACATTTTTACAGTACTCTGTACTTGCATTTGGCATTTAGACCTCATAGAGGAATCTAAACCCTCAAGTTCATCTAACTATGTTTTTTCTTTATTCTTCTGTATAGTAGTTATATTTTGTCTTTTTTGTCTGTTTTTATTTTAACTGCTGTCTTGCTTACGAACTCAACTGAAGTCCGCTCTAAAGAACATTACAGGATCTAACACATTTGGTAAGGCCCATCATAGGACAGCTACTGGTCAATCATCGGATTCACATATTTGGTACAAGCAACGGAGATAGTGGATGCTCTTATAGTTTTTCCAGTACAGTTGAAAATTACACTGCTGATACCAAATAAAGTTCTGAGGAAAGAAAGAGAGAAAGAAAGAAGAGTGGCTGTTTGAAAGAACTCAGTGGGGAACAGAAGGGGAGCAGAAATAAATAACCTGGGACAAAAACTGACTTGCCCATAACATTTTAACATTTTAAGGACAGTTTGTTTCATATAATCAATAAACATAGGAGGCAGTATAGCACAATGGGTTAAGGCTCTGAGCTGCAGATCTGGAGACCTGGGTTTGAATCCTACAGTCACCTAGGTGCATACTGTGTGATCCTGAGCAAGTCACTTAACTTCCTTGTCCTCCCAGGTCACATCTGGAAACAAGCTCCGGCTTAGTGTGCTACTCCTGGTTAAACAATGTTCCCTTTCCCAAACAATGTTCCCATTGTGAGATCTCATCCTGAATTATATAACCTTTTTGAAACTGTTTTTTTTCTGCATTGTATATTTAAAGAATAAAATTGTAAACCACAAGCAGTATAAGTTGTATCTATAGCCACATTTATAAATTCAATTAGACTATAAAAATGCATATCGCAAGGTTCCATTCTGGGTCACCGCTATTCTCAAGTTATATTAATAGGATCGATACTACCATCAAAAAGGTCCAAATACATCTATCTGTGGATAACACAGTGCTCTATGTCAGTGGAACTTCCCTTGATGTGGCGTGTACAGATCTCCGGGATGAATTCAATCTGCTGCAGCATCAGCTTCTAAACCAGAAGTTACTTCTGAATGCAAAGAAAACAAAAGCAATGGTCTTGTCGCCTTTTCCCAAATCATCAAACCTGGCCACGGCTGGGACAATCCCTTTGATTACTACGATCCTTGGTGAACAACTGGAGTACATAACTAAATTCAAATATTTGTGGGTATGGCTCAACAATAGACTCTCCTGCCTAGGATATATAGAAGAGCTGATAAAGAAACTTTGAGAGAGGCTTGGCCTCTTCTTTAGGATTAAAAACCTCCTCCCTAGGGATGACAAAGTGAGACTAATCCAAACCACCTTTCTTTCCTTATTAGATTATGCTGACTTCTTTTATAGTTATGAGCCCACCGGCACACTCTCCAAACTTGATATGCTCTACCATAGAGCCCTAAGGTTTATAACGGGTCTCCCCTACTCCACCCACCAATGTTTGTGGCATACTGCAGTAGGTTGATCTTCTATTAGCTTCAGATGACAGAGAAATGCCACTTTCAGGACCTATAAAGTCATCTTAAACAAACTGCTCCACTATATATCCGACTGCTTAATGTTATGTACTCTAAGTAAGTATGCTCTGAGAAGTGCCTCTTACATCTCACTGAAGGTATTCAAGGCCAGATCTCACTTTGGCTGGGTATATATTAGTCATGTGCCACCTCAAATGTGGAATAAGCTGCAAAAAAACCTGAAAATAAAGCACCCCATTAGCTTATAGCAGCTTTCAAAATATTATATTTGCATCATAATAAGGAATCCTGTGTTTGCTACCCCTGAATCCAGGGTCACCTATCTCTATGAAGCACCCTAAATACCTCTCACTTCTGCCTCCTCCTGGTCTTAGTTCTCATCTACTCCTTGGTCCCCTCTCTCCCCCCTCCCCACCAAAAAACGTAATTGCATCCTTCCCACTACTTCCATTCCTGAAACCTGGTTCTGGTTTTGATTCTACTTTCCCCTACTCCCTGCCCCCACTGTACTGTTCCTCTTAATAGATTATACCACACAATTCTGCATTTGTGGACTATCAATCGCTATCCACTATCTCTTCCCACATCCATCCTTCTCCCCCTCCCTACATCCCTCCCTCTGATTTCCTCCTTCATCCTCTGAATTTGTTCCTCTGGGGGATCTGGATGGAACACCTTTTGTTATTGTCCCATATCTATATCACAGTTGTTTTATATGGCATGGGGTCATAATGTCGCAAGACATTATGCTGCATGGCTAAATCGTGCTGCAATACAGCGACTTTGTGCCATGTGTTAACTCTTTTTCCATAGGGGCCTCTGCCTCACACCAACGGACTCCCCACTAAAGATTCTCAGCTCTGGGGGTCCAACTCTGGAGCACACAAAGTGATGAAAAAAATTAAATGTCTGGGACCAGGAATCAAACCCAGTCCCAGACACAGTGCCTGGGTTCCTGCTGGTGTGGCTCTGTCCAGTGAGCCATGGCAGCTGCTCGGTGGAACCCACTCACAGCAGAGGTCTTATCCTCTGCCTGGGAGTGTGTGAATGGTGCAAAACCATGCACAGCGGTATACATGGCATTGCACCATTTGCTGTCCTAGACAGCGCTCTTTCGAGTTAGCTATAATGTCGTATGCTATTAAGTGTACGACATTATGACTCGGTGGGGTTTTGTATATATCTGCAACACTGTTTGTTGTGTACATATTGCTTGATTGTATAATATTGTAGTACTTTAACATGCAATAATAACTGGCTCCCCATTTTTCCCATAGGGAAACCGTGGCATAATTTGCCGTTATAAAGGAGCATTTATAACGGCAAACACGTGCACAATTTCTCTTACTCTGCACATGTGCCTGCTAGAGTTTGCCGCTTGCCTGCTCACTGAAAAGTGAACTGCCGTCCACCACAGTAACTCAGCAGTAAGTTAAATAATTTTTTTTTTAAATTTACAGGGACTAATGAACACCACAGACCCCTTTTTAAATCTGGCACCATCACCCAACAATAAAATGGAAACGGAGTGCAGTCCCCAGCCAGAAACTCAGCTATTTTATATAATTGCTGTGGCAAAAAATGGGAGCCAGCAATTACATAAAATAAAATATGGTGTGTTATGTGTAAACTCGAAGTTTACACATACCCTCGGGGTTAGATGCTTGCACAACCCCCTCAAGCTTCGCTCTTGGGATTTATGTAGCATCTAATCCCTCAGGTGTGTGTAAACTTCTCATTACACACACCACCCCATACTTTATTCTCTATTTGATTCGCACCTGCACTGTCTATGAATTTTGCCATTCATGCCAGTGTATTGTAACTGTTGTATTTTAAACTTGTCTGCTTGTACTTGTTCATCCCAGATTTAACTAGAAAATGAGCTTTGTTCAACGGTGTCCACCTGGTTAAATAAAGATTTTGATTGATTGATTGGTTGAAAAATAAGAGGGCAGAAGGAAAGGGATATGAATCATACACAAAGGTGTAAACTAAATTCAGAACAGATGGATGTGGTAAGACAGAAGGGTAGGTGGAAAAAGACAAACACTAAGAACAAGAAAGGATCTGAGACTATAAGTATAAGCCTAAATTACAATAATTTAAAGGGGAAAAACATATGTAAGCAAAACCCTGATAAGGCAGGAAGATAAGTAACTATTGATAATTGTGTCTGTACCTGTACACTACAAACAAAAAGAATAATAATACAGTAGACCAGAGCCAAATCTTTCTGAGCAAGAACAAAGATCTGATGTCAAAACTGCCACTACTCTACAACAAAATCTCCCAGATACTCCACCGTTAACCCCACAGGAGGAACAGGTTGACATAATCTCTCTGAATACATCTATTGATTTTGAATGGGAACCTTTTCCTAACTCAGTAACAAAAATAGAAAATATTTACACATTGTTAGAAAATTCATTAGAAAAGTCCCCTCTTTTCAGAGAAGAAGCTTCCTCTGACCTCACCTCTCAAAAGAATTTCCAATATTCTGTAAAAGAATCAGATTTGGTGGCAAATTATCCAACTCATTTCATTCCAAGATTGATAATAGCTTTAAAGTACCCTCGTATGACAAATCTTCTGCTACTAGAACAATTGTACATCCTCGAGATGAAGTTACATTGGAGAAATCCACAAAGCATTAATTAAAAATGTATTCAAGGAACTATTCAAGTTTGAATTAGGATCTGAGGTTGATTCAATGATTCAAGGACCTTGAGATAGCTCCAGGTATGCCTAAACAGACTCCCCTTTGACAGGATGGATTGAATTGATAAAAGCTAAGAAAAAGAAAAGAAAGGAGAAAACACAACAGAACACTCTGATTATACCTCTATGCCTTCAATTTCTAAGGATATGGGTCCTGCTCCTGGTGCTCCACCCCATCCTCCCCTCCCTCCCTTCTACTTTAAGTCTGTCTCCTACAAAGAAACCCAGAAGCTTCTAGTAGGTCTCTCCCCTTACTCCAGTGCTGGGCACGACAATCTTCTGCCCAAACTGCTAAACCTTGGGGCCCCCTTCTTGGCCCACCTGATCTCCCATATTCTAAACTCCTCACTCACGACGGGGTCTGTCCCTCCCATTTAGAAGGTGGCTCATGTGACCCCGTCCTCAAGCATGGCAATCTCAAATTACTTAAGAACTATTGACCCATAGCGATTCTATCCGCAGTCAAGAAACTGCTCAAGAAAGTAGTGGCCTCCCAGATTGACCTCTTCCTCCAAACCTTTGGCCTTCTCTCCCCTGAGCAGCATGGGTTCTGAAAAGGACATAGCACGTCCACTGCCCTAGCACAAGTTACCTCCAACATTAGAACTGCGACTGATCAAGGCAAACTCAAGGGGGCTGTCTTCATAGACCTGTCCAAGGCCTTCGACTTGGTCGATCACACCCTCCTGGGCTCTGCTCTCCAGTCTTTTGGTCTCTCCCCCCCGGTCCTAGCCTGGTTCTCTAACTATCTCTTGGGTAGGAAACAGTACATGAGGCTCCAAAATGCCATATATGTCCTATCACCAGTAGCCTGTGGGGTACCTCAAGGGTCAGTCCTTGGTCCCCTCCTGTTTTCCCTCTTTATAAACCAGTTGCCCTCAATACCAGCCTTTGGACAAATTACCCTATATGCCGATGATATGGTGCTCCTTGCCAGTTCACAAAGTATTGATGACATTAACTATGGACTCAACTTGGATTCGGTCGCATCCAATCCTGGCTGAAGGCAAGTAAGCTGGTCATCAACCTTCAGAAGATGCAGGCAATGTTAATCGGTTCCCTTCCCAAGGCGAGAGTATGCCCGGCTGTTCTCAGAGTCAATGGCACTGACGGCACCCCTGTGAAGGTGGTGGAATCGTTCAAGTACTTGACCCACAAATGGATCTCAACCTGCACATACTTAACTCCTGTAAGACAAGCAACTGCAAACTAGGACTTGCGTACAGAGCAAAAAGTTTCCTCACCCCAGCTGCTAGACTTGCCCTGGCAAAAGGGGTCTTCCTCCCCTCACTTTGTTATGGGCTTACCTCCTTCACAAATGCCTCCAAAGTCTGGCTTTCCAAATGTGACACCTCATATAACAACACATGTCGGTTCACCCTATCAGCCCCTCGTCTCACCCATCGGTGTTTACTTTACTGTAGACTGGGTTGGCTTTCCCCAAGCAACCATCACTCATTCGTTATGGGCAACTTTACGGATAACATCATCCGATCATCTACTCCTCCAGCACTTGCTGACCTCCTCCAGCCTGTCCCCTCTGGCTATCAGTTGAGGTCCACTGAATCCCAGGTGCTGATGGTTCCAAAGACTCACTCCCTTGTGGGAGATCAAGCATTTTCAGCTCTTGCCCCAAAAACCTGGAACCTCCTACCTCCTCACGTAAGAACTGCCCCCACCCACAGTTGCTTCAGATCCTCCCTTTGGAATTACTTAAAACAAGCCTCAAGCTGCCTCAATCCCTGTAGTCCTCCTCCCCTCCGTGAAGTGCCTGAAATTAAAAAAGAATCTTGCTGCGTACGTGCACTTATCCAAAAATAAATAACAAATAAGTAATATTCACAAATATTGTTGCTGCTGACACTGGCTTTAATTTTTCCTGGCTGCCCTCCCTGGGTTGCTCTGCCTCATACTGAACTGCACTAAAATTGTTCTCTGCCTGTTACCTGACTGTAGTTGATTGCTTATACCTGTCTGTACCTTGCCTGACAGTTGGTCCCAAGCCTTTGTTCTTTGTTTCGGCTGGTCCTTCTTGCTTGTATTCTGACTGTACCTTTGTGTAACTTGATGCTAGCCTTTGTACTGTTACTGCTTGTATCTCTGTAACTCTTCTGGGTTGCACCTGAAAATAGGCACATGACTGTCTAGTGTGCTTACCTGGTAAACAAAAGCTAAATAAATAAATTAGGTAAATTAGAAACCGTAAAGAATTCAGGAAAGGAGACGTGCAGTTTGGATACCATGAATAACAAAGAACAGGGGAGAAAGAAAAAAGCTAAAAAAAAAAAAAAAAAAAGACAGGAGAAAATAGATAAACATGGGCACTGGAAAATTTAAAGATCTGACTGCTCAGGTGTCCCCCCAGGGATCCATCCTGGTCCCCCTACTTTTCAGGTTGTTCATGAACACCCGTCCAAACTCTCACTCTGAACAAATCATCCTCTATGCAGATAGTACTGTAATTCTTGCCTCTCACAAGGATCCTTAGCCTGTACAAGACAACCTTCAGCTTGGCTTCACATCTGTTGAAAATTGATTTTCAAATTACAACCTGGTCCTCAATCATAAAAAAACAAAGTCTATGATGTTCAGCAGCTCTCATAACAAACATAAACTGCATCTCCTATCCATCAAAACCAGCCATGGAGTCACCCTGAAATATGTTCAAGCCTTAAAGTACCTTGGGATCACCCTTGATCTTCATCTAACTTATGGTGCCTACATTGACTATGTAGCCAAAGCAGCAAATACTCGTCTTGGCCTTCTGTACCGGCACAGGCAACATCTTACCCCAGAAGCCCTGACAGTCACTGTTCAGAGCTCTGTTATTTCCATTGTTGACTATGGGCTTATTATTTATGGCTCTGCCTCTGCAACCATTCTTAAACACATTTTCACCTCCCTCAATAAGGCCTGTTGGCTACTTACTGGATCTCACCACCTCACGCATACATGCGACCTCTATGCACAAACTGGATGGCTGCAACTCACCTAACCTGCACTATGGCAAAGAAAATAACTATGGGCCTTGGACCCCCAGGAATCTGTGTACTCCTTTACCCTAGCAATAACCTCTGCACAACCAGGGGGTCAGAATCTCAGCTCCTGCAGGTTCCTTACTGTCGTACCTCACAAGGTTAAATATCTTTTGCCTGTAGGGTGCCTAGCTGGCTAAATGGGCTCAACAGTTTCATCTCCTCCACTCCCACACTTGGCACATTTAAATCAAGGCTCCACCTCTCTCTCACTGTCTCTAGATCCTGTGCCTGCCACAACTAGCTAACTCCGTGAATATTTCTTGTACCTCATGCAGCTGTCTCTCTCTCTCCTATTAGCACTTGGCCATCCCTTAGCATGCACTTCCTCTTGTAATGTCAACGACAATGCCTCTGGCTGTTCTACTCCCCTTGTTCCCCCCTCCTGTCTACTCTTCCCTCTCACGTGTCCCTTATCTCCTCTGCGCCTCATCCACTGTCACTTAGTAACCTAGCCACCAAAACTTATTTTGTTTATCAGACACTTTATAATTTTGTGTTTTGATTACATGTACTGTTTTTCTGATACTGTTGTCACCTTGTATTATGTATAGAATTGCAACTGATGTGGAACCTTTGTAAAAGAGCCCTGGCTCAAAAGTGTTATAATCCTAGACCTAAATAAATGAAAAAAAAATAAGACATAAAAACCCCACATGAAAATCAAAAATAAAATGACTAAGACAGATGAGAGGGGCTACGATCAAAGCAGAATAAAAAAATAGAGAAGGTTATAATAGATAAGGAACAAAGCAATGGATTACAGCAAGATGAAGTCATTCAGGTAAATATAACAAATGGACTAGAAACATGTAAAGCAGACAAATTGTTGGCTGATAGAGTTGGACTAGATATTGATCAACCACAGCCTATAACAAAATTGCTCCAGGAAAAAATAGACAATTTTAATAGTGGAAATGATGTGCCCGAGGATGGACATATTGCTAGGTTACAACATTTTTGAATAGTAAATTAGGAGTCATTAACAAAACAGTACACACTTATGTTTTGCGAAGCTGAGAAACAAAATGATGAATGACAGAGCACATTAATGAAGTGTTTGTTACAAACTGAATGAAGTGCAAGCAATAAGACTGTGCTATAAAGGGATACTTTGGGCTTATAGGGAACAGAGATACTCAAACCAGGGCACATAGTATTTGCTGTGTGTGATAAACTCATATCATTTGATACTTTCATCATCACACAAGTTAGACAGTATGGGTACACTACTTTGTAACTTGTCAGAAATTGAAATAGACATGGGAGATCACGTGATGCAGAGTGCTGAGTAGATGCTCCTCCGCTAAGCTCCTGCCTCCCGAATACAAAATCGTCATTTAATATCTTTAAATTTCATCTAACTCCTCTGCTTAAGAGTTTTTCCTGTCTCTGAACAGTGTGTGCTCCTGTATTGGGTTCCTGTGTGGTAAATGGAGGCTTACATGAAGAAAGGCCCCGCAGAAACATACTCCCCCGCCACCCCCGAGAAGGTCTCGAAGAAATCCCGAGCCTCGAGTGGCCCAGACAAACCGGAACCTGCGTGTCAAGCTGGGGACCAAGAACCCCTAACACTTAATAGATTCTTAGAGGAATTTAAACCATTCCAGGAGGAGATGAAAGATATGGCAACCGACCTGAAGTCCCTCTCCAGAAAGATAGAGGAAGTCTCCATGACAGTATCGGACAACACTGCCAGAATATTTTCTATCGAGAGAAAATTGAAAAGCCTGGATCCTGAGCTCCTACTAATGAAACAAAGGCTGTCTTGACTAGAAGCAAAACTCGAGGATCTGGAAGGCTATAGTTGGAGAAATAATGTGGTAATCCTCGGGCTGCTGGAAGGGGAAGAAGGCCAGAATACCGTAGTCTTTATTCAGAAGTTGGTAGAAAAAGTCACTGGTCCCTCTCCCTTTGGCCCAAACTACATAATAGAATGGGCCCACTGATCTTTACGACCAAAACCCCCACCTGATGCACCTCCTCGCCCCATCATATGCCACTTTCTCAACTATCTGGAAAGGCAGCGTTTCCTACAGAAAGTCAAGGCCCTGCAAGAAGTCAGATGGGAGAAGGTGAAGCTGAGAATTGCTCAAGATATCACTGGTTTGGTTCGATTGAAATGGAAAGCCTTCCACCCGATTGTATCCAAGATAATAGCAGTGGGATTAAAGTTCAGGATGGGGTACCCAGCGAAATTACAAGTCTCTGTAAATATCTCATGGCTTAATTTCGAGGATCCTGATGCTGCATTACTAAACCTTAAGTCGGCGTTGCCAGACCTGTTTCGCACTACCTGAGAAGGCCTCCTGATCTTCAGGGCTCACTGGAACTTCAGAACAAACTGTTGTTTGGATCTTTGTGTGGACAGTGTTCTTTCTAGAGACAGATTTCACTCGACTTATGCTCTCTAATAGAACTGGTCTACTAGTAGAGGTTCAACTTTACTTTTAACAGGCCCTGGCCTGTTGGTGGGAATAGTGTTACAGGGAGAGTTTTGGGGAGGCTGCTGCGGGGTTTGCTTTGGACTGCATCTGATATAACATCGCTTGCTCAGTATCCAGGGGGAACACACAGGGCTAGGTCTTGAGTTATGCCTCCTGTTTAGTCTTTACAGGATGGGAACTCAGATTTTCGAGTGATTCCGGGCCTTCAGGGTGCCTTTGACTGGTGGGCTGGATCAGGTAATGTCCACAAGAGGGCATGGCTCGCCCGTTTAATGCAACTCTGGTCATCCAGCCTTGAGAGGGACTGCTTTCAGTTATTAAGTCATGCTGGTTTCGTAGGGGGGGTTTCTCAGAACTAGGGGTATGCAACCCCTAGGTAGTTACTCCCACGGGTTTTCCATCTCTGGATTTTGTTTCACTTCTCATCCGGATCTGTTTTTTCAGGTTTTTATCTCGATGATGGGCTCACCCCTCCATGTTAATTTTCGCTCTGGTTCTGGTTCATGAGGTAGTTCCCTGTGGGGAACAAACTTTTTTCAACTCCTTCTCAAGACTCGAGTGACATTTTTTCACATTCACATTTATGGCATTTAGTTCTATTTCTCTCTCTTGTTCATTAGTGGATTCACCAGCAGATGTTTGTAGGCCCTGGAAGCCTGAGACCACTCATTGACACTAAGCCCTCAGTACTGCAGATTATTGACTGCTTTGTATTTCGAACTATAAGGGCGATAACTTGCAGGGGATACGATCGGGGGTGGGAGGGGAGGATAAGATCCAGTGCTGTGCTAAGCGTTGCTTTGCGACAGTGTGGGGGGTTGGGAGGGGAGAGGGTTACGTGCTCTTGTTGGGGGTGGGGGTGTACTAGAGGGTTTGAATTGGGGCTTCCTGCAGGGGGGGCTGGGGTGGTGGGAGGGCCTTACAGCAGCAATTATTTGTGTTACACACCCAGAGTGCAGGGCTGAATCTAGTACCCTTAGAATCCTTAAGTAGATGGCTAAGGAGGTGACTTTTGCAACATGGAACGTCAAGGGGATCAGGAAAAAATCTAAACAATGCCAGGTTCTCAAACACTTAAGCCTTTTATGTACTCAGGTTACTGTCCTACAGGAATCGCACTTACTAGAAACAGAAGCTCTGGCAAGTGAGGCAACAAGAGGGGATTTGCTATGAGACGCAAGGCTCCTCAAGCAACTGTGGGGTTATGATCATCATTAACAGGGGCATTCCATTCATCTTAACTCATACTATCAGGGACCCTGAGGGTAGGTTCATTTTAGTTATAGGTACTCTCTGGTCAATACCTCTGCTATTGGGCAGTATATATGGTCTCAATGCTGATGACCCCGCTTACTTCATGAGACTTATAAATTCAATCCTGCCTTTCCTTCCCATAAGGATTATCCTGGGGGCAACTTTAACCAAGTTGCAGATTCCAATATTGACAGGTCGAGAGGCATATTGGGGGGGATTTCCCCAGGCCAGAGGGCTTTTAGAGAATTACTGGATCAATGCAGGCTCTGTGATGTTTGGCGTGTCTTAAATCCTTATTCCAAGGAGTTCACATTCAGGTCTTTGGTACATGGTTCACAGTCCCGTATTGACTACATATTCATTTCTCAGATTCTTCTGCCCGGGGTTAGGTCCTCGTCGATACAGCCTGGCCCTGTCTCCGATCACTCTCTGGTGCTGTGTGATCTCTCAATTCAAGATGTGTCCGAAAGAGAGACACGATGGAAGCTTAATGATCAACTGCTTAAAGATTCTAACTATTGCAATACCATAAGGGAGCACATTGAGGCCTTTTTTCTGTCCAACCCTTTAAATAGTGCAAAACCAGATATTATATGGGGGTCTTCAAGGCTTACATGAGGGGAGTTCTCATTGGCCTCTCGGTGGCTAGGAAAAGAGTTAGGGAGAGAGAATTACTGTCCCTGTTATCCCAAATTCGGGTTATGGAATCCAATGTCTCGGTTAACTCCTCGGAGGAGGACAAGGTGAGGCTCCTAGGGTTGAGAGACAAATATTTAGAACTACTGCGAGAAAAGGCAGAGTTAGCTATCATACATACTAAAGCTAGTTATACTGACCAAGGTGAGAAAGCCGGGCGCCTTTTGGCACTTTGCATCAAACAACAAGAATCAGCGAGATTTATCCCTTCAATCAAGGCTTCTGTAGATGGGTCCCTGAAAACATCTCCTACAGAGATAGTTCAAGAGTTCACAGCATACCACAAATTGCTTTACGGGGACATGGAGTACCCTCCCAGCCTAGTAAGCACATAGAAGTACCTGTCAGACTCACATCTACCTTCCCTCCCAGTACATTACATAGACTCTCTGGTCTCTCCCATAACTCAGGGGGAAATCACTGAGATTATTAATGGTTTACCCTCAGATAAAACTCCTGGACCTGATGGACTTTTCTCCCTTTTCTATAAAACATTTTGGGATCTTCTATTGCCAATACTTAATAGTTTATTCCAGTACATCTTATCTGGGTCAGAGGTTGATCACCATCTCTTTGAAGCCTTGATAGTGCTCCTCCCTAAACCAGATAAAGACCCTGAGCTCGTCCAGAGCTACCGGCCTATATCTCTTCTAAATCAGGATATCAAGATCCTCTCAAAGATTTTAGCTAACAGGTTATCCGTGGTGCTCCCTGAGTTAATAGGTATGAATCAGGTAGGTTTTCTGAAGGGACGCCCTTCAGCCGATCATCTGTGTATGTTATCCCATGTCTTCTCAGCCTCCAGAGATGCTGACTTCCCCGCAGGCTTGGTCTCTTTGAACGCTGAGAAGGCATTCTACCGGGTGAATTGGAGTTTTCTCTTCAAGGTTTTGAGTGCCTTTAACTTCTCTCTGGTATTCATTCTTTGGGTTGCTGCACTATATAAATCCCCTATAGCAAGAATCTCAGCTAACAGGGCCTTCTCAGACTACTTTTCACTTCATTCAGGTACTAGGCAGGGTTGCCCCTATTGCCTCTCTTGTTTAACCTATATTTGGAACCCCTCATCCAAAACATTCTACAAAACATCTCTATACAAGGTATCAGAGTTGGGCATCATGAGATTAAACTCACTGCGTATGCAGATGATTTGCTGATATATCTCTCCCACCCAGTTTCTTCAGTACCACCCTTACTGAATGAAATAGCTAGGTTCAGTGTGTTATCCAACTACAAGGTGAATGCAAGTAAATCCTTATGTTTCCCACTAAACCACAAGCTACTTAAGGATGATATTTGCCCCCTAGGCTTAGGTTGGACTCCTAGAGTAATTAAATATCTGGGCATAAAGCTTTCCTGTAACCCCTTGAGGTGGGTCAAAGATAATCTGGATTCTCTCTCACAGGTTATTATGCATGACCTTGACAGATGGTCTAAACTTCCTATATCATTATGGGGCAGGAGTAACATCATTAAGATGAATTTATTTCCTAGAATTTATTACCCTTTATCCCTTCTCAACTCATTTATCCCCATACGCTGGTTTAAGAAACTGCAGAGTATATTTACCAGATTTATCTGGGCAGATAAATATCCTCAGTTGGCCTATCATAAACTAGCTGCCCCAAAATCTTGGGGGGCACTGAGGATTCCCCATATGGCACTATACTACTGGGCCAGTCATCTAGCATATTGTCTGAGATGGATCTCCTCAGGCCCTGTAACAGTACAACCAGTGTGGGTTAAGACTGAGTTAGACGCAATTAAATCTAAACACCTGGATCCCTCAAACTTATTTTACCTCAAGTTGTCTCATGTAAAGATGGCTAATTGTACCACAATAAGTACCTCTTTAAGAGTTTATACACAGTTATGTTTAGTTCTTCATTATGCCCCTCAGACTGACTTAGCTCAGTCTATTTGGAATTCCCCATCTTCCACTCTTAGTGGAAAGTGGATTCCTTCTAACTGGTTGCCTCAACTAGGCGATGGAAAACTGCTTTCCCTGGTAGATGGGGAAGGGCACTGGTTGTCCTCACGTGGAATTATTGGCAAGTTTCGTATTCCAGGCTCATCCCATTTTAAAGTTATGCAGTTAAGACACCTTCTCATTGTAGCCCTGGGGAGCTCTCCACCCTCCCAGAAGGTATCAGTTCTGATTCCTGAACTCTCCCAATTGTCCAGATTCTCGGGCATAATATCCAAGCTATACAAGGTGCTGTACTATAAAAAGTACAGGGACACCTTTGTACCTACTAGTTTCTGGAACTCACTCCTCCCTCAATACCAGTTGGACTGGCAATCCCTCTGGAAATCCTGTCATAAGTATGTTTCCCAAGATAGGCTGCATCTCATGCAATACCACATTCTACATAACACGTATTGTACCCCTACCAAATTAAAAAAATGGGGCTTCTCGACACATGTACTAAGTGCCTGCAAGAAGAGGGTACTCTCTTACACATGTTCTGGTCCTGTCCCAAAGTTTCTTCCTTATGGAATTCAATTAAGATGTCTCTTGATCCCCTACTGGGCCTACAGGAGTATTTCACTCTGGAGGTATGTCTTCTAGGGAACATGTCCCTGGTCAGTGCTAGAATCAGAAAATACCATATTTCTATGGTTGCGCTCTCAGTTAAGAAACTTATACTACGTCATTGGAAGGATCAATCGGCTCCTTCCTTCCAAGAATGGTTACATGAAATCACTGCTAACCTTTGAACAGAGAAGGCAATTGCAAGTCTTCATAACAGACTAGAGATATATAGCAGGATATGGGATCCCCTTCATTCTTTAATCTTGTTACCTGACTGAAGTTATATCACATTCTGGTTTTACCCATACGTACCATTGAACCACGCACTGCACGTTAGGGCGATCAAATTGTTTTGCTGCTGTAAGGGGGGATGGGGTGGGAGGGTGGGCCGGGCAGTTCTACTGTTCAAGAACTTTGTCTCATCTCAACTTGCTGCAACTGCCCTTTATAATGGAAATGTATTAATAAAGCTTGAATTGTAGAAAAAAAGAAATTGAAATAGACATAATCCAAGATAGGACAAACATAGATTGGAATACAGTGTCAAATGGTGCTGGCATTTCCAAAAGGTTTCCATATGAGACCCAAAAATTCAATATTTCATTATCAAACTGTTTTCAGTGTTTACTAGGTAAGTTTCAGGATTGATCTGAATCAGAGAGTGATATGACAGATAACTATTCCATCACAAAGGGAAAGGCTACAAATGGCACACTGATATCTTGGAATGTAGCAGGTTTTTCAAAAAATGTTTTGGACCTTGCATTTAAGAACTTCCTCTCCAAACACACACAAATTTGTTTACAAGAAACATGGGCACTGGAAAATTTAAATTTGGAATGGTTTTCCTTATTTACAGCAAAGGGAAACAATTCTTAAAAATATGAAGACTGGTTGATGGTCTATCCATTTTCATAAAGGTTCAAGCAGCTCTCAGAGTGACTTCAATCATTTTGAATGATCTGAATATATTAATAATATTATATGGTGGAATCAGGATCTTCATTATTTAATTAATATTTACATTCCACCAAAAAAACTCAACATACTATAATCCACAAATATGGCTTAATTTAGAATAACATTCAGTCTCAGCAATGAATACTACCTCTGTAGCAAATATTCTTGCTGGTAACTTTAATGCCAGACTAGGTTCATTGGTAAGTCAGTTTTCGAAAGGAACCTCAATTTCAGAAACAAACTTGGTGAACAAAAAAAAAAAACAAATGAAAATGGAAAAAAGCCTAAATAACTATTAGAAGACTTTGGATTATTGGTTGTAAAGAGAATGTTTTAGGGAAAAATTACATCATATTATACTTATTTAAGTAGTAGAGATGCCGGCACCATTGGTTATGTATGTATATTACCTTGGCAGGTCCATCTATACTTGGTCTTTGACAAAATATTACAAGAAAGTGATCACAAACCCGCTTTTACTGACAAAAAAAAAATAGCAATAGAACAACAACAACATTTTATATGCTACACACTGAAATCAGAAATAAAAGAAGGATACTCCACTCAGTGGAGGTGGAGGAAAATATTTTTGAGGTCCATATGAGCCAACAAATATTAGAAAAATCAAATGAAATAACAGAGGAAATCCCTGCCAATGAAATGTACAAAATAATACAAGACATAAATAATGCATGTTTGCCAATTTTTTTATAAACCTAGGAAAAGTATAAACATTACTTGGTTCAATAATGAATATAAAAGATTTATAAAACATGTGGCAGGGTTGGCAAGGTATGCTCGATTGCATCATACACCTGAAAATATTCGAAATTTAAATAAATAAAACAAGAGAAAAGTTAAGCACATTTCTAGCAGCTCAGAAAAGTATTTATCAAGAAAAACAGTGGAATAAAATATTTGACGTAATAAACACAGGAGATACAAACACCTTTTGGCAGATGGTTGTTTCAGGCACAGGGAACCACACAACAACTATTTCTGCCCACATACATCCAAAAGACTGGGTAATGTATTATAAAAAACTCTTTCTCAACGAGTCTATCATAAAACATGCAGAAATATATCAAGATCTTATACACACTCACTATCCCTGAATATAACTCCTCAAGAAATAAGTGATGCAATAATTCTGACCAAACCAAATAAAGCACCAAGTCCCGTTAAGATGCCTCCTTATGTATTCAAAGTATATCTGGTCTGGTGGAGTAATATTTTGGCTATTATATTCATAGAAACATAGAAGTTGACAACAGATAAGGACCACAAGGCCCATCCAGTCTGCCCATTTCTTTTTCTACCTTATGAATGTGCTATTGGCCTTTGCTCTGTCAATGGCCTATCTATTCGTACTCATCTGTATTGCTCCCTTATGCCTATCCCATGCCTGTTTGAAGCCCTGCACTGTATTCATATCCACCACTTCCTGAGGTAGGCTGTTCCATGCATCCACCGCCCTTTCTGTGAATAAAAAACTTCCTCACATTACCCCTTAATCAGCCTCCCTCTAATCTCATGCTGTGTCCTCTTGTCCTGCTATTTTTCTTATATTTAAACATGTTAGACTCTTTCACCTTGTTAATGCCCTAAAGGTTTTTTTAAATGTTTCGATCATATCACCTCTCTCCCTCCTTTGCTCTAGGGTATACATATTGAGCTACGTTAATCTGTCCTCATATGTTTTCTGATGCAGTCCCTGCACCATTTTGGTTGCTCTTCTCTGGACTGCCTCAATTTGTTTAATGTCCTTGTGCAGGTGTGGCCTCCAGTACTGCATGCAGTACTCCAGATGGGGCCTAACCAGTGTCTTGTAAAGTGGGATTATTACCTCCCTCTTCCGACTTGTGATACCCCTACTAATACAACCTAACATCGCCCTAGCCTTACCTACTGCTTTAGTGGTCTGCTGAAAATCACATACCATACCCCTGGAAAGGAAACATTGTTGTACCAGTTCTTAAAAAATGGGACCCACACTTGCCAAGCAACTAGAAACATAGAAATTGTCAGCAGATAAGGACCGCCAGGCCCATCCAGTCTGCCCGTAGGCCATATACACTGTATGTGGCCACTGACCCTATGTGATCAATGGCTTTTCATCTCTCCCTCCCCTCTCAAGGTTCTCTTGTGCCTGTCCCAGGCATGCTTAAATCCCTCCACTATGCTTGCCCCCATTACCTCTTGTGGTAGACTATACCAAGTGTCAGCTACCCTTTCTGTGTAGAAAAACTTCCTCACATTGCCTCTTAATCTGCCCCCTCCAATTTTACAGTATATCATGCCCCCTTGTTCTAATACTTTTCCAACATTGGAAAATGTCCCCCACCTGCACCTTGTTTATGTCCTTGAGGTACCTGGAAGTTTCAATCATGTCCCCTCTTTCTCTACTCTCCTCCAGTGAGTACATATTGAGGTCCCTTATTCTTTCCTCTAATGTTTTGTGGTGTAAGCCCTGCACCATCTTTGTCACCCTTCTCTGGATAGTCTCCACTTTGTGTATGTCCTTGCACAGGTGTGGCCTCCAGAACTGCACGCAACACTCCATGTGAGACCTTATCAATGTTTTATAGAATGGCATCATCATCTCCTGCATCCTACTAGTGACACCCCTGTCTATGCACCCCAGCATGTCACTGGCACGCCTTGCTGCCTTTGCACACTGCTTTGATACCTTAAGGTCATTAGAGATTATAACCTCCAGGTCTCTTTCCTCCTTGGTGATATTCAGCTCCTGTCCCGCAAGCTGTTGCTCTCCCTGGGGTTCCCTCTACCCCGGTGCATTATTTTGCACTTTTTTGCACTGAACCTCAGTTGCCACATCTCCAACCATCTTTTAAGTTCTCCAGGTCTCTTTTTATTTTCTGCACCCCTTCTGGAGTATCCACCCTGTTGCAGATCTTGTTGTCATCTGCAAACAAGCAAACCATTCTTTCCAGCCCCTCTACAATGTCACTAATGAAGACATTGAACAGAACTGGTCCAAGTACTGATCCCTGTGATTCCCCACTGGTCACCACCCTCTCCCCAGATTGTACCCAATTTACCACCACTGTCTGTCTCCTGTTTGTTAACCAGTTCCTAACCCATTTCACCACCTTGTTTCTCATGCACAGACTATCCATCTTGTTAACCAAGCTTCTATGTGGGATGGTGCTGAAGGCTTTGCTGAAATCTAGGTAGGTAACATCTACTGCCCCTCCCTGATTTACTTCCCTAGTCACCCAATCAAAAAAAAAAACTGTCAGATTTGTTTGAAATGACCGTCCTGCTGTGAATCCGTATTGCCTCAGATCCTGTGCACCCCTGGATTCCAGGTGTGCCACTATCCTTACTTTTAGGAGTGTATCTGTGATCTTTCCCACCAGTGAGGTGAGGCTGACTGGCCTGTAGTTCCTCTCCGCCTCTCCTACTGACACTTTTATGCAGTGGGACTACATTTACCCTCCTCCAGTCCTCTGGAACCACACCCATGTTGAGTGACTCCATGAACAGGGCTGCTAAAGGTGCTGCTAGTTCCATTCACAGCTCCCTTAATTTCCTCGGGTGGACACTGTCTGGCCCCTTTGATTTATTCACCTTCAGTTTTGTGAGTTCTTCCAGAACTCTCTTTACTGTGAATGGACTGGTGTTCACTCCTCCCTCCCTCCCATTGCCTCTGCTACCCATCTGTGGTCCTTGACCCTTCCCCTCCCTAGTGAATACTGAGCAGAATTATTTGTTCAGTATTTTTGCCTTGTCCAGATCCCCCTCCTTACACTATCCCTCTTCCCTTTGAACCTCACAATCCCTCCTGATTTTTTCTTCTTTCGCTGATGTTCCTATAAAATGCCTTGTCACCTTTTTTTCATAGACTGTGCTAAACCCTCCTCTGTCTATGCCTTAGCTCTCTTAACAGCCTTCCCTGCTTCCCTTAGACATTCAAGGTACACCTCCCTGTCCTCCTCCCTTTGTGTCCTCTTATATTTCCTGAAACTTTGTCTTTTAGCCATAACTTTGTCCCCCACCTCCTAATAGAATCAAAGTGGTTTCCATCTTCTTTTCCCTTTGGCCACTATCCTAACACACTGGTTTGTTATCCCCACTATAGCTCCTTTCAGTTTCTCCCATTGTTCCTCTACCCCTCTATTACCTCTCCCTTCCCCTGGACAACTTTTATACATCTACCTATTTCAGTGAAATCCACCCTCCTAAAATCTAATACTTTTGCCTTTGTGTGGCATACTTTAATCCATGTTGCCATACTGAACCACACCATGTGGTGGTCACTGGACTCCAGTTGCCCTTCAACTTGTATTTCTTTGACTCTGCTCCCATTGGTCCATACCAGGTCCAGAATCAACTTGTCCCTGGTTGGTTTATGCAGCAGCTGCCTGAGTCCAACCCCTGCAGGGATTCTAGGATGATATGTTTCTGGCTGAAGCAGCCACCTGGGTGGTTCAATCCACATCTGGCATATTGAAATTCCACAGTAGCAGGATTTTGCCTTTAGCTGCCATGTTGTATATGTCCTCCACTAGTTCCCTGTCAGCTTCCTTACTCTGTGTCAGAGATCTGTAGATCACCCCTGTGCATATTGCTGTTCCATTTCCTGGCTCCATGGTGACCCACATTGCCCAGCCTACCCTTGTCTTCCAAGAACTTCTGTAGCCTTTATACCATCTCAGATGTGTTCAGGACCCCCCCCACACACTTTTGTTTACCTTCTCTGTCCCTCCAGAACAGTGTATAGCCCAGCACATTGACTTCTCTGCCATGATTAGCAGAGTACCACATCTCTGTATTGCTACTATGTCAAGGTTTGCATCTGCCAACAAGGCTGCCAGGTCAGGAACCTTATTTCCTAGGCTATCAGCATTTGTTAACATGACCTTCCATGTATTACAGTCTGCCGTCCCTCTGCTCCTGTCCTCCCTCTCCTTTCTTATGTGTGCTCCCCATGTATCACTCATTATACACTCGTAGCCTAACTGCCCCTTCCTGTCTGCTTCAGCTGTATCTATTGGCAACTTATGGTCCTTTGTGTTCCCGTGGGAGGTGTTCCAAAACCTCCAGCCCCTTCTGGCTCTCCCCATTGGCCAGTTTAAATGCTGATTGCTGAAACATTTCAACTTCTCACTAAGGGCCAAGGTCCTCTTCTCAGACAGATGCAGGCCATCCTCTTTATATAAGCTTGCATCTGTTCAGGTCATACCCAAGTCCCCTATGAAGCCAAATTCTTCCCTTCCACATCAATCCTTCAACCAGGAGTTGAAGATATGGATATGGAGTGCTTTATCCTCCCCTGTGCCCTGCACAGGTATCACCTCCAAGAATGACAAGGAGCCTTCTATTTGTTTCAGGTTTCTCCCCCTGCTTCCTGAAATTCTCCTGGACTCTGGCTAACTCTACACTTGCCCCTGCAAGGTCATTGGCCCCCAGGTGGACAATGGCATCAAGCTGCTCCCTCCTAACTGTTGCCCTAGCAATCCTATGGATCTGCTCCCCATCCCTCCACGCAGTGCTTCCTGGTATGCACTTGACCTTCCTCTCTCCCCTGCTAGGTGTTCCTAACTCCACTAACCTAATTAGTTTATTAGATTCTTTGGGTAAGATATTTTCAAGAATATTATTCACCAGAATTAATACTTGACTAGAAAGGGAAAAACATTCATAATAGGTATCAGGCAGGATTCAGGAAGAAGCATTCTACAAATGATCAATGTTTTATATTACAACATGTAATCAAAAAGTACTATGTTAAAAACATCTCCCAATGTAGCTCACCTTTGTTGATTTTGAGGGAGCCTTCAATAAAATAGCTAGAACCCTATTATTGGGAAAATTAATTAAACTAAACATGAACCATACAATTTTTGGCTTAATTATAAACTTATATTCAAACAATTGGACAAAAATAAGATATGATTTAGTAGGGAATCTTACCCAGTCTTTTAGTTCAAATTACAGAGTCAAGCAATCAAGCACTCAATCAATCAATCAATCAATCTTTAACTAACTAGGCAAACACCTTGAGCAGAACTCATTTATAAGTTGGACCTGGGCAAGATTACAAGAACATACATAGATACATACATAAACAGAATAAAATGAGAGCATATGTTGTACATTGATGCAAAGTATTACATGTAACAACGAAGTCTGTAGTTGCATACAAAACATTACAACAGTAATGACAATGTGGGCTACATTAATAACAGTAGGAGAATAAGGTGATAGAGAGAGCCCTAACAAATGATTTCCCTGAGACAGACAAGGTTAATATGGCCATATACAGGGTACTTACACAGAGCAAGGAAATATAAACTGGGTGGTATCCCCAGTAGGCCAGGAGAACAGGCAAGGAGGTATACGTGGAATGTATGAGGTAGGAGTTAGGAAGGAGGGTAGTAAGAGCCTACTGCCACAAAGATCCTAGGGCCAAGTGGCCAAGGCAAGAAAAGAACAGTACCAGGGAGAGGAAGATGTTGTTGGCCAGTGCCAGAGTGGGGGGAGCTAAGATTTAGGTGTAATAATTGCAGAAGTCCTGGGTGACCTGTCTAAGGTGGGTTTTCAAATTAGCTAAACTGGTAAGATTAGAAAGTTTAAGGGACTTTTGAAGATGATTCCATAGCATGGATGTATCCTGGCTGCAGTATTATTTAACCTGTTCATAAATGATTTACCTAGTACATTATTAAAGGAATCCTCACACTCACCTGCAGTAGTCAGGATCCCTGTACCAAAATTAATATATGTAAATGATCTGGTTGTTCTCTCTTTGACTCTGATAGGCTTGGGAAAACAACTGAAATTGTTAGATCAATACTGTGTAATAAATAAACTCACTATAATTAACAAACATGTTTTGGTAATGGTCAAATGGAATATAAAATACACTGGGCTTATAAATACAATTCCATTTGAATGAGTGTCTCTACTGATCGATATGTAGGATATTATATAACTTCAAACTATGAGAAAACTAAACATATTGAGTATACAATGAACATGTTACAACACAGTAAAAATGCACTGGCTAGATTCAGTGCCAAATTTGGGGGATCTTATATACTGTCCACACTGCATACAATAGAGATGAAATTGATCCCAATAGTATTGTATGCAGTAGAAATATGGTAAAACAAATCAATAGATGCTCTTGAAAAACCTTTTACACAACTGTACAGAATCTTACATCAGTTACCAAAGTCATCTCTTCTTATATAGTATGGGCAGAACTGGACATGGTGCAGATAAAATACTTGGCTATAGCAGCTAAATTAGCTTACTGGATAAGAAGTACCACTTTAGACTCAGACAGATTGGTTAAAATTTGTATGCAGGAAAAACTATCTTGGATAAACAAAGGCCTTAAATTGCCCTGGTTAGATCAGACAAAGGAAGTACTCAGAAAGTTAGAGTTAAGCCATTTATGGGATGAGTCAATGAAGGGGATTGCAATTTCACAATCCTATAATAAAATAATTAAAAATAAATTGAAGCAAATAACCTATGAAGAAGATATGGTAAAGCTGAGATCATCAAAACTTTATACTTGGTATGACAAAAATAAAATTAATGATGTATTAGAACCCTATGTATTACATCTAAAGAATAAAAAAAAAGTATGATATTCTTAATATTTACATTGGGAACTCTACCCATTAAAGTTTCTAAAATACCTATATGCAAAAGACAAGCAGCATCAGAAAGACATACATTGTGAATGCGATTTAAAGGAACTTGAAACCTTGTCATATGTTTTACTTTATTATCCCAAATACCAAAACATGAGAAATAAGTACCTTGCAAATTATTTCCAAATACAAACATTATACAAGGAAGAAGCATTGCATATCTTGATGAATCCACAAATGGATTTTATCACCCAGGATATGATACAGTATATGAAATGGGTCTTCAATTTATTGAAATCCAGGAAAAATGCTAGTTAACTTTTAAGATCAGATACACTGAACAACATAAATGTATTCTTATTTATTTATTGAACATATCTGAATTACAAACCCTTGAGTCAGTGACTCCTTTGCAAAGGTTCCACATCAAAATACAAGTTAACTGTATCATACAAATTAAAAGAACAAGTGGATACATGAGGTACACAGATGGGTACAAAATACACAGATGGTAGACAACTATACCCTGAATCATGACAAGCAGATAAGCAACAAACCATATATTTCATTATGATAGTACAATAAGTAACATAGAATGACAATATATTTGAGAACACTCTGGAGCAGGTACAAGCCTATCATTTTAGAGATGAGAGGGACCAAGTAGGAGGTGGATACAGACATAGAGATTTAGAGATGGCTCTGTGCATGAAAAGGGGTACCAAAGTGTGACATTGGAGTCAAATTTTAAAAGTCAAAATATAGCAATGATTATTAGCATTTTTTATGCTTTGGCTTATCTCATAAAAATGTGGTATGCCGCAGGGTAACGCTCCCATTTTGGATCCTGAGAAAAAGCCTCCTCAAAGTCTGACATGTAGCGGGGAATATGAAAGTTAGGGCTGCACATGTAACAGGGGACATGAAAGTGAATGCCCATGTAACTGGGGGACATGATACATATAACAGCATGTAATAAGAGACAGAGAATACCTGTTCAATTTTAAAATAGTTATCATTCAAGGTAAAAAAGTCAAATGGGTAATACAACCAAATATGTAAACATATAAAAATAAAAATTTAATATTTACAACAACATAAGCACTTAAACAGTGCGACAAAATATAAATAATTCTACATAAAGCAATAGGTTACTCTACAATGACTACAAGGCTACTCTACAATGACTGCAATTGACTACAAGGCTACTCTACTATGACTACAAAGCTACTCAACTATGACTATAAGGTTACTCAACTATGAATACAAGGCTACTTTACCACTACAAGGCTACACTATCCCTATAAAAACACACTATTATAAATTATTTGGCAAACTGGAACTGCTATGTTTTTAGAGTTCAGCATTGTACACTGAAATTGGTAGTCCTTTTAATTCCATTTGTCCTGAAGTGTGCAGAACTTTTCATTGATTGCATTGAGTTTGTCATTGTTAATTTCAAAGGTCCCACCTTCATGCAAAAACTGAATTGGCCCATGAAAAAGTCGTCTTCTTCTAACAAGGTCAGTGTCTTGATGCTGTGGCCATGTAAAGACATTCCAGTGCTGTTTCAGGAACTTCAATGGATACCACTGTCCCACAGGATCCACTGCAGTTAGTTGCCCCACAAAATATTCTTTTGAGTAATACACGGCATAATACTGATCAGTCTGTGTCATTTGTGGGTCTAGCAAAGTTCTCCATTTTTTAGGGACTGTGTCTTTCATGGGTAATGGAGCTGAAACATCAGTGGTGATTTGTAGTGCTTTCACTTGTGATGGCATCATCTTCAGCAATCTTTGACGCACTGTCATGTGCACCATTGTTGCTTTTGGATTCTTCAGGTATGGCCCCAGCAGGAGCTAGAGTCTCAATGCAGTCTGTGAGATCCTAATGCAGGATCAGCACTTCTGGCCAGCAAGTCATGAGTTGTGTTGACATGCAAGGCTGCAGCTTTGGAAGCTGTTGTGTGTACAGGAGCAGAGGGACCAATGGGTTGGTGTTGGCATCTGAAGACTACATTAGATATTATGCAGAAGCAGTTAGTTTTTTAACCTTCCAATCTTCAACATGATGCAAATTTTTGCAGGGCCCATCTTTAAAAGCACAGTGTGTGCAAAAACAAGTCTGGTTTCTTGTTACCACCACACCTTCTGTTGCACACTTTACACTGTGAAGCTACCATTTTAACATTGTTTTGGGCAGGTCTTTTAACTTCATTTTCATCAACCCATAAAACTGTAAATCTGAAATGACTGCTGCACCCTTCTGTGTCATGCTGTCTAGCCAATGTTGCATGGCAGAATTTATAGAGCTCCTTAGCTTTTCTAATTATGGCCTGCAGTGACTGTACAGCTCTGCTTGCTGCTGATTTTACACAGTGGCACTCTCGTGAGCTGAAAGAAGTCCTCTCGATGGGGAAGGTAAATTCCTTTGATGACATTAAAATGTCAAAGAAGGCCCATTTGGATTTATACTGGGCGCTGCAGCCATCAGCAAAATCAACTTCTCTGTTGATTTTTAATTTGTGGACATTTTGTAGATGTGAATTTGATATCTCCACAAAGTGGTGCACAGCATGGTGATAGTGTTTTAAACCACTGGATATAAAAACTAATGACTCTGTTACTGTTGAGTCACACTGCTCACAAGGGTAGTATGTTACTACTGAGTGAACCATGGCTTGTTCATAATGCCAGTGGGCTGCCTGCACTTTGTCCTGTAATCTACAGGCATAGTTCTCAACAAAGTCAAGAATCATCACTACCATCCCCTGGGGTAGGTACTTTTTGATGCAAGAAAACTGGTGGTGCTGCCATGCTACCATATGTAAGTGCTGACCCAAAAACAAAAGTTCCTCATTTACAAATTCCACCAGTGTCTGCAATGTTGCTTTTTAATTTTTCAACACTTTTCATGTCTGCTGTACCTGGGTGCCATTGACAGTTCACATGACTGTTATATTCTCCCACTGCTGGAATGTGACATTGTCTTGTCCAAGTCCATTAATGAGGTCCTCCATGGCTTTTACAAAATGTTCTGTGCTGCACTCTTCACATGTTTTGCCCACACAGTCCTGCCTGTAAAACCTTTGCAAAGGAGGGCGAGAACACATTGTTAGCTCTACTGCACGTTGCACAGTGAGGACTTTGCATGATGTCAGCCAGTGAAGATCTGCCACACGGTTCAGTGCCTTCAGTTTCAATAAGCTATCTGTGCAATGTTCACAGAGGCACTGGTCCAGTTTTTGTTCTTTGGCCAGTTTAATGTGCTTAGGGTGTAGGCTTCCAAATTTCCCCACTCCTACCGGTGTGTCTAGGTTCTGATGATATAGACGTATGTTTGTGGTATAGAGTATGGATGGGTCTGCCCAGAAATGACTGACATGTGCAGGTTCTTTTGAAAAAGTTTTCTCATGAGGTATTGGGGTTGCAGACTCTTCAAAAAAATCTCCACTTTTCTCTTTGTTGACTCGGGCAGTGCAGACCTGTGCCATTTGTTGCATTCTGTTCCACCATGTGATACCTTCATGAGCCTCTTCCAGCAGATGTCCAGTGTTGCACTTGTAGTTCTGAGCAAAATTTATTTTTTTAGCATAAGAATTGTACTGATGAACTCTCTGTTCAGGTGTCTGTCCTGTTTTTTGGCACTTTTTAGGTTTGATATCTTCTCCATAAAAGCAGACATCAGTTTTTCTTGTAGGTTGCATGGACTGGGGATAACTTTGTGCTGAGCCAATGCGACTTGTTTGGCAGGTGAACAAGATGGCAGGATCTTCTTCATTACAAACAAAAATCTTGTGATTTTGGAAGACCTTTTCTTGCTCTTTGCACTGCCTTTCTTACAGCACTGTCATATCTGTGGGCCTGCAGCATCACATACAGCTCTCTAGTTGGTGTGCCAATCGGTACAGCTGGTGGAGTTGTGGTGATTGTGGCTGAGAGTTGTGCAAGCTTTTCATGCTCCTTTTTTTTTCATATTTCCAGTGTTCCTTTTCATTAGTTCATCAACAATTCTGACTTGTCATTTGTGCACATTGTCGGCATTTTCTTCTCCCTCCATGCTTGTCTTTGCGCTTCAGACATGTTCTCATCAGGCCTTCTTTGTGTGTTGCTTGGTGTGCTACAGGTGTCAACTTGCAATTGTTTCTGCTTCTGAGACTCTCTATATCTTTTCATCCTCTCTTTAGCCATCTGGTAATAATGTTTGCACTTCTCTTCATTCATGTTGTATGCACATGAGTGTACTGTACATTTCTCCTTGTAGTTTTGATAACGTTCTGGGGATTTCTTTATGTTTGTTTGGTAATGCTTTTTCCTTTCTTTTGATGATTGAGGGTTGACTGTAGTCCATAGAGCTTCAGTGAGCATGGCTGCAGCAGACACCAAGGGCCTTTGTCTGATTTCCATTCTTTGTGAAATGTTAACTGTCGAAACACAAGTGAGTTCGAGAAATCATGAGTCAACTTTCACAGTAAAGGAATTTTAGTAGGTAAAACAAAAAGTCTACCATGCCGCCAAATAAGACTGAAGTGACAGCAGAGACGATGAAACATGTCACTGACATAAGTGGCCACATGCAACACAGTAAGTGATCAGTCAGAATACATTGTCTGAATCATCCCCTCTTGTGGTGACAAAGTGGTCACCACAAGAGATTAGTCACAATTTAAAGATTTGATGCAACAGGAGACTGATCACAAAACAGAGTTGATGCAAGAACAAAATGGCACCATAAAAGAGACACTGCACAAAGAGATTCTTCACAAAAAGAAGTCAACAGAAGACAAGATTCTTCACAAAAAGAAGCCGACTGAAGAGGAGAGTCTTCACAAAAAGAAGTCGATGGAAGAGGTGATTATTCATAAAACATCGATGGAAGAGGAGGTAAAGCACAAAAAGTTGAAAGAAAAGGAGATTATTCAGAAAAAGGAAAAAACGTAGATGGAAGAGGAGAGTCCCAAAAAATTCGACTGAAGAAAAGATTATTCATGAAACAAAATGGAGGTCCGCATCCACCCACCTGCAAACAAAATGGAGACATGCATCCACCTGCCTGCAAACAAGATTGAGGCCCACATCCACCCACCTGCAAACAAGATGGAGGCCCGCATCCAACAAAATGGAGGACAACATCTACCCACCTGCAAACAAAATGGAGACATGCATACACTAGCCTACAAAGAAAATGGATGCCTGCATCCACCCAGCTGTAAACAAGATGGAGACATGCATCCACCCAGCTGCAAACAAGATGGAGGCCTGCATCCATCCACCTGCAAACAAAATGAAGGCCCGCATCCACCTGCCTGTAAACAAAATGGATGCCCAAATCCACCCGCCTGCAAACAAAATGAAGGCCTGCATCCACCCATCTGCAAACAAAATGGAGGCCCACATTCACGTGCCTACAAACAAAATGGAGGCCCACATTAGTCTGCCTGCAAACAAGGAGGCATAGAAATAGGCACACACATCACAACATGGTGCAAAATAAGACTTGAATTAGTAAATGGGCATTATGTTGTAGGTGGAGAGGGGATTAACATGCAGCATGGAAGCCTGCTGTGGTGTGTAGGCCTCGCTCAGACCATTCAGAACCCAAAACTGACTATTGGTTTCCAAATGGTCCGATCAAGGTCTACACACCACAACAGGCTTCCAAACACAGGCTCAGACCAAGCGGCATGTCAGTCCCCCTCTGCAAACACAATGCAGCATCCACAATCAAATTATGATTAAACATCAAATTAGCATAAAACACATTTTAAACATTGCAGTCAGAGAGCCCCCCACACCCAGAAAACAAAATAAGCATGATGCATGGTGTGGGCCAGTGTTTGGAAGCCTGCTGTGGTGTATAGTCCTCACTCAGACCATTTGGAACCCAAAAGTGACTATTGGTTTCCAAATGGTCCGATCAAGCCTACACACCACAGCAGGCTTCCAAACACAGGCTCAGACCATGCGACATGTCAGTCCCTCCCCCTAAAAACAATTCAGCATTTACAGATTAGCTATGATAACATCCTTTTGGCATGTTAGACCCCCTACATTGTGATCCAAAGAAACATCACCAGTGTGCTCCATCCAATTCATCCCTAAAAAGCACCATGAAGTATTTTATTAGGCACACAGCAGACCTGGTACAAATCAGTGAGCAAACCACATGCACTAAAAACTCATGATTGAATGCCACAACTGCTGTTCCCCCCCAAAAAAAGTTCTAGGAAGCACTTACACACGCAAAACAAAAGTCAGTCCATGCACATGACAGAATTTCCCTATTTAAACTGCATTCAGGTTGACCTGGTGGCACTGAGGGTTGAGGCGCTGGATGCCACAACTCACGCCATGCCGGCAACCCGGGTTCAGGAATGAGCCAGGGCTGCCAGGGGTCGACCGGGGAGAGAGAAGATTGAGCATCTGTGGACTGCTCTCCTCTCTCTGGGGAGAGGATCCAGGGACTGTCCGGTGCAACAGTGGCCCCCGGTGAAAGCCAGAGGTCGTGCACATGTCAGGCATCATGCTTAGAGGGAGGGAAGGAGCTGTGGCAGATGTCTCCAGGCGTCATTGCACATCCGAGCTCTGGGGGGGTGGGTTGAGGGACAAACAAGAGAAAATCCCCTATCTCTGGGGAGGCGATGGAACTACCAGGGACCTGGGTCCACACGTCCAGAGCCGGCCGCACTGCCTGACATGAATTTGCAGACTCTGGATCTCCCTAGAGGGCACAGGGGAGACTGGATTCCTGACCCCGACACAGTAGCTTGGGTAGCAGCGTTTCAGAGACGAATGTAGATTCCCGAGAGATGCCCCGAGGTCAAGTGTAAACAGAGTCTCCAAAAAAAAAAAAAAGCTGCATTCAGGTTCAAGTTGTGGGTCCCTAAAAATAAACAAAATAACCTTTAACCTGCATTCAGCATCCAATTTCAGGTGGCAAAATAGAGAAAGACTTGGGGTCCAGGAAGTAATTTCCCCCTTTCTTCAACCTCCACTCGATTCTGGCAAAACTCCAACAAGCTACACACAGACTGAAAGTTTCCCCTGGCTGACACAACAGTTGACCCCCAATGCTGGCAAAAACCTGGAGTAACAGCTAGCAATGGCCCTTACTTGGAGTGCAGATGGATGTCTCATTGCGTATCTGATGGGGACAGCAAGCTTCTCTCTTGAATTCTTAGTGATGTAAAGGGGACAAACTCTTAGGACACTGCATTTTAACCCCCTTCCCAAAAGCCAACCCATCATGGGGCAACGTCACCGCTCCAGTAACCTTTCTTGGCCGCAAACAGAATCCCGTGATGTCTCAGAATGAACATCCGGGAGAAAGACATGAAAAGGTCACAGGTGACATCACAGGTGAGAGTGGGGCACTACTAACTGGAAGCAAGGTCCTCAAAAGCACTGTTGTTCCAATACATTGCAACTCTGGAGCACAGTACTAAAAACATTAAAAAAAAAAAAAAAAAAATTTTTAAATTGCGGTTTGGGCAAGATGTCTGAACGTAACTGCAGGGAACCAGGACAGTTACATTCAAGAATCCAAGTTCAGGGGGATTTGGTGTAGAGTGGGGGTGGGTCAGACAAGCGCCCTAAATGCCCAGAACATAAATAAACACTAGCACAAGTGGTGCAAACCATTTATGGGGCACATCAAAGTTTGTCAGGCAGCATTAAATGACAAACTGCAGCCTTGGGTACAAATGTCACAAAACTGGCCATCTTTGCAGCAGGAGTTTGCACAGAAGACATTCAAATTTGTACACAAAGAAGCATATGATGTCATTGAGTTTATCGGTATTATCTCCTGATAAAGGCTTCTTATGGATGCAATAGTTAGCACTGTCTCTAATTGTTTTACCTGCGTTTCATCTGGGTGGACTTTTGTGACCAGCATTGGTAACCCCATAGAAAAATAGAAACATAGAAACATAGAACATTTGATGGCAGATAAGACCACTTGGCCAACCTAGTCTGCCCATTTCCATACCTAATTGATAGGCTGCAGATACTAGTTAACCAACAGCCTACTTCCGCCTAACCCCTACTAGAATTGCCTTATGTCTGTCCCATGCATTCTTGAATTCTCCCACTGTTTTTGACTCCACGACCTCCTCAGGAAGGCTGTTCTATGTATCCACAACCCTCTCCATGAAAAAATATTTCCTCACATTACCTCTGAGCTGTTCCCCCTCTATCTTCAAATTGTGCCCCTTTGTCCTTGCACATCTCTTTTTCTGAAAGATGCTACTCTCTTGGACTCTGTTGATTCCCTTGATGTACTTGAAAGTTTCTATCATGTCCCCCTTCTCCCTCCTCTCCTCTAGGTTATGCATATTAAGCTCCTTTAATCTTTCTTCATATGTCTTCTGGTGCAGACCCTGCACAATGTTAATTGCCCTCATCTGGACAGCCTCCATCCTGTCTATGTCCTTGAGGAGATGGGGTCTCCAGAACTTGACACAGTACTCCAGATGGGGTCTCACCAGCTGTCTGTACAGAGGGATAACAACTTCCTGTTTTCTACTGGTGATGCCTCTCCCTATGCATCCCAGTATCCCACCAGCCCTCCTTACTGCCTTCTCACATTGCTTGCCCACCTTAAAGTCATCTGATATGACTACCCCGAGGTCCCTTTTCATTTTTGTTGTTATTAGTATCTCACCCCCCATTGTGTACTCTTCCCCTGGGTTTTTGTTTCCCTGGTGCACTACTTTGCACTTCTTTGCATTGAATCTAATCTGCCATACATTTGACCATTCCTCCAACCTTGCCAAGTCCCTTTGCATCCTTTCCACCCAACCTTCTGTAGCAACCCTGTTGCAGATCTTTGTGTCTGCAATGTCACTTATAAAGTCATTAAAGAGGACTAGTCCCAGTACTGAACCCTGTGGTACCCCACTAGTAACTCTCCTTTCTTCAGAGTGAACTCTATTTACTATTACCTTTTGTATCCTGTTGTCTAGACAATTTTTTACCCAGGCTACCATTTTGGGACCCACTCCAAGGCTGACTAACTTGTATACTAATCTTTTGTGTGGGACTGTGTCAAATACCTTGCTAAAGTCTAGCTAGGCCATGTCCACAGCCCCTCCCTGGTCTACTATACTGGTCACCCAGTCAAAGAAATCTATTAGATTCATCTAACACAGCCTCCCTGCTGTGAATCCATGCTGCCTTGGGTCCAGTCCCCCACTGGCCTCTAGGAACTCAACAGTTCTTTCCTTTAGAAGTGATTCCATCATTTTCCCCTACCACTGAGGTCAAACTAACAGGTCTGTAGTTTTCTGCCTTTGTCTTGCTCCCACATTTGTAAAGGGGAAACAGGTCTGCCCTCCTCCAGTCCTCCGGTGCCACACCATCCTCCCATGAATTGTTAAAAAGGATAGTCAGTGGTGTCACTAGTTCTACCCTGAGGTCTTTTAGAACTCTTGGGTGAATCCCATCAGGCCCCATTGCTTTGTCCACCTTCAGTTTTAAGAGTTCTTTCAGAACCCCTTCTTCTGTGAATGGACTGGCATCAACCTCCCTATCCAGAGTGCTTCTATTCTTTGATTTAGGTACCTCCTCTCCTCTTCTTTTGTGAATACTGGGCAGGAGTATTCATTCAATATCATTGCTTTTTCACTGTCACCCTCTGCCTACCTTCCCTTCCCTTTATTAAGCCTCACTATTCCTCCCGTGGTCTTTAATTGCTCCCTTATGTACCTATAAAAGGTTTTATCCTCCTTCTTAACTGAGTTGGCTATCATTTCCTTATTTTGGGCTTTTGCTATTCTGACTGCCTTCCCCGCTTCCTTCTGCTTTAACTGCTACAGTTCAGTGTCCTGGTCCTTCTGTGTTTCCTTATACTTCCTGAATGCTACCTTTTTTCCTTAACCTTCCCTGCCACCTCTTTTAGATGAGAAGAAGGTATGGAGTAGAAAGGGAGGTGGGGTGGTGGGGGTTACCTTCTGAAAAGACTTTGCCCGTAAGAGCTGGTAGGGGAAAAAGTAGGGGGTGTAAGGAGAGAAGGGGAAGGGGAGTAAGGTTATAAGCAATCTCAGACACAGGAGGAGAGAAGTAGCTCTCTAAGTTTGGATTTGAAGGGACCTAGTTTCAATTCCAAGGAGATATCTACAAGTAGGTCATTCATCTGAAGGGGACCCTATAGTAGAGTGCATGTTGCCCCAAGGATGTCCTGCAGTGAGGGACTAGGAGTGTGTCTTTTGTAGAACTTCTGGTGTATCTAGCTTGAGGGGCATGCTGGATTAGATCACAGTGCCCCATAGGGAAAAGACCATCTGAGATTTTCTTGGGTATAAGCCAGTTTGTTAACTTGTAGAGGTCACAAGTGTCGGTCCACTTATCACACCCAGAGACTAGCCAGCAAGCTTTGTTCAGTCCTACCTTGATATGACTGAGAGCAGTGTTTATCAGCTGCACCATAGAAAGTAATCCTGTAGTCAACCAGGGAAAGGACTAAGGATGACATGCCAAGGTGGAGGGCTGCAGGAGGCATACAATGTTTGTGTCTGTGCAGCAGGCAAATTATTGAGTTAATGGACTTGGTTAGAAAATGGATATGATTGTGGTAGGTACAGTAAGATGGGATTCTAGGGTCATACCCAGATATTTAAATGATTTTACCAGCTCAAGTGGGGCTGTTTTGTAGTTAAGAATGCGAAGAGGAAAGTCTTTTTGTTTGTTTTGGTGATGGGTGAACTTCATAGCCTTGTTTTTTTTATAGTTAAGTACGAGTTTGTGCTCAGTGAACCAGGTTTCTGCTTCATAGAAGAAGCTCTGTAGGTCAGTTTGGAAGGTGAGGGAGGTTTGGGTGGCTACTGTAAAAACCTGTGTAATCCGCATAAAGAAGAAGGCGACCTGTACAGGCTGAGGGAAGTGTGTTCAGGAAGAGACTAATGAGGAGTAGACCTAAAATGGATCCCTGAGGGAACCCAGAGAGAACAGGCAGGCTGGAGGAGAGGGTACAGTTAATTTTAACTTGCTGAGACCTTGCACTTAGGTAGTTCTCAAACCAAGAGGTGGATTCTTGGTCAAGCCCAAGGGATGGAAGGGTCTTGATGAGGAGGGTGTTCCATTCTAACCCCCTTATCATAAAATATTCCTAACCACAGATGCCTCTCTGACAGGGTAGGAAGTCCATCATAGTCAGAAAGTGGTGTGTAGTACATAGTCCTGGAGCTGTGGGTGATTTTCCTTTTCCTTCAGGCATTCAGTCTACAGTAGCAGATCAGTTGGTTCAGATTATTTATAAGATCTATAAATTATGGTTTCCATTTTCATAAGATATGTAATACTTATTGCTACACTCTGACACTGTTAAGAGCAGTCATGTTTTGTGATTAGTACACCTAAGTTATGGAATATCATGAGCACATATTTAAATCCATGCCAAGGTTCTTTAGTACTGTTCAGTTACATTTTTAAATGGTTAAAGTGATTTTCTGGGCTGGTCTGGTGGCGTAGAGGGTTGAGGCACTGGCGCTTTACCTCAAACCATGCCGACGACCCAGGTTCTGGAACTGACTTGGGACGCCGGGGGCTGTCAGGCGAAGGAGAGTATTGAGCACCTGTAGGACTGCTCTCCTCTCTTGGGGTGGGTTCTGGGTCAATGTCACACTGCAGCGGTCTCTGATGGAGACCAGAAGCTCTACAAATGCATGTAAGAGGGAACAGCAGAAAAGCAGAAAATCTGCTTTACAACTGACCGGATGACAGCTGCCAGTCCACCACTGCCACCGATGCCCTGAAGGAGACCCTTCACCTCAGCAGCACCCTGGTGCCAAGTATGTGTGCTGGGTGCCTCCCCCGGTTCCTCCCCCCTTGGAGGAGGGGGACCCACCCCGTGAAGGGTTACATCTGGATTACCCCAGGGATGGCTGCAATTTGAGGTTGGATGGCTCAGGAAGGGACAGACAGAGCAGATGGGACTTAGGCAGCCCGAAGGAGTGGTGGGTCGCGAGGCACGAGGGGAGAAAACAGATAATACAAAAATAAAAAAAGTGATTTTCTGAGGTCGGCAGTCGTAAGTCATCCTTTTACTATCTAAGAAACATCACTAGGTCAAGCACCTTTTTCCATCTGGTGACCTTCCCACTCTGATTCATGCCTTTGTGACCTCATGCCTTGACTATTGCAACTCCCTTTACTTAGGGATACTGGGGGTTGATATCTGCCACTTGCAGCTGGTACAGAATGCTACAGCCTGACGTTTGATAGGGATTCCCTGGTCATGTCATATCACTCCAGTGCTGCGCAACTGCACTGGCCACTGATTCAATGGCAGATCACCTTTAAGGTCAGTTTACTGACATATAAATCCCTCCACGGACTTGGCCCTGACTACTTGAAAGAGTTTATGTCTCCCTACTGCCCCCCGAGCGGAGCGACGTCTCTGCTTGGCTGACAAGGGGTTGCTAGAGATTACAGGGGTTTCATTAAAATCTTCAGGGGCCTGTGCATTTATGTACATGGCCCCAGCTCTCTGGAATTCTCTACCCCCATCAGCCATGGCAGTGCACAAACCTAGGGGGCTTCAAACAGGCACTTAAAACTTATTTATGGAACCAAGCCTTCATTACTTAAATATATATAATTGATTTTACTAACTTTTTTATTATTGTTTTATCTTAATGTTTTAGTTATTTTTTGTAAAGTACTTTCATACTACTGAAAGGCAATTAATCAAATAAATATTTATTATTATTATTATTATTATTGCCATGACAAATGGGAGTAGTAACATGTAAGAGTTGTGAATCAATCTCCTTCCATTCAAACTTTTAGTTCTGTGCTCTGCTTAATTTGCAAAATCATGTCTTTTTTTTCTCAGTACTGCAACCCCCAATACTGCAGCTCCAACCACGACATCATGCAGGGAAAACAACATTTTGAAACAGAGACCTATGTTGGTCAGTCTTGGTATTGGAGACATCCTTTTTTTTCACAATTTTGGACTCCTAGCATAAGCTTGATACCAAAGACAAATAAACATATTCTTTTTATTTCATTTTTGTTGACCGGGTAAGTGCACTAGACAAATCCTGCCTATTTTCAGGCACGACCCGGGGAGGGGGATACAGATGAAGGCCAACTGACTTTGAACCAGATTAAGCTGTTGGTGGTATTTTTAGTGACTGAGGGAAATTTGGCCAGGACACCGGGGAAATTCCCCTACTCTGTAGGCAGGTGGCGCTGTCCATCTGTCTGCAGGGATGGAGGTTCCCAGTCTGCTGTTGGACTCGAACAGAGACTTTCATGCTGTTGGACGTGGAGAGCACGATGTAAGGGAGTCGGTAGATCCCCCCCCCATGCCTATGGAATCCACAGTTTCAGGTTTTGGAATTTCAAGTTCAGTACCCATTTCGGAGGAAGAAAACACAAAAGACGAAGAGTTACTATGGGTTGGATTATTTCAAAAAAAGCAACAATTATTGTCTATGCTGTCAGCAGTGGAGCAGGAACTTCTTTAAGAGAAATCTCAACTGGATGAAGAAGGAAAAAAAACGTAAATGATCGATGGCTAGTCCACAACAGGACGTAAGTAAATGTTTACTGGGGGGGTCTAGAGACATCATCTCCATTGAATTTGGTGCCTATTCCTGACCCCTTGTATGGAGAAACAGTATCCCAGGATATGGTGTTTGAAGGGACTCCTTCAGACTGGACACCGGGGAAAGCACTCGACCAGGCGGGTTGGGTGTTTGTCAGTGGGCACTGGCTACTGGACCCCTCTATTCCTATCTCCAGTTACCCAACTTCTGATATTAGGAATTCTGACATACCTGAACAAATATCTGCTGTTACAAAGGTTGACAAGGTTGGAAATCATAATCCTTTACCAGGAAAGTCGCAGATAGAAAGGATTTTGGTGCCTGCGACAGACGCTGAGCTTAGCGAGCATCCGGGTACCAAGACAGTACATGTGGGAGCTCTAGGTGACTTTTCTGCTCCAGAACCCAATGTAGGTGGGGACGACATTACGAGGAGAAAACAGCGCAATGAGTGGAGTGAGCAGGAGCCGGTAGGACCGGTTGTAGAAGAAGCAGTTCAGGCTGAAGTACCTCTGGGAAACAGGTGATCTACCACCTATGCAGGTTTATTTCAGAAACCCATTACAGCTGCCAAAAGGAGATTTTTGGTTCGTCTTCACTATAAAGGTTTGGCTCCCGATTGTACCTGACAGACTATGGGTTGGTAAATCATTACTAATGGATTCTATGGGCTTTACACCAGCTGAGATATATGCTTTTATCCATGCTCTGGGTGACCACATGTATGATATCAGTTTCTGTACTATGTCTTCATTGAATAAGTTTTGGAAGCTATATTATGAAGAAAAACACACAGAAGTTTGGAAGCATTTTTTTGGCTATACCTATAATTAAACCAACCATTAAAACAGTCACATTGCTATTTAGAAATGAAGCAGTGGATATTAAGGATATAATATTCTGGTTGGAAAAACAATGTACCATATTTGATCATCCCTGTCCTATAATGGATGATAATGGTTTTTGGACTGGGGGTGGACTTTTCAGGTTCAGCTGAACCAATCTGAACACGGTATAGAACACCTCCCATGTTCCTTTTTTTTAGGCTGGGATAGAGGAATTCTTTTCTATGCTGGGCAGCCTAAGAGTTGCTATCAGTGAGGGTCGTTGTCCCACCTCAATACTGATTGTGATACTCTGCGGTGTTTCCAATGTGGTATTTTAGGCCATACAGCTATGTAATGTGCAGCCCCCCCCCATATGTAATCTCTGCAGGGATGATGAACATGCATTTCAGGATTGCCCTTGGGCTGCTCATAATTCAGAGGAGGCCTCTGAACATGATGTGTTACTTTATCGAGCTCAACATTCCTTTGCCAGGAATGAGGAAGCGGGTGTTGACTTTTCAATACCTAATAGGAGACGAGGTCGAGGTTAAGGTGGTAGTGGAAGTCAGAGGGGTTTACCAAGGACTGCTCCTCCACTCTTCCGACCTACTGGTATTGCTGCTTTTTCCACCCCAGCAGAGGTGGAGTCTCAGTTGGTCTCTATGACTCCTTCATCTCAGGTTGAACCCTCCATTATCCCTTCCCCTTTACCTGATGGTATAGTATTTCCTACTAAACATCAACTTCAGCCTGGTGGATCTACATCTAAAACGGTTGAGGTTTTGGGTCCCATTGTAGATTCTACTCAGACCAAAACACTGGGTCCATCTCTAAATTCGGAGGATTCTACTTTTAGTACGGATGTCATTATTGCAGAAGATGTGGCTACTTGTCCAAACCTGGGAAAGATATCCCCATTACCCCTTTCAAACCATTTCTCATTTTTTTCCTCCTGGGGCAATAGAGTTGAGGAAGAACAACCATCAGATATAGTTGTAGACCCCCCTTCCCTCACAGAGAGTACAGGGAACTACCCAGGCTATGGAGTTATCTTCCAGAATACCTATATTACCTTCTAGACGAGCAAGATCTAGTGTTCACTTAAAAAAAAACCACCCTGAGCCTGTGAATCTTAAATTGGCTAGTCTGAACGTCAATAGTCTAAAATCTCATGTTAGATGGGCTACTACTTTTTCCATTCTACAGCATTTACAGTATGATATCATTTTTTTTACAGTATACTCGATTCCATACTTCATTAGACTTACATTTGGCCACCAAAGATTGGATTTGGGGACCCGCATATTGATCTATCGGTTCTGATTTATGTTGTGGTGTGGGTATTATTTTTAGGAATTGTGATCTCAAGGTATTCCGGCTAGTGGATATAGAGCCAGGTAGGGCATTGATGTTGGATGTTGCGATAGGGTCTTTTTCCTGTCGATTAATTAATATTTATGGCCCACAATCCAAAGCTCTAAGAACAGAGTTAATGCTTAAAGTTCAGCCTTTCTTATATACTAGCAGGCAATTTTTTGGGGGAGGGGATTTCAATGTGAATTCTTTACAAACTCGTTCTGGTAGTAAAACATATTGTGATAAAACCTTCATGCTTAAAATGATTTCGCAAGCTGGTTTACAAGATGCACACCTACAGGGAGGTCACAAGGTCAAGGCTACCTATCATAGAGGGACTTTGTCCTCAAAAATTGATTACATATTTATAAAGCCAATTGCTGGAATATGCTTTGCAGGTATATTACCTATTGAAACCTCAGATCATATGTTGTTAGGGATTCATGTTGCAATTCCACCCCCAAGAGTGTCTGGGCCGGGTTTTTGGAGATTGAATACATCTTTATTAATGGATGAGGTTGTTAAAAATGATTTACGTTTGTTCCTTATTGATACATGTTCCACGATATTTCTATATGAAGGTCAACTTAGCCAATGGTGGGAGGATGTGAAATATTGTTTCACACAATATTTTCAGTTTAAAACTACAGTACAGGCTGCATCTTTGAATACTAAATATTTGGAACTTCGGAAATGTTTGTATCAGCGAATATCAATCCAGTCAGTTAGTAAGGTGGATTATGGTCATGATATTAATACGATTCATGCAGAAATGTCCCTATATCAGTATGATCGATTAATGTCTCTACAGAAGGAACAGTCTTTTGGAACACAGGAGGGGAAAGTAGATCAAACAAATCCATTCATAGATTGTAAGAAGAGGAGTGAGACAAAAGGGTTTGTGAATTTAGTTAATGAACGAGGAGATTTACTGGTGGATAATGTAAATGTGATGGAGTATTTAGAATCTTTTGTTTCTAAAATGTATGAAGAGGTATTATTGGATCATAAAGCCTTGGTTTTGATATTACAGGCAGCTGATTTACCACAACTTACGGCTAAGCAATCTGATATATTAATAATTCCGTTTTCATCAGAAGAAATGACAAGTGTGATTATGTCTTTAAAAATCAATACTTCTCCGGGGTCTGATGGTATACCGGGAGAGGTTTATAAATTAGTGTGGGATTATATACCAACAGAATTTTTGGATGTCTATAATTTTATTGTAAAAGATGTTTGTTTACCTATGCAGATGTATGAGGGGCTTTTGATTTTCTTGTTTAAATCAGGACTGAGGTCAGACATTACTAATTGGTGGCCAATTACTTTATTGAACGTAGATTTTAAAATTTTCGCCAAACTATTGGGTAATAGATTAATGGCGGTAATGAATTCTTTGATACATCCTGCCCAATTTTTTGGGCTACCAGGAAGAAGTCTTTTAGATGCAGTATGATTATTAAGGGAAATTATGGAGTGTGGGCAGAATACGACAATTTCTGGCTTGACTGGAGGTTTTGTTATGAGTTTGGGTCAGGCCAAGGCTTTTGACAATGTTTCACATAATTTTTTATGGTTATGTTTACAATCTTATGGATTTCCTGAGCCTTTTATTCAATGGTTACATTTATACTATGCTTTAGCTTTTGTACATCCATATGAGAATAGTCATATTGGTAACCCTTGTAAAATCTTGAAAGGGGTGCGCCAGGGGTGCCCCTTGAGCCCCTTACTGTATATCTTTTATATTGATCCGCTACTTCAGATTTTGCAAAAATCACCTTCAATTAGAGGTTTAGGCTTTGAAGTGGAACAGAATATCAAAGTTATTCCCTATGCAGATGGTATTTGTTTATTAGCACAACATGATGTGTTTCTTATCAAGGTATATGATATAATTCAAATCATAGGGTCGGAAATTGGCGAGCATTTGAATCCTCAGAAATCTATTTTATTGGCTATTCAAGGGTTTGATGTCCCAATATTAGAGATTAGGGGTATATCCATTGCAAAAAAAAACAAGTAGGATTTTGGGAATTTATTTTGGTCAGAAGAATTTAGCTGAGGAGAATTGGATGAGGGCTTTAAATACAGGAATGGATAAGGTGGCATGTTGGAACGTTTGGAGAACGTCAAAAAAAGAAAGAATTTATTTAATCAAATCCTTTCTTGTACCAGATTTTTATTTATTGCCACAATATTTCCTTTACCTAGGTCTTTGGAGGCGAAGTTATTGGCATGTTTTTTTTCTTGTATTTGGGGTAGCCGTTTGAATCCCATTAAGCGTAATCTGCTTTATAAACCTATAAAGGATGGTGGTTTAGATATGCTTAATCCATTGGTGTTTTTTTTACGATTTTTATTTATAATAACTTACTTTATTTAATGAAACCCTCTTCAAAAGTATGGGTTTTTTGGAGGTTACCAAAATTACAAGGTGTCATAGGGGAATGGAATAGGAATTTATTTCTGCATAAAAATAAAAGATCACCACAATTGGATGATCAGTGGGCTGAAGTTTTTGATAAAATAAAACAATGGAAAGTAAAATTTGTTTCAGTTCTAAAATTTTCAAGGCAAATTTTGTATGCAGATATTATACAGGGTTTCTTCCTGGATGATCCCTTTGTAGATTTTTCAGTAAGAGATCAACTCTCAATTTCTAAGTTAATCCTAGATGTTAGAATCCCGGAGCAAATGTGGGATACAGTATGGTTGGCAGTTCATGGAAAGGTGAATGTGAAAGGGAATCATAAGCATAAACAGCTTCAAGATCGATATTGTCCAAGAATTTCCTGTATACAATGTATCGAAACTATGTCACATTTATATTTTGATTGTCCATATATTCAGTCCTTCCGGGATTTGATTGTTAATACAGGGATGTGGTCATTTAATTTCCCTCCAGATGAAAGATTATTATTTAATGGCATTATTCCGGTCTCACTAAACCACATTCCACATAGTACGTTATGTATAATCATGGTACATTTTCTATATTGGATATGGATAATTAGATGCAAATTGGCACTTCAACAAATGGAAATTTCAGGATGGGAACTTTATACTATAATAGTTATGGCGTTACGAATAATTAAACGTAAGGAGTTTTTGAAACTCCCTTTACCTGAATGGGAGTTTCATTGGAAATATTTTGATTGGCTTTAAGGGAAGAGAGGTAGGGGATCAAGGGTAAGGGGTTTGATGGTTAGAGATTCCTTATGAATTTATGCTTCTACTTTAGTTTCAAACTTTTTTCTCCTTTTTCTTCATAGATTTATAGGTTGTATTATTGCATTTGTTTGTTTTTTTTTTCTCTATTGTTATACAAAATTTTTTCTGTTTAGTCTCCTATGGTTTTTTTGTTTAATGTATTTTTGGATTTGTATTTAGGTTATTGTAACTTCAACAACAACTTCCCCTACACTTTCGTTGGGAGGGAGGGAAGTTCAGATTTTCCATTTTAGGATACTAAAAATGAAAGTTTGTATTGTACGCTTGATGAAATGCTTAATTTTTGTTTATTTTAATTTTTTTCATATGATTTTGTGTGCAGTAACACTATTAAGTATGTAATTTATTTCCTTTTTAACTTTTGGATAAAAAATTCCCCTACTCTTTTGGTGGTGGGGGGTTCTTCTTGTTTTGGGTTTAAATTTAAGTTCTACTTTTTTCTATTAGACAACCCCTTTGGATATGTATGACTGTAATACTTATATGCTTTTGTTACGATTTGTACTTTTCTTTTGTGTGAGGAAACATAGTTTTGTATTGCATTGATTTTGTTATTCTAATAAAAAATTACCCTACTCTTTTCGATAAGTGCCATGGGATCTTTAACATCCACTGAACTACCACCAATCCAGGCAGATGGGATCTCGGTTTAACGTCTCATCTGAAAGACAGGCCCATTATTACACTCCTGAACTACTTCCAAGCATTTAAGCCCTATAACATAAACATAGAAAAGTATCATCATGCTCCCACATTCTGACAGCAGCTGACACTTCAACAGCAGGAAGTAAAAATGAAAAATCTACGCAGAATGGCAAATGATCTTTTTGGCCAACCTGCATCACAAAAACATTTTGCCAGAAACCTTTCTCAGACTCTACTGCTGTAAACACTATCAAAATAGGAGACTGCATTTTCATTAGGGAGACAGACAAATCAACTATTTTTGTGGTCACTATAGAAATAGGAGACTTCATCTCTCAGTAAAAAGATCTTGCCAGCTAACTACTATATGCACAATGCCTTGTTTAGAAAATAAACATATTAGAGCTTTTATTGTTGAAGCCACTACAGAAATATGAGACTGCACCTCACAGTAAGGAAATTGGAAAGCAACTTCTTATTGTACCCACAATGCTGAGCTACATATGTACTTACTGTGTACCCTTTCCCCTCTCCCCCAGGATGCATCTGTAGATGAGCTTGTCTGCTTAGTATGTCTTTCTTGGTGAACTTTTAAATAAATAAATATATCTACATATTAGGTGCTATACTGCAGTCACTACTACCAAAATAAGGGACTGCACCTCTGACTAATGAACATTTAAGTCCACTTTATAATTTTCCCAGAATTCTTTGATGCTGTATATAAAACATTGATAGTTTCCTTGCATGAGATTGTTCTGGGGATGTGTCCACACACAGAAAATGGGATGGTAGGGAGAAACAAAGTGCTGATAAAACATAAAAAAAATCATTATGATAGGTTGAAGTTAGGCGGCAATGGCATACTATGCGAAAAAGGTATCTGCAAAACATCAGAAAGTCACTTTAAAAGAAAGAGAAGAAAATGTGTGTGTTAACAATAGTAATAAGTACTTATAGGCTGAGATATTCAAAGGGATTGTGCCAGCACAACCCCAGAACTGTGCCCCGAGGCAATATTCAAAAGTGGGAATTGTGCAGCACAATTCCCAGTGTGCTGGGGCACAAAGATAATGTATGCAGCACATCTCCAGGGAGTATGCCCATGCATATGTGGCACATCCTGATATTCAGCCTGGGATGTGCGGCACATCTGCTGGCACAACCCAGAGATGTGCCACATACCTGGGCTCACAGTTGAGCCCATAAAAAATGGCTCAAGTGTTTGCCACCCACAGGTGGGCTGCTTTAGTGCAGGGTGCAACACTGCGGCTTCCAGTTGTGGGTGGCTTCCCCACCCAGAACACCATCCACAAGCACCCACATAACTCCCTGGTGGTCCAGTGGTTCTCCCCGCCCTGCCTGTAACCCCAATCATGGTAAAATAATATTCAAAATACCCTGCTGATCCAGTGGTTCCCTCCTCTGTCTGTAACCCCTATCATGGTAAAATTATATTCAAAATACCCAGGTGGTCCAGTGGTTCCCCTTTCCCTGCTGAATCCCCAATCACCATGCAAAAAAACCCCATTACAACTCCCTGTCCGTCTAGTGGTACCCTCCCACCCAGACAGGACCCCCAGTCCACCCAGCTCCCCCCCACTAATTGGCATGCATCATACCCTCTCACACACACCTCTGCGGCTGCCCACTGGATGACAGCTTACAGTATATGCTGCAAGTTTATTGGTACACACTGTGGACCTATGGCTGGCAGTGCATACTGTAATAGTCATTCATAACTTTGTGAATGAATGACTTTATTCACAAAAATTGTGAATGACTATTACAGTATGCACTCCCAACCCAGTGGGCCACAGTGTGGACCAATAAGCTTGCAGCACATACTGTAAGCTGTCATTCAGCTGGCAGCCACAGATGTATGCAAGTGGCAGCCACAGAGGTATGCAATAGGGTATGCAGCCCACCAATGACCGGGGGGGAGCTGGGTGGGCTTGGGGTCCTGTGTGGATGTGGGGTACCACTAGACTGCCAGGGAGTTTTAGTGGCTGTTTTCATGGTGATTGGGGATTCAGGTGGGGAGGAGAATACCACTGGACCACCAGTGTATTGTGAATATTATTTTACTATGATCGGGATTACAGGCAGGGAGGAGGGAACCACTAGACTACTAGGGATATGACATACGTATTTTTTGGTGATCGGTGGGTCAGGATGGGGAGGGGGTACTACTGCAGTCCCTGGTACAGGGACTGCATGCTGCGCATAGTGCCAGGCACATTTCTCTGGCCAGCCCTGCACAACACATGCAATTGGGGCTATAATGACATGCAAATGGCCCCATTTGTGCCATCCATGCCTTATGACTACATTTTCATATTGGCATCTGAATATCAGGTATTTGTGCACAGGATTTCAAACAACATGAAATCTTGCTGTATTCTGACAATGTGCAGTTAGCCCCAGCACTTGAACAGTCCCAGAGAGGAAAGAGTTAACTCTATGCAGAAAAAGTTGAGCTTGAGCTCGATTTTCAAACCTCTGTCTCTGGTACTTATCAATGTAACTGTCAGATTCTTTACTCCGCCTAACAGTGAAGTCGCTCTGGAGATTTCTCCTCTGCTCAGTTCGGTAGAGTTGAATCAGTATTAGTTTTTTTCTAACTATTTTATTATTTTTGGATTTTTCAAGCCTCTGTCTATGGTACAGATAGTGTGGTAGATAGGTAGTGACTTTTATTTGATTAAATTCCGTGGAAATTGTTCTTTTCTCATTTTCTTTCTGGTTGATCTGGTTAGGAACTGACCTTTTTGATTGTTTTTATTTTATTCTGGGATTTAGTGTGGTGTTCTGGTGCTGATTGTTTTCAAAAGAACCAGACTTTTTTCTAGTTCTTTTACAGAACCCATAACATGGTTTGTAACCAATTGAATGTTTATTACCTGATTTGAAAGCTTTTAAGGGTAATTGTTTGGGTTGGCTATGTCTGAGAAACCCAAGAAAAAAACTGGTCCCACTGGGTTTCAACACTGTTCTGAATGTGGGGAGGCCTTTGCCAAGGCTGACCCCCACCTCATTTGTGTTTATTGTCTGGGGTTTGACCACCTCAAAACAGACTGCCAAATTTGTAAGAACTTTCCTAAAGCCACTCTAGATAAAAGGTTGAGAAGGCTGAAGGAAAGAGAGGCCGAGAAGTCCATAGATCTAGAAGGCTAGCCCGGTTCGGTTGCGGCTGAACCAGAGGAGGTGTCTACTGACCTGGGCAATATCTCCTTTGGTAAAAGGAGGTCCAACTCCAAGGGATCGGTTCTGTCGAAGAGGAAACATAAGTCAGCTGGTTTGGATCCAGCACCTCATACTCCAACTGCTGACGAGATAGCCAAAGTGATTAGTATAGTCCAATCGCTTTGAACGGTTCCATCCAATCCGGTACTGCTGGTTAGGGGTCGGTTCGATGGGGTCGGTTCGGTTGGATCCATCTCCATCGGATTATGATCCAGATGCTTTTTATGAGGAGTGGGAGGGAGATGAAGTATATCCTGAGGATGAAGATGAAGATGACGACTTTGAAGGTCTGGATGTACTTACTGAACCGGACATCTCCCCAGAAAGACCCTCCAATGTCTCACCTCCCAGACTTTCTGAGTCCTCTTCACACTTCTTGTTTTACAAGAAGGTGGCTGAAACCCTCCAGCTCCCAATGATTGAAGCTGCTGAGGAGGAGGAAGAGCCTGATTTTGTAGAGATGATGGACATCCCAGAGTCCAAAAGATTGTCTATCCCTCTTCACAAGTCTTAACAGTATTTGGCATCTTCTTTGGGACTCAGGCAGGCTAACTATATGGCTTACACAGCCAGGTACCAGAGGTCCAGGTGGGATACGGTTCTGGAACTGGCTAAACAGACCTCTCCCAGCTAGCCAAAGAGCTGGATGAGGTGACTGCTGATTCAATTGAGACATCCAAAGTGCAATTTCATGCTGCTGTGGACTCCAATGATGTGGCATCAAGAGTCATGGCTACATCTGTGGCTCTCAGGAGACATGCTTGGCTCAGATGTACTAGCCTTTCGCAGGACACCCAGGTCAAGGCTATGGATTTCCCTGTAGTGGGTAACTCTCTGTTTGGGGAGCAGACAGAGGCTTACATGAAGAAGATGGGTGAATACAGGACCACCTACAGGAGTGCACAGGTGAAAGAGAGGCAAGCCGCTCCTCAGAAACAGCAGTCTAGGGGTGGGACAGGACTTTCCACAGGCCTTTCTACCAAGCTCAGGCTTCCTCTTCCTTCACACAGAGGGGGATTCTTTTGAGGGAGAGGTAGGAGGGGGATGAGCAGGGCTGCATCCTCTTCCCAGTCCAAGGCTCCTGCCAAGCAGACACCCTGGTGTGTCTGCCTGGGTCGACTCCCCCATTCCAGTAGGAGGCAGACTGGCTTACTACTTCCAGGCCCGGAAGTCTGTTACCTCAGCCAAGTGGGTCCTGGAGGTAGTAAGCCAGGGGCTGGCCCTCAGCTTTAAATGGTTTCCAAAACTGAGAGCCAGATCTTTCCCACCTGCATCCATCTCAGAGACCCTTGCTTACAGGTAGAGGTTTCGTCTCTTCTGGCTCTCAGAGCTGTAGAGAAAGTTCCTACTCAGCACAGGGGCAAAGGCCTGTACGCTAGGTACTTCCTTACCCCAAAAAAAAGTCAGGGGAGTGGTGACCCATCATTAGACCTAAAGCATTTGAACAAACACACCTCAAAAACAAAATTCAAAATGGTGACTCTGGGAATGATTCTTCCCTCTCTAAGGCCAGCTGATTGGCTAGCATCCCTGGACCTCAAGGATGCCTATTTCCATATTCCAATCAGGTGCTCCCACAGAAAGTACCTCAGGTTTGAGTTGCCTTCAGGCCACTATCAGTTCAGAGCCATGCTATTTGGCCTAACATCAGCTCCAAGGGTGTTCACAAAGTGCCTTGCAGTAGTAGTTGCCTTCCTCAGAAGACAGGGTATTTCCATTTTCCCATATCTGGATGACTGGCTAATTGTAGGGCAGTCATCTGACCAGGTCAAGTCAGATCTGAAAATCACTCAAGACTTGCTCAGTTCTCTGGGGTTTCTTCTCAATCTCCCAGTCAGTTTTCAAACCAGTACAACTTCTTACTTTTATTGGAATAGAATTGGGTACTATACAGGCAAAGGCCTTTCTCCCTCTGGCAAGGGTAAAGGACCTAATAGATCTTGTTTCCTCTTTTCAACCTCTGGTCTCTCATCCAGCAAGGCAGTTTCTTCAACTTCTGGGTTACATGGCAGCTTGCACTGCAGTGGTGCAAGGGGCCAGATTTTAGATGAGGGATATTCAGTTCCACCTAAAGTCCTTTTGGTCTCAGAAAAGAGACTCTTTCCAAACTGATTCCAATGACTCAGACTCTAGTCTAAGCTCTCCAGTGGTGGCTGGACTAGGACAATTTCAGGCAAGGAGTTCCATTTCTCTATCATGTCCCCTCAGTAGTCCTGACTACAGATGCTTCTCTCCTAGGCTGGGGAGCCCATTTGGTAGCCCTAATGGCTCAGGGTGTTTGGTCCCCACAAGATTCTCTCCTTCACATCAATCTAGTGGAACTCAGGGCAGTTTTTCTGGCCCTTCAGGTCTTCTTAGAGTCAGTCAGGGCAAGGTGGTGCAAGTCAGGACAGACAACACCACCACAATGTGGTACATCAAAAAGCAGGGAGGCACTCAGTCCATGGCCTTGTGCACAAAGGCCATGAAACTGTGGTCTCTAGCCTATTCCCTTCAGACTTCCCTGATAGCAGTTCACCTTCCAGGAAAGGACAATGTACTGGCAGATGCTCTGAAGTGAATCTCCCAAGGGCATCACAAATGGTCCCTGGATCCTCCCATACTTCAGGTAATCTTCTCCAGATGGGGCACCCCAGAGATAGATCTCTTTGCAGCCCTGGACAATCACCAACTTCCTCTGTTTTGTTGCAGACCTCCAGTCCTGGGGACTGTTCCTCTGGATGCTCTCATTCTGGATTGGAAGGGCAAGTTTCTCTATGCCTTCCTTCCCTTCCCTCTGTTGTTCAGAGTCCTGATAAAAATCAGGTCCCAACCTTGCACAGTGATACTGGCGGCTCTGGATTGGGCCAGACAGCCTTGGTATCCTCTGCTGCTGTTGTTGGCAGTGTCACATCTCCTGTCTCTCCCTAGGAGATACAACCTCCTAATATCCTCTCAGGGGAGGATTTGGTACCCCAATCTCCAGTCTCTCAACCTCAAGGTCTGGCTCTTGAAGAGTTAGAATATGCAGGCCTGCATCTTTCTTAGGGAGTTCTGGATATTCTGAAGGTTTCCAGGAAACCTTCCACTAGGATAACTTATAATTCCAAATGGAAAAGGTTCAGCATTTGGTGTTCTCAGAAGGGCATTGTGCCTGATTCTGCAGATATTGCTACATCCTTAGATTATCTGGTTCATCTTAATAGTCTAGGCCTTAGGCCTGCAACTCTGAAGGTTCACCTAGCAACTGTCTCTGCATTCCTTTCAGCAGGGAAGGGCTGTTCCCTGGCATCTCATCCTATTTTCAGTAAGTTTTTCAAAGGTCTGATTCACATTAACCCTCCCTTTTGACAGCCTACCCTGGCTGCATTGCCCAGCTTATGCAGCCACCCTTTGAACCTCTGGCTTTGGCTGAGCTTAAGTACTTGACCTGGAAGACTGTGTTTCTGGTAGTTATTACTTCTGCCAGGCAGATTAGTGAATTACAGGCCATGTCAGTTGAACCTGACTTCATCTCCTTCCATAGAGATAAGGTGGTCCTAAGAACCAATAGGAGGTTCTTACCCAAAGTGGTATCAGATTTTCATCTGAATCTGTCTGTCTCTTCCTGTGTTTTTCACTGAGCATTCTTCTTCAGGGGAAAGAAGATTACACAGTATGGATGTTAAAAGGGCTCTTAGCTACTACATAGAGCATACTAAAGCACACCCTCATGACAGTCTTCAATTGTTTCTCACTTATGGTGAAGTGGGGAAAGGTAAGCCTGCTACTAAAAGAACTATTGCCAGGTGGATTGGCTCTTGTATACAATTCTGCTATGACAAATTGGGAAAAACACCCCATCTAGGCCTAAGGGATCACTCGACTAGCAGTACAGCTGCCTCTATAGCTGTGGCCAGAGATATACCCTTGCTAGAAATCTGTAAAGCAGCCACCTGGAAAACAGTCCATACATTTACCAAGCATTACTCTCTGGACATCCTGGCTCAGAGTGATGCTAGGTTTGGCACAGCAGTACTGCAGAGCCTGTTCCCAAAGTAGGTTCTGCATTCCCTCCTCCTGGTAGAACTGCTTGGTAGTCTGCATATTGTCAGAACACAGCAAGACTTCATGTTGTTTGAAGAAACAATTACTCACCATAGTAATGTTGTTTCTTCTAATGGAGTCTTGCTATATTCTGACATCCTTCCCTGCCTCCCCTCTCAGAACCTAGTTTTTGGGAAGTGGGCTGGCAGGTACAGTGTTGCATCTCAGGGGTGTACCTTGTTCCCTCCCTATTTAGGGTAGAGTATTTATCTTATTGTTACTATTGTTATGTTTTATATATATTTATTTATTGTCACAACCCCTTTTTTCTCTTGGATTCTTGACTTGAGTCTTTTGGGGCCCAAATGGTTGCCTTTTGGCTATATGTTTAACAATTTTCATAGTGTGTACTTAGTTTGCTCATAAGAATCTGACCATTACACTGGTAAGTACCAGAGACAGAGGTTTGGAAACCAAGCTCAAGCTCAACATTCTATGCTTCTGCATAGAGTTAACTCTTTCCTCTCCAGGGCAGTTCAAGTGCTGGTGCTAACTGCATAATGTCTGAATACAGCAAGACTCCATTAGAAGAAACAACATTACTATGGTGAGTAATTTTTTCATCTCTGATGAGCTGGCACATTTCCCAGTCCTGGTATACAGACCTGTCTGGGTGGATGTGCTGACAGCATGCATTATTTGATATATTTAGAAGAGATGCACCATGGTACATCTCTTTTGAATATATCCCATAGTTGCTCCAGAGCAACTCATTTGCGCTGTACCACCACTTGTGCCATTGCCAGGCATAATTCTGAATACTGGGCCCATAGTGTATAGTTCTAACTCACTTATCATATCAGGTAAAACCTCCACTGTTCAAAGATCATGTAATGCAATTGTACCTTTCTGAGGTACAACAATGTTCCAGCTGATTTGAAAAGTGCACAAGCCGCAGGCAACAGAAACTGCATGATCAACCAGATAGAAACTCATGGCAGTGGCACAAACACTTGACCCCATGAGTTAAACAAATCCTGCAGATGCAGGATCAACCAAATATGAAAAGACATGCAGGAGCAACCAGATATATTATGTTTTACTAAGAAATGCAATTCAGTATCAACCAGATATTTTAAATTACTTTAAATCAAAAAATTATTCCTCACAGTAATTCCTCTCACTTAACGAGAAATATGGCTGCCATGTTTAGTTTTTTTTTGAAAATCCCTCCCACACACAACTGGCAAGCAATGGAAGCCTGAGTTAGAGACATAGGGATGTCTGCTTCCTAACGACCACACCACTAACCCTAGCAACCAACATAAAACCTGGAATAAGACACAAACTCATAAATTTATTTTTTCTAGAACAAATAAAAAAATCAAACTTTTTTTATATTACTTTTAGTGACACCTCACACTATAAAAAATATTAGATGTGCAACTCTATGCACAACCAGTGTACTCTGCTGTATTGGGGTTCTGATTCCCATGGACCTCTCAAGAGTTCTCTCTCTCTCTCTCTCTCTCTCAAGGACAGTGGGAATCAGAACATCTCTATTGCAGAATACAGTGGTTGTGTATAGTTGCCCATCCAGTATTCTCTATATTAAGTCTTTTTTCTTTGTCTGTTTAAATCCTCTGTTTGCTTTACTCTGTGTTTTGCTGTAATATAAGATATGAAGGAATTAATGACATGATTGGATGCCATTAAAAAGGAGTAGCCTTTCATGCTCGCATGATTGATCATTATCATTTAAATATTTTAACAAGCAATAATTCTGAAATGAAATTAAATAGTAAAAAAATCACAGACAACACCACGCTAATGTTTTTCATGAACAAACAAGGAGGAGCAATGTTATCCAGACTGTCAGGAATCACCAAACTTGTTAAGCCTTTTCTTTCCTGGTGCTGTGCGGAATGCAGTATTCCGCCAGTGGAATTAGTTTGGAATGAAAATTCCTCTGGCAGAATTTCCACCAGAATTTTGCTGATTCTTTGGTGAAATTCTGCCTGCTGTGATCCATGGAATAACATTCCACAGAACAGCATTTTTTCTGTGGAAAATTATTCCACAAACATTTCTGCACAAAATACAGAATTCCACTGGATAATATTCTGCAGGACTGTTGCAGAATGACATATTCCACATTTTTCTGCCATGGAATTCTACCGTTCCATTTCTGGTGAAATTCAGCAAAATTCCAGTGGAATCTCAAATATTCCGCAGAATTTCATTCTGACAGAATTTGAAAATTCTGCATAGCACTGTTCCCCACTTTCATTTGTGCTACTGCACAAGATTGGCTATCTGATGGGCAGTCTCAGCTGTACAAAGAGCTATAACTCAAGAATTGTTCCTGAACCAGTAGGTTCTGGACACATCAGTGCATGTGAAATTTCCCATATGCTGTGAGTCCATTTGCTTTCAGGGAAAATGGAAAACCTCCCCTTACAAGTGCAGGGTCACCAGAAAGAGACAGAAACAGATGGTGGATAAATTATTTTTTATCTAAAGAAGAAGATGGTCTGGGTCTGCATACATCCCCGACATTGACATTTCGACAGCGAAGTCCCCTACAGTGACAACAGTGCCATGTCGCTGTATGAACCCACTGGAAACTGACACTATCTGTCAGAGGTCCTGCACCCCCCTCCAAATCAGCTCCGACTCAGAGTTGAGAACCCCAAGTAAGGGGGTCGGGGGTGAAGCCCCCTGAAGAAAACACTTGTGTCTTTTGGAAATTGGCAGCCAACTGCAAAATGTAGTTGACCTGCCAGTTTTGCTGTCAGGTCATTCGAAAAATACTTTGTTGACGACCCATCATGCATCCGTCTGGGTCTACCAAATTTCAATCCATAGTATTATGCTGCCAACCTGTTGGTCCTTAAAGATATTTACAAACCTGTGGTTAAGGACATTGCACTAAAAATAGAAGAAAGTGACAAACCTGTAATTAATTTGAAACTCTGGATTTTAAGCAGACCACAAAGACCTAGTTTTTCCACCACATTGGTGCCTTCCAGAACATTGCGTTGGATCTGAGACCAAATGTGTGCAAAAACTAAATTAGATACAATCTGTACTAGACACTCTTCATTATATTTAAATGGATTTTTCTGCGGTCTCTAAGTGGTAAAATATTCAAAATTTGCTACGAATCTGGCATCAAAGAAGTTGATCAAATTATGGATCATTGACAAATAATAGATTTTAACTCTCTTAAAGCCACTTATAATATCCTACATACACCGTTTTATGGATATTTGCAACTATGACATATATTTTGTAATAAAAATGCACTTAACAATAATAAATATGAAAAACTTGCTAAAGTGCTTTCCAGTTCCATTGGAAAAAATCCATCAATATGATATACAACTACATGATGAATAATATTAATTATTCTACGAAGGCCTTGAAGGCAAATGGGAAACAAAAATTAATAAGAAAATCAATAATAAACAATGGAGGCATGTAATTCATCTCTTAAATACATGCATTAAATCAACCAAACTTCAACAAATTTACTTTAATATTATACACCAGTTATATTATACCCCACTCAGACTTAATTTAATGATCCCACAATGTTCTCACTTATGCCCCAGAGGATGTGGACTCTCAGGCACTTTGGAACACATGTTGGTCTCATGTCCCATGCTGTATAAATGGTGGAGACAGATGTTGACTTCTGTCTCCATCATGGAAGGTTGCAAAATACAAAAAGATCCATCTTGGATGTTATTAGGGGTAGGGGGCACATTGAATGTGCTTAATATTCACACACAAAACTGGGTGAGGTTATGTCTATTAATAGCATGCGAAGAGATTCTGTTGTGGTGGAAAGACAAGGATCCTCTGGATTATAAAATATAGCTCAAATCTATGATATCATGTCATAGATTGGAGAAAGCCCAATATTGTTATAAAAACAAAATGAATATATGTAAACTTATGTGGACTCCTTTTGACAACTTTATTAAATCACCCAAAATAAAGATTATGATTACCTACTAATAGGAACATGCTGGAAATATCCTCTGTCATGTTTTGAAATCACCATACTTAACCTTCTGATAGTGTTGTATGAAATCCAATATAGATGTCTGTACGGCTATTTATGTCTTATTATCTTTATTGTAAGTATTTTTTCCAATGAGTTTGTTGGACACATTGTACCATCTGTCTATTATGTATTTATGTGAAAAAAAGTCACTCAGGCAGAACTCCTGTATTCTTCTGGCACCGGCCTTCAAACATGCAAAGGGGAGCTTCAACCACGTTCCCCACCCACTCTACCTCTCACAGCCATAGACTGTCACTTAAAGCCCAGCTCCTGTCACAAACTGCACACCAGTAGGGTCCTTTCTTTCTTCCCCTCAAACTATGAAGTTTCCAATAGGATAAATATCCATACCACAAAAATGAACATCATTAAAATAAAGATGGAGGAACTACTTTATCGCAAAACTATTACAAAACTTATTTTAAATTATTTTTACTAATATTTTTTTATTAAACCTATTTTTTCTTTACAGTGCCCATTTTCTAAGTGCAATAACACCATCCAGAGTGAGTGGTATTGGGGAATACCAAACCTTCCAGGGGCTATAAGGCCCTTCGCATTTAGCGTTGGGACTCATTATGCCCCTGGTCCATCTGGTATTACCTAATACCACCCACCCTGTTGGGCATTATTGCTTACTGTTTATATAGCTTTTACTCCCAAGCAGACCAGCTCTGGTGGGCTCTCAGCCCTGTTCCTGAGTCCCTCAACTGGCATCTTACCAAGCTCTGGCGATACAGGAGTGGGGGGAGAAGGCAGGGCTTCACTGGTCCAGAGCCATCCCTTTTCTATTTTTTTCCCTGTTCCCACATGCTGGGATGCACATGTAGATGCACTTGCATCAAAGCATGTGCATGCCCCAGAGTTCCACAGCCCTTCTTCCACTGCCTCCTAGACCTGCACTGCCACCTGGCCTCCACCAGGTGGCAGCCATTCAGTAAAACATGCAGCTCGTCACCCTGGGAAAGGAGAGCAGTCATCGGGGTGCCGAATCCTTTCCCTTCCTGGCTGACCCCCAGCTACCCATGCTTACCACCAAACATGGGTCACTGGTGTGGCAGGAGGTAAGGCACCAGCAACTTAGTCCTCCACTCCACTGAGCCAATGCAAAAGAGCACTACATTTATATTCAAGAAACACAAAGCTCACTGGGCTCAGCCAAACAGCTGAGTGCCCTGGTCTACCTGTTGTTAAAAAGACCTGTATCTCTGGATAGTTTTCTGTATCACATATTACATACTTCCCTCACTCCCTGTCTCATAGTGACTTCACACACTCTACTATGGTATAACCACTTCCATGGGAGCCATGAGATCTGTCCCATTCACAGACATCTGCCAGGCAGCCACCTGGGTGTCCACACATACCTTTACTACTCATTATAATGTGGAGTTTCAGACCCACTGGAATGCAAACTTTGGTTTTGCTTTGCTGACATATGTTTTCCTCAATTACCTCCAACACTTCCATCTTTCCAGTGGTACTGGTAGTAGTCAATGCAATGCGTGTAGCTATGGGCAGAAATCACACCTTCTAATACTGCTGTTATGTTCCAAGATACAGACTTTTAAGGTGTGTAATGTTTGTCATTTGAACACTCTGTTATTTGGGCTGACGTGAATGTGTTGAATTACATGTGGTAAAGTCTCTGAAGGTAACAGTATCACCTCTAAATACGTTGTTCACTTTTTTGATTTGTATGTGAAAGTGCTGTGTGTAATTTCCATAGGAATAACAGCCAGCAGGTGGATGATCCATCAGATATTGCTAAATGGTCACGGCCTTATTAAAATGATGTCATGAACTCTATTGTTTTCATAGAACAGAATTACTAAAGAAAATATTTTTGTTGTGTATTTTAATTGTATTTGTTTTTTCAAAATTAGTAATATGTAAGATGATGTATGATGGTACCATCATGCTCTCCATGACAGGGATCTTATGTTTTAAGTGGACCACAAGGTCATTAATGTTTTTGGACTACCTCTCAGTAAAACTTTAGCCCCTGTTGGATCAGTTGCTAAATTGCCAATTGTTCTTATGGATGGAACCTATTTCTCCAGATCTTTCAGAAAATTTTGAAAAATACCCAATTCTAAACCTATTGCTTTCCTGGTGAAAATTTATTGCCAACTAGGGGCTACCTCTATGATGACTGAGCTTTTTTAAGCGATGTCTACACTGCTTCACTGGGATAACCCGTGGATGAATCTTAATGTCAGATCATTGCTACTTTTGTGAAGTCATCATCTCTTGAGATGCTTTGTTCATTCAGTAGTCTATTTTTCACAAGATATTGAGAGTGAAAGCATACAGAATAAAGGAGGGTACTTTTGCTTGTCATTTTCTTTATTTACTCATTTGCCCTTGTGAGTTTCAGTCTTGCAGGAATGCTTTTTTCTACATATCCTCTGCCATTTGATTCACTCTTGCTGACATTACCCACTGTCAGTCTTCCAGTGGTATCTTCCAGTCACTGGGTCAGTCTCCCTCCATGTGGGCCCTTTCTCATGCAGGGTTACAGGGAGAGAGGGACATGCATGCCACCAAAGTTATTTGCCAGGTATCAGGTACCACTGGTGAGGTCCTGTGGGAGTGGGAGAGCAAGTACATGGAGGTTACAATCCAAGACTGCCTGGTTTGGTTCATTAACTTGTTCTCCTCATCATCCCTCCAATTCCTTCTCCAGATAATACCCATGTCCCTGTTCACTGGGCAGGGCACACCAGCATGCTAGCCCCTCTTGCTGGCAATAGCTCTAAACTATCTCTTGGTGCTGCTATATGAGTTGTGAATGTCTTCTCTCTCATACAGGAGGAGAGCATCCACACAGATGCACTTTTGCCCTGAATACCAACCTCTGTTCCTGACGTCCCAGGCTTGGGTTGCAAATCCAGGCCACCAGTAGGCTAGAGTAGCCCCCTCCATGCTCAGCATTATGGAGTCAGCAATTGTCAGTATAGTAAATACAGAATTATACAATGGCAAGATAGAATGCTGGCCTCTGATTGGTCAGTCTGGGACTGAACCTGTGGTGTTATCCCAGTACAACATCACAGGTCTAGTCCCAGCATACTGATCACTGCATCAACTGTTTCTGTGGAATCAGTCTATACAGCCTGTCTCTGTGATCCCCGATCATCTTACAAGACATGCTACAAGGGCTACACCCTTCAATAATTGCTGTCGCAAGCCGCCATCACATTTTTCCTGATCTGTTACTGTCAAAACCTCCCTCCCAATTAAAGCACAGTCATTACCACACCTGGGCATAAACAGACATAAAAAAACAGCAATGAGTAAAACAAAATCACTGCTCATAGCCCATTTCACTGTTTCCCACTCTGCAGCCCACTTCTCTTGCTCACAGTCATGTTCAGTGCCCTGACTCCTTCACTACAAAAGAAAAAAGAAACGGCACAAAACTCAACAATCCTTATACATCCACCAGCAGTGTCACTTTCCTATTTCAAGAAACATGTAACTGAAACCCATGATTACCATCGGGTTCACACACAGCAAACACAGAGTGAGTCCAGTGTATCTGTTAACACGTTAGTCTTTATACAGACCACGCAGCTGTATGCACTCACTCTTCAACTCACTTCTGTTTTTTCCTCTTTTTTTAAGTGAACCATAAAAAACATTTCAGGAATACCCTCCCTACCTCCTTCTTTCCTGCTTCTTAGACATCCATACAACAGCACAATACTGCATGGTACAAGATAAGATGGGGAAGGGGTGCACGGCAATCCCAATTCACAGGCAGGACCACAATGAAAGCAGTCATGGAAAGACTGAAGAAAACACCATCTGGAAACCAGGATGAAAGAGACAATCAGTCATATTAAAGAGTGGCACCACTGACAAAGGTTGAAAGGTTGCTATGGAGACTGCGCTGCTACTCAAAAAACACATCAGCTCCACCTGCTGGCTAAATCAGCACTACTTTTTCATGAAATAACCTTACCCATTAAAAAAATGACAGAAAATTCTACTTTAAAAGTAGTTTTTCATAATTTATTTGTTTTAGAAATGAGCCATTATATAATAGTAATAATGCACTCCAGGGTGTGTGTCTTGCAGGACATGATATCACTACCTGTCATGCCCAACCTCCCCAGGCATGACGTTATCCCAGCACGACACACACCCTGTCATGCATTATTGCTTAATTGTACAACCTACAATTTTCAGATGAAGTTCATCATTCAGTAATGGCATTTTGGTTCCATTATATTCCAAAAATGAAAATACAATGGTTTGTCAGCATGTTAATAATATGAAACCCCCTCAGTTCCCTTTCATTGCCCCACCCAAATCAAAAACTTGATCCTAAACCAGTTGTGGGTGTGTACAGTGTTGACTATTGGCTCATGAGGATCTCCACAGACATTCTGCATTTTCCCCATAACAACTATTTTTAATTTACCACTCTGTAACTCTTCTTTCCCAGCTATTTGGAAGGGTGCTATAGTTGTTCCAGTCTTTAAAGCAATGAATTCAGCATATGTGAAAAATGACCACCCCATTTCCTTATTGGCACCTATATTAAAGGTTCTGGAGTGAGTGTTTTTTGATCAAACATATGATTACCTGAAAAATTATGATGTATTGACTTCTGTTCAACATGGTTTTAGACCGGGACATAGCACCACGACTCCCTTGGTGGGATTCACGAGCTCGGTCCATCTGGCCTTAGATAAAGGCTATTATGTGGCTGCAGTGTTCGTGGACCTCACCAAGGCATTTGATTTGGTTGATCACAGTTTACTTTTGCTTTCTCTTTCAGAACTTGGCATGTGTGAAGGGGTAGTTGTCTGGTGCCAGAATTATCTGGACCAGTGTACACGGATCACAAGAATAAATGGCATTTGCTCTTCTCCATATTCTGTATCACTGGGTGTTACATAGGGATTGATTCTGGGTCCTTTACTGTTTAGTCATTTTCTGAGTTCTTCACATTTTATTTTTACTACTTCACAAATGTTTCTTTAGGCAGATGATGCAGTGGTCCTCACTAGTGGAGATTGTTTCAACACTGTACAAAGTTACCTAGCCTCTGACCTCTGACTTTGCATCCATCCAGCACTGGTTTATTTAAAGTAAACTCATTTTGAATTAAAAAAAAATTAAGTCTATGCTCTTTAGTAGTCGTAAAAGGAAAAAATGGGGGCGGTCCTGTTCTTTCCATTCAAACAACTAGTGGTGGGCTAATTAAGCAAGTAGATACCGTTAAATATTTGGGACTAGTTGTAGAAGATTGTATGTCTGATGAAGTGCATATTACACAGATGACTAAAGTGATTCATCAGAGGTTGAGAGCCCTTTATAGGTTAAATTTTCTCCTGTTACCAGATACAAGATGGCTTCTTGTTCAGATTTTTTTAAATCCAGTTATAGATTAAGGGATTTTATTTTATCATTCCACTAGTGCAGATTTATTAAGTAGGGTCAAAACACTGCTGAACCAAATTGCTCGCTTTGCCACACAGATGCCTTTCAGGACACATCATTGCGTTCTTGTAAATAAATTAGGTTGGTTTTCACTAGACTGAAGATTTTAATATCAAATGGGGATACTGGAAAAAAGTGATTACAAAAAAAGTACCATAATCCTTTTATTCTATTCTTAAAGGCTATGAAGATAAAGTTGAAACATGTTTTTCAGAATGGCAACGTTTTTGTAAACCTAGAATAAAATCAGATATGGGGCAGAGAAGTGTGTTCTATAATCTCCCAGGGTTTTTTTCATTCTTTGTCAAAAACTTTTGACTGTACTAATGTTTATGTACATCAGTTTAGTAACACTCTGAAAAAGTATCTTGCTTCTAAGTTGTCTGTGTTTTGATTGTAATATTTCCATGTATGTTAAGATGTATTTATTTATGTATGAACGTGACTCTGGTCGACCTTGAAAATGGGCCATTGGCTCACGGACTTAACAGATTTTAAATAAACAAAACAAAAACCCAAACAGGATTACATTGTTAATGCCTTATTTCAATAGAAAATAATTATTAAAGTAAGGTTTTTGTAGCATGCTGGCCTCTGTTCATGAAAATGGATGGTTTGCATTCAAAAGGAACATAAATGTGTCATGGTGTTCCACACCTGCAGTGGTGTGCAACTCGGTCTGTATTCACATACTCAAGCTGCACAGCACAGGTGCCACCCCCACCCATGTTGCTGCATGGGAGCTTGGCTGGGACATCACAGCAACTGACCATGGCAATCCAATCAGTTGGCCTGGCCACCATATAAGTGGATCCTAGTTCTGTACAGTGCTGGAGGAATGTGGGATAGGGATGTTCCTGTAGGGACTGGTGTATCCCTTAACATAATGGGTTTTTGTGTATTTGGTGATAGACGTACATCTGGTCCTCCTAGTATGCTCTGAGAGCTTAGGGTAGCAGGTTGGTGGGGGGATGGCATGATGTTTGCAGGCCAGTGTGGCTGGTGAGAGGGTGTGTATGAGAGGTTCCTGCAGGTTTTGGCTTGCATAGCTGGAGACCCCTCCACAGCAGCCCCAGATGCAGAAATGCTGTGTTGTGCATAGCATGTAACTATGGCATGCCCCAATCCACCCTTTCTGCCAAGTCACATGCATTGCTTGCTCCTGTACTGGTCAAGGGTGTGGAAATGGTGCAGAACCCCATCACACATGTGCGGGATTTCTGCACCTCCTCTACTGCATGGATTATTGCCATAACAAAGCATATGCTCTACGCATCCGGGCACATAGTCTTCATGAACAGAGGCCATTATGAATGTATATATTTTCAACATTTCTCATATACAATTGGCATGTGATGCTGCCATACTTATTCCTTGAATATGACTGCAGCATTTATCCTCAAACTAAACATAACTTTGATGGAGAACAACACTTACAATTTCAAACAGAAAACTATTGGAAGGTAACTCAGTGAAGCATCACTTATTCAAAGTGGTCTCTAATGACTCCTGGTCTTTATCACAAGAAATTGCAAGGTGCAAGTTATTAATTTCCATTTTAACTAGGAGACCATTGTTTAAATCTAGTCCTTCTGAATTCAAATTTTCAATTAACTGCCAAACATACATGGTATATCTCAGGTATATAGCTATTTTCTAGAAAACTGTTTAACTCATTCAGCTCTTTGGTGGTCATTTTGAAGTAGGCTAAGCATAAACTATTTTGACATATGTGTGTACACACACATATATATATATATATATATAGTGGCATGGTAGTGCCACTATAGTTAGAGTTGAGTACCCCATTTATGGTTAAATCTGAAATTTGGCAGCTTAATAACTTTGCCACCATATGACAGATTTGCCTGAAATTTGGAATGCATGGTCTGGTACCATAGATCTCAGGACCTGTAAGATTTGTTTCGGCCAGATGTACAGTTGTGGAGGTGTAGAATGCCAAAAAATGCATAGATTACGGGTTTTTACACGTTTCTTTGCTCGCACCTACAGCCCGCATGTTTGTGCGGTAGATCCAAAAACTTCAGGGAACATGCAGCCAGGGTCCCTGATGTGCCTTTCAAAGATTTTGTGATAAAATATTAAACAGTTCAAAAGTTATTCAAAAAACACTGAGTCCCATTATAGTCTATGGGAAAAGTTAACAAAATATGCAACCCTGTCGCAAATGCACTTTTTAGTGTCAAAAATGACCCTTTTTCTTTCATGATTCAGCCATTTCTTTTTAGTTGGTGGTCAGAGAAATGCTTGGCATTTAAATATGGGTCCATCTAGGGACACAATTCTTGCTGTGTTCACCTAGTTGAGCCCTGAGAATGCTCCTCATGTCTTTTTGGGGGTAAAACACCCCAGAAATATATATTTAAAATTTTTGTAAAAGTAGTGTCACAAAGTACTTTTGCATATGTGACACTTTCATGATTTTTTTTGTGAAAGTGTTGTGATTTGTGACACTACTTTGCAATACTATGCCCAAAACAATAGGAAATATTTGCCACCCTGCTGCAAAGCAATAGTTTGGTCTTTTGGACTGAAATTTGCAGGAAAGACAGTCAACATCTCACAGATGTGCCTTTTGGTGGTTTGGTGCCAAAACATTGCTGTGCTTCAAAGTTATGGCACTCTGAAGTTGATGATTTTTCCCATAGGATAACTTTACAGCGTCCAACGCACCTTTCAGTCCCATATCTCGAAAATGGTTCGATACACAAACTTTTCGTCACAATAATTCTTGGATCCCACTAGTGGGCTAAGAGCAAAAGTAGCCTGGAAAGTTGTAAATAATATGAGATTTTAATTTTTTTTCTATGTTGTATGATTCCTAAGATTTAAGCAATTTAGTATTCCAAGTACTCTTTTTCTGGTCCCAGGACCATTATTGTTTCCACATTCTTTGTATTCACATGCTTCTCAATGCACCTTTTTGGGACACAAAGAGTGTGCTCTTGTGTTACTTTTTCCATTAGCATTTGCATTCATGTTCCCGCTTGCGTTCCCATTTCATTTTGCGTTAGCATTTCCTTTTGCGTCACTGTGTGCGTTACCATTTGCAGTTGCATTTTCATTTGCATTTCCATTTGTGTTACTGTTTCCTTTGGCATCACCATTGCCATTACTGTTAGCGTTTGCGTTTCCATTTGCATTACCATTACCACTGGTGTTTTTTTTTTACTGTTTGCATTACCATTTGTGTTTGCATTTTCGTTACCATTAGCATTAGCATTTCCGCTTGAGTTTACGTTGTCGCTTGCGTTACTGTTTCCTTGTTCCTCACTGTTGCCATTACCATTTGCATTTGCGTTTGTATTACTGTTACCATTTGTATTTCCATAACCGTTTGTGTTACCATTACTGTTTGCATTTATATTTGCATTTGTGTTTCCGTTACCGTTTGCATAATTGTTTCATTTTGCGTAATGTTTGTGTTACTATTTGCACTTACGTTTGCATTACCGTTACTGTTGCTGTTTCCTTTCGAGTCACTGTTGGCGTTAATGTTTGTGTTTGCTTTATCAATACTGTTTGCATTTCTGGTACCATTTTCATTAGCATTTTCATTTATGTCACTGTATGTGTCTACCATTTGTGTTTCTATTTGAGCTAGCATTTGCATTTCCATTTCCATTTTAGTTTTCATTGCCATTTGTGTTACCATCTGTGTTTGTGCTCATGTTTGTGCTTGTGTTTCCGTTACCATTTACATTACCATTTTCATTTTCTTTTGCACTTGCATTTGCGTTACCGTTTGCATTACTGTTTCCTTTCATGTCACCGTTGGTGTTACCATTTCTGCTTGTGTTTGTGTTATCATTACCATTTCCATTTTCATTACAGTTTGCATTACCATTTGTGTGTGCATTTTCATTACCATTACTGTTCTCATTACAGTTACCATTACTGTTAGCGTTGGTTTTACTGTTAGCATTAACATTACCATTAGGATTACCGTTACCATTGCTGTTACTGTTACTGTTAGCATTACCATTACTGTTAGGGTTATTACACAAAATGGGAAACATGGTGGGTCCTGTGCTCCCAACATCACATACCATTCACTATTTATACTGCACATTCCCAAAAAGAAGAGAAATTCATGACAAAAAACTCCATTTAATGCATCAGTTAGGATTATTCCACAGTGACAAATGTGAGGAAATTCAGTGTTAGGGATACCATGCCTACCTTCCCACCACCACCATACCCCCCCAACAGGCATCGGGGTGTGTGTTGGGGTCGTCATGCCTAACTCTCACCCCATTCTCCTATACTGCACCACCCCAGCTTCTTTACACATGGAATGGAATGGGATGAGAGTTAGGATGACGACTCCAATGCATACCCTGTTGGTGGGGGTGGGGTGGTGCTGGGATGCATTAAACAGAGTTTTTTGCCATGAAAAAAAAAAAATATATATATATATATATATATATAGATATATACTATACATATATATATATATATATATGTATTTATACAATAGGGGTGAAGTGATATGCTATGAAGTAAATGGTGTTATTTTCACAGCCATTGTATAACCACTGTGATGACATCACCACTGTGGATTTATTTCCTGATAAACCCACAGTGTCTACATCACCAGCAAATATACAACAATGGTGATGTCACCACAGTGAGACCATCTACACTGCAGCCTTCATTCAATAGCTTCACAGTTTCTCTTTCTCACTGAATCCTGCAACTAACTCAATTAGCATTGTAAAAGACAATCACCTGTGTCCCATAGTTATTCTGACAATCCTAGCCCATTACTGTGCTGACTACAACAGTTTCTCTGTCTCAGTGAAGCCTGCAACTTACTGACTAAACAGTCTGTTTCTCACTCCTAGCTGCAGGTAACACAATTATCATTGCAAATCACATGCACCTGTTTCTCATAGTGTATAACAGTCTCAGCCCATTCAGAAACATTTACACACACACAAACAGTGCTGTCAATATAGCCTAGAGTTTAGAGTAACAAGCAATGAACAAACTTCCTACACCCAGGAACCCAGACCAGTGTTTGATTTTCACAACTTCCATTTCAATACTGTGTGACTCTGAACAAATCACTTAACTGCCCAGTGCTCCCAGGTCCCCTCTAAAAACTTACCCAGTTTCCAAAATAAAAAAAAGAGAGTAAACAGGGAGAAAACACAGAAGAAAATGTTCCCAAAGGATACTAACCTATTGTATAAATCACGCGACATGATGTGCGATTTGTAGAAAAATGGCAAACATTTGCATTCTGCAGAGTGAACTGTAATATCACCCGTGCCTCCAGCACCGTGGATATTATCTCGTTCACTCTGCACTTGTGCAAATATTTTCCATATTTCCATGTCGCCCATCATGTATCCTATATATATATATATATATATACATACATATACACATATATATATTCATACACATATACATATATGCTCTGGGAGGGAATGAATTAATGTGAAAGTCACCACTGATGAACAAGGGTTCCAAAATAGAACCTATACCTGTCACTTATGAAGGGCTGGGAAGCTAGAAGTGGTTCTTCTGGATGTTGGGAAGAGTAAGAAAAAACAGGAATGAGGACATTTCTTCTGCAGAATTTTATTCTGAAATCCAGTTTTGTTCCTTGCCCTATACAAACTGTTTTTTTTAATTTGACTCATGTTTGATTAGTATCATCATATGATAATATGACTCCTAGTCAGCAATTACTGGAAGTCATCTTCCTCATATTTATTGTATAGTAGTCTTTAACCACAAGCAACACTTTTAATTATTTAGTCCAAGTCTAGGGATTTTTAAAGCTTACTGTTCTTTAGAATGTTTATATGTTTACACTTTCCCTGTGTCTTTATCTAAATTTTAATCATTTTATCTGTACTCATATATATTAATTACTTAAATGTTTAAGTACATACCCCCCCAACCTGAAGGAGTTACACTTGCAATACATACCTTACTATTCAAAATCAATAAACCAGATCTTTATTGTAAGTAGATGAACATATATATATGAAATACAAAATCATACATGCCTCCACAATGCAAAGCATCATGGGCTGCATATGCAAATCACCACAGAATATTATGCTGGTTTAACTTTAAGCAGAAATGCATGGTGCCATATATATATATATATATATATATATATATAGATAGATATATTAGAGGCAAAACACTCCATTTAATCATTTAATGCATCAGTTAGGGTTGTTCCACAGTGACAAAAGTGAGGAAATTCAGTGTTAGGGTTGAAAGCCCCACTTGCACCCCCTCCAGCCTGCCACCGTAACTGCCAACGGGGTATATATTTGGGTCATCTGCTTTGACTCTCACCCCACCACATGTGTAAACAAGCTGAGGTATAGGAGAACAGGGTGAGAGTTAGGACCGATGACCACAATGCACACCCCATTGGCGGTTGGGGTGGTGTGTTGGGGGGTGCAAGGGGGGCTTTCAACCCCAACAATCGAAATTCTCTCACATTTGTCACTGTAAACAACCTAATCTGATGCATAAACAGAGTTTTGCCTCTAATTTCCTTCCTTTAAAAATATGCAGTAGAAATAGTGAATGGAATGCTGGGGCCCACCACGGATTTTTGTGGGACATAGTAATGGTAAGTGAAGGGAAATGCAGCCACTAATTGTGCAGAGCATGGTGACTGAAACATAAATGGAAACACAAGCGTTAGTAGAAATGCAAGCGCAAAGTGACGCCAAAGCAAACAATGATGCAAAAGGAGACGAAAGTGCGTAAGGAAACGCAAACCATGACACGCACGGTCACGGTACCACAATTGGAAATGCAAATGGTAATATTAACAGCAGAAATAATGCCAAAGGAAACAGAAATGAAAACACAAACATAAGCGCTCACGCAAACGAGAACGCAAAGGGTAATGCACAGGTGGTGTACCAGGAATGGTAATGCAAGCGAATGCACGAAACGCAAGTGGAAATACTAACTGTAAGAGTAACCGAAGTGCTCACCCTGTTTTTGCCTAACAGCTGCATGGAGAAACACAGTGTGTACAAAGAATGTATGCATAATAATGAGCCTCAGAGCAGAAAATGAGCTATTGGAATACTAAATTGCTTATATCTCAGTAACCGTGCGACGTAGAAAAAAAAATATTTTTCACATGATTCATGAGTTTCCTGGATAGGTTTTCACTGCATTCATGATGAAAATTCTGTATCTCACATCATTTCTGAGATACGAGCCCCAAAAAGTACGGTGGACACCACCATGTTATTCTATGGGAAAGAAATGTCAGCTTCTGAGTACCGTAACTTGGCATCTGTGAGATGTTGGCTGCCTTCCCTCCAAATGTCAGCTCAAAAGACCAAACTGTTCTTTTGCAGCAGGGTGGCAAAGAACTCCTGTAATTTTGGTCATAGTCTGGAAAAGTAGTGTCGTGATTTGTGAAAGCTTTGGCAAAATTTGCAGTGTCACGGGTGCAACAGACTTTATGTTGAATTACTTTCTTTTCCAGAAATTTGAAAAACATATTTCTGGGTGATTAACTTAAAAATAAAGACATGCCTAGCATCCTCAGGGCTCAACTAGGTAAACACAAAAATAATTGTGTCCCTAGATGGTCCCAATTTTAAATGCCAGGCATTTTTCGATCACCAACTGAAAACAATGTCAGATTTGTGACACTACTAGGGCCATTTGTGACACTAAAAAGTGCATTTGCGAAAGTGTCAAACTTTTTGTTAACTTTTCCCATTGACTTATAATGGGAATTTGTTTTTTGAATAACTTTTGAACCATTTAATATTTTTTCACGAAATCTTCAAAAGACACATCAGGGAGCCCTTCCGCATGTTCCCTGAAGTTTTCCAATCAGTCATGCAAACCGTGCGACCTGTAGGTGCGAGCAAAGAATTTACAAAAAAAAGGAATTGGGCTACATGAATGTCACTTTTAATAACTCAGCACGATATCCGACTAATAAAAAGTTATAGATCCAAAGATCTATGCTGCCAGTCTGGGCCTGCCAATTTTCAAAGCAATCAGTTGAATGGTGGCAAAGTTATTAAGGTGCAAAGTTTCACCCTTTTAACCTTAAACAGGCTACTCAATTCCTAACTATGGTAGCACTACTGTGCTACCATAATATATATATATATATATATATATATATATATATATATATATATGATATTTTTTTCATGCAAAAAATGTGTTAATGCATCATGTTGGTTAAAACACAAAAAGTCAGGAAATGATACCTTTAGGGTTGCCCCTCCCCCCCATGGACCCACCCATCATCCCTAGATTGACAGCTGATGGGGTGTGTCATTGGGGTTGTGAGACCTAAATGTCATCTGCACAGACCACTGTAACCACGGCCTTACAGTGCCTGGCCCTCAACTTAGACACCCCAGAGGACGGAGCCTGCACCATTACCTCAAAGGAGCTGTGTGCCACATTACACAAGATAAATGCTATGCTGGAGCAACTTGAAACAAGAGTGCTGGATGATCATCAAAAACTTGAGAACCTAGAGCAAAAAACTGGGCAACTGGAAAAAGCACTTTCAGATTGCTCTGCTACTGTTGATGTCCATAATGCTGCCTTGCTGGACCTGCACAGAAGGGAATTACAACTAGGCTCGAGGACCTGGAGAACAGAAATAGGCAGAATAACATATGTATTCATGGTTACTGGAGGACACTGAGACTGCCCCAATCCCTGTCTTCATGGAGTCATTTTTGAAAGAGATACTCAATTTCCCACCGGATAAACCCCTTAATATTATCTGGGCCCATCGTTCCCTGGTCCCCAGACCCCTGGATCCAAAGGCTAGACCACGTTTGCTCATTCTAGCTTTTTGAGACTTTAGGATTAAGGAAGAGATCTTGAGGACAGCAAGTGGTAAAAAATAAATTTTATTCAGGGACACTAGGCTCTTTTTCAAGCAAAATTGTACACCTCAGCTTTTAGCAGAACATTGTAAAGTCCTGTCCGTGGTTCGCCTCCTTCAGACTAAGGGCATCAAAGCCTTCCTGGAGTACCCTGCTAAGTTACGAGTATTCACCGAGAAAGGCACATGCAGATTCACAGATTTAGGGGTGGCTAGCCATTTTTTTCTGACCTTGAACATTTCTCTTCCACCAGATGTCGTTAACCAGCAACATACCAATGTGGCTGACAGATCATGGCAAATGGTAGCAACCAAATGTAAAGGGTGACAGACTCGCAAGAACACTTCTGGCCCATGGAACAAGGTTCACCTTCATGAAAAATCTTCCAACACCACGGATGATGGCGCAGATTCACCACCCCGGGCAGTGGCCACTCATTCTGGCAATCCCGACTGAAGATCGCTATCCTAGAGCACCGAGGACTTAGCTAATGGGCCTGTGGGTGTTCCCCAGAAATGACTCTGATGGGCGGTGGACTTAATAGCAACTCAAATGTTGGGACATTCAGTAAATGGGCTAGTTAGTGTGTGTTCTAGAGTATGTTGGTCCCATATTGATTAAAATTCTGTTGGTGGATTGCGGCAGGCAATTGAAGGATAATTAGAGACTGGAGCTGTGGATATGTGTTTGGGGGGGTACTGCCCTGAGGGGCCCTTCTCAGATCATCCATCTTGGCTGCGGTGGGGGAAGTCCATGGTGAAGCTGGGCAGCCCCGCCATTTTGCCTACATAGGGGCTGGCAGCTGGCAAATCCGATGGAGTGACAGGGATTAAAATCAATGTCCTAGAGATTGCATAGAGCAATATAGGAGCCTCTTTCCAATAGAGGAGACCTGGTGGCCAGGTTTCTGACCATATGGGGTGGGCACTGGTGTAGGATCCCCAGAACTGGCTCAGCCACCCTAGCAACTTATCTATACTTATTTTTACAGGCTCTAGAGGCCAATTTGGATCTGACTTTTGGTGGACCCCCTGGCGAAGGGCTCTGAATGTGTGGCTTTACTCTGGGACTAATCTGAACTGGAACACTCTATTTGCTCCATTGGGGCCAGGGGCTTGGAACTGTGTTCCTACTTTATAACACTGATAGAGGTTTTTGAATCAGAAATCAGAAAGGATGACTGCTGCAGCTGACCTATGGGCCCTCTGACTCCATGGCAGCTTGATGGGGGAATGGGGTTGGGGGTCTCCCCACCATCCACACATTAGCTTATTGGATTAAGAGAAGTATCCTTTTATATACAGATCTCACTCTCTCGATGACCTATTCACTGCAACCATTAACATATGATGATGGGTAAGATAACTTTGTTTGTTAGGCTGGGAAAAGCACTAGGCATTTAATACTTTACCTATTAGATGTTGCAATGGTACATCATAGCCCCTACAGCGTTAGGGCCGATTGGTAGCCCAAGCTGGACTGATTTCCCGAGTTTGTAGGGGACTCACCACACCACATAGCAACATCATACTGTTGGGTGTGTATTTAGGGCTAATACATCTTGAACTGATCACTAAAGTTTATTTGGTTGTTGAAGGTTTTAATGATGTTTGTATTAGAGTTATATAGCATTTATAATGTCCTACAATGCATGGATACCTGGGATATGGGTCATTACCTCCCCCTGCTGATACGGATGCTTTCACCCCCTTTTCAGGATAATGGCTGCCTTAAAGATTGTTTCTGTCATTGTGAGGGGGATTAATAATCAGATTAAGAGAACCAAAATCTTACAGGAGTTCCAAAAACAGAAAGCCACCTTAGCATTCCTACAGGAAACTCATTTGACTCCTCAGGAGCATCTAAAGCTTAGGAAATCTTGGGTGGACCAGGTATATGCATCTCATTATGAAGCAGCCCCACATCATAGAGAGGTGGCGATACTAGTGAGAAGAGACACTCCCCTAGAAGTTAGTACAGTAAAGACTGACACAGAAGGTCAGTATATTCTCTTGGAGGGCAAATATAGGGGACAAAACTGTGTATTGGTGAATTTCTATGCATTGAATGAGGAAACCCCTTGCTTAACGTTTTTGGAAAAAACAATTAAAGATAGTGTTAAGGATGCACAGAGCTTGATCATAATTGGTGGCGGCTTTAATGAGGTGATAAATATTGGGGAGGACCATTCGGGGCATATTCGAGGTCATACTACTAGGACTGGTAAATTAATTCAAAGATTAAACCATGAGCTAGGCCTGACAGAAATTTGGTGGTTTCTGTACCCTAGAGACAGGGACTTTACATATTATTCCTCTAGACACCAAAGATACTCACAAATTGACTAAGGTATTCAGCTGCATGACTGGGAATAGTACCATATCCAATCACGCCCCAGTGACCCTTTCCATCTCCATGGTCAGGACCCCCTTTGAGTCATGCTGGAGATTAAATACTAGTCTCATTACTCAGGAAGATTTTAAGGAACTCGTATCTCAAATGTTCCAGACCATTATGCAAGACAACCCCAGTGGGGACACTAGAGAAGGTATCTGATGGGATGCCTTGAAGTGTTGTTTGAGGGGTGCAATTATTCATTTCTCAAGCAAGCCTAAGAAAGATAGGATACAAAAAAGAGTGACCCTGGAGCATAGAGTAGCCAACCTAGAATCCTTACATAAAACTATTCTTGGGGACTGAACCAAAGCTGAATTAGATCAAGCAAGATGAGATCTTAATAAATTATTAGACATTCAAAGTGAAGGACAGATTCGATATGCTAGGCAGAAATTTTTTGAAAACAGAAATCGGGCCAGCAGACTATTAGACTGGCAACTCTGTAAAGAAATGGCAATCAGAGCAGTCACACAATTGAAAAATACAGATCAATCATTCCTTATTACCTCCCCATCAGAAATAGTTAACACATTCGCAAAATTTTACTCCACCCTTTACAATGCAAATCCCACCCCCGATCACCAAGAGAAAGTCAGACAGTTTCTTGATTCTTTGCCCATACCCCAACTAGATGAGACATCCAAACTGGCCCTAGATTCTCCCCTAATGAAGCAAGAAGTGTTATCAAAAATGAAAACTTTGAAAAATGGGAAAGCTCCAGGGTTAGACAGCTTTCCAGCTGAATTTTACAAAGAATTCTACCCCAAATTAGTTGATTTGATGCTGCCAACACACAATGAAGTTATGCAGGATCATGAGCCAGTCCCACCTTCCTGGAATTTAGCACAAATATCAGTAATTCTGAAACAAGGGAAGGATGCCCAACTTTGCAGTTCGTACAGGCCGATCTTCCTCCTCCCTGTGGATATGAAAATTTTCACTGGTATTATGACAGATAGACTCCAAATGTGTATATCTAAGTTGATTCATCACAATCAAACTGGCTTTATAGCAGGGCATTTCCTTCAGGATAACATATGGAGGCTGCTTAATGTTATCTCTGCACAAAAGCATTCCACCTCATTTCAAGTGGCAATTAGTATGGATGCCGAAAAGGCTTTTGACAGGGTGGACTGGCACATTATGTCAGCCACCCTGTCAAAATTTAGCCTGGGGGTAATTTCACATCTACAGTTTCTGCCCTGTATCATAGGCCAGAGGCTAGAGTTAGTGTTAACGGCCACTTCTCGGACTGTATACCCTTAAAATGAGGCACCAGACAGGGTTGCCCACTTTCACCCTTGATTTATGCCCTAACAATAGAACCTCTTGTTATTTGGATCCATAACAACCCTAATATCCTAGGGACATTGGTTGGCACACAAGAACAAAAAGTAGCATTGTATGCTGACAATTTCCTTTTCTTTCTGAGAGACCCCCAACACTCCCTGCCACACCTCTTGGAGACCCTTAGGACCTTTGACCCCTTGGTGGGATACAAGATAAATATCTCTAAATCAGAAGCTATGGTGCTCAGTGGCACCCCTCCAGTAGGTTTTAAAAACACTTTTCCATTCGCCTGGGCCAAAATAGATACTTTTCGATACCTAGGGGTCCAGGTCTCGGCAGATGCCTTGAAACTGTTTCAGAATAATTACCTCAAACTATATAATACCCTATTATCAGATACAGCCAGAAGGAAATTACTACCCCTTACATTATATGGTAGAATCAATACGATCATGATGAACATACTACCAAGATTCTTGTTTTTGTTTCAGACCCTCCCTATAGATGTTCCAAGATATTTCCAGGTCCAATTAAACAGGACTGTACAAAAATTCCTCTGGGGTTGGAAACTCCCCAGCGTATCTACCTGAATTCTACAAACCACCAGATAAGGGGGGATTGGGTCTCCCACATTTATATTACTATTGCTTAGCTGCCCAGGGATCCCAGCTTCACTCTTGGGCCAAGAGACAACAAGAGTCCAGTTGATACGCTCTAGAGAAAGAATCATTGCTGACAGCTAAACTCTGGACTGTTCCCACCAGCGCTATATACCCTAATATCTGATACCTAACATCCAATCCGTGGGCGAAGCACTCCATTAGAATTCTTCTCTGACTCTACAAAATAACATATACCCCAACCTTGTGGGTCCATTCTCCCTCATACGTCATGAGGATACTTTTCCCCCTCTCAAAACCGACCTGGGATTTCAATACTGGGAGGACAGAGGCCTTACCAGATTTCCTCAACTGACAGACAGAACAGATTGTCTTCCCTTCATAACTTTGCAAGATAAATTCTCTCTATGCAGAGAAGACCTTTTTAGATATTTGCAGGTTAGGCACCTGATTGCATCAAGAGAAGTCCTTCGGTGGATTTCTAGAGATCTGACCACATTGGAACAATATTGGTGGGACCGGATTAGAATTAAGGATAAATTAAGCTATGTCTCATTGTTATATAAGTACTTCTCTCCCCCTCAGCTTCCCCTATCTTGCAGAATATTAGACAGAAATGGGAGACTGACAGTGGTGAGAGAGTGGCCCCGGTCAGTTGGGCCCATAGATTTCAGAGGAGCTGGCAGGTGACCTCATTGGCGTGTTGGAGGGAGTTTAATTGGAAAGTCACAACCCGGTTCTTCAGATCCCCTGTTATCATGAAACATTTTCAACCTCATGCATCACAGGCCTGTTGGCATCAATGTGGGGCCCTCAGGGTGACACTTTATCATATCTTTTGGGAATGTCCCAAAATAAGACAATTTTGGCAACAGTTACATGCCATCATAGAAAATATGGTGGGGTTCCCCCTTCCACTCAATTTCAGGACATGATACTTGGTCTCCCAACCTTAACAGCCAAAAAAAGTAAAGTGGTCTAGTTAGGCCAAATTTTAAGAGTGGTAGCATTAAAATGTATCACATCCACATGGTTGAAACCCGACCCTCCCATGAGAGCACAGTGGATTTCCAGAGTGGAAGAAGTAGAGAGGATGGAACATATCACTCAAATTATTCATTAAACAAATGAGAAATACCGGGAGGTCTGGTGACCCTGGCAAACCTGGAAGGAGACTACCAGGGAGAGAGACGAATATGATGGGGGATGGAGGTACTCTTGGAAAGGCTGGGAGGCAGGAATAAAGGTGGGGGGATATAGAGAGTTATCCTGAGACTTTGGTCACCTGCAGGTATACAGAAAAGAAAGGCAGAGGTATACCAAATAATAAGATGTATAACCCATGTTGTAGGAAATTGTACATAGTTATAAGAGTTAAAATTTATGTTGGTCTGTAAAGACTTATAACTTGCAGCAGTATCTGTACTGAACTTGATTGTGCTTGGATTTGGACTCTTAACCAGTTGCCTTCTTTGGTGGACTTCCTTCAGACAAATCCTTCTCATCCATCAGATCCATTTATTTGAGATGAACTTTAAGATCTTTAACCTTACTATCAAACCTGGGTAAGATGTATCTTACTTCTGCACTGGACTGTAACCATCCCAGAAGGTCTTTGAACTTGGTGCAGAAAGTTCTTTCCCTTTGTATCTCAAGGAACTGATAGGAAGGATTGTGTGGAAAATACTTAGTCTATGTTAAGAATGATTAATCAGCTGGTACTGTATGACAAGGATCAGTAATTATATGGTAATTTTGGAGTATTTGTTTTGATCCAAAATATCATTTTTGGATACATATTTAAACAATAAAAGCATATGAAGTTTAAAAAAAAACACTTAATTCACATCTACTGGACATGCCATCAACACCTTCCAAATTTCAAGTAAAAAGACCAAACCATTTCCAAGATATTTAAAGTTAAAGATTGTTGAAATTGGCCTATCTGTTGCATTAAAATCTGACCATCTAGTCCCTCCCTTGCGATCAAAAATGACAATCAAAGAATCTCATGATCAAAGAATTTGCAGGCTCACAATCAAAGAATAAAAAATTGTAAAACTCAATTTTTAGACACAAATACATGAAACCACCACCATGTCTCGATAGAATGAATCTCCCTGAGCAAAAGCCACCCTTATTTGCCTTAATAACCCACCCCTGAGCTGAGAAAATTGATTTTTTCAACTGGCCATCTAGTACTTCCCTCACGATCAAAGATTGCGGTCGAAGAATCTTGCGATCAAAGAATTTGCAGGCTCGTGGTCAAAGAATAAAAAATGGTGAAACTCATGTTTTAGGCAGAAATACATGAAACCACCACCATGCCTTGATAGAACAAAGCCCGCTGAGCAAAACCCACCCTCATTTATGTTAATAACCCACCCCTGAGCTGAGAAAATTGATTTTCTACAACTGGCCATCTATTCCCACCCTCGCGATCAAAGATCGCTGTCAAAGAATCTCGTAGTCAATGAATGTGCAGGCTCGAGATCAAAGATCATTAGTGAGCTGCAATCAAAGAATTAAAATGTTCAAAACTCTATTTTCTGACCAGTTTGAAGGAAACCACAGCCATGAGTCAATAGAACAAAGCTCCCTGAGTAAAACCCATCCAAGTTTTACTTCAGGAATGACCCCTGAGACAAGATATTTGACTTTTTCCAACAGTAAAATTAAAACAAGATGACGGCCGTCACAATCAAAGAATTCTCATGATCAAAGATCCTTTGGCCATGAGTCTGCAAATTCTTTGATCGTGAGGAGGGACCAGATGGCCAAAACCCTATTCTTTGATCACAAAATAATGATATACATTTCCCCATTGACTTATAATGGGAACTTAAAACTTTAATAACTTTTGAATGGATTACTATTTCTTCACCAAACGAAGAGTGGCATGTTCATTCAGCAAAGTTCTTTCAGATGAGCCAACTTGCAGAGTGGCATGCCACACAATGGCCGTGCAGCACCATGGACAAAATCCCCAAAAGCTGCCCACATAACTGGCGAAAAGTGCATTTTTCAGCATTGTTGATGCGCAAGGACCATAAGTCTGACCAAAACGAAATTTGGCAAATCAAGAGATCGAACATGCCCCACCGCACATACCAGATTTCATGTAAATCTGTTTAACGGGTCCAAAGTTATTAACGTGCAACATTTCAGTATAACATAGAAGTGGCTTCATAACCTAAATATAGAGGCATAACGCGCCCCTATAATATATATATATATATATATATATATATATATATATATATATATATAGTAAAATATATCCCTAAAGCCCAGTCATGAAACTACGCAACTAATCTTTATCTTTTGTGAGAAAACATGCAAATCAGCAGTGGATGGGAAATCTTTCTGCTAATATGGTTCCCACTTACTAAAGACACTTCTGTTTAACATCAGCATTATACACGGTCCATGGTTTCAAGAAGCTCATGTATATTTATGTACTTATCTCGCAAAGCTGCCCCTGCACCTGATTTGTATTGTTCAGTAATGCAGAATTGTTATACCTTGTATCATCTACCACTCTGCCTTAGCAAGATTATACTGCATCTGTGTTTATATTTTATATTTACATGTGAAGTTTGTGCCTAATGTCATGTACTGGTGCGTTCATGTATTACTTGCACTACTATTTGCACTGGAATCTTATGTTTATACTGTTATCCCTACCATAACTCACAATTTCACTTGTATCAGGCATGGCTAACAATGGGTCTTTGACACCAAACCCACCCCCTGATTAAACAAGTAAATACATACATACATACATATATAAATAAATAAATAAATATATCAATGTTCAGAGGGAAATTTCCAGGAAGAATGAATCATGATTTGGTTTGTAAAGCTTGTTAATAGCCTTAGTCTAGGTATTATGAGGTTGTTCTGTTGCAATCAAAGTACTAAAGGGGGAGGGCAGTGTGGTATTTCAGTTTGAGTTTCTGATAAAATCATTGAAGGTCTAGCGTAAGTTCAGATTTTAATTTATTTATTTTTACATTTTTTTCCCATAAGATAGTACAGCTAAGATGTAACATCTTAGGCCCTGTCCACACTACACCACTTGTGCCCGGTAACGGATGCAATCCGTTACGGCCATGGAGCGGTGCAGTGCGTCCACACCTCAGCGGTGTTGGTTATGGGACCGGCAGCGCCGGTCCACACATCGGGATCTGGGCAGCCATTACAGTGGTGCCCGATCCCACAATGCAGCTTGCACTGTGCTTGGTGCCCTGCAGGAGACCGTTACCGGCAGTCCACACTACCGCCGGTAACATTACCAGGGCAAGACCGGTTTCATAACCATTGTTGAAACCACCTCCTATGTGGTTTCAACAACGGTTTCAAAAATGCCCCCTGTAACGTTATAGGTGTAAACATGATCCGTTATGGTGACGTTTTACACCCTCTGTAATGTTACAGAGGCATAGTGTGGACAGGGCCTTAATGTTAGTGCGGTGCTTCTTCATTCTAATTCTACAGCTGGGTGAACTGGAGGAATGGGATACTGATTGTCACACAATGAATCTAAGGCCGTGTCCACACTACACCTGAAAGTGCTGAAATGGTTCCGAACCACTACAGACTGGAAATGGTACAGCACATCCACACTGCCAGGGAACAGGTGTGAAAGTGGTTCAGAACAATTACAGCCCGTCCACATTGAGCTGTGAACAGGGAGTGGACACAAACCCAGGAATGGAGAGCATATCCCAGGGTGCACATGGGGAAGACAGTTGCGAAGACAGACACCCACCCACATGGCCATCCGGCAAACAGTGTACAGAGAATGTGGCAGAACATGGTAAGGGGGCCGGCAGCAATGTGTGCCCTGTGGCGGCCATGGTGGACCAATGGCGTGATGCAGTGGAAGGGGTGGAAATGAAAGCAGAGGAGGGCCCTGATGCCTGGCATGGAGGAGGGACGTGGTGCACCCACGGGAGTTGGGAACCGTGACCCAGCAGCATGCCACAGGCAGGTACATGGTGCACCACCCAGGCAAGGCATGCCATGCACAACAGCCACCCTCCGGATGCAAGCCACGTGTGCCCAGCACACACAAGGCTGCCAGGCAGTACACACAGTCCCACCACACCCATGACCCATGTCGGCGGAGGACCAACAGTGCCCCCACATAGCAAAGTGGGCATGCAAGCAACCCACCTAAGCAAACGAGCAACACAGTATCGTGTCACATGTCAGTCTTTATTGCAATGCCACCATGGCCCCTGGTGGCTGTAACACATGGAAAGCAACATTAGACAACAGCATGAACAGGCAGCATGCCCTGTGCATTGCTGTGACACACAAAGAATATGAAAAGAACATACAGCATCCAACAGCAAAACCCTGTGCAGGACTGAACCCATGGCATAAGGAACACTGTAATTACCCCGTGACCACTGCAAACCCGCCAGTGGACACACAACATAACACTGAAACTGCACCACCCTCTGAGTCCCCCTACAGTGATAGGCACTGTTCGGTGGATGCAGGACACCCACAGGACACAGACCCTGACATGTGATCCAGCCATGTAACACACTATGCAAGACAACAATATGGTCAACAGTGTACAACCATACAGTAACCAACCCAACATCCCTATGTCCCAACACAACACCCCGAGGTACCATACACAGGATGGGCAAACACCCAGCCCCCATGTGGACCTCTTGTGCCTGAACCCCTGTGGACCATGTGACAGATACATCATGCATCACTGCAGAACACCCCAGTGGGAACACACTAAATACAGGAGTGCCACTGTGAGTACAAAGCCCTATGCCAAACCACACCAGACACAGATAACATTGGTCCACCCCCAGTGCCATCACCATACCAGTGTGGAGAATGCAATGGGTGACCCAGGGACAGCCCACGGGACACACTGGACAACAGTCCCTGCAGGGGGCCCATGCCATCACAGTGTGGTCCACTGGAACTCATTATCATACATATCCTGCGTGAAGCTCGGCATGCCTGCAGTGGGTGCCATGGGAGCAACACTGAGCTGGTCAGCAGTACAATGCATCGGGGTAGGACAGCGGTGTGCGGACCAGCTGTGAAGGGCACACCACCTGTGGGGCACTGCCGTGCCATGCCAACATGACACGGCGGTGCCTGCAATGTGGTGGCCAGGGTGTCCTGGGCGGTGGCGCCGCCTGTGTACACACACCCCTGAACAGGGGATGCACATCTGTGGGGCACAGGCATGGTTGGGGCAGCACACCGGTGCAGTCAGGCGGTGCCCTGCAGCCTGCCTTGCTGTCATCGGTGGTGGACTGGTGCAGGATGGCCATGGCCTGCACACCAGTGGGGTTCCCCATGGACATGGGCATGGCGGGACACCTACCGGTGGGCTGCGCCCTGAGGGACGGGGCAGATGGGGATGGGGTGGCTGTGGTGGGGGGCATGGCAGTGGCACCCATACAATGCAGTGCACCCACAGGGTAAGGCTGGTGGCATTGCATGGCCAGGAACATGGCCATCTGTTGCAAGAACTGCTGTGTCTGTGCGGCCTCCTGTTGCCGCATACGCTCCTCCATAGCCCTCTCCTCCCTTGCCCACTCCCTCTCCAGCTCCAGAATCTCCCTATGGTGCTCCTGCAGCATTTTACAGTTGGTTCCAGCACCGCCCCAAGCACATCTGCCATCCGTGCCGCCTTGGACTTCCTCTCCTGGAGGTTCAGCAGGGGTTCTTGGCCACTTCGCTGCCTTGCAGCTCCACCCCGTCCTGTGGTGGAGGTGTCACTGGAGGTACCCAGCATCTTGCCCTGCATGCCTGAGGACACTGAGGATGCATCCGCTCCATCGGTGTCTGCAGATCTAACTTCCCCTGGGTCTTGCCCTGCAATGGCAGAACACAAATCACCATCGTACACATGCAGTGCGCCCCACCCACCCACCCCCACGCCCAACCCCATCCCCCACCACTGTCCCCTGTACCCATGGAAAATGCCACAACCCAGGTGCCACTGCCCTGTTGTGTGCCCATGGACCACAGCATGTGCGCTATGTGCCACCATGCTCACCCATGCCAACCCTATCACTTGCAACACCAATCTGTGATCGGCATCCACCTCATGCCCTGGCAGCACTACCATGCAGTGCCCCCATGTCCCAGCCACCATATGGGTGCAGTGCACATTGTACATACCAGTGTCAGGTGTCTCCCAATGCACACTGTCCACACCTCCAGGCCCCTGGTGTGGGTGCACGTTCACGGTGGTGTCCTCATCATCTGACTCCGGTTGTGGGCTGCCCCCCTGTGAGCTCTCCAGGATGAACGTCAGTGCTGTGGTTGGCCGTGTGCCTAGTATGGTGTCCAACTTGTCATAGAAGGAGCATACCAGACGTGCACCCCCTGAGCGTCTGTTGCTGTCCTTGGTTTTGTGGTACTGCACCTTCATCTGCTTTATTTTGTCGTGGCATTGCTTTGCCATCCTCTCCATGCCATTCTCAAACAGGTAGTCCAATATCTTCTGGTAGACCTTGGTGTTGTGCCTGGCACTGGCTACCTTAGCCTGCACCTTCTCCTGTGACCTGAACTCCACCAGCAATGCGGTGGCCTCATCTGACCAGGTGGCACCACGGTCTGACATGGTTCAAGCTGGCACGCAGCACAGGGTGGGTGGTACCGTACTGCTGTGGTCACCAGTGCCTGGGTAGCAGGGCACCACGGTCTGACATGGTTCAAGCTAGCACGCAGCACAGGGTGGGTGGTACCATACTGCTGTGGTCACCAGTGCCTGGGTAGCAGGGCGTATCTGTTAACCTCACTCACAGGCTGTGCATGGGGGTCAGGGTGGCTCTGCTGTGGTGCCAGGGTGGTGTGGTCTGGCACTGTTGTACTGTGGGGGCTAGGTCTGCGCCTCTGGCGGCTGTTGGTGGCCTACTTCCCACCTGTGGCACATGGGTCTGTGCTGTGGTCTGTATGACTGCCACCTGTACCCTGCTGTCATTGTGCCTTCCAGCTGTGTCCCACTGTTTGCCCTGGGACCATCAGTGTTCTGCTGGCACGTTGTGTTGTTTGGCTGCCCCCCACTGGGCTCCCAGTGCTTCCCCACTGCTCCGCGTTCCTGTCTGTGCTTCTGTTGGTTCAGGTGCTTGGTTTCCCACCATTGTGCTGGCTCTGCTCCTGTACCACCACAGCCCTCTGTGGGTGTTCAGTCTACACATTCGGTCTCCTTCCGAGTTTCTCAGCCCCCGACCCTGCCCCCAACTTTTCTTGTGCTGCGCTTTGCATGTCGGTCTGTCAGAGGACCGTCAGCTACACTGTGGAGTGTTTACATGCTCATCGGTAATGTTTCTGTTCTGCAGCCATTACAGAAACAGTTGTAGAAACCACCTCCCAACAGGTTTCTGTAACGGTTGTAAACTAGCCTCCTGTAATGTTACAGGTGTAAACGTGACCTGTTACAGTAACGTTTTACACCCTCTGTAATGTTACAAAGGCATAGTGTGGACAGGGCCTTAGGCTCTAATGGGCTGGAGATCAGGTAAGACCTGTTGTAATGCTTTAGGCAGGGAAAAATGGGCAGACTATGTGGGCCAAGCAGTCCTTATCTGCTGGCAAATTCTGTTTCTATGTTTCAATCCTGTGAACTCCTGGTTGCTAAGGTGGTGCTTTAATCACTTCTGTAGTCCATACTGCCTCACTAAATAGGTCAATAGTTCTTCATGAACAGAAGGACTATCCCTTATTTAAAATAGCATCTCTGTTTCTGAGGGACTGACTGGATAAATGAAAGATTACTACAGCCTTTTCTCTGTTCTGCTACTGACTCCTATTCCTGGTTTTCTATCTCCTTCTAATATTGGTGGGTTACTTTATACAGGCTATATTGTTAAAAATAAAAATAAGTTCACCCATATTGATTTGTCTTGGTGAGTGGAGTTGTTTTCTGCTGTTATTTGTAGTCAGGACTGTGTTTTCCTCAGATGGGTAGACCTCCTCCTTGAACCTTTGATTTGCATAGGTCACAGGAGTCCACACCAGTATTTTTCTGCTATTACTGTTATAGTTCAAAAAGTAATGTTCATGTTTTTCCTTCTTTATAGGGCTGGAAGAAACATGGATTCTATTGTTATTATGTTGGGTCCAACTCTGTGCGCTTTGCTGAAGCAAACCAAGCATGCAACAGCTACGGTGCTTATTTGGTTACTATTGAAGACAGGTATCAATAACATTGTTTTGATTGAACATTTCTCAGTTATTTGTAATACCCTGCTCAGAACTAATGATAGACAAACAGAAAAATAGATAGCTAGATAGCTAGCTAGATAGATAGATAGATAGATAGATAGATAGATAGATAGATAGAATGAATGAATGAATAGATGCAAAACCAATACAGTACAAAAATATATACCAATTCATAAATTGTTTAACAGAGATGAAATACATTATCAATAAAACCCCTAAGTGATCAATGATCATACTGTCAAACCTGCTTGAATGCAATCCCTCGGGATGTTCATTTTTATTGTGTTTAAGTGGGATATGCAGCTATGCAACCTTACATATCGTATCATGTGGGAGATTCAGTACTGATTTAGAAAGTGAGCAGGAAAAACAGTGGTAGTGTAGTTTTTTAGACGTGTGCTTGTGTACTGTACTTCACCATACTTGTGCTTGTGTACTTTTGCTAAACCTGTGAAACTGCTAAAAAGGCACTTGTGGCATTAAAGCTTTATTTTAAGTGTACCGTGATTTAAAAATGTTTCAGCGATTTTTTTTTTTTGTACTGTATTTCACTTTATGCTTGCAGATTAGGAATCAGCATGTAGAAGAATCAGGGAAGCTTGTCATTGAAAGATTTCTGTGATTTTAGCCTGGCACATGTTCTCCATTGCTGACTGCGAGCAGAAATTCTGCAGTTCATGGTACATCTGGTAGTCAGTTTCACTAGTGGCATTGTGCTCTGTGTAGTGTTTGATTACCAGCAGCAATTCACTGATATCTTTTGCTGATGGTGGTGAAGAGGGCTTCTCCTCAGCTTTGCCCTCATCTTCTGGCTCCTTGTTTTCAGCCCCAGCAGCGATCACATATTCCATGAGTATTCCTGTACATTGTAGGTTGTCATCAGAAGCCACAAAGCTATCAAAGATTTCTTGTGGCATATTTTCAGGTGCTGTCACAATCTCTACTGCCCCCCCCACCCCACGTTCAGCACTGTCCTTATGGAATCTTGCTTTTTTAAAGCAGTTCTTGATGGTTGCTTGTGTGACCTCAAAGCAAGCCCAATGAAATATGTGTGTTGCTTCTAACAAGGAAATCTATCTTGCAAATTCAGTAGAGGACACTGCCTGATTTCTGTCAAAAAGCAGCAAATACTGTACTGATTCACACTTACCCCCATAATGCAAAGCATCGTGGGCTGTATATGCAAATCACCACAAAATATTGTACTGAGCAGCTTTCTCCTGTATAAACACTTTAAGCTTCTAATAATTCCTTGGTCCATTGGCTGGATGAAAGATATAATGTTTGGTGGAAGGAAAATGAGTCATACATTAGAAAGATCAAGGTGGGGGTGGGCTGTATAATTTTCAACAAAGAGGACTACTTTTTTTGCTCTTAGAAAATGACTTATTGAACTCCTTCACCCATTCAGTGAACAACTCAGTGGTCATCCAGGCATTTCTGTTTGATTTGTAGGATACAGACAGCTACTCCACAGAAACATTGTGGATTATGACTTTTTTCAATCAGCATCAACTCATGCTTGTCAGACTCATCCATATTGGCACATGTCATTACAGTAAGATGCTGTTTAGATTTTTTTGAGCCTTGAAATGCTATCCACCTTGAACGTTAGCGTGCCATTGGGTGTAGCACGATAACAAATGCCTGTCTCATTGGCATTGTAAATGCAGTCTGGCATGTACTGAGCAAGGATCTGTGGGAGTATAGATTTAACCCAGTGGTCTGCAGAGACACTATCCACATCTTTTTTTTTTTCCATGTGTCTGCTTAAAGATTATATTGTGGCAGACTTTAAAGTGGCATAGCCAGTCATTACTGGGCTCAAAATCAGACCTGCCCACTGCCTCGGCAAGTCTCTTTACTTTTTCTTCCAGTAAGGGAAGGCAGACAGGCATGTCAGTGGCTTTGGCATGTTCGAACCACTGGTGCAAGACATCTTCAATGGGTCTTTGCCATCCCGCTTGCACTTCCTTAGAAGATTGCCATTGCTCTGATATTCCTGTATTACCTTGTCCTAATTCTTGATAAACTGGCATATCTGTAATTGTGAAAGTCCCATTTTTCTAGCCACTTCAATCTGTGAGGTGCTGGGGCTAGACAGCATAACGATAGTTCTAACCTTGTCTGCAAGACACAGCTCATTTTTATTTTTTAAGAGGAGGTGTCTCCATTTCGAAGAACTTACTGGCTAAGGGGTAGCTAACTGCACTTCTTTTAAAGGTCATCCTGTAATCCAGTAGTTGTATAATTAGGAGGGCCACTGGAAAATTGCGGAACATTTTACCTGAAAATGTGGGAACTTTTTCGCAAAAATTGCGGGAAAATTGTGGGGATTCACTATACATCTCCACTGCCCCCTAATAAATATTTTATTGTTTGCTGCAGCATGTATTGGTCACATAAATTGTTTAGATAAATGTATTGCCTCTTGTAAATGCTTCTGATGTGAAGAAAGGTGTGTGTTTTTGAAATGCACTGCAAATTAATCATTATGTAGCATATCTTCTAAAAATCAAGACATCTAAGTCATGCAGTGCTAACTAGATTTTATTCAGTAATTTACAGTTGGTATGTGCTGAATGCATCCTGAAACAACATATTTTGCCAGTTTCTAGATGTTAAATAATGAAGCCTGTTTAAACTATTTGCTTTGGTGCAAGAAAAAAATAAACAGAACCAGGGTGCCTAATAAAGGTCTAGTAAGAAAAATTTTTATTTTGTTAAAATAACTACTGTTCTTAATAAGCACTGTAAGTACATTTTAAAATCACAAGATAAAAGTATCAAATCATAAGAGTAGCTTTTCATTACATCATACAATAGCTTTCAATACATGGTACTTTTGTTCTGCTCGGTTTGCAGTGATTTTACTTGGGTTACAATTATTTTGTCCATTTGAAGGTAAATGTTTAACTATACTTAACCTGTTCAGCATGTTTTCAGAAATGTTTGCTTTTTGTAGGCTTTGTATGTGAGTATGCAGTTGTGGCAGATTGACATGTAAGGAATCACTGTCACCAACCCCCTCAGAAGCACATTCACTTTCATAAATCAGCAAGGCCATCCAAACTCCTGACACATTTGAATCAAAATCCTTTCAGATTGAAAGTATTTATATAAGGAAAATCTACCCTACCATTCAGAAACAAGCATTGTGGTCAATGCTTCATTTAGGTGAATGGGGCACTTTGCACCTCTTCTCACACCTATTGTTTCAGACTCTGTGTCAGCAAAAAGTTCTCTAACAGTCTGCTTTCACACAGATTTTAAAAGTATTCAAGTCTACATATAAAGAGGATTTTTGAACCAAAGCAGGGAAGGGAATCACATGAAAGCAGAGTCACATTTGACCCCTTCTCACCCCACACTACACTGTTTTGGTCAAATCCAAGTCTGTGCACTAAATTGTTAGCATATCTGAGTAGATTTCCTTGAGAATTTAAATATTTTGATACAATTTTAGTCAAAAATTCCATAAATGTAAGAAATTGCGGATTTTGTGCAATGAAGGGTGAAAATTGCGGAGATTGCGGAAAAATTGCGCCCGCAATTTTCCAGTGGCCCTGATAATTAGGTGTAAATTAGATCACAGGGTGCAGCTCATTGACAGCTCAGAAACAGAACTGAAATGTGCTACTGTACCAGCTCGTACTATAATGAAAGTTAGTGGGAGAGGGAGAGAGAGAGAGAGAGAGAGTGAGGAAGAGTCCCCAATTTTCTGAGTTTAGTGAGTTGACACAATTATGTCTTTACATGCACATTAATTATGTGATTACATGGGCTAAATAACATTGTGAAAATGGAAAAGGAATCAAAAAACCTAAAAGTTATGCATTTGAAAGGGATTTGTATTTAAATGGGATGCATTTAAGTGTGCTTGACTGTATTAATTACTATAACACTATTAAAAATGCTTCCATCTTGGTAAATAAATTAGACCACCAGGAAGACCTGGTTCAAAAAAACATGTTCTAGCATATTTTTTAAGCTAATGATTAAGGGGGCAGTGCAAATATACAAGTGAAGTCTGTGCCACCATGGGGGGGGGGGCAATAAAATGCGCTCCATTGCTCCATTACCTGTCAATTTCAAGTGGGATTTTGGAACAGTCCAATAACAAAACCTCAAGATATTAAAACACAGACATCAGCGTGGGTTACAAGACACTTCTGAGAACAGTGAGGACCCAGTCCATAAAGGACCGTTTAAGTCAATAACAAGATCTTACAACTGTTTCACCATTTCATTAGTAGTGAAAAGAGTGCAGAGCAGAAGTAATATGCTCTGAGCACATAATGGAGGATTATGTATGTATTTATTTATTTTATGAGGAAGGAGGACTAGATCATACTATTTATTTTTAATCCTGTGTGGTGGGGGGATAAAGATGCAAAACAAACTAACTGAACCAGGTTAGGCTATTTGTGATGTTTTAGAGAATAAGGATAATTTGGCCAGGATCCAGCAAAACTTTCTGTACACATTTTAAGAAATGTCATGGCATCTTTAACATCCACCTGAACAACCAACAGAAAAAGCAGACATAACCTCAATAAACATCTTATCTGAAGTACTGCACACCGCTATAGTACAACGTCACCTTAGTACTGCACTCGGGTACCAGCATTTATGGTATGAACCCAATCCTAGTGTGGGACTAGAACCAATGACCCACTAAGTCATATTGACACCAATCTAAAAGTTAGTACCTCATAACCTAGTAACCAAGCAGCAGCTTTTTGAACCAGTTAGAGATGCCAGATAAAGCCCAGTAGAAAGGCCCTAGTAGAGTATGTTCCAGTAGTCCAGATGGGAGATGATGAAAGCAGAGACTAGTGGAAGTTAGTGCTATGCAGAATGCTGAATTCTGACAGTGGAATGGACATGGAATGTCCATTCCACTGCTGGAATTTCGACCAGAATTTCATGGATTCTTCTGCAGAATTTCACCTGCTGTGATCTGTGGACTTATATTCTGCAAAACAGCAATTTTCCATGGAAGATCATTCCACAACCATTATTGTGGAAAATATTGAGATCCTCAGAACAGAATTCTGTTCACATTTTCTGCTGCAAAATTCTGTCATTCTGCTTCCGGTGAAAATTGGCGGAATTTCAGTGGAATTTAGAAAATTCCACAACATTATGTTCCACCAGAATCTGAAAATTCTGCACACTGCTAGTGTAATCGAATCATCTGCATTATTGTTGGCCACAATCCAGTGACGTTTTAAGGATGATAAAAGACACTTTAAACAACAGCCATCATCTCTGAAATCATTCTCCATTCTGAATCAAGAGGGACCCCTAGTTTGCAAGACAACCTGGTTAGCCTCATGTTTCACACCATTAACTGTGGGGAGACCCAGGCTATCCAGAACAGCTGATCTAAGATGCTTCGACCCTTCCAGCAGCAATTTGGATTTGCCAAGATTCAACTTTAGTCCATGGCAAGCAATCCACAAACTGATAGAGCATTCTCAAGCACTGCAATGAGAAGACTCTGTCTAGGTTAAAATGAAAGATATAGCCAAATATCATGCATTTATTTATTTATTGAATTTTCTTGACCCGGTAGGCCCACTCAGACTAGAAGTCCCTTTTTCAGGGATGACCGTGGGGATGGGGATACAGATAGTAACCAACTGAAACTGAACCAGGTTAAGCTGTTGGTGGTATTTATTTAGTGAATTGGGGAAATTTGGCCAGGATACTGGTGAAATTCCCCTACTCTCCACTGGGGTATTTTCCAGCCGTCGATCCCAGATGGCCACTTCTCCGGGACAGACGGAGGGGAAGGATGTCTTAGGGACAGGAACTCAGGCCTCTGCTCCTGTCCTTTCTACTCCAGAGGCAGTAGATCTCGCACTGGATGCAGCAAATTTATTAGATTCAGACGCTGATGCTATGAAATTTGTACTTTCTTCTACTGAATCTGTTCTGCCTACAGCTGTCTTACCTGACGTTACTTCACCACCAGAGAATTCCCGACCTTTGCAGGAAGGCGTGGTGCTTCAGTATCACAGCTCTCTTATAAATAACACAGCTGCTTAGATACGCGTCAAAGACATCGATGTGGAACTCCTAGCTTTGCAAACAGGTTCTCCACGACATCTAAAGGTGATGCACAGCATGTTCAGTCCCAGGAAGTTGCTACTGAGGTTCCCTCTGTAACCGACCCTCCAGATATGGCTATCCTATGCTCAGACGCTTCTTGTGTGGCTGGCAGTGATAACGGTAAGGATACAGTGTGCCTAAAGCCACCTGCAGTTCTTTCTGATGCAAATGAGGTTAGGTTAGACAAAACCGGGAAGTCTCAGCTAGGAGTTCACTATCGGGCTGTGGAAGGCACCGGGTTCGTTAAACAGACAGATGCAGTCTCCAAAACCACCTTCTTTTTCAAAGATCGAATGAAGGAGAAAGACTGGAGCAATATTGTTGAAAAAATCTATCCTTTGGACTCATTATCTCTGGATCCAGTACATGATTCGAACTGGACTCCGGCTGCTGCTCTGAAAGCTGCGGGGTGGATTAAGGACCAACCTGGTCGATGATCGCCAAATCCCAAGGATCCTGCCTATCAACAAATGTGCACCTCCTCTTCTTCCACAGTGGCCACCACTGGATTTTCTGCAAAGGGCTCCATCACACCCCGTGGTAATGACTCTCTTGTTTTTTCTGTTTCTAATGCTCCTTTAGGGGCTACTAAGGAACCACCTAGGCAGGCAGAGGGGCCTAACCTCTCAGAGGAGTTTAGACTATGTCCTAGTTCCAAGGCCTTGGGTCCTGATCAGGAGGGGTCTTCCCTGGCTCACTTGTTTAAACTAGCTGACCTTTTCCACTCCGGTGGAGAACCTGCTCCCAGAAGGAATGCAGTACGGTTACTACACAAGGGAGGGCTGGAAGCTCCTCCAACTAGGTTATTTATTGTGAAAACTTTGTTGAAATCTACTAAGAAATTCTTTTCCTCTGAGATTTTTGCCTTAATTTCTTTTGGTAATGGGAATTTCGATGTTAGTTTTAAAAATGGGTCTAGCCTTGATAGGTTCTGGGCTCAATATCAAGCACAGAAAAATAACCAACTTTATATTCTTTTTCAGGCTGTTCCGCTGACTAAACCTTTGATTAGGACCATTACTGTTATGTTTAAGAATGAAGGTGTCAATGTGGAGGACATCCTTTTTTGGCTGTGTCAAAGGTGTGAGATTTTAGGGAGGCCCACACCTACCTTAGATAGTGAACAAATATGGGATGGGGGTTGGAAAATTATATTTAAACTTCTATCTACTAACTCAGGCCCTGTGCATCTGCCTAGTATATTTTTTTGGCAGAGGGATAGAGGTTCCATTTTTTAAGTTGGACAACCCCAATCTAGTTTTAAATGTGGGTCTCACTTACATCTTAGTTCAGCCTGTGATACCTCCAGATGTACTCACTGTTTGGAGTACGGACATTTGGCCTCTGCATGTCTGAATCTGTTTAAGTGCAATCTGTGCGAACAGACCGGACATGCCTATGGTCGTTGTCCCTGGGCATCTCACAACCGGGAGGATTGCCCCTCGCATGAAGGACTTATCAGTTAGGCCCAACATGTTCTGGCAAAACAGGTCGCATCTGTTCTGCCTGAACATCAGAAGCCACAAATAGTAACTGTTCTTGCTGATTCACTTCCTGCTATTCCTCTGGAGCCTTCTGATCTTCCTACAGTTGATGTGCCATCTCAACTGGATGGGTTACAACAGGATCTACAGGTAGTTAGTGAAGTTGTACCTGTTGAGACTGATATACCTCCCCCCCTTTACTGATGTTCCTTTTAAGATTGTGCAACCTAGGAAACGTAATAGCCATGGGAAAACAATGTCTTCGCTTAAAGCTGTCCCTAAGGTACTCCTCCCCCGAGACCCATTGCAGTTGGGGAATCCTTTTGCTCCCTTGAAAGATGATACAGGGGGTGACTCAGGGGATGACACTGATACTTCTATCCTTTCTGTTCCTGATACTGATTGTAGGCCTGATGATTCCATTGCTATACGAACTAGAAGGTGGCAACTAGGTAAACCCCCTTAGGGTTTTTTTTTTGGGGGGGGTGGTTCTTTTGGCTTCTATCCTTATGCACTCTTTAACTGTTACTACTTTAAATGTTAATGGGATTAACAGTATGAAAAAATGGGTGGGGACATTTTCAGCTCTGAGGGACTTATGTTCTGATATTATTTGTTTGCAGGACACCTGACTAAAATCCCATTTTGACCTTCGGCATGCTACCAGATGTTGGTCCTTGGGACCCTCCTTTTGGTCCACTGGGGATGAACCATGTGATGGGCTTGGTATTCTTTTTTCTAATCCTGTGCTACAGATTTCTAGATTGATAGACATTCACCCTGGAAGGGCTCCTTGTCTGGATGTTTCTCTTTTTTTGGAAAGGTTCAGAGTAATTGCAGTTTATGCTCCTCAAACCAAAGCTTTGAGAATAGCTTTATTTCAGGAGATCCAGCCTCTATTACATACCTCACATTTAGTGGTTTGGTTAGGTGATTTTAATTGTGGCTTAGCTCAGGCAGATACAGGTCTATGTATGCAGAAGCTCTTCTGTGATTCCCTAACCTTGAAACAAATGGTTGATACTGCCCATTTGATAGATGCTTATAGGGTCCTTTATTCTACGGGAGGCTTTACTTATTTTCGTGGTACACTGAAGACCAGGATATATTTTATTTTTTTGTCCCAGGTTGTGAAACTTTTACTGGTTTCTGTACAACCATTTGAGTTTTCCGACCATAGTGTTCTGACGGCCACTTTTACTTGGGAAGGTGCTCCACGGAGTAAGAAAAATAGATGGAGATTAAATGAAACATTATTGGAAGTTCCTAAACTTAGACAGCTGTGGGTAAGGGATTGGACAGCTAGACTTTCAGTCTCTGAGTGTTATGATTCACTTTGAATTGGTGGGAGGATACCAAAAATGGCTGGAAACATCTATTCCAAATACAAGCCCATATCAGAGCAAATAGGGATTATTTGGCATATTTAAAGCTTAGACACCAATTTCAGCATTTGGTATCCTTAGCTGACACTATGGCACAGGATTATAGCTTATTTATTTCTAATATTAAGGCACAAATGGTTAAATTGCAGTATGACAGGGGAAAATCTTTGACACAAGAATTGTGATTTGGGACAAAAATGACCTCTAGGTCATTGGATCCTTTTAAGAAATGTAAGGATAGAACTAACTCTCGACTGATTACAGCATTAACTACTGCAGAAGGTGATTCTGTGAGTGATCCTACCCACCTTCTACAAGTAGTAGACCTATATATGGCTGGTATGTTAAAAGCTGCCCCTGTTCTAACAGACACAGAGATACTCAAGTGTCTGGCTGACTTACCATTACCTGGATTGTCTAATCATGATAAGAAGGTGTTGGAGGATGACATTGTCTTAGAGGAAGTTCAAGAGGCCATAAGGGGTTTGGCCTCCCACTTAGCCCCTGGATCAAATGGTATTAGTGCGGGTTTGTATAAAACCTTCTTAACCGAATTAAGTCCTGAATTAATATTGTTATTTAACCATATTTTGCATTCTGGAGAATTTGCCCCATCTATGAATGAAGCAATATTGATCTTTTTATTTAAGAAAGGTGATAAAACCAATTTAGAGAATTGGCATCCCCTGAGTCTTTTGAATACAGACTTGAAAATTTTAAGTAAGATTTTGTTGGCTAGACTTTCTAAGGTCACTCTGTTGTTTCTTAGCCCTGTTCAAACTTGTGCTGTCCACGGGAGAAAGCAGCAAGATAATCTCATTTGGATGCAGGAAGTTTTTTCTGGAGGGGATTCAGACTTCTTACAGGGGTTTGTGCTTAGCCTTGATCAAGAAAAGGCCTTTGATCAGGTAGACCAAGCATTTTGGTTTTTAGTTTTGAAAGCCTTTGGGATTCCGGATTGTTTTGTGGGTTGGATCACTTCAATGTATCAAGAAGCAGTGATTACACCCAATGTGAATGGGTGGTATGGGAAGCAGATTGGTGTGGGTAGGGGAGTTAGGCAGGGTTGCCCTCTGAGTCCTACATTTTGCGCTTTTGCAATAGATATATTTATCAGATTATTGCAGTCTAACCATGAGTTACAGGGTATAGATGTTTCTCCGACAGTGTCCCAACAAAAAGTTTTGGCATATGCTGATGATTTGGTTTTAATACTGCACCCACAGTTTTGGCCTTCAGCTCTGTTGGAGACGATAGATAGTTACTCTCACCTTTTGGGTTCTAAAATTAATTATACAGAAAGTAGGGGTGTGGTTCTTGGGTCTACCCCAGTGCCGCCTTCAGGTATGATAGCCAGTATCCATATTTCCAGGACTCCTATCACCATCCTGGGGGTATTGTTTGGACCTGTGATATGGCTAGCAGAAACTGAGAACGAACCCTCACTAAGGGTGACCAATTGGTGGGGAGTTGGAAGGGACACAGCTTTCCAAGACGAAAAGAGTTTTCCTTATTAGAACTGTTCTCACCCTGATTTTTTTTGTATATCAGTTATGTATTTCCGCCACCATCACATTTCAAAACAAGGTTGTTTAGTATCTATTTTCAGGCATTTTGGGGGTACTGATTGAATCTCATTAAGAGCGAATTAACCTATCTCCCTATTTTGGAAGGGAGAGTCAACATGCTTAATCCAGTAGCCTTCTTTTTAGTATTTTTCTGCTCTCCAATTTGGGGTCAGTCTCGAGGCCAGGAGTAGTTTTTTTGGAGATCCTTAGTAGAGCTGTGGTTACAAACATGTATGTTGTGTTGGAAAAACCGACAACCTAAATTACTGACTAGAATCTCTACTCTACTATCATTTGTGATTGATTTGATGAAGCAAATTATTAAATGGGACATTACTCCCCATCATTTGAAGACTTTAGACAGGAAGAAGGTTTATAATTATATTCTGGCCACAGAATGCACGGTGGAAGTTGTGTTCCCTGATTGCCCAGCTTCCAGAAAATCTCTGATCTTATGGTACCTGAAAAATAAAAGACCTCCCCCATATACATATGATTGTGTATGGCTGAGTAACTATGGAAGGTTGTGAGTTAAAGGTAATAGTAAACACAAACAGGTGACGGATAGATATTGTCCTAGACCTGGTTGTGGTCTGCTTTTTGAAACTCAGAAACACTTGTACTTGAACTGTGAGTATATAAAACCATTCTGGGTCTTTCTGGCAGATCGTTGGAATGAAACAGACTTTGAGAGTATTGATTATCCTTCTATAATGTTTGGACCTCTAGGCAACACATTTGTACATTATCACTGTGACACTATTTATGTCATATTTTGTATTATTAGGTTTTTTATTTGGCAATCCCGATGTATGTGGATATTGCAACAGAAGGAAATTTCGTATGAGTTACTATTTACAAATATTTGCAAAGCTCTGACTAGACTCATGGACTATGACTTTGCTTCCAGCTCTCATGACCAAGCAAAAAATGTATGGACTACTTGTTCTGCTTGGTGTGCTTAATGTTTTTCTGTATCTCATATGTATGTATGATTCACAGACTATTGCCCTTTGTTTTCTCTTTTGATTTGTATGTAATGCAGTCCTCTTTCTCAATAAAATTCCCCTACTCTGCAGCAGGGGGAATCTGTGGCTATCAGATTCAAGATGGCCACTTCGATGGAGTCAGAAGGAGGAGAAGGTGCTGTTGTGGCAGGGAAGACGGCCTCCTCTCCTGCTGTACTACTGCAAGAGGCTACATCTGTGAATGTTGAGATGTCTGATGTCCCTGAGGAATTTTTTTATATGGATACCAAGCATTCTGAAGGAGAGGAAATGACTACAGAAAGTAGACTTGTAGCTCAGAAACAGCAAAAGGTATTAATGCAAGAAAAATAAATGTTGCTAGCTACCTTAAGTGCTGAAGAACTAATGTGCAAACAGAGGAGAGAGAAGTTGCCATCAGAATTGTCAGCACTGTGAGCCTCCACTGACAGCCAGGAAATGAATGAATCAATGAGGCAGGATCAGCTGTGCTCTGATGCATCGACCTCAAAGGAGGCCACCCAGCTGCAAAATACGCAAGCAAATGGGATTCAGAAGCATGGAGTGGCTGGCAGCTTTTTGTGCCAAAAAGCCAATTAATTTATCAAATGAGGTATCTGCAAAGGGAAGAATGTCCAGAAAGGTGAGGATTGGATCATTGCACCCTGCGCAACACTCAGCTACTGGAAAAATTATTAAACATTAAAAAGACTTACTGTGTGCAGCCACTGATAAAAAAAATAGACAACGCACCCAGCATTTCAACCACTGCAACTGGTAGTGTACTTAGTATAGATTGTACAATTGTTGTCACAGATCTACAAGCCCCAGATAAAGATAGTCCTGGTGTAACTGAAGCAACAGAATGGTCACCCAAAGGAGCATTAGCAAATGCAGGCTGGCTCCTGAGCAGTAGCGGGCAATGGGAGCCAGACTCAGAGGACTTGGATGTGCAGAGATACAGGGTTGCAACTGTTAACTCCCATATGGACAATACAATGGTTGCAACCACTGAGCAAATGGCTGTACGAACACAGGCTGATGACCAAGGCATTACAGCAATGGGTCCCATCGAGTAAAACCTGATGCACCAGAACAATCTTCAAAGATCCATAGCTCCCACAAATGCTAATGAACACAGAAGGGGTCCTTCTGACTCTGACCTACATGACCCAACAAGGTAGGCATGGTTTAATCTTATGTTCAAACTTGCAGATTGGTTTAACAATAAATGGGAGCCTGCCCCCTGCAGAAATTAAATTAGGACAGCTTATAACGGAGGTTTAGAGGAACCTCCAGATAGGCCATATGTGGCAAAAAAATTGCTAAAAAGGACAATGACATTTTTTTTCCTCAGAGATATTTGCACTGATACATTTAGGAAATTCTAACTCTTTTTTAAACTTTATTTTGCATGTCAGTAGAAAAACACATACAGATATCATTGCACTGTTGACACAGAATTGGGATTTCACACAAATAGAGGTTTGCCAGAGGTTACAATTACATAGCTAGGCAAATAAATAACAGTCAGTGAGTGACAGTAATGTTACAGCTCAAGTATTGCTACATAGGCATGTATGGCTGATGTTATGATAGAATCCCTGTAAATCTGTGATCATTTCTGATATAAAGTTTAACATTTACTTCTTCCCTGGAGGAGTCATTTCACCACCCCCTCAGAGTGGCCCTTGTCATTTATTCATGGGAGGCAACTGTGACCCTCCAGGAAATAACTGCCAAATACTAAAAGTTCAAAACAATGTTTCAAAAGAGGCAAGAAGCTGGTGATAATGTCTTGTGTCCCCCAGCTACATACCAGTTCTTTCTATATACTTGCAAACCAAGCATTTGGCAGTGCTTACTTTAGTGGGCCCCAGACTCGCATGAACTTATCCTCTCTGCTACTGGCCTTATACTGAATATATTCTAATTTCATGCAGTGCAGCAATTTGGTTGCCCACTCAGAGGTTGTCAGTACAGACTCAACTCTCTAGTGGCTAGCCAAGGCTTGCTTCCCCACTACCATTGTAAGAGACCACAGAGGGTGATCTAAACCTTTAACCCCCTTGACCTCCCTAGCAATCCTAGCAGCACCTCGCCTATTCCAATTTCCTGGACATCATCCAGAGCCCTTTGCACTAGGCTTGCAATGCTGTACCAGAAATCCCTGGTCCTTGGGCAGCTCCACACCATGTGTATGAAAGTGCCAGGATATGCTTTGCACTGTGGGCAGTGGTCTGAGGTTGAGGGGTCTATCTTGTGAGCCAGAGCTGTGGTAAAATGCATCCTATGCAGAACATTATAATGTATTGCTCTTAATCTGTTATTAACCAAGCATGTCATGCCCCTTTGTAGGACCATTCTCCGGTTCACCTCCATCTGTATCCCCCCCATGTCTCTGTCCCACTTGTACTTAAGTTTGTCTAGAGTCGGGGGAAAACTGCCTACTGAGATTTTATAGCAGTTGGTGAGTGGTTTAGGATTCCCTTTCCCCTGTGGACCCCGCACCATCTCTTCCAGCGGGGATCTACCTAGTGAAAATAAGGGAGTCTCCCCATCACTGCTCTGGTTTTACAGCATTCTGTGTCTAATCTGTAAATATGCAAATAACTGGGATGGATGCAGTCTGTACCTTCTAGACAGGAATTGGTATGAGTGAATGGTGTCCTGGTCAACTAGCTGGGAGGCACATTTCAGTCCTGCCCTCTCCCATGTACCCAGTGCCCTTGCCAATGGTTCAGAAATGCTCCCCTCCTCCCACAGTGCCATTGCTATGGGAGCATCTGGGGAAATAGTGGCAGGGTAGCCCAGGAGTTGATGGGCATGTCCTGCCTAATTTGGGTTTTCCTATCTCCCAGAGCAGGTTAGTTATGGCACCTCACAACGATTTACAATAGTATTTGGGGACCCAGATCGGAGGAGTCTGAAAATGATACAGGCACTTTGAAAGGATGTACATTTTAACCATATTTACTCTTCCTATTAGGGTGGGAGGCAGGCTCTTCCACCTGTCATATTCCCCGGGATTAATTTTAGCAGTGTTTTGTAGTTTATCTCACAAATACTAGAGAGCTTTCTAAGAAGATACAGTCCTAAATATTTGAGGGACATTATGGGGGAAGAGTGAAGTGCTGAATGGTGAGGAAGGACTCAGCTTCACCCAAGGGCAACCACTCGCGCGTCACCTAATTAATTTTATGGCCTGATAGTGGGCCATATTCATCAAATAAGGCAGTGAGGGCTGGAATAGATGTCCCAGGCTCCTTTAAGAACAGAGAACATCATCCACGAATAAGCATATTACCTGGTACTGACCTCCCTTAGTGTAACCTTGTATCTGCAGATGGTTACGTATAGCTGAAGATAGCACTCCCATTGTTAGAACATAAAGTAAGGGTGACAGTGGGCAACCCTGACTTGTTCCCCTGACTAGAGGAAAGTGGATGGACAGGTTGTCATTTGTGAGAATTTGTGTCAGGGGAGATGCATAGAGTGTTTGTATCCAGGAGCATAACCTAGGCCCCAGATTAAAATGCCTTAGGGTGGCAAACATGAAGGCCCACTCCACCCTATCAAAAGCCTTCTTTGCTTCAAGTGCCAAGAGGCCTCTGCCTTTGTCCCTTCCCCAACGATCCACCCATGTAAGATATTCAAAGCCCTATGGGCATTGTGCTTTGCTTGTCTGCCCTTGACAAAGCCACATTGATCCTGGTGAACCAGTATTGGCAATATACCTTCCAATCTGGTGGCTATTAATTTGGCTATAATCTTGTAATCAGCATTGGAGAAAAATAGGATGATAGGAGCCACATTTGTAGGGGTCCTTGCCTGGTTTTGGGAGAACTGTGATGGTAGCTAGGTGCAATGATCGAGGGATCACTCTCCTTTCCAAAGTCTCTTGCACCATCAACATAAAAATGCTATGGATGTCACTCCAGAATATTTTGTAGAACTCCATAGGTATGCCATCCAGTCCTGGAGTCCTTCCCACATTAGAAGATCATATAGCTTGTTTTAGCTCTGTTGTGGTAAAGGGGCTGTCAAGCTCCTCACTCCTCTCCTGTTCCAGTGACACCAATGGGACGCCCTTAAGGAAGTTGTCTGGAGCTGCATCACTGGGGGCCTCAGAAGTATACAAGGATTTGCAAAAGGTCTTAAATATTCCATTTATTCTTAGCAGATCTGAGGTCTTCCCCCCATGTTATCCTCCACGGTCAAAATCATTCTTTCTGCCACTTGTTTTTTCACTTTCCAAGCTAATCACTTTCCAGCCCTATCCCCTTCAAAGTAATTCCCTGCCCAGCTTTTATGATATCCTTTTATATGTAGTGGGTCAATAGCTGAGTTAATCTCCCCTTCAACAACTTCACCATTCCCTCATTGCTTTCCTCTGTTCCCAACATCCTCTCTCTTTCCAAGGCCTGAATTTGTTCTACTAGAGTTTATTCCTCTTCCAAGGACTCCTTGCATTGGTGGGAGGCAAAAGATATTGTGGCCCCTCTAAGGTAAGCCTTTAATGCTTGCAAATGATGTTTGGAGAAAGCATACCCACTCAACGGTATTTGTTTTGAGTAAACAAATTAGCACATACTGCTAGTTGCTTTTGAATCATTTAATTCTGATAAGATATTCATATGATACGCACGGGACCGCATAACTAATTAGTTTCTCCAAACATCATTTGCATAATTTTGAGGTCATTTAAGGCAGACCCTTCCCAGTGATATCAATACATTATTTTTCAGACACCAAGTGGGCCACACTGCCACTTTGTGGTTTTGTTAAGCCTTTAATGCTTCCCACTTGGTAGACGCTGATGTGTTCCCCACCCTGTTATGCATCAGGAACTCCTGAATATTTTCAGATATGTATGCCTTATAGGCATGAGAAGTCAATAGGGTGGCATTCAACCTCCACTGCCTGCTTGGGGAGTGCTTGACCTGTGCTTAGTGAGAGCTCTAATGGTGCATGATCCGATATACAGATCAGACCATATTCTGCCAACACCATACATCTAAGTATGTTTTGGGAAACCAGGAAGTAATCTAGCCTGGTGTATATTTAATCCACATGCGAGTAGTAAGAATATTCTTTGTGGTATGGATGGGTATGCCTCCAAGCCTCCCTTAGTGCTCTTTCATGGGCTATCTCCTGTAGTTCTACCAAGCTCCTTGGGGCCCCCCCTCCCTCTGAATGGTCCAGACTACAGTCCCAGTATGTGTTGAGGTCTCCTGCCATGATAATATTATTCTGGAAGGAGGCCAGTGTCACTGCTAGATGGTGAAAGAATCCCTAGTCATCTATGTTTGAGACATATATTGAGACCAGAGTGAGCTTACTCCCTTCCATGGTTACATACCCAATCAGACATCTGCCCTGGGGGTCAGACAGTACCTTATGGACTTTAGCTCTTAAATGGGGTATTAGCCATATTACCACCTCTCTCTCTCTCTAGACGTGAAAGTAGAGACCAGAAGGTTACCCCAACAGGAGCCCAACAGCCTATCCAGTTCCTCTTCTGTCAAACAAATTTCCTGTAGGAAGTTAACATCACCTTTCTGTTTTGTTAAATTGCTCCAGACTCTTTTCCTTTTAACCATTGTTTTCAGACCCCTAACATTCCATGTTATACATTTTAAGGAACCCATTTTAATACATTTGTGTATGTAAAGGAAACTGGAATCAAAATCTGAGAAATAACACATTGTGCAATTACTTGTGTTGTCTGCTGTTTTTGCATTTTAACCAACCTGCTCAACAATTGCCCTCAAACTTCAAAAACCTGAAACTTTAACTTATTTAAACTTTTATAACTTCCCTCATTTAGTTGCCCCCTCCTTAGTTCACCCCTCTCCCCTACCCTTCTCCCCAATTCCCATTCCCACTTAATGTATGTGAACAAGAAAACCAAACTTAACCGAAGGTAGAACTGTTGCTCATTTTTCCCCTCCTCCCTCCCAGACACATAGTTTCGTGAATTCTTCCCCATAACTCACTACTCCTCATGGATGAGCCATATGCCCCATCCTTCTTTAATCAATGGCACTGAATGGTAATATAACTCCACGGTGCCAGCTACCCTGAATAGTGGTGAGGGGTGAGGCATACTGTGGGAGATGGAGGAGGACCTCTCATCTCTTCTTCATGAGGTTTCTATGTTGAGACCACTCCAGGATCCAAGATCACTCCTTCGTTTTCATTCATCCTGTGTGAATTACCCATCTCTCTATTGGTCAGTGGGGCTCCGGCAAACCCCATGAATGAGGTCCACCTTTGCAGCCATCACTGCCCCCAAAATGCATATCCCAGTTTATCTCTTTAATTGTTCTATCTTCCCTGTTCTGATTTAGAGTGGGCTACCAGATCTGGAGTGTCTAATCGTTCAGAGTATGGGGTCCTGACATCTTAGAACCCCCCCACCGCCCCAACCCCTCCACAAAAATGTTCTTCTCTTCCATTGTTGTTTGTTCATATGAGTAAACTGTTAGAACTAAAAACTGCCCCAAATTATAAGGACATTCTGTAGCGTAAGCATCCAAACCCCTTAAGAAAAAAGACATGAGTGAAAGAGAAAAATAAGGTAAGGTAATTAGTGCAGCATCCCCATACTTTACAAAATTTCAACCTCAAATAAGCATAAAAGGCATTTCTCACTGCTGTTCCTAGACATGGTGTACTGTATATTCCTCCTCCTTGAAGGAACAATGAGAAAAGAAAATAATCAGAGAAATTGATGCACTTCTCTCCATATAAGCAACTGTCCTGAAGCAAGGTAGAGCTGTCCTCTTCCATATAAACAGAAACATGCTTCCAAATTTGAAAAGCAGAGTAACAGTCAAATAAGAAGTAAAGAAAATATCTACTCACCACGGGGGAGATTTATGAATTTTAGCGCCACAGAATTTTCTCCTGTTTGCCAATATGGTTCCTTGCAGGGCTCGTTGCAGTTCCACTTTTCGGGGGAAAAAATGAGTAAACAGAAAGATATTCAAAACAATAGGTGTTCAGTTTAGGGTAAATAATAGAAATCAACTGTTCTATATTCAGTCAATCAATGTTCCCACAGGGATACTGTAGTTGCACCCCTTGCATAGTTCTGGCTATTTGGCTACAAGGCTTACAACTTTTGCTTCCCACTCCCAGTTTTAGGGGAGTGGTCTTTAAGTGACTCACCAGAGTTCATATCGGAGATGGGGCCATCTTGACCCAGCCATGATAGGCTGGATGTATTCCATTATGAGTCATGGACCAGATGTAAGAATAAAGCCCCCCTTCCCCTAGGGCTCCCGTAGTCATCCCAGTCTCCTCAAGCCAACATTATGTGCAGTGCCTTATTGCGGTGTTCATGTGCTGTCAGAATTGGAACCAAGATCATGATCTTTGCAACGCAGCTCCTGTGCAATGTAGGCCAAAGTCACTGCTGGGTCTGTAAAATCTCTGGCCTCATGGTTCTGCAGCCGAATGATCAAGGAAATTCTAACTTTGACATTAGTTTCAAGACTGTCTCAGGTCTGAATAGGTTTTGGGCCCAGTACTAAATGCTAAAAAAACACCCCAGTCCGGGCTTCATATATGGCAGTACCCCTCACAAAACCTGCTGCTAAACATATCACAGTCATGTTTAGAAATGAGGGAGTTAATGCTGAAAATATTTTATTTTGGCTCTGGCAAAGGTGTGAGACACTCGACAGGACAACCCCCATACTGAACAGTGAACAGATCTGGGATGGGGGTTGGCAGATCAAAGTAAAACTATTCACCACCAATACAGGTCCAGTGCACCTACCTAGCAGTTTTTACTTGGGTAAAGACAGAGGGGTACTATTTTATATAGGACAACCCAAGTCATGGTTTTAATATGGGATCCGAACTTATTTGAGCTCTGCCTGTGACACCCCCAAGTGTAATCATAGTCTAGATTATGGTCACTCTGCTACACAATGCTTGAACCTCTTTAAGTGTAATCTGTGTAAAAAGACAGGACACAGGTGTAGTTAATGTCCCTGGGCCTCCCACAATAGTGAGGACAGTCCATCCCTTGAGGGTCTGATTGATAGGTCTCAACAGCAACAGGCCCAGAGGGTGGCAACACAGGATGCAAGAACTTTTCAAGAGACAGAACCCCCCAATAGGACAGTAGTCACTGTGAAAGGGGAAAATGTACAAACCTCAGCAGGACAAGTAGAAACCCTTGAAACCTGTAGCATTGTTCCAGATACAGAACAAGTGCCTGAGCAAGTTACCACAGATCAGGGAGATAGCAGTTGTATTGAAATACCACCCCCCGCCCCGCCTCCGCCTCCAGGTCAGTTACCGCCTTATAAAAAAGTAATGCAAAGAAAAGAAATTGAGTAGGGAAATCACTTTTGCCTAAAAACCAAGCAGCAAAAAGAAACAGTAAAACCCAGGAGAAATGGAAGGAAAGGAATAAATATGCTATAATAAATACACAGGATACGCAGGGAGAGGACTCTGAAGATGAGGAATCAGATTCCTCATCGAAGGCCTCAACTACTACATAGGTCACTTCAGATGTGGATGAAGGGGAAGGGGGAGAAGTTAACCTCTTACGCCACACTAGGCGAAGGCAAATGTCCAAGACACCATGAGCTGGGTCAGAAATAAATACATTATAATTTCACCTCATGAGGTCCCTAACTATTACAACAATTAATGCCAATAGCATTAAAATCCACAGGAAAATGCTTACCACATTAAATATGTTACAGGAGGGACGTAATGATATTTATTGTATCCAGGATACCAGATTGAAGTCTCAGTTTGAAGTACAGCAAACTTTCAGGCTTTGGTGTAAAGGGGCTTCCTTTTGATCAACAGGGAAAGACACATGTAATGGGGTTAGGATTTTGTTTACTAATCCTGAGTTAAAAGCATCTTGGTTGGTGGATATTCATCCTGGGAGAGCATTATTGCTGGACATCTACATTCAAAATGAAAGCTTTAGGTTGACCACTGTTTATGCCCCACAGTCTAAAGCAGAGAGGGTAAACCTGTTTAAGGAAATACAGCCTTATCTGCGCACAGCGAGGTTGGTCATTTGGGTGGGGGATTTTAATTGTGGGTTAGATAGATCAGACAGAGGGTTACGGACAGACAAACTATGTTGTGATACACTGGCTTCACAAAATATTATTAAAACTGTCAATATGCTAGATGCCTACAAGACAAAATATGGTTCTGGGGGCCACAAATACCTTAGGGGGAACATCTCCACTAGGATCGATTTCATATTCTTATCAGTGGCATTAACAGTAGCTAGTGTTACTTTAAAGCTTGGGAATTTACGGACCACAAATCATTAACTGTGCAAGTACACTGAGATTAGTTTCCCAGATGTAAAAGAAACAAAACTTGGAGGTTAAATAGCTCAATGGCATACAAAGAAAGCATAAAAAGAGCTTGGAGAAAGGAATGGCAAGCCAGGTTCTCAGTAGTAGGATCACGTATATGAAGATATAACCAGTTGGTGGTAAGATACAAAACCATCAAGGAAATTATTTTTCAAAATAAAGCCAAACAAGCATTAAGCAAGGAATATCTGGAATACCTACATTTAAGAAATAAATTGCAAAAGTTAACTGCATCATCAGGAACAAGGAAAGATAAATACTATGAGCAAATAAAAAACATTAAAAACAGATGTTTAATATCCAATACAGCAGGGCCAACTCTTGGTATCCCTTGAGAAGGGCAACCACTATTGAGCACTTACAAAAAGGGTGACAATAGCGGCGCCTGTTCTCTCCAGGAGCTAGTGGATGTGGGGAATGTGATATAGAGACATCCTGTCGCTATATGTATACACCATGGGGGGAGCAGGCATGCTGTGCAATGGGCAGGAGGGGAGGAAGAGTTTGTGAGGTGTAGTGTGACAGTGGGTTGTCAAGTTGGCTGTGTGGCATGGTGGGTTCTTGGCAGGCTATGGTTGGGAGGGTGCCAGGTTCGATACTGGGCACATCGAGACTTTTGCACCGATCTGAGAAATTAAAATTTTTTTTATTCCCCCCCGACATGCACCCCCCTGGATGTGAGAATCTTTAGTAGAGGGGTGCACAGGGGGGGCACAGCTTCCTCGCATAAACAAAAAAAATCAAGTTCCTGGTGCCCTTTTGCCTTGCATGAGGAGTGTACAGCGACAAAATGGATTTTCACCAATGTACATTTGCCCTAACGGTGATCGCCTTTCCACAATCGCCGTTATCACATAGACCCCCAAATATTTGGAGCTAGAACTGAGGTTTGGCACAAAAATGAAGAAAGGAACTACAGACCCCTTTAAAGAGTGCAAAAACAGAGCAAGGCAAATAGTAATTACTGAAGTATTCATAGACTCAGGACATACAATTAGAACCCCTGTAGGAATTTTAAGTCATGTCTAGAACAATATGTGTTTTCACTCCTGGGAGAGACATCAACTAAAGAAGACTCAGAAATTAGGATACAAGAACTAGGTCTCCCTCAAATAGGAGAACATGAAGCAACAGATTTAATAAAACCTGTAACTCTGGAGGAAGTGCAAAGCGCAATATCCACCTCAAAAATGATACTACTCCAGGAACAGATGGATTAGTTTCAGAATTCTACAAAACCTTCATAGAAGAACTAGCTCCTGTCCTAGTAGTACTCTTTAATGAAATGCTAGCAGAAGGAAAAGTATCTAACTCCATGAATAAAGTTATGTTGCTCTTATTATTTAAAAAGGAGTCTAGAGCAGATTTAATGAAACCTGTAACTCTGGATGATTTCTCCAGGTTACGTTTAAGCAATAAGGCATGACAGGGTGTGTGTTATTGTGTAATAACATCACTCCTGGGGTGGGTCGAAGCACGAGGCGAAGCTGAGTGCTTCTGCCACCCCAGGAGTAACGCCATTACACACAACACACACCCCCTGGAGTGCCTTATTGCTATTATACAATGGCTCATTTTTTAAAATGATAATAAAAAGTTAAAAAAAAAATTACATTTTTATTCATTCATTTATTTTTTTGTTAGAGGTATGTATTGTAGGTACAAGGAAAAGTAGTCCAGTAAGTGGTGCTGCTGCTTCATGCTGACTTCCTCACCCTCAGTGTTTCCTATCAGTGTGGGTTTTAATTTCAGTGAATGGTCCCCACCTCCCCAAGCTCCCAGACACACACACACATCCGTGGCCTAAAGGCAGTTGTGGTGGTTACTTTAGTTGATTTTCGTTTCTGTGCATATGGGAACAAGAGACCGCTAAGAAGCGATCGTGCTGTGTTGGTAACTTTATGAAGTGTGCACGCTGAGGAATTCATCACGCTTACTCCTTTTGTGGAGAGAAGGTTTCTTGTGGGAGAGAAAGTTTGTTTTAATGTTTCTGTGACTTCGTTTTATTGGGTCTGCTACTGGACTGGCGATGTGTGTGTTTATGAGTTGGCGCCACTGAACCGCGCGGACCGCAGTTAGCGCCATATCGTGGTTCAATGAAGCCAGTCGCCGAAAGATAAAAATAGCTAAAAGGGAATGACAGTAGTTTTCTATCCTACTGTACTGTAACTGCTCCTGTTGTTGCTGGAAATGGTGTTTCGGTGTGCTGATGCTGTCGGGGGGGGGGGGTGAAAGCATTTAAACCGTGCTGACCGGAGCTGCTGCAGCAGGTTGGGAGACGAGGATGATTTAATGGTTTGTAATGCGGTCATTTGTGTGCCTGGACTTAATACAGTGATATTATTGTTCAATAACATCACTGTCCCAGGCACACACTGACCAATCAGAGAAGGAGAAATTCTCTTGCCATTGTATAATTATAAATATTACCTTTTTGTGCCTAGTTTGAGCACTGTGTACCACATGTACCATTTACTTTTATGTAACAAGATTCTGTGTAAGTAATTTCCTTTGTCTGTATATATTCCTCAAGACCTCCTTGTGAACGAGCTTTCTCAATGGAGTTTTCCTGCAATAAAATTGAACTTGAACTTGAAAAACCTGGAGGCCTCTGAGTCTATTAAACTCTGATTTGAAAATAATTTGTAAAATACTGTTAGGAAGATTAATGGAAGTAGCAGGTAAATTAATATACCCCTATCAGACCTGTGTGGTTCCAGGTGGATACCAGCATGATAACATTATTTTTCTTAGAGAAATTTTTCAGAAGGCCAATAAATCAGAGTTACAAGGGTATATATTAAATGTGGACCAGGAGAAAGCATTCGATAGGGTGGCACATTAATTTCTATTTTCAGTCCTAAAAGCCTATGGGTTGCCACAAAAATGTATTAGTTGGATAGCAAGTATGTGCAAAGTGGCAAGCATCATCCCTAATGTTAATGGGTGGTGAGGAAGGGAGATTAAGGTCATGAGGGGCATAAGACAAGGGTGTCCCCTTAGTCCTCTCCTCTATGCATTTAGTATAGATATAGTGCTAAGATTTATGATGCAGAAAGACCAGCTACATTGGTTACACATCACAGCAGTGGCTCCAGAGGTCAAAATGATGGCATACGCTGATGATTTGGTTTTATGTTTGGTTCCCACCGCAGAGGAACAAGTTATGGTAAAAGTATTACAGGCATATTCAGACCAGTCAGGCTCTAAAATACTATAAATTATAATAAGAGTTCAGGGGTTGTATTAAGGAATACTCCCTTTCCAGAGGGTGCTAAGTTTGCAAATATACCCATAACTCAGCATAATGTAACAATCTTAGGGATAGACTTTGGCAGGGTAGACATGGCAAGGATTAATTGGGATAGAGGACTGCAAAAAGCAAGCAAAGTGGTTGGGACCTGTAAAGGTCAACAGATAGCTAAGAGGAAAAGGAACCCTTTGGGTAAAACTTTGTTAATTCCCAGGCCAGCCTGCTGGCACTCATGCAGGGGCAGGTTGCCTACCTGCAACACCAGCGACCCTGGTTCAGGAATGGACCTGGGACATCGGAAGGCCAGCTGGGGGGAGAATAACTGAGCATCTGATGACTGTTCTGCTTCCCCAGAGGGGGAGTGGCGTCAGGCATTTGGCGCAATATGGACACCTAGTGGAGGCTGTGTGTACCAATCATGCTGATGCCAAGTAGCTTGGGGGGCAGAGCAGATGCTGGATATCATTGCATGTCCCTGACCCTGCACAGTGGGGGAAAAATGCTGCTGGCCACCCTAGATGAATCCCACCCTCAGTTTCAATTAGCTCCCAGGCCATCCCTTCGACCTATCCCATCGTCTGTGGCACTATGGGGGTTGGTGCTGCAACCCTGCCCTGGGGGATAAGCCAGGGGTTATCAAAGAGGTTTTGCCAGTATGGGAGTCGAAGTGGGAGGGTCTGTGACTGGACAGAGGTACTGGGTGGCCGACAGTGGAAAAAGTATAATAAATAAAAAAAAAATTAAAAAAGCTTTGTTAATCCCAGTTTTTCTTTATATATGTTGTTTTTCCTGCTCCCAAGCTATTTTTGTTGCCCTTTACAGTATTTTCTTTCAAGCTTTATGGGGGAGTAGATTCAACCCTATTAAGAGGGAACTGACATATAGGAAAATACAAGAGGGAGGGTTTGGTATGATAAATCCGGTGGCCTTTTTTTCTAGTATATTTTTATCCTACAATATAGGATTAGCCTTGAATCCAGGGAACAAGGTTTTGAAACCACATGTACAAGACTGGGTAGAGAAATGCATAAGTTATTGGACACAACAGAAGACTGGGTGTCTAAATAGAATCTCCAGATTGCCAATATATGGAATAGAGCAAATAAAAAGTGTCATTAAATGGAACATTGCAGTAGTACAAATTCAGACTGTGGATAGGAAGTCGTTATATAGACACATTACACAATCTGAATTTAAGGAGGTAGTCTCCTTCCCTGAATGCCAACAGAGTAAAATGCCTTATGTCCTGAATATTTTAGCTGGGAAAAGATTGCCTGAGTTTGTCTGGGACTCTGTGTGGTTAAGTAGTTATGGGCGCTTGAGTGTAAGAAATAACAATAAGCATAAACAACTGGATGAACGATATTGCTTAAGAAATTCTTGTACCAACATTTTAGAAACACAGAGGTATCTATTTTTAGAATGTGCATATGCAAAAGCCTTTTGGCAGAAGCTAGCCCAAGAATGGGGGGAACCTCTATTTACTACAGTAACCTATGCTAATTTGATGTATGGAGTATTGACAGGTGGGTGGAACAAATTTTACCAGGAAAAACTGTATATTGTCTTTGCTGTTATCCGGTAATATATTTGGCAATCAAGGTGTGTGTGGGTGACACAAAAGAAATGGGTACAATATGTGGAAATAATTAGAAATATACACATCTCTTTGCAGGCAATATTTACAAAGGACTCTAAGATAAATAAGTCAGAAACTTAGAATGTTGCGGTAACACTGTGAGAAATGGATAAATATTACATAGATACTAATTGTATAGGCGGATAGATGTTATAAAGCAAAGGGTAAAATATATAAATAAACCCCAAATGTATATTAAGTTGTGATGTTATATGTTGTTAATATTCGTGATTATTGTTGTTGTACATGTATTGTATTGCAGCCCATACTTTTCAATAAAAATACCCTTATTTTTTTCGAGAAGCAACATGGGGTTAGAGATGCAGTGAATTTAAAATCTGCCAGCAAAGTGAACGTGAAGTGGCCACTTCACGTTGGCACTTCACTACGCTGAGTGTTCCTTAGGAAAGGCTCACTTCTCCTTGTTATTAGTACTTTGCATTGTCATTCCACCTTAAACACAAAGTAAGGCAGAGTGAAAATACTGGCAGCATCCCACCCACACAGTCACCAGAATGAATGTGCATCCCCAAAGTGCTACTGTCTTGTGTCCAGAAAACTCCCCAGTGCTGATGAAGTGAAATGAGAATCTAACAAGAAATGCAAGGTCTCCCAGAATTAATGGCACACTCAGTCATGCACACAGTGGTCAGGTCACACAAAGAGTCACCAGAATTAATGTGCATCCCCAAAATGCTACTGTCTTGTGTCCAGAAAATTCCCCAGTGCTGATGAAGTGAAATGAGAGCGTAACAAGAAATGCAGTCTCCCAGTATTAATGGTGCCATGCAAATGCACAGACAGAGTAAGATTGCACTGCACACTCAAGGTATGCATACAAAAAGGCACAACACTACCTAACCAGCGCTCACAAGTCACAAATCCAAATCTGGAAAGGAATACATTTTGCCAGTTGGGGGATTAGTGCATGGCAGTAACAATCCACTACCAGTAAAGATATCACAAAGCAATATAAACAATTCATGCAGGTGCGGTGGATAGCAGGTCCTCACTGCTGCAATTACTCTGTAACACAACAAAAGGTGCCTGATTTTAATGGCATGCATCGCGCACACACTCACACGCACACTCAAGTAATGAGTAGCAAATTGAAAACTTTTAGTAATATAACCACATGTTTTAAACAGACAAATTGTACACTGCTGCACAATAACAATCAGCAAAAAAATTTCAAGAATTATTGAAAATATTATTGTGTGTACATGAACACAGTTATACGAGAAAAATATAACCAAAACAGAAAGACTGCCTTTTTCTCCCAGTTAATCTACCTACACCACAAATACACCCCTCCCCCAAAGCACACTTTGCAGTACACAGACTGACTGTTCTAAATTAACATTCAAAATCCACACACAACAATAAACACTCGATGATATGAGCACAGAAGGGTTTCCTACAATTGATGTACTAAATTGTGAGCAAAAAATATTACTCAAAAAGGCATTTTAAACAGCTTTTAGAGGTTTTGAATCGCCGAGTTCTGAGAGCAAACTGTCTCCAGCTACCACTGCACACACACTGCCAAGGCCAGCACTGAGGCTGTGCCGAACAATCTAGAGCCCATGTGACCTGAAATCCCATGAATAACTGCAGAATTGCATCTGGAGCTGAATTGCAGGGTGAAGTGAGGTGAATTACATTGATTTCAATGTACTTCACCTTAAAATTGGTGGAGAAGTGGTTTGAGGAAGGCAGAATAACGCAAAGTCATTGGTTTCAATGGACTTAGCATTTCTCATTATGAAGCGAAGTACTCCGCTTCTCATTGTGGAGTACTCCACGGATTCCACGTTACTCAGTGAATCACTTCATGGAGCAAATTGGGGCCACTTCATCCACCATTACTTACAGTACTGTAACTCACATGCTTTACAGGAAGGAATGCAAGTGCCTATGGCTGTACTTCCCTGACAGGCTATAGCACAAAACTCCCAGACTTAAAAATGCTTATTAATGAGTACAATGGTGGAGTGGTGAAGCCTGGAGAGATACTACAAAACATACTTACAATACATCCAAGTAAGTAGTAAAAAAATGAATGCTCCGACGTGATCATGAATTGTGATTTGTGACTGCATTTGTGACCATGATGATGAAGAACATGATTCAGTGTCGACGGTGTGAGATAACCAATATGAAACTGTATTGGGAATGCGAATACCTATGGCTGTACTTCCCTGATGAGCTGTAGCGCAAACTCCCCAACTTAAAAATGCTCATTAATGAGTACAATGGCAGGGTGGTGAAGCCTGGAGAGAGACACAAAACAGGCTTACAATACATCCAAGTAACTAGTAAAAAAATGTATGTTGTGATTCGTGACGTGATCGTGAATAGTGATTTGTGACTGCATTTGTGATCGTGATTATGAAGAATGTGATTTGTATCATGAGCCACTTGTGATGATGGTCCTGACTTAAAAATGCATATTAATGAGTATAATGTTCATGCAGAATTATGCACCACACCTGTCCAGTACTCTGAAGGGAAGCCAAAGAAACAACTGTGACTTAAGTTGCAGATGGAGATTGTGCCCTAAAGAGATGCAAATGCACAGACAGATTAAGTTTGCGCTGCACACTGAAGAGATGCGGATGCAAAGGCAAAACACCTAATCAGTGCTCACCATCAGAAATTCAAATCTGGAAAAGAATACCTTTGCTGGTTGGGGCGGGCCATGTTGGGGGGGGGCAGTGTACTGCACTGCTGTAGTAACAGTTACTAGTACTAGTACCAGTGAAGATACCACAAAGAAGTACAACAATCACACAGCTGCAGTGGATAGTAGGTTCACATTGCTGAAATTATTATGTGACACAATAAAAGGTGTCTGATTTGATGACACACGTCACACACATTCTCACACACACACACTAATTAATGTGTAGCAAACTGAAAACTTTAGTAATATAGCCACACGTTTTAAACAAACTAAAATTCTGCACTGCTGCACCACAACAATCAGCAAAAAAATTGCAACAATTATTGAAAATATTACTGTGTGTACATTAACACAGTTATACAAGAAAATTATCACCAAAACAGAAAGCACTGTCTTTTTCTCCAAGTTAATCTACCTACACCACAGATACTCCCCTCCCTTCCCCCAAAGCACACTTCCACGGTCTCTCAGTACACAGACTGAATGTTGTACATTAACATTTAAAATCCACACACAAACAATAAATGCTTGATGATATGAGCACAGGAGGGTTTTCTATAATCGATGAACTAAAGTTTCAGCAAAAAAAATGACTCAGAAAGGCTTTTTTTAACAGCTTTTAGAAGGTCTGAATTGCAGAGGCTCTCAGAACAGATTGTCTCCTACAGCTTCCTACACACACTACCCCAAACTGAGGCTGTGCAGAACAATCTAGAGCCCATGTGACCTGAATTCCCATGAATCACTCAAAATTCACCTTTGGAGCTTAAAAACAAGGTGAAGTGAGGCAAAGTACATTATTTTCCAATGTACTTCACCTTAAGTTAGCAGAGTAGTGGTTTGGGAAGGAGGAGTGCAAAGTCATTGTTTTCAATGGACTTTGCGTTACCCTTTGTAACACGAAGTACTCCACTTCGCATTGTGGAGCACTCTGCAAAGTCGCCTTCACTCCGCGAATCACTTCACAGAGCGAATTGGGGCCACTTCGCCCATCTGTACATGGGATCTTTAATGTCCACCTGAACAACCACCAGAACAGGCAGATGGGACCTTGGTTTAACATCTCATCTGAAAGATGGCACCTCAAGAGTGAAGCACCCCAATCATGCTGCACTGCAGTGTCAGTATTGGAATTTATCCCAAGTGCCTGGTGTGGGGATAGAACCCACAGCCTTCTGATCTTCCAGCCTAAGAGGCAAGTGTGCAACCTGCTGAACTACTGATACCATTTGTATAACAATGTATACATATGGTAAACTTTCAGATCACCTCTCCAAGTGGAAGTAAAAACACCACAAAGAACAACAAAGACATAATGGAAACATGAGGGATGCCACATTTAATGCCATGAGGGGATGACTGGAAGTTCTTCATCACCACAAACAAATGATAATGATGTTTCTGAAAAAAAAGACTGGAACCAACAAAGCATATCACCAACCAAACTAGCAATACTCCTCATACACTCTAGATGTTCTAAGTTTTCAATGGTATCAAAAGTTGAGGAAAAATCCAGCAGACCCAGAAAAGAAAGTTTTCCATAGTCCCTAACAAGGAGATCATTTCAAACCCTAAAAAGTACTTTCCTGGGGCTGTGTTGAGGAGGAAAACCAATCTGGAAAGGCTCATACAGTAGCTGTTTAATTCCCCCAGATGCTGTCTCAGCCTTGCCCCAACTACCATTTCAATAACTCTGCCCAACATTGACAGGTTAGAGATGAGACTAAAAGTAAAAAATCATCAGGATCGAATGATGCAATTTTCAAAAGGGGTCACACCACTGCCTTCTTCAAAGCAGGTGGCAAATACATCTGCCTTAGAGAGGCATTGATAATTTCTATACAAATGGGGAAACATCATCTCCTCTATGACGTTCGCCAGAAAGTGGGCACTGTGTCCAAGATGCAGTAGCTTTGGTGGAGATCTCATAGCAAATGGTGAATCTCTTCTACATCAAATGGATGGAAGTTGTTTGATGCAAATGGAGTTTCAGCCATCTGCAAGACTGGACCACTGCAATCATGGCTAGCAAAAGCGGAGGATATCTTGGCCCTGACTCCACAACCTTTGCTAAAAAGAAATTACATAAACCCTCACATCTCTCCTGGTAAATCTGTCCTGATTATTGTGAGAAAACTTGATGTTGGAAAATTCAATGTACCACCCAAACAGAGTGGCAGGCCTATTTCTTTCAGCTGTGTTGATATCCGAGAATAACCTTCTTTTTGAGTCCATCACCTCATCCTGGTAACTCTGATAATTGGACACTAGGACAATTTTATGGATTCCAAGCCAGATTTCTTCTACTTACATTCTAACCTCTGACCCTGAATTCTTCATAGATTGGGCACAGCCTCCAATTCAGATCTTCAATTAATGGCTACCTCACTATTCCTGCACTATGCAGATAGAGTATCACAGAAAACTCTGTGGAGGGACTAACTTGGAAATGTAAATTTGCCTCCCAATCAGACCTTGTCACACAATCCCAGTCAGCTCTGGAGGTCAAAATCAGATCTGTCTGTAGAGTTGATTTCCTTATAACAAGAAATATGCAAAATTTGAAAAGCTCTTTTTTTTTTTACAAATAATTTGCAAACTTTTCAGAAGTTTTCAAAATTTATTTGCTTTGGGGAAGTTGTCATTTTGTGGGAAAAATGTGTATGCCACAAAATATTTTTTCCACAAAAAGGTAGTCCCCCAGAAAAATATTTTGCAGAATGGTAATTTTTCTGTGCCGTGCAATGAGACCATTTAGCGAAAACTTCATAAAATGTAATGTGATGCACATCACAGGATCGTCATTACTTAAAGTTTAAGTTTGCTGCAACTCAATTTATAACTGTGAGATAGAAACGGGTTGTATTACATGATTTCCAAACCTTTTTGTGTTTCCCATGCTTGTGCTGAAGTGACAACTTCATGACCACTGGTCAATGCAATAAGGTATATGGGAAAGTGAGAAAGCCAGCAGGATGCTTGGCTGCACAGGGATGGCCTTTTCTAGCAGAAGAAAGTGATTCTGCTTCTCTATAGGTCCTTGAGGAAGCCGCATCTACAGAGTACAGTTCCGAAACTGTCACTTACAAAAGTAAAAGAAAATGTCTGTTGGCGTATTGGTCCTTGTACAATAAGATGCACAAATTAGGTGATGTAATACATACAAACATAGACGTTGACAGCAGATAAGGACTACTTGGCCCACCTAGTCTGCTCATTTCCTTACCTATTGCATAAGCTGCAGATCTTAGTTAACCAACAGCCTACTTTCTCCTATACCCCACTATAATAGCCTTATGTCTGTCCCATGCATTCTTGAATTCCCCCACTGTTTTTGACCCCACAACCTCCTCAGGAAGGCTGTTACATGCATCCATCACCCTTTCTGTAAAAACATACTCCCTCATGTTGCCCCTGAGCCATCCCCCCCCCATCTTCAAACCATGCTCCCTTGTTCTTACACATCTCTTTTTCTGAAAGATGCTGCCCTCTTGGACTTTGTTGATTCCCTTGAGGTACTTGAAAGTTTCTGTCATGTCCCTCCTCTCTCTCCCTTCCTTGAGGGTATACATATTAAGCTCCATTAGTCTCTCTTCTTATGATTTCTGGTGCAGACCCTGCACCATTTTAGTTGCCCTCCTCTGGACTACCTCCATTCTGTCTATGTCCTTGCGGAGATGGGGGTCTCCAGAACTGCACACAGTACTTCAGATGGGGTCTCACCAACTGTCTGTACAGTGGGATTACAACTTCTTGTTTTCTACTGGTGATGTCTCTCCTTATGCATCCCAGTACCCTCCCAGCCCTCCTTACTGCCTTTACACATTGCTTGCCTAGCTTTCGGTCATCTGATATGACTACCCCCAGGTCCCTTTCCATTTTTGTTGTCGTTAGTACCCCCCCCATTGTGTACTCTTCCCCTGGGTTTTTGTTTCCCAGGTGCATTACCTTACATTTCTTTGCATTGAATCTAAGCTGCCATACCACTGACCATTCCTCCATCCTTGACAAGTCCCTTCTCATCCTATCAACCCCCTCTTGTGTATCAACCCAGTTGCATATATTTGTGTCATTTGCAAAAAAGCATACTTTTCCTTCCAGTCCCTCTGCAACATCACCTATAAAGAGATTGAAGAGGACCAACCACAGTACTGAACCCTGTAGTACCCCACTTGTAACCCCCTTTCTTCAAAGTGGACTGTTTCCTATTACCCACTGCGTCCTGTTCTCCAGTCAATTTTGTATTCAGCCCACCACCTTGGGACCTACTCCTAGTCTGGCTAACTTGTTTAATGATCTTTTGCATGGGATTGTGCCAAATGCCTTGCTAACATCTAGATAGGTTATGTCCACAGCCCCTCCCTGGTCTATTACTTTGGTCACCCAGTCAAAAACTCTATTAGATTCATCTGACATGACTTTCTCTGTGAATCCATGCTGCCTTGGGTGCTGTGCCCCGCTGGCCTCTAGGTACTTGACAATTCTGTCCTTTAGAAGTGATTCCATCATTTTCTCCAACACTGAGGTCAAACTAACAGGCCTGTAGTTACCCACTTCTGTCTTGCTCCCACTTTTGTGAAGGGGTATCACATCTGCCCTACTCCAGTCCTCAGGTACCACACCATCCTCCCATGATTTGTTAGAAAGAGTAGTCAGTGATGCCACCAGTTCTCCCTTTAGTTCTTTTAGAATTCTGTGGTGACTCTCATCAGGCCCCACTGCCTTGCCCACCTTGTGTTTTAGAACTTCTTTCAGGACCTTTTCTTCTGTGAATGGACTGGTATCGACCCCTTCCCCCATTCAGAGTCCTTCTATTGTTTGTCTTAAGTACCACCCCCTCCCATTCCTTTGTGAATACTGAACAAAAGTATTTGTTTGGTATCTCTGCCTTTTCACTGTCACTCTCTGCCCACCCACCATCCCCTTTATTAAGCCTCACAATCCCTTCCCTTGTTTTTCTTAGCTCACTAATGTACCTATAGAAGGTTTTATCCTCCTTCTTAACTGAGTTGGCTATCCTTTCCTCAGTTTGGGCCTTTGCTATTCTGGCTGCCTTTCCTGCTGCCTTCTACTGTATCTGATACAGTTCTCTGTCCTGCTTCTTTTGTGATTCCTTAGACTTCCTGAATGCTATCTTTTTCTCCCTAACTTTCTCAGCCACCTCTTTAAAGAACTACAGTGTTTTTTCCCTTTGTTTTGTTTCGTTTATTTGTTTCACACAATGTCTTTTTGCTTCTTGGATAGCATTTTTGATTCTTCCCCATTGTTCCTCCACCCCTCCTTCCTGTCTATTTGCTCATGCATTCATTAGGTGCTCTCCCATTTTGCCAAAATCAGCCCTCCTAAAGTCCAGTACCCTCACTTTTGTATGGCTTGACTCCATAGCTGTATTTATCATGAACCACACTGTGTGGTGGTTGGTTGTTCCTAGATGGCTGCTCACTTCTAAATCCAAGATCCTCTCACTGTCCCCATTTGAGAGGACTAGGTCTAAAACTGCACCCTCCCGAATGGGTTCCAAGCTGAGGCATGCACCCTGTAGGGCATCGAGAATGACCTTACTCTGGGATGTGGCTGCAGCAAATGTGCTCCAGTTAACATCTGGCATATTTAGTTCCCCCATCAGCAATATTTTCCCTTTTTCTGCCATTCTAAGTATGCCTCCTATCATTTCCCTGTCCATTTCCTCCCCCTGAGATGGGGGTCTGCATATAATCCCCATGCGGATTGTAGTGCCATTTCCTGTCTCCAAGGTGATCCACAGTGCCTCCACTCCTCCCTGTTTGCACTTTAGTTCTGTTGCCTTGATCTCTTCCATTACATAGAGCTGCTCCTCCTCTTTTACCTGCCCTTTCCTTCCTGTAGACTGTGCACTGGATTTACTGGATTATTTAAGGACAAAAGAAGACTAAAAGCCAATCAAGATTGTCCTCCCACTTGAATGGATCACGAGTCCCCAACCTGCTGTACTATTTGCAATTATATAGTTGTCTAGGTTTACTTTAAATTATTTAAATGTATTTTGGATAATTATGCTCTGTGGCAACTTATTTCATTCCTTGGCCACACATATAGTAAAATAATAATCTCTTTTACGTGTTCTAGCCCAAGGTATTTTTAATTGTTTATTGTGAGATCACAAAGTATTGCTCCTTGAGTTTGGTGTGATCCTACATGCTAATGTTAATAGTGGAGAATTTAGAACTTTAAAAAGTAATAATGCATTTCCCTGTTGTCATCTTTCTTCTACTGAGAGAAGACCTGTTCAATACAATCTCTCAGTATATGATTTATTTTTTAAGTGTGGAATTAGTTTCATAACCTTTTTCTGAACCCTTTCTAATAGTCGAATGTCTCCCTTTTGGTATGGGCACCAAAAGGGGACTCCATAATCTATATGTGGTCTAACATAGTTTCTATACAAATATAATACACATTGCTTAGTTCTGCATACAAATGAGCACATTATCATTTTAATCATTATATTAACTTTTTTTTGCAACCATTTGTTTGATCAGTGAAAGTCAATATATTATTTACAGTAATTCCTAGGTCTTGTTCATATTCTGATATAGGTATAATTGAATTATTTTAGTAGTAAGAATTATTTGGGTTGTTTTTCCCAAAATGCATAACAGCACATTTGTCTACATTAAATGTTATACTATTTATAACTGCCCATTGTTCGATTGTTAAGAGCCCATTTGCAATGTGCAGATGTTTGAAGAAGGAATTTACCTCAACCCCCCAATTTGGTGTCATCAGCAAATTTACTGATTGAGCAGTCAATATGTCTGTGCATATTACTTACAAAAATATCAAACAGCACTGGGCCCAAAACAGAGCCCTGGGCCACCCCCACTAGTGACAGAACCCTCCTCTGATAAATGGCCATTTATTCTTATCTTCTGTTTTCTGAGTAATAATAAATCTTTTATCCAATTTACTACAGGTGGTGAAAAACATATTTATTAATTTACTAATTATCGTGTTATGGGGAATGGCATCAAAGGCCTTACTGAAATCTAACAAAATCACATCATATGGTTTATTTGAATTTAGACTGCAACTGACATTTTCGTAGAAGGTAATTAAGCTTGTAAAAGTTTAGTGGTGTTTTTTGAAGCCATGTTGGTACAGATCGTGCAGTCCAAGTTTATCTATTTCAAACTCTAAGCATTTTTTTTATTAATTTATCCTAATTTTGCTACATATTGGTATAAGGCTTATTGGTCTGTAATTCCCAACTAGGCTTTTATTGCCTTTTCTGAAGAGAGGTATAACAACGGCTTTATGCCAGTCATCTTGAACTGTACCTTTCCCTTAATAATAGATTAAATATCATCTTTGAAATTTAAAATACTTTATTGATTTTAAAAGTACACACACACAAACATGGAACAATCAATACAAACATTAGACACAGACATTACACCCCAGTAAACAAACTCCCTCCCCTTCCTAAAACACCCCCCACCCAAACCCCTTACCTACCACCCAAACCAACAACATGAAGACAGTCACAGCTCCCCCTGAGAAATTAAGTTGTGTCTCAAGTAAGAGATTCAAAACTTTGCAGGTACAAGGTCATCAAGCTATCTGGAAGAGTATACCAGAAGTAGGGTTTCCAGCTTACCCCATTTTTTAACATAGACAGCCATGCAATCTGTCATGCTAGCTATAATTTTCTCTATTCATAGATTATACAAATTATCATTAAACCATTCTGTAAAAGAGATGGTATCATGGTCTAACCAATGGCACAAAACTAGTTTCTTCACAGTCAAAGAGACCATAGACATGTGGAATCTCATTTCTTAAACAGAAATCAAGGAAACATTGCCCAACACTCATATTTCAGGGCAACTTAATTTGCTACTGTAAGCCCAGCAATGGGCCTAGTGTGTTTTTGAGCTTCTCCCATATAGGCCTTACCTTGGGACATTCCTATACAATATGCATCAGAGTTCCTTCAGCGTTTTTACTTAAGTATCATCTTTAATGGGTATGCCAATTGACCAGCTCTATCCTTAAGAAACCTGGGATGGATGTTATCTGGTTCAGGGCTAGTGTTAGGTATGATTTCATTAAGTGAATCAAGCACATCATTTAATAGTAATAATAATAATAATAATAATAATAATAATAATAACAAAACATTATTTGTATGGTACCTTTCAAAAACCAAGGCACCTTAACAATATTAAAATCACAAAGTAAACAGAACAAACATCACAACAGCAGGAGTGTATCAGATTAATATCATCCAGTAGTTGGACACCAAAGGCTTGGTCCCATAAAAACGTTTTTAATGCCTGCTTAAATCTTTCCATGATCATGCACTCTTGTAACCAACAGGGTAGAGAATTCCAAAGGGTAGGAGCAGCATATCCGAATGCTCTAGCCCCAGAAGATTTCAAACACACCCTTTGAATCTCTAGCAACCCCTCGTTGACTGAGCAGAGCAATCGCCAAGGGCAGTAAGGGACCAGAAGCTCTTTCAGGTAGTCCGGGCCAAGTTTGTGTAGGGCTTTAAAAGTCAGAAGACCAACTTTAAAGGTGATCCACCACTGAACAGGCAGCCAGTGCAGTCCACGCAGCACTGGCAAAATATGACAGGACCGAGATGATCCCATCATAGATACATAGACAGTGTCAGCAGATAAGGGCCTATGGCCCACCCAGTCTGCCCATTTGAGCTTGTAAGTTCAGTTTATATTTTCCTAGAAGTCTGTTGCCCCTTACCCCTGACCTCCAGAATTCCTTTATGTCTATCCCATGCATTCTTAAATCCGGTGATTGTTTCAGCCCCCACCACTTTCTCTGGCAGGGTGTTCCACTTGTCCACCACCCGTTCTGTGAAGAAATTCTTCCTCACGTTTCCTCTGAATCATCCTCCCTCCAACTTCATCCCATGCCCTCTAGTCCTGGAACATCTTTTTCATTTAAAAATAATGTATTCCTGCACCCTGTTCCTCCCTGTAAAATACTTGTATGTCTCTATCATATCCCCTCTCTCCCTCCTCTCCTCCAGGGAGTACATATTCAGTTCCTTCAACCTGTCCTCATAGGACTTGTGATGCAATCCATTTACCATCTTTGTTGCCCTCCTCTGAACCTTCTCTACCCTGTCTATGTTCTTACGTGAGTAAGGTCTCCAGAACTGTACACTATCATGCAGGTGGGGCCTCACTAGTGTCTTGTATAGTGGAATTATGACCTCCTTTTCCTGCTGGTGATGCCCCTGCCTATGCATCCAAGCATCCTATTGCTTTACCTGCTGTCTTGTCACACTGTTTCCCTTGAGGTCATCAGAGATGATAACCCCAAGATCTCTTTCCTGCTTGGTATATGCTATATCCTCACCCCAAGTGATATATTGTGCCAGGGTTTTGTGCCCCATATGCATTATCTTGCACTTCTTGCATTGAATTTCAACTGCCAAACCCTGACCATTCTTCAAGTTTCTGCAGGTCCCTTCTCATTCTGTCTACACCCTCTGGTGTGTCTACTCTGTTACAGAGCTTTTTGTCATCAGCGAACAGTGAAATTCTGCCTTCTAGGCCCTGCGCAATGTCACTGATGAAGATGTTGAATAGGACCGGTCCCAGCACTGATCCCTGTGGTACCCCACTGGTCACTCTTCCCTCTGTGGAAGTGACAGCCATTTACCACCACCCTCTGTGTCCTGCTGCCTAGCCAGTTACAGTATCTACCCACCACACTACTGTCCTGCCCACACCCATATTCCCCAGTTTGTGTCATAGTCTTCTTTGTGGAACAGTGTCAAAGGCCTTGCTGAAGTCCAGATAGGCCATGTCCACTGCCCTCCCCGATCCACCTCCCTAGTCACCCAGTCAAAAAATTCAACGAGGTTGGTCTGACATGACCTCCCCCTGGTGAAGCCATGCTGCCTGGGTCCTGTAGTCCATTGACAACCAGATGTTCCACCAGTTTCTCCTTCAGTAGTGCTTCCGTGATCTTCCCCACTACTGAGGTGAGGCTGACTGGTCTGTAGTTCCCCACTTCCTCTTTGTTCCCACTTTTGTATAAGGGGACTACATCTGCTGTCCTCCAGTCTTTGGGTACCTCCTCTGTTTCCAGTGATTGGCTAAACAGGATAGCCAGAGGTTCAGGTACCACCTCTCTTAGTTCTTTAAGGACCCTGGGGTGCACCCCATCTGGTCCCATTGCTTTATCAACTCTTATTACTTCCAGTTCCTTCAGGACCCTTTCTCGTGTAAAGGGACTTGTGTCCATTTCTGCACCATTCTCACCACTTGTATTCCCTTCAGACCCATTACCCTCCTCTTCCTCAGTAAAGACTGAGCAGAAATACCTGTTCAATATGTCAGCTTTACTGTTGTCATCCTCCATTGCCCCCATCCTCCCCTTCAGTCTCACTCTCCTCCCTTTGCCTTTCTTTTTCACTTATGTACCTGTGAAGGTTTCCCCTCTACCCACTGATTTTGCAATGTGTTCTTCTGTCTGAGCTTTGGCTTCCCTTACTGACCTCCCTGCTTCCTTTGCTTCTCCTGGTAGTCCTCCTATCCCCTTCTGCCTGTGTCTTTTGTATTGCTTGAATGCAATCTTTTTGGCTTTCACTTTCTTTGCTACCTCTTTGGAAAACCATAATGGTCTCCTCTTCCTTTTCCTCTTGCTAACCTGCTTAATGGATAACTCTGTTGCTCTTGTAATCCCCATTTTAAATACTGCCCACTGTTCCTCAACCCCTGGTTCCTGCTCCATTCCCCTTAATGCCTCTTTCAAGTATCTCCCCATTTTTCCAAAGTCTGCCCCCCTAAAATCCAGGATACATGTTTTTGTGTGGTTTGGTTCTGCTCTTTCTGTGATTTCAAACCACAATGACTAGTGGTCACTGTTTCCCAGGTGCTCCCCCACTGTTACCCCCATAACACTGTCCCTGTTTGTGAGCACAAGGTCCGGTTTTGCCTTCTGCCAAGTTGGTTCCATGACCAGTTGCTTGAGGAAGGCACCCTGAAGGGAGTCCAGGATAAATCTGCTCCTAGTTGATGCTGCTGCTGGGATGCTCCAGTCCACATCTGGAATATTGAAGTCTCCAACTAGTACTACCTCACCCTTGTCTGCCATCCTTTGGATGGCTAGCATCAGCTCCCTATTTGTTTCTTCCTCCTGGGCTGGTGGTCTATAGACCACACCTGTGTGGATGGCTGACCCCATTTTCCTTTCCAGCTCAACCCACAGTATCTCTCCCCAATTTTGTTCCTCCTGGATCTCTGTGGCCCTTATGTCATTTTTCATATACAGTGCCACTCCTCTTCCCTTCCTACCTGCCCTGTCTCTTCTGAATATGTTGTAGCCAGGTATGGCCATCTCCCAGTCATGGTTATCATTACACCAGGTTTCAGTGATGGCCACAATGTCCAAGTCTGACTGCACCATGACAGCCTCCAGATCTTCCATCTTGTTGCTAAGGCTCCTGGCATTGGCACACATGACTTTCCATGATTTTATCTCCCCTAGACTGTTTCGCTGTTCTACTCCAGCCCCTTCCTTGGTTGTCCTTTATCCCTGGTTCTCCTTGCTGTCTGCCCTTCTGCTGAATTTTGCCCCTTTTCTGCCTATCCACCTCTTGGGCGCTAATCTCCATCTTTTGCACACTGCTTTGTAGAGATAGCCACTCCTCTGGTTCACTGGTTCCACTGCTAGCTGTGGGGGGTGAGCAAGTAGGTACCCTCCTTGCTGGCCTGCCACCCCCCTTTGCCAGTTTAAATGCTTGTCAATGTAGCATTTAAACTTATCATTGAGTGCTTGGATTCCCCCTCCAGGATGGATGCAGGCCGTCAGGCTTGAACAAACTTCCATCCTTCCAGGTGGGTCCCCAGTCACCAATGAATCCAAACCCTTCCTCACAGCACCAGTTCTTCAACCATGAGTTAAAGTTCCTGATGCATGCACCCCTATGCTCTCCCTTGCCTCTCACAGGTAGTACTTCTGAAAAAGTGACAGAAGTAGCAACTGCTTGAGACCCAACCCCAATTTCCTAAACTCTTCCTAAACTTCCTCTGGCTCCCCATTTTCCAGGTCATTAGTACCTAGGTGGATAATTACATCCAGCTCACCCTCCCATCTTGCCTTCCCAGTGATCCCCAGGATCTTCCTTCCATCCCTCCATGCCGTGGCACCTGGTAGGCACCTCACCTCCCTGTCCTCCCCCTCCTGTGTTCCTAGCTGGATCCCTCTTATGATGGAGTCCCCCACCAGGATTCACTTCCTCCTCCTCTGGGGTCCACTGCTCTCCCCGCTGAGGTCACCTCCTTGGCTAACCTCCACATCCTTTCCTTCCACTTCTCTGGGTGCCTCTATTTGGTTGTCCCCATTTGCCAGTGTGGCATATGAGTTATTGAGTGGAATAGGATCTGGGCTGTGCCTCTGCCTGACCGCTCTAACCCTCCCTGAGCCCACTGTCACCCAAGTGCTCCTCATTCTCGGCATCCTTTGAGGCAGTTGCATTGGACTGGGTGGTCTCTGGATAGGGGTGATGGTACTCCTGACCCAGTTTACTTCTGCTCTGAGTCTGGTTACCTCATCCCACAGTCCAGAGAGATGCATGCAGATAGGGCAGCACCTCAGTTCCATCAAAAGCTGGACTGCCGCATTCTGCACTAGCTGCAAGCAACAGATTTCAACCTCTGGCAGCCATAGGTACAGGGAGTTGCAGTAATCTAAATGTGAGGTCACAAAGGCATGGATCAGAGTAGAAAGGTTGCCAGATGGAACAAGGTGCTTAATCCTGGAGATATTCCTAAAATGGCAAAATGAGGATTTGATGACTGCTGACACCTGCGAATGCAGGGTCAGCCCTTAGTCAAAGATTACCCCCAGGTTTCACACCCGTTCAAAGGTCAGGAGTAGCACACCCCAAAGAGAGAGTGCAGAGGGCGAACCCATGCCTAGCCCCCCCATCCGGTGATCCAGATCCACAACCAATACCTCAGTCTTATTGGAATTAAACTTCAACCAACTGGCATCCATCCACTCCTGGATTTCAGTGAGGCAGCTATTAAAGACCAAGACAGTTCCATCCTGGTCGGGTGCAAAAGAAAAATAGAGCTGGGTATCATCAGCATAGCAGTGAAACCTCAGCCCATACCTTCTTACAATGTATCTCAGGGGCAGCATATACACTGCGAACAACATGGGGGACAGTACTGAACCCTGAGGAACCCCACATAATAGAGAAACTGGCTCAGAGGAATAAACCCGGACACCACTCTCTGTGATCTGCCAATGAGGAACGATGTAAACCATCTGAGGACTGTACCTGACAGTCCACAGATGAACATCAGATGATCAAGCAGAACCCCATGGTTCACAGTGTCAAACACTGATGAGAGATCTAGGAGAACCAGAATAGAATGGCTTATCCAATCTCTAGCCATCAGGAGATCATTGGGCACTTGAACCAGTGCTGTCTTGGTACTATGCCTCTTTCAAAATCCAGACTAGAGAGGTTCATAAATGTCATGGATGGTCAAATGGTCCTCCAGTTGAGTGGCTACTATTTTCTCAATCACCTTCCCTAAGAAGGGAAGGTTAGAGATTGGTCTGTAGTTTGCAAGGCAGTCTGGGTCCAAAGAAGCTTTCTTCAAGAGTGGTGTCACCACCGCCTCTTTCAGTGAGCTTGGAAATTCACCTGTCTCCAAGGAGTACTACACTATTCGAGCTAGGACTGGACCAATAGAATCAATACAACCCAAAATCAGTGAAGTTGGTCCAGGATACAAACTACAGAATGTAGGGTGCACACTCTGGACAATCCGCATGACATCCATGAAAACCAGCCAGTCAAAGGAACTCCAACAAAACCAAGAAGCAATAGTCCCATGATGATCCACCTCAACTCCCATAGAGTGTGCTGGATGGAGCGCTGTCCTGATGTCGGCCACCTTAGTTGCAATGAATTGAGCATGCTCATAGCACTCTCTTTATGAAAAGGCTTTCTGGACTTGTAGACAGGCTGGGTTGCAAAGTCTGTCCACAGTTTGGAACAGCTGAGTTGGTCGATTTTGAGCAGCCGCAATCTCCCTGGACAGGAACTCTGAAAGTTATGTTCTGACTCCAAGGATTCTGATCTAGTTGTCTCAGTTGTCATTCCTTTTGCTGAGAACAACAAACAAAAGCAATTATTAAAGAGATTAGCAACCTCCAAATCATCAGTTATGATGTTCCCATTGTTGGCTATTAGACCCAGTACTCTATTTGTGTTTTTATCATTGTTGATATATGAATAAAATTCTTTTGGATTTTTCTTGTGCACTAATTTAAATTCTAAATTATATTTGGCTCTTCTGATGGAGTCTTTGACCCTTTAAAGTTCTATTTTGTACTTGATAGAATTAGTCAATGAATACTCTTTTTTGAACTTATAATATGCTTTTTTCTTTTTGATTAATTTGTTTCTTAATAAATGAATTTAACCAAGCTGGTATCTTCCTCCTATGGTTGTACTTTTTAGAAAGGGGTACATATTCATTTTCAAGCCATTTGTGCACTGGTATGTTGACATCCCAGTCATGTTTCTCTGTTTACCATGTTTCTGTGACTGCCACAATATCCAGGTGTCCCTTCTCCATCAAGGCCACTAGTTCAGGAAGCTTGTTACCAAGACTACAGGCATTGGTACTTATCACCCTCCATTTTTTGATGGTCTTGTCCTTTTTAGCCCTACCCCTGTACTTACTGCCTTTGCTTCTTTCTTCATTTCCCCTGCCCTGCTCCCTATTGACCTCTCTACCTTGGTGCTTCCTTTGCTAATTACACTGTTTTGTGGTGGAAGACTGGGAATCCCCTGCTCCTTTTTGGTGCCTCCCTCACTTGGCTAGTTTAAAAGCTTGTCAATGAAGCACTTAAACCTATCACCTATGATCCTGGTACTCCTGCTGGACAGATGCAGACCATCTCACCAGTATAGGCCTATATCCCTACAGGTGGACCTCCAGTCTCCAATGAAGCCAATACCCTGTTGTTGGCAACAGTTTGTTCAACCATTCATTGAATCCCAAGGTGCAGAGTAGACTAGCCTCACCCATGCAATAGACAGGAAGCACTCTCAAGAAGGTTACCATGGATGCTACTTGTCTAAGTCCCCTTCCCAACTCCACAAACTCCTCCTGCACTGCTCTGATCCCATTCCCAGCTAGGTAATTTGTACCTAGGTGGACAATAATGTCCCACTCTCTCTCCCTCACAGCTACTCCCACAACCCTGAGGATTTTCTTCATTTCCCTCCAAGCCATGGTGCTGGGCAGGCACCTTACCTCCTACTCTCCTCCCTCTACAGTTCTTCCCCCTCTAACAATGGAGTTACCCACCAGGAGCTTCTTCCTTTCCCTATGGGGTCCCTTGCCACCATTCTGTGGAGGTTCCCAGTGTCCCCATTGGTTTCCACTGTGGGTGCCTCCATAGAGGAGCCACATTCTGCCAGAATGGCATATGAATTGTGGAGAGGTACAACTGGAGAACTGCACCTCTGTTCCACCACCCTCAGCCTCTCTGAGCCCACCGTAGGTCTTTTCCTTGGCAACCTCTGAGGCAGCTTTTATTGGATCAAGAGAATTTTACAGAAAAAAAATTAAGTTTTTGAACTACACACAGTTCTTCTTCAGAAAGAATAAGGTAGATTTTTAGCAGATCTCTTTTAAATACCCATAGCTTATAATATTTTACACATGAATGTGGCTGATTAATGATATAATTAGACAAGAACACAAACAGAGATGAGAAAACAATCTTTAAAACTCTAGTTCTTTATAGGTTAAATATTCTAGAAGCAATGTTATGTAAAAGAAGGCCATACATTAATTGTTGTTTAATGCCTTATCAATGCCAAACTGAATTGTGTGTGTCTGTGTGTGCCCTTGATGGAATTAGAGACATATTACAATCACATTTTCAATGCTGGCACTAGGTACACATGTTTCTGGCTGTAACTAGGTGTTTATTTGTCAGTCTCATTAGTGAATAGTAGCTTGCACTGTATAAATATGTACCATCCATAAACCTGTGTTCATTTGTCAATATTATTTGTTAACATTAAAGCTATAACCTGAAATGAGACCACCTAGGACTCTGTAGCTCTAATAGTGTCAGTGTACCAACATACTCCTGTATAAAAACAACATTTTCTACTACTAAACAACAGATCTGCCTCTGTAAATTTCAAACCCACGAAATCCCCACCCACAAGTTAAAAGCAAAAAAGACATATTAGAAACAATTGACAACAAATATCTGTCCATGTATTGTACCAAAAATGTTCAAATGGTCTAATGAGTCATAAAGCATGTGTTAGATTCATCCCATCCTCCACCAAATTCAAAAGGAAAATGAGCCTAACACCTCACATGCTCACCTATGTAGTGTATTTTTGAAATGACCTTTGAGAATCAGTACAGAGAGGTCAGAAATAGAATGAACAGACTGAAAGAAATGTCCCACTGGTTTTCAATCTTTTTCATTTTAATATCATGTCTGTGTGAGTTCATACGTGTCCAAAGAGGTTGTCCTGTCCCCCACATAACTTGTATGTGGGCATTTCTTGCATTGGATGTAACACCTAATACCATATTAGCTGTGATGGATGTAACCTCTCTATAAACTAATATCCCACACACTAATGGCATTTTGGCCTGTCTTATATACCTACAAGAGGAAGGACAGTGGCATAACATCCATCCAAAATTCATTGCATGGCTTATTGAGTCTATTCTGACCCACATCAACTTCAGTTTTAATGGTAAACATTATGTTCAGACTATGGGAACAGCAATGGCACCAGGATGGCTCCACAGTATTCTAACCTTTTCATGGTGAATTTGGAGACATTCCTGAGACAATGCACACACAAGCCACTTGATTATTTCCTTTATACTGATGATTTATTTATAGTTTAAGGGGTACCGGTGCACTTAAAGAATGTCATCAGAAACTTAACAACTTACTCCCATCCATTAAACTTTCTGTGGAGTACTCTGCCACTAGTTCGAATTTCCTGGACTTTGCAGTTAGCATCAAAAATGGAACCTTTCAGACCTGTATTTACAGTGAACCTACAGACAGACAAAAATACTTACATAGAGACAGCAATCACTCTATGCATATTAAAAATCTGTCATTTATTTATTTGTTATTTATTTATTGAACAGTATTGGAAGTGCAATCCCTCAAGTCAGAGGCTCATTTACAAAGGCTTCACATCATAGAGAAACAATACAACACATACAATATGAAATAAACAATATGATGATGGTACATCCATTAGGTGTGGAAATACATTCATGGTTGGTGAAGCACAATTAGGTATAGAAAATATGATGATGGTACATTCATTAGATGTGGGAATACATTCATGGTCAGGGAACCACAAATTAGGCACTGCCACATTAGTTGCAGGTAGGGTGTTGATTCACTATTGCCAGGGTTAATGCATAACAGAGATAGGCAGGACAGGAGTCCTTTGTCCTGGGCAAGGTTGCAGGAGAATGTGTTAACTTGGGCAGTTGTAGGAGTGAGAGGCAAGTAGGTGAAATGTCCGAGTTTGGGTTCAAGGAAGATGGGACTGGGGAGGGAGATGAACCAGGTGGGGGCTCTGTAGGTAAAAGAGCGCTGGGCCTGGGTGGTCCTACAATGTGAAACTAGCAGGTTGGATTTGGATGAGCTGCGCATGGCAATGGATTTGGGAGCATGTTTGATGAGGAGGGAGAGCCCAGATGGGGCTAGATCATTAATGATTTTCTGAGTAAGTAGACATGTCTGGTACCTGAGCCATTCCTCAAACTTTAGCCAGGTGATCATGTTGTAAAGTGCAGGCATGGGTTTGTCTTGGGCAGCCTGTGGATAGCCAGCATGTCTAATTTAGCGAGATTTTGATTCTTTGCTGTACAGTGCTGTCAGCTGCACCATAGAACACACTGTCATATTCAATAAGGGGTAGGATCAAAGATGAGATAGTGAGGTGGAGGGCTTCAGGGGGAGGCAGCTCTTGTGGCACTAGGGCATGCCAATTAGAGAGTTGACTGCAGTACTAAGGAGGTGAATGTGATTATGGAAGGTGAGGGCGGAGTCAAGGGTGATTCCCAGATACTTCAATGCATTTACTTGCTCAAGGGGGTTGGAGAGGCTGGTATGGATACCGAGGGAGGACTGTCTGTGCTGGCTCTGGGTGTGGCAAACAGCATTACCTTGGTTTTCTTTTGATTTAATATGAAGTTGTGGTCAATGAACCAAGATTCGTCCACTGAGGAGTTCTGGAGTGACATTTGGAGGGAGGAGGGATCAGCATGAGCAGAATAGAGCACTGCATCATCAGCGTATAGGAGGACTTTACCCAGGCATGACTTAGGGAGGGAGCTGAGAAAAAGGCTGAAAAGGATGGGTCCCAGAATGGAACCCTGAATGCCAGAGAGGACAGGGAGTGGGCTTGACAGGGTGTTACAAATTCTTACCCATTGGGTATGGTAGGATAGTTAATCCTTAAACAAGGCAGTGACATCTTGGGAGAGGACAGTTAACAGGAAGGCGTGATTGACAATGTCAAAAGTCTTTGACAAGTCAAGGAAGATGGAGCCAACTAGACACCTGTTGTCAAAGACATTGTGTATTTGTATTTTTTTTTTTGGGTCTTTGGTAACCGGGTAAGGCCCCCTAGGCACAAGTGCCTGTTTTCAGGGATGACCTGGGAGCACTGGGTGATGAAGTGACTTGCTCAGAGTCACACAGTATGCAAGTGGAGGTTGTGAGAGTCAAACCCAGTTCTTGTCTACTGGATGTACCAAGCTTGTTCTCAGCTCATTACTCTAACATCTAGGCTATATGAAGCTAGTGAACTCCAGGAGGGCAGTGGGCATGCTATGACCCAGCTGGAAGTCATGCTACTGTTTCATGAGGAGGTCATTTTTGACAAGGTAGTCGGTGAGTTAGTCTGAGACAACTCTTTCAAGGGCCTTTGGGGGTAGGATGGATATTGGGCAGTAGTTCCCAGGGAAGAGACGGTCACCGCTCATGTGGATGGGGTGGTGATGTTGGGCTTCTAGACTGAGGGGAATTTACTAAGGCACAGAGAGCAATTGAGCAAACAGGTGAGAGGGGAGAGGACCACCTCTAGTACAAGATGCAGCAGTTTGAGGTCCAGGGTGTCATTGCTGTGACAGGAGCCATTTAGGGCTTTGAGAAGGTATGGTTTGGCTTCTTGGAGAGTGAAGGTTCTGAAGTGGAAAGGTAGTTGGGGAGCTGGGGGCAGGGGGGCTTTGTGGGGTCAAAGAAGCTGGGTGGCAGGGCTGTGCTAAGGTCTAAGAAGGAGGAGTTGAGTCTGTCAGCGATGTGTTTGGGGTCAGAGGTTATGGAGCCATCGATGTTTATTTGTGTTAGAGGAGGAGGGGTAGCAGATTTACTGGTGATAACCTTCACATTATCCCAGAACATGCAACCAGAGTCCAAGGTGGAAGTAAGGGAGGTTTTGAAGTAGTCAGATTTGGCTTTTCGTATGGCCCAGGTACATTTGTTACATATTGCATGGTAACTTTGCTTGTCAGCAGGCTTTCTGGAGTCAATGACTTTTTGCCAGAGGTTATCTCTAAGCTGCACCATATTTAGTAGAGTCTGTGATAACCAGGGAGTGTTAGGGCATACAATGGTATTGGTATGTATGTTTGGTGAGGGGGCATAAATATCACAGGCATGGTTAAATGAGAGGATGAAGTAGTCAAGGGCTGTGTCGATATCACTGGCAAGGGTAATAGGTGACCAGTCCCATTTGGCGAAGAAGTCTTTGAGTGGGCCCAACCTACCAGGTTTGAGGAGCCAGCAGAAGACTGTTTTTGGGGCAGTTTTCTCTGCCTTGCATGACCAGCTGCATAGGATGGGGGAGTGGTCACTGAGGGCATTTGGGAGTACAATGGTATTGGTTATTTTATAGGGGCAATTGGAGAGTATGAGGTCTAGCAGGGTGGCGGTGCCCATGGTGGGGTTAATGCGCATGGGGTGGGTAATGAGCTGTGTAAAGTTGAGTGAAGCTATGGCATCTTTGTATAGGAGGCAGAATGGAAGAGCCAGTTCATGTTGAAGTCCCCAAGAATTAGTTGTTCAGACCTGAGGGAAAGGGAGGAGAGGTAGTCCAGTGTGGATTGGAATGTGGTTTTCTGGTCTCAAGGGGGAATTTAGACAGTGGTTATAATCAGAGGGGCCCGGGATGTGTCAGGCATGACACTGAGGGATAATGTCTGTGCACCAGCCATCAGGAGGAGGAGGGAGAGCATGTCCTTGGAGGGATTCCCAGAGACAGAGTGCCCACCCACCCCATGTTTCCCAACTCTATTGGACTGGTGCAGTGAGTAGCCATGCATAGAAATTGCAGAGTCAGGAGTGGATTTGGATAGCCAGATCTCCACCAAGGAAAGTATATTGGGCTAGTGCTGCACCATCCATGCCTGGAGGTAGTCAAAGTTTTTTGGTAGACTACAGATGTTCATGAAATCTATGTGCAGGCCTAGTGGGGAGGGGTCAGACTTAGTGGACCTGGGAGATGGTCAGGGTTTTGGGTGTATATTGCCAGACATAAGGAAGAGTAATGAGAGGGCACATAGAAGCAGGTGTTGTAGTGGGAAATGACCTGTGTGGAGGTGTGAGGTAGGCATGATGGTACTGACATGAATTGGCAATGTCCAGATGTGTGGTATAGAGAGGTAAAGGGGAGGCCAGGGAGTGGCCAGCTGATTATGGGGTGGGAGGGTTATGGGCCTAGGTGTGGGGTGGAAGGGGGCAAGTAGGCAAAGATGGTGGTGTGGTGAGTGTGCTGGGAGGGGGGTGAGTACCCCAGCTGGGGTTGGGCTATGGGGGGACAAGAGGGAGGTATGCCCTGTGGAGAAAGAGGGTGAGAGGAGTGAATGGAAGTGGGGCCATAGGTAGAGGGCAATGTGACATCAGAACAGAAAGGGTATAAAAGATCATCCACTAGTGGGGCAGCTACACTAGTGCAGTGGTAGGGTGCTTGGCCTTGGTGTAGAAGGTACAAGGCTTGAGGCTGGGGTTGGGAAGTCAGAGACAGCAGTTAAAGCAGGGAAAAAGAGGAGGGGTAGACTGGGTAGTCAGGGAGGAAAGATAGGGCAGGAGTGTAGAAAGATAGGAAAAAACAGGATAGAGTAAGTGGGAAACACCACCTCCTAGTGGAGAGGAAGAGGATCAAGGTGGAGGAAGAAATTAGTGGAGTAGTGAAATGAAGTGAGTGCTACCACCTAGTAGCAAGATATGATAAGCTGCTAAGGGAAAAGTAGACACTTGGTCTGATGGTCACATGACAGAAAGTTAGCTATATATTAAGGTACACCCCTGGGTGGGTGAGCAGGGCAGTCTATGCGAAGTGTTGATGGGCAAACACCCCTGCACAAGATTGCAGGAGAGAAGGGAGCTATTACCTTTAACAGGCTCCTGTGGTCCATGCTGTCTCTGGCTGTGTGTGGAGCTGTCTGGAATGCCATAGATAGCTGTATGTACAGTCAAGTACTTCAGTGTCACTGTATCTGTCTGAGTGAGGAGGACAGAGACAAACAGCTGGCCACAATGAAAAAAAAAACACATTTGTTGGGAAGGGGCATTCCTCTAAAGAAATTGACAGAACAGTGGAATGTGCTATGCAGATACCAGGAGAACAACTACTACAATACAAAGAAAAGACTACCATAAATCCAGTACCCTTGGTTGTCACATATAACCCAGGTTTGGAGTGGTATGTAAAATTATTAAGGATCTCCAGCCAATATTTAGTGAACATGACACCTTGAAATGCATTTTCCAAAAACTACCTCTACTGTCTTTAAACAACCTCCTAATTTATTCAACCCGATTGTCAGGAGCAAACTTACACCTGACCAAAAAACAGAGAACTGGGTGGCATGAGACCCTGCAATAGTCCAAGACGTAAGACATGTGAGCACATTTCCACTTCAAATTTTATCAACACACCTCAAAACAGACAATTCATAACGCAAGATAATTACACATGCATCAGAACGTTATTCATTACATGCAATGCAATGCAAGAAATCTCTCATCCACATGCTGTGAGACCATACTGAGTGGTGAGACAGATGTGGCGGGTGAGCAGACTTCTGGCTGGAGGAGTGTTTTTCAGTGCTGGGCTCCTAACTGAGCAATAGAGTTGTCTGCTAGCAATGAGTGCTAGGAGACTGGAAGTAGCTAGGGGCTGTAGTCTTCATTGCCTTCTGGCGAGACTACGGAACTGACTGTTTGATTATGTGTTTAAACACATAATAAGGGTCCGAAGGCTTTTGTAAGGGCCAATATCTTTATTTTTAAAGTTTTTTAGGGGCTGTTCTGGATGCAAAATATTCAAGAGGTAATGTGATCCTGAATGCACGTCTGGGTTGCGACATAAATTTCAAGTCCCCTGTGAGCAATGAGAGCATGTGCAGGGTGTGCGTGCTGTCGCTGCATGTGGAGATATATGCTGAGACATGCGCAGCACATCTACATGTGTCTGCAGTAGCCACAGGGGATGGAGAGAATGAGGGCAATGATTACTGCAAGAGATTAATAGGATTGAAGATGTCTGTAGCAAAACAAATTGATTGTGTATAACTAAGCATACATATCATCTAATAAGTGGTATAAGGGTACTTGTGAGAGGCTGTAATTACAAAGGACACAGGGAAGCCTGTAGAAACTATTATTTGTGTGAGAAACCAGTAGTAAAAAAAACAACAACCTTATTCCTTATTTTCTAACCTAAGTACAAGCACTTCTAGTATCCAGATCACAATGGACACAAATATTGCGAAGTTTAGAAAATGGCGAGTTAGGTATTAGGTGCATCATCTGCAGAAAGATAAGCACCAAAGTAATTAATGAATTATTGGTTTAGACTTGTGAGGAATGTACATCAGTTAAAGAATATGTGAGCAAAATGACTGAGCTTGAAATGAATCTACTCTCACTACAACAGCAGAGATTATTTGATAGAATAGAACAAAATCCAGCTGCGATAACAGGACAGAATAGTAATGCAACTAGCAAGGAACAAAGAAAAAGAGTTAAAGATGGAGAGGATGAGATGCTCTGGAAACAAGAAACTAGGCAGTTTAAGAAAGGCAGAAAAGCAATGGGATTTGATATTACCCTGAGTAACAGTTTCAAACCCTTAGTGGTTTTGAATGACACTGAAACACATGAATGTGAACAAGACACAACAGGAGTCAATGGGGAGAATGCCCCCTTAAATATACTAAATATTCAAAATCAGTGAAGTACAATAAACACTGAGCAACATAATAATAAAACAGTGCTAATAAATTACAACACTGAAAATGAACATTTGATAGATGTTCACAATGCTTTTCCTATTGCTGCAGGGCATATAATCATCACTATACAAGGGGGACTCAGGCAGGAGTTACCACTAACCCAAGAAAATGATGAAAGTACTCTGAATAATACAATTGACAACAATGACCAAATAGGATGGGGGAACCCATGCCATAAAACAGGTCTAGGTCCTAGGGGGCACAGTCCTAAAATATACGGACAGATACACATCCAAGGGTAATAAAGAGAACATTACCACTAGTAATTTTTCTGGGGCAAAGATAAAAGATGAGCAGAAAATGTTACCAAAAATTGTTAGAGACAAATCATTAATCTGCTGTAATACTGCATTTAGGAATTAACAATGTCAATGGCCAAGATATAACAGAAATAAAAAAAGGAGTTTAAAAAACATTCAACAGGAAATACAGAAACTAAAATGTACGCTATAGTTCTCAGAACTTCTCCCCATACCGTGTGAAAGTACAGTACCTTCAATAACACCAAACTCAAAGAGTTAAACAACTGGTTAAGACTGTGGACTTTACAAGGGGGAATAGGATGCAATACACATTGGGAGGCATTTGACAACAATCCTGGTCATTATAGCATTGATCGATTGCATCTAAACAAGATGGGAAGCAAATAACTAGGGGTAACTTTAAAGAATGTTGTGGACAAATGTTTAAACTAACAAACGGGGAGAGGGGGAAAGTTGTACAAAGGTAACAGTAAACAACTAACTAAACATGAAATAAAATATACTTAAAAACATTGAGGGTATAAAGCTGTGGTCAATGAATGCAAAAAGTTTAAACATTGATAAAAACATCTGAGCTTGAGGTTTTACTTATTAAAGAAGAACTGGACATTTTCACAGTGACTGAGACATGGTAGGACAGCGAGATAACATGGAACAAGAACATTAATGGTTACACATTATACACAAGAGATAAACTAGAATAAAAGGGATTTGGGATGGCAATATATTCAAAAAAACTCTTTGCAAAGTAAAATAATAACGTAAAATCTAACACAGAGTCACTTTGGGTATCTGTAGGTATGAAACACACCACAAAACTACATATAGGGGTATATTATCGACCCCCAAACTCTTGCACTGCAATAGACAGGAATACAGATATACAGCAGGAACAAATGTCAGCACTAGGTGATGGAGTTATTACTGGGAATTTCAATTACTCAGCTATAAACTGGATCACACAGACTTCAAGGGGGAACACCAAGAACAGATTTATGAAATCTTTAACAATAGCAGATCTACAGCAAATGGTATATAAACTAACCAGGTGGGATAATGTGTTAGATTTACTGATAACAAACATTGGGGATTCAATAAAAAATATTAACATACAATAAGAGAAAACCTGTCTAACTGAGACCACTGGATTGTGGAGTGTTCCATAAAAACTCATGCTGTAGCAGTAAGGGGTGCAACATTTATAAAAAAAATTATAATATGGCTAACTTTAACAAAATCAGAACAAACTATCTAACTGGAACTGGATACACTCATTACAGAATAAAAATGTTGAACAAATATGGGAAATCATAAAAAATTAACTATTGCAGGTGGAAGAAAGGTATGTACCCTGTAAAATAATGTACAATAAAAAGGGTAAACTACCAATGTGGTGCTCCAACAGGATACTGCAGCAATGCTCAAAAAAGGGAAAAGCATACAAAAATATGAAAAAAAAAACATGAGTACAGAAGACACCATTATGTCATAGAAGAAAGAATTAAAAGTATTAAAACAATGATAAAGGTTGAAAGTAATAAGCTAGAATTTAATATTTCACCTAGAAAAGACAATAGAAAAAGTTTCTTTACATGTGTCAACAATCAAAATAGGAACAGTTCCCAAATAGGTCCCATCAATCACGAAGGAAAAGAATTAGAAAATCCCACCGAAATGGCAGATGCTTTTAATTCTATCTTCTGCACAGTGTTTGAAAAAGGTGTGGCAGTAGTGTAAATTTGGAAGAAAAAATTTATTCAGACTTATCCCTAGAAATAAATGACCAGGAAATTGAAAGTCTATTGGAAAAAGTAAAGTAAATAAATCAGCAGGTTTGGACCAATTACACTTGAGATTTCTAAGGGAAGTACACCATGAGATTTCTAAACTGTTGGCAGTATTATTTAATGTCTCCTTTTCAGCTGACATGGTACCACAGGATTGGAGGTTGGCCATAGTGGTTCCTTTATTCAAAAAAGGGAGGAAGAGCCTTACTCTCTAACTATAGGCCTATTAGTCTGACCCAGATCCTATGTGTGAACGAGCTTGATGCATCCAGCAGACCAGACCTGAGTTTGATTCTCACAACCTCCACTTGCATACTGTGTGACTCTGAGCAAGTCACTTAACTGCCCAGTGCTCCCAGGTCACCCCTGAAAACAGGCACTTGTGCCTAGTAGGCCTTACCCGGTTACCAAAGACTTTAATAAAATAAAAAAAAAGGAAAATTGCTAAAAGAAAAACTTGAAGAAAATGTAAACTACATTGACAACAAGGATATAAAATAACATGGTTTTAAACAAAATAGAGCTTGTCTGACTAATCAACTGAGTTTTTTTGAAAATGTGAACAAAAGCATTAATAATAACTACCAGTGGACATTGTCTACCTAGCCTTCCAGAAAGCTTTCGATGAAGTTCCTCACAATCCCCTTATTAAAAAAAAATGTATCATAGGCAGGAGATGTATGGAGTTTGAGATATCAGTCCAAAACAAATATTTACCTCTTACAATAGAAGGTATAGACAGTACAGATAGCTTTGATGATAGTAATAACATTAACCAGGATGAGAATAGTCAGAATGGTAATAATGACCCACTAAATCACACTAATTATACTGTTCCATCTTCATCCCATAGTGCTGCCTATGCCAGCTCAAGTAGTAACACAAATAAATCATTGACCCATATTAATGAGCATCCCACCCATATGTCACCAGGTGCATCCCTCACATGTGGTTCCACTGAAACCCCCCCGAGACCAGAGTGCCCAGGGAATGACCAAAGAACCTCTGAGGGATCAAGAAGGCAGGTCAAAGTAATGGGAGACTCCATTACTAAATACATGGACAGTTACATTTGTAAAAGGGACAAAATGAATACAATGTCCCTAAGTTACAGGGGAGCATGGATCCGAGACATGGAGAGAATGGCCCCCAAAATTGTTAACACCTCGAGTACAAAACCCATAATAATTGTACATGCAGGTACCAAATGATGTAGCTAAATTCTGTACTGAAAACATCAAACAGGATTATATGAAGTTGGTTGAAATGCTAAGACGTCATGACTGCAAAATTTGTATCTCAGAAATTCTCCCAGTACCTAGAGCAAGCAAGGCACATCAAACCAAAATAAAAGAAATAAATGAATGATTACGTAAATGGTGCTTGCAAAACGACATCCATTGTATAACACACTGGGAAAGGTCTGATGGAGATAATAGCCTCTATTGTTGGGATGGACTTCACTTGAATAAAAAAAGGAGCTGGTGTATTGGGAAGTTCTCTTTCAAAATCAATAGAGAACATTTTAAACTAAATAGTAGGGGGCAAACAAGGAGTAATTGTGCAAAAAATATTCATCACAATGATTATTATACGGTACTAACAACCAATACTAGAAGTTTGTCAGTAACTAAATTTACAGAATTAATGTTAGTTTTATTAGATAAGGCAATAGATATAGCAGCAATTACCGAGACCTGGTGGGACGGTACATCTCAATGGTTTACAAACGTTCCAAACTACGCTACCTTTAAAAACAACAGAAAGAATAGGAAGGGAGGTGGTGTGTGTTTGCTTGTATCGAATAAACTTTATGTTTCTGAATACTTTCCAAAAAAGCAATCATCATAATTAGAAGGTATATATACTAAAGTGAAACCACAGGTAGGGAAAAGTTTTATATTAGCCAATTACTACAGACCACCATTGGCAGATCTGCACTATGATCAGTTCTTGATATCACAAATAGAACAGATAGCATCAGAATCTGATTTAATAGTGGTGGGTGACTTCAATCTCCCCGGAGTGAATTGGGCAAATTTAACAACTAAGACCACTTTAGAAGGTCTATTTTTAGACTCATTTATTAATGCTGGACTGGACCAGATGGCCCAAGATACAACCAGGGGATCAAATATATTGGATCTGGTGCTTACAAATCTATCAATAGATATCTCAGTTCTGTTGTTAGTAATCCAATCGACAACAGTGACCACAAAACTATAATTTTTAGTTTATATAAACAAAAGAATGGTATTAGTAAAATACGTTACAAATATAATTATAATAAAGCAAACTATATCAAAATTAATAGTGCACTCTTGGGATATAACTGGGAGACTTTGTTTAAGGATTTAACCGCTGATCAATGTTGGAAGATACTGAAGTCCATCATTGCTGAGCTTGAACAGTTGTATGTACCAAGGATGAAAATGCATAATAATAATAAAGGAAAAATCCCAGTATGGTTAACAAGAGCTGTAAGGAATCAAATTTTAAAGAAAGAAAAGGCCTTTGTAAAAATGAAAAACAAAATAGGACCATACAAAATATTTCTAGTTATAAAAGTGAATTAAGAAAAATAAAAAACATAATTAGAAGAGAGAGAGATGGAAATCTGAATTTAAATTAGCAACGACAAAAAATCCTAAAGTTTTTGCCTCTTACATAAATCAGAATAAACAATATACTTTTGATTCAATATTATTAACAGACAGTGATAGAGAACCAACAGACCCACTTGACATAGGAAATAAAATGAATGCTTTCTTTGGATCAGTTTTCAATCCAGACAGCAGAGTGGACTACCAAAATCAAGGCTCGGTAATATTTGATCCGATCACCCGAGATGAAATAACTACATGAATTAGAGATATGAGGTCTGATTCAGCAGGAGGGATGAATGGTATAGACCTGGAATTTATCAAAAACACCCTGTCTGCAATTGTTACTCCCCTTAGTCTGTTATTTAACACTACTTTAAAGACTGGTAAATTACCACTAGACTGGAAACAAGCTATAGTTGTCCCAATTTATAAAAGGAAAGGGAATCGAAAGGAGGTGGAAAATTATAGACCTATTAGTCTCACATCAGTGGTGTGCAAGGTGATGGAGAGAGTACTTAAAAACAGAATTGAAAATCAAGTGGATAACGTGTCTGAAAGACCTGAAACAACATGGATTTGTTAAGGGTAGATCGTGTACTACTAAACTGATCTCCTTTCATAAATCGATAGACAATCAATCAATAGACAAAGGTGTACCCATGGATATTATCTACTTGGATTTCAAAAAAGCCTTTGATAAAGTATCACATTACAAATTAATAAATAAATTGGTGACTATTGGAATAAATCAATATGTTATGGGGTGGATAGCTAACTGGTTAACAGATCAAACTCAAGTCGTAAAAATTCATAATACTCATTCATATCCAATCTCAGTCTCCAGTGGTGTTCCGTAGGGGTTGGTACTGGGGCCAGTGTAGATTGGTGTATTTATAGCTGATCTGCAAAATGGATGTACCGGAAACAATGATAAATTTGCAGACAACACAAAAATAAGTAGAGAAATGAAAAACAGTGAAGATATAATATCTCTATAAAATGGCCTAAATATACTGGAAAAATGGGCACTTACAATAATATGTACTTTAATGAGGAAAAGTGTGTAGTGATGCATCTTGGGCAGAGAAATCCACATGCTGAGTACTATTTAAATGGCACCTTACTAAAAGAAGTACAGTCTGAAAAAGATCTAGGACTCCTAGTGAATAACCAGTTACTTCCAGGGAACCACTGCAGACAGATTGTTACATGCGCTAACTTTATTTTAAATTCTATTAACAAATCTTTTATAAGTAGACAAGAACCTTGTATTTTAGCACTGTACAATTCCTATGTGAGACCACATGTGGATTATAGAGCCACTTTCAGGACACCTTACTTAACGAAGGATATAAAAATTATTGGAGGGAGTACAAAGGAGAGCAACAAAATTAATCCCAAGATTGAAAATCTTTGATTATAAATCTAGATGTAAGGAACTTAGGGCCAGATATCAGGCAGACCTTGAAGCCTGGGTGGCTAACCACCACCCGGATGTGCTCTGTATATCTGAGACATGGCTAAAACCCTCTATCCCAGATACTTTTTGCCTGCTCCCAAACTACAACCTTCTTAGATGTGACAGACCACCTCCAAAACGAGGTGGGGGTGTCGCAATCTATTACAAAAACAACCTAAGCATGACTATGATAACTGACAAGAAAAGCTCCTTGTGTGAATACATCCATGCCATACTCAGACTAGGAGATAAGAAACTCCACATTGTCTGTGCCTACAATCCACCTAATAGTGGAACAAAAGGCCTAACTGATTTGCTGGATCATACAGCTGCACATGCGGGGAAGAATGAACTCATCATTCTCAGAGACATAAATTTAAACTGGCTTGGAAAATCTCAAGATACCCTTCAATCCCTGGTACAGAGCTATAATCTGCACCAAATCATTACTGATTATACAAGAGTGTCAGTCAACACAGACTCCAGCACCCTTATTGATTGGGTCCTAACAAATCACATGGACAGAATTGCAAATACAGGTATGCTGCCGGATAGTATCAGTGATCACTCCCCCGTCTTTTGCATATGGAGCACTTCCACAACCTCCACGTCCCCCCAAAACTATATATGCTTCAGAAAGTATGCAAATTTAAATCAGGCTCATTTCCTATATGATGTGTCTCACACTGACTGGTCCCCTGTCTTCTATTCCACAAGTACTGATACTGCCCCTCATGCCTTCCTGAGCAGGTTTGTACTCCTTCAAGATAAACATACCCCAGTCATCACTCAGCATGTTCATGGTAAACAAACCAGATGGCTGCACAAAGACCTCTTCACAGCCCTCAAAAACAGGGACAAATGCTGGAGAAAGTTTAAAATATCTGGTCTCTCAGCGGATTATAACAACTATAGAGAACAGAGAACAAAATGCAAAACTCGAATAAGACTTGCAAAAAGCCAGTACTGTAAAGGCTTTCTGCTGGATGCTGCTGGCGACCCAAAGAAATTTTGGTCTCATGTCAAGACTTTCCTCGGTTCAAAGCAAACTCTACTAAACAATGACATGATACTGAAAGGCGTCCACTGTAATGACTCAGGCACCATTGCCAATGCATTTAATTCTCATTTCTCTGACCTCTCGAGCTACACAAATGCTTTCTCTTCCTATAACTTAATGCCTGGATCCCCCTACCCAGAAGACACTTCAAAGACGCTCACTTTCTACTTTAAAGCTATATCGAACAATGATGTCCTTAAACATCTAAATTCCATATCAGACAGCACCGCTGTTGGATCTGACTGCCTCAAACCTAAACTCCTAAAGCTCACAGCACCTTTCATCGCAGAACCACTGTCCATTACATTCAACTTGTCCCTGAGTGAAGGCGTAGTGCCAGAGGTATGGAAACTGGCTAGAGTCACGCCAGTGTTTAAAAATGGTGACAAAAAAGATATAGCCAACTATAGACCAATAGCAATACTGTCAGTATTAAATAAAATCCTTGAGAAGCTCATCTCAGCACAGATCTCAGAACACCTTACTAAATATAACCTTCTGCACTCAAACCAACATGGCTTCAGAAAAGGCCATAGTACTCAAACTGCTCTACTACAACTGACAAATGATGTTCTTCAAGCCATGGACCAGAGTCATCAAACCGGTGCAGTATTTATCGATCTGACGAAAGCTTTCGATCTTGCTAACCACCCTCTTCTGCTTACCAATCTCCACTCCCTGGGTTTCTCATCCGGAGTTGTAAACTGGTTCCATAGCTGCCTATCAAACAGATATCAAACTGTGAAATTCAACTCGGCTACCTCAGAAAAAGCAGTCATTAATGTTGGTGTATCTCAGGGTTCTATCCTTGGACCCCTCCTTTTCTCGATTTTTATTAACAATATTCCTCAAATTATATCCTCCTGTTCATCGTTGCTATATGCCGATGACCTTGTCCTTTACACTAGCTCAGATGATGTCCACTCTATTAATCATAAGCTCTCTATGGACCTACAAAATATTCAATCCTGGATCACCAAAAACAAGCTCATTCTTAACCTTGGAAAGACCAAGGTTATGCTCTTTGGATCCCTTATCAAACTAAAACAGTGCCGTGAATCTTTCCAGGTCAATTGTGCTGACGGCTACCCATTGGAGACGGTAACTTCTTTTAAATATCTGGGTGTCTCACTTGATGAATCCCTCACCTATGACACCCATATTACCTCCACCTGTAAGGCTGTAAATGCCAAACTGGGCTTAACCTATAAAACAAGCCATACTCTTACCCCCACTGCTAGGACTGCCATTGCCAGAGGAATCCTGCTTCCATCACTTTCTTACGGATCCATAATCTATACAAATGCATCTAAGGCTACTCTTCATAAGTGGGACACTACTTATGACAACATATGCCATTACGCCTCTGCATCCTCTAGACTAAAACATCACTGCTTGCTGTACTCTGACCTAAATTAGCCATCCCCCATTGTACACCGTCGCCTCTCTCTTGGGAACCTTCTGGACAGTGTACTGCGATTAAGTATGCCTACCTACCTAGCCTCCCTGCTGACCCCACAGCCTGTCTCCTACAGTCTCAGATCTACTGACCTTTCCTTGACTAGCATTCCCAGATGTAGAACTACCAAAGGGAAATCAGGCTTCTCTCACGTAGGTCCCTCCTACTGGAACTCGCTGCCCCTAGACGTACACCTTGCCCCTAATCATGCCACCTTTAAGAAGAGGCACTGCTCCCTCCTTATAGCTTGTGCTCATTGTACCTGCTTCAACCCTTCATAGATCTTGACTCCCTCTGCCTTGGCTGCCCTTGGTATCCCCTACTATGGTGTGAGCTGGCACCCTGCTTCTTTCAGCCTCCCTTTAACCTATCCCACTATTACCTCTCTCCCTGCCTCCTATTAATAACATCCTTTCAGTTTCAGCAGGATGGAATGTTACCCTGTTGGTATATATTTTTTTTTTTCATTTTCTGTACCTTATATTGTGATATTACTATGATAGTCTACACATGGGCACTTATCTCTATTTGTATAATTTACGCCGTTACGTGCCTTGTACCAATATTTGTCTTAATCTTCGTCTCACTTTCTGTTTGTGATTATTGCATATCTCCTGACACTGTATTCTATGTAACTGTATCTCTCTGTGTTGTTGACCTCTCGGGTCATGCCTGAAAATAGTCACTTTCATTTCTAGTGCACCTACCCGGTTGTCAAAAAATAAATAAATAAAATATTCAAAACTCTGCACCTGGCACAAATCTGTAGCACTGGAATAGTGCTGGATTTGCACCAGGATGCAATATTCAAAATCCCAATGAGCGCGGTGCTGTGTGATAGCACCAACGCTAAACGATAATAATATGCAGGGGTGGGGTTAGAGTAGCGCCCGGGAATGCCGGCAGCGTGGCATATTCAAACATACAGCGCTGCGCCACAGGCATTAGTGCGACCTGTAGTGCAGTGCTCAATACCACAGACAGAAAGCTGGCAGTAATGCGGAGATGTCCCCCATTGCGATTCCCGACCCCATAGCAGCGGTACCGCAACAGTATCCCTGGTAGTCTAGTGGTCCCCCCCAACCCCCCAGCATGATTCCTGATCCCGGTAGCTGCTCGAATAAATATATTCCCTGGTAGTCTAGTGGTCCCCCCACCCCCAGCATGATTCCTGATCCCAGTAGCCACTCAAATAAATATATTCCCTGGTAGTCTAGCGGTTCTCCCACCCCCCAGCATGATTCCCAATCCTTGTAGCCACTTGAATAAATATATTCCCAGGTAGTCTAGGGGTCCCCCTCTCAACCCCCCAGCATGATTCCTGATCCCAGTAGCTGCTCGTATCAATATATTCCCTGGTAGTCTAGCAGTCTCCCCACCCCCCAGTGTGGGTGGTAGACTAGAGGGGTCTTATGGCCTACTTCTACCATACAAAACCATGCAAATCATGTAAAATATAGGAATAGATGGGAGGATAACTAGGTGGATTAGTGACTGGTTAACAAAAAAACAGAGGGTTAGAGTAAGAGGATGTATTGTGATGAATTGAGTGGTGTCCCCAAAGGCTCCATCCTGGGACCAGATTTGTTTGCATTATATATCAGCGACCTTCACCATGGGATTTTTAATTAGGTGGTGAAGTTCACAGATTATGTAAAATTGGGCAGCCCTGTCAACCCACCTGAAGGTGTCAAAAGCTTACAGGATGACTTAAAAATAATAGTGGATTGGTCATTAGAGAATGGAATGCCATTTAGTGTTGATGAGTGTACTGTGATGCACATTGGAAAACATAACACACACCAAAATTATTATATCAACACAGTTCCACTAAAAAAAGTTGAAAAGGAAAAAGATTTTGGAATAGTAGTAGATAATAAATTAAACTTTAGGCCTCACCATACAACTTTGATACAAAAACCAAATTATATGATCAGAAATATCAAAAGAGGATTTATAAATAGAACAGAAAACTGTATCATGCCACTATTCAGGTCTTATATCAGACCCCATCTGGATTACAGTTCTCCACTGTGGAGCCCACATCTCAGGGGAAAGGTGAACTGAATAGAAAGGGTATAGTGGAGAGTCACAAAAATGATTAAGCCTCTCTGCAACCATAGCTATGAAAATAGGTTTTATTTACTGTGCTTTTTGGCTGCTCCGGACCATCAGATCATCCGCCCTGGTCATGGCCCCCCTTCACACTTCCACCTCCTAGATCACTGGAGCTTTCCCAGTCACCCCTGGCTTGCCCCCAGAGGGTGGGGTCATGGCACCGTCCTGGTTACCAGTGCCACAAAACTGGGACTGGTTGGGAAAGCCCAGCTTGGAGGCTTATTGAAGCCTGGGGCAGGGCTTCATGGAGATGGCTGGAGCAGGATTTTCTCCCGATAGGCTGAGGTGGGGATGTGCAATGACAGACAGCATCCACCCCACCCCAAAGAGAAACCGGCACTGGTGCAATGTGATGAAACCAGCCTCCACCAGGTGTCTCTTCTGCACTGAATGCATGCCACCCTCCCCTTTGGAGTAGGAGAGCAGTCCAGAGGATGCTCGATCATTCTCCCCCCAGCTGGCTGTCTGACAACCCAGGTCCATTCCTGAACCCGAGTCGCCAGCATCGCAAGCAGATTTCCAACCCCTGTGCCGGCGGGCCAGTGCTATGAAAATAGATTAAAACATCTAGGGCTATGGAGCCTGGAACAGAGGAGGATCAGGGGAGATTTGCTGACACTGTATAAAATTATGCAGGAAATTAAACTTATGGAAGAAATGGGGGTTAACATCCAGGTTAAACGTAACTGCTTAGGGTACATACAATGCAAATCAAACCAGATACAGTGAAAAACAATGGAAGTTATTACTTTTTACTTCAACATACATGTAGGCCGTGAGACAGCCTTCCCAGTGATGTGGTTAATAGTGAGAGTGTAGAAACTGTTAAGAGAAAAATTGACAATATACTACTGAATAAGGGGACTTGTTGGGCCTACTAATATGGCTGAACAGACTATATGGGCAAACTGCCTTCTCCCATTCAGCTCCCAGTATGACAACCAAGTATGAAATGTCCACATACAGGCTATGTGGGGGAGACCAGACAACCTCTTCAGTCACATATGAACTGACACAGATATGATATTAAAATGAAAAAGACAGGCTGGCCAGTGGTGTGGAGGGCTGAGGCAGGGATGCCTTACCTCCTGCCACACCGGCGACCCATGTTTGTGAAGTGAGCGGATCACTGAGGGTTGGCAGGGGTGAGACAGGATCGAGCATCCGAAGGACAGCTCTCCTCTCCTGGGGGATGGTGGGAACAAAGATCAGTACTTGTCTGACCCCTAGCAGTGGCTGGGGACTGACAAGCCAGGTCCCATAACATGGGGGCTGAGGTGGAGCTGTTCCTAATGTATGGCACGTGGAGCATCACTGGCAACATTGCATGCTCCCAATCGCAAAATAGAAACTGGAAAAAGTGGTTCCGCCAGCAAAATGATGATGGTTCCCCCCTACGAGCTGCCCTGAGAGGACACCTCCCAAGCTGGATCCATGCCGGTGAGTCAAGTCGCTCCCCAACCCCTGCCATGAAGGGTAAGTCATGGGGGCATTAATGGAGGGGGGGTCCTGATCCTCAGTGAGGGCAGGGGGGACCATCAGAGGTGGCCAGTGGAACCCTGGAAGAAAAACAATAGCCAAAAAAAAAAGAAAAAGACTGAAAAACCAGCGGGACAACATTTCTCTCAGTCTGACCATTCTATTTCTGACCTCTCTGTGCTGATTCTCAAAGGACATTTCAAAAATACACTACACATGCGAGCATGTGAAGTTAGGCTAATTTTCCTTTTGAATTTGGTGGTGGATGGGATGAATCAGGATATGAGCTTTAAGACACATTACGTTGTTTGAAAATATATTTTATTTGCTACAATACATGGACAGATATTTGTTTTCATGTGTTTCTAATATGACTTTATAGAGAATGGTTCTACCTAGTCTACAGTATATGATTGTGTATGTGTTTTACAAGTAGAGGTGGCTGCTAGAAAAAAACTGGTGCCCAGATGACAAGAAAAGTTAATTTTGAAGTTAAAAGTCGGGCAGCTCAGGAAAAAACTGGTACTCACTTCCAAGTTAAGTGATGTTGTTCATAATTGTTATTTAAAAAGCATATAATTTATGAATAGCAGCAAAAAGATGACCACAATGTCAAGCACCAATGTTTCATGTTTTACCAATGCTTTGTCAAGGTGTGGTTTGAGCACATAATCTCAGTCTTTAAATACCTTACTTGATTAAGTGGTATATTTAAATAAACCAATCCAATGTATCACATGTGTGGCATCACTAATTTACAAAAGGCACCATCTAAAAACTCCATTGTAACTAGTGAATATGCAAATGCTCAAACCCCCCCACACACATATAATAATAGCTCAGCAAAATAACTTAACAAATTGATTTAACAACACACTGAATAATTTGAAACATTACTGTGATAGTTTAAAAACCTTTAATTTCCTATATTAATTTATATTTCATCTTGAAATTCTAATAGTCACTATCTTTTTTTAAGAAATGGAACTAAACTGAAGCGCTCATTCAACCCCCTGTCTGTACTATCTCTCAGCACATACTGCTATTTACTTTCTTGTTGGAGCAGTTTATTGTCTATTAATCAACCCCCGGGCCCATCTTAGACTTTTCCAAGCCCTGAAACAGAAATGTATGTTCATTGCCTTTGTGCATATTGTGCAGCGCTAATGCATTTGTGATATACTTTTTCTGAATACTACGCAAATGTTCTGCTATTCTATCTTTCAGATTACATTTTCTTTTCCCTACATAAAACTGTTGGCACTTACTGCATGTTGCTGCGTATAAAAGATGAGTTGTGTTGCAGTTTACGAAATAATTCAGTTTGCGTATCAGTCCAGTCTTGGGATGTCTAAAGGCAGTTCCTGTCTGTATGTTCTTAAAATAAATACAGTTGCCACATCTAAAGGTTCCTTTTGGCAAATTGTTCTCCACTGTATTTTGTTCTTCTTCATACAGGCTGATGGTCACTACAGGTGGGCGAAGTGAAAAAATTCGCTATGTGGAGTAATCTGCAATTTCCGCCCATTTCACATAGTGAAATGTGAGATTTTACCATGAAATTTCACTTGCAGAATGATGAAATCTCACCTGTGGAATTGTGAAATTTTGCTTTCCAAGGTGAAATTTGGCTTTTAGAGGTGAAATTTCACCTTCCAAGATGAAATTTCACTTTTCCGCAGGTGAAATTTTGCCTTCCAAGGTGAAATTTTGCCTTCTGCAGGTGAAATTTTGTCTTGGTGAAATCAGGCTAAAACAGGAGAAATTTGCGGATTACTCTGTGCTGTGAAATCGGTCACTTCACTGCAACTTCACTGGTAAATTTTAAATTCACTGCATCTCTACTGGCCACTATATCTCCAATATTTCTGCCTCTCTTATGGACCATCCAGGGAGTGTAACAGTGATCTTATTCAGTTTAGGCTCCGTTTTCAGTATGTGTCATTTTTTTCTGATGATCCCTTCTATTCTATGGCTGGGATATTCAGAGCTGTTGTGCCATGCGGAACAGGGATGTGCCAACGCAAGTGCGGCAATGCACCAGAGAGTGATATTCAGTGGCAGCAAATGCGCAGCTCAAGTACCAATGTACAATGCACATGAATGCATGTGCAAATGCAGGGGGCATAGCCATGCATACATATATTCAATGGCAGGCGAATGGCGCAAGAGAGGAGCAACCAGGACATGCTCGGAGCAGCCTTGAGCACATAAAAAGATGGAGCAAGTGAGGAAAGAAAGCTTGCCCCACAGGGGAGCCAGATCAAGGGAAAGTGAGGGGGCAGCCTGAAAGGCCAAAAGGGAGCCACTGAGCATGAGGCAGGATGAGAGAGGCACAGAGTGGGGACCTGGGAGCCTGAAAGCGCCAGACACTGGGCAACTGTATTTGCTCATTCTGGTAGAAAAAAAAAAGATAGAAAAATATTGTTTGTTTGCTTTGTTTTAGCCTAGCTAGACCCCCTAATCTTCCCATTCTCTCCTTTGTGTGTCTCTTTGTGTGATTTTTGTGTGTCTTCCTCCCCCAGCAGTCCTTGGCTGGCACGTGCCTGAGGTCTGTGATCTGCCCCCCCGATTTAGCTTAATCTTGTTTCTGTGCATTACCCCTTTGTTTTATTGCTAATTTCCTAACCCTCCTACTGAGTCCCCAGACTATCTATATCTGACCTCTGTCCCTTTCTCTTCAGGCTTGCTGCCCACTTCAGGCAAGCGCCTCATCCTCTTAGCTGCTTTTAAGCTTGAGCTGCCCGCTGACTACAGTGGCAAGACCGGGAGCCTGCCTGCTGCCACCCGCCCACTGTTCTCCAAACACAGGTAATTGCCGAAGCCAGATCTTCATCCCTCAGCAGCTGTTGCAGCGAAGATCCTGGATTGTTTTTCTGAATTCCTGGCACCATCTGGCTGCAGTGCCCCCACTGGCTGCTCACCATCTTGTTGAACTCCCTGAGTGGCTAGCTCTGGAATCTAGCGTAGCTGCTTTCCCAGGACAAATTGCATGCCCGTGCACAAATTTTGTAGTCTGTGCTGTCTGGCCCTCGCTACTAGTGTGTGCACATAATACCAATTACAGCTAAACTGAAAACCAGGATTCCTACTGCTGATTTTTGTTTGTTTAAGGACTGTTACTAGCCTGTATTTGCTCATTCTGGTAAGGAAAAAAAAGAGAGTAAAATACTGTTCGTTTCCTTTGTTTTAGCCTAGTTAGACCCCTTAATCTTCCCATTCTCTCCTTTGTGTGTCTCTTTGTGTGATTTATTTCACCCTCCCTCCCATCCCCTTGTCCACAAGTTCTTAAATACACCTAAACCACTCCCCCTTCTGTGCACCTCCTCCCATTGGCCATCTTGCCCTACACAAATTTAAAGCTGCAGAACACCTCCTAGAGTGTGGTCCTGCCCCACAGAACTGCATTTCTAACAGCCCCTTGCCTCACCACTCCCTCCTCTACCCCTTCATAAGGCTGACCACGCTAATTCTCTCCTACTACTTCAGCCGAGAATCCTCCAGGGCTCCCAGCTCATCCACCACAAGAACTGCCGCCCGAGACCACTTGCTCGGACTCCAGTCCCAAAGAGGTATGGCAAAGCTGCAAACCAATCAGAGTGTGAGCGCCTTCTCCAGGCTTGCTCCAATTGGTCCTTCACCCCTTCTTATCTTTTCTGTCTCCTGAGCTAAAAAGGCACTGTTTGTTTTTTTTATTATTTATGCTTGCTAATGTATGCCTATTTTGTTAGAATCTGCCTGTAAACTGGCTAAAAAAAGCAGTAATACTTGCAAACTGCTCTTGCTAGATAGATTACGTGAAACAGCCCTTTCCTTTGCCTCTGTAACTGCTGCCCAGACTTCAGGGTGCCAAGGAAATCAACCCCTTTCATTTGTAAATTAGTTTTGTCACTGGGTAGCTCGACCATTGTCTGGGACCAGTACTAATTGGCTTCACTTTCTCTTCCCCTTCAGCCAAGAACCCTCCAGGGCTCCCAGCTCATCCACCGAAAGAACCGTGGCCACCGGGCGGTTGGTGTTTCTGAAGCCGCCGACCCAGACCCCTTGCTCAGACTCCAGAGCCAAAGAGGAACAGCAAAGCTGCAAATTTTACACCCACCCACCCATCCTCCTCCCTGACCATTATTATATAGACCTCCTTGCCCCCACCCTCCCCTGCCATTGACTTTCCTACAAATCTATCCTCCCCGCCTCCCTAGGACGCCCACAGACATATAAATTTTGGGATGCCGCATCAGGTTCAAGTGTCCCATCCTAACAGTGTCCCATCCTAACTAACCCACCGCAGTCTCCCCTACCACTCGTCTCAGATCAGATTTGTGACTTCTTATTACTGTTCCTAGTCACTGTGTCATAGTAAATTCTCCTTGCTCCCTACAAGTGGTTTCAGCACCTACATCCCTTTGTTGACCCTGTGGTGTGTAGCCTTAGCTGGTGATACTTCTTAGATCAGATTTACGACTTCTCATAACTATCTCTAGTCGCTGTGTCATAGAAACATCTCCTTGCTCCCTTCAAGTGGTATCGGCACCTATATCCCTTTTCAGACCCCGTGGCACATACCCTTACCTGGTGATATTTTGCCCAGATTAAGCCCTTACATCTGTTTCTCTTTCTGACCCCCAGACTTTAACCATGGAACTTGCAATCTGGCTCTACCTATTTACCGCCTTACGCACCCTACACTTATTAGGGTACACGCCAGATGGAATTTACCCCAAAGAGGACTCGTATCCCATACCACAAGAATGTCTACTCATGGAGTCCCTACACAACTCGTGCTATGCCCCCAAGTCGTCGTACCCACTTTCAGCTGAGTCTCTCTCTCGGATAGCCACCGGCATCTCGTTACCTACCCAAGGAATGTTACCTACTCGGCCCAGTACCTGCATCTACTGGTGTCATACGGCTAGGGTCTTAGCATGTGTATCACTAGGACTGAACAGTACAAAGAATAGGTCTTTGCATTCCTACGCCAATACTTCCACTAGCCAAAGAAGGTTTAGTTCTTCCAAATTACCACTTGTTGCCCTGAGGAAAGCTGTACTCCTCCTCTTGCTATGCTCAGGTAATGTTAAACATAACCCTGGTCCTATACAAGCAATTCGTTCACCGTCTGAAGTCACAAAGTATAAAGGTTAATGTGTGTAGCCTCTTAAAGAAACTCACCTCAATACAGGCTTGGGCTATCCACACAGAGCCAGACATACTTGTCATATCTGAATCCTGGCTTCGTCCATCCACGCCAGACAAAGAGGTCACTATCCCCAGCTATCTGTTATTCAGAGCTGATAGACTAACCAGAGGCGGTGGTGTAGCCATCTATGTTAAGGACAAGTTTATGGTCGCTACCCTCGACACTACATCAATTGCCAATGCCTTTGAATGGCCTGTCCTTAAAAACTGAAATATCCACATCAATGGCCTTCCGTGTCATAGGATGTTATAGATCCTCATCCTCGGGGTCACAGCCCCTGTCCCACCTATCATCTACCATGAGCACCAACACAATGGAAACAATTATACTAGGGGACCTTAACTACGACTGGCTGTCAAGCTCATCTCTTCCACTTAAATCCTTCTGTGACTCTCATGGGCTCACTCTACTTATTAATGAACCTACTCATATCAATAAGAAAAACCCTATGAAAAATGCACTATTAGATGTACATCTAGTAAGCAAACCCCATTTCTTCTCCCATGTTGAGATCTTTTCTGCCGATGTTAGTGACCATTGCTTTATTGCTGGCATAAGAGCAGTCCCTAAACCAACAGCCTCAGCAAAGTTCTCTACCAAAAGATCAAAACGGAATTTTGACCCGCTTGCATATTTCAATGACCTGAAAGCCTCCCTGCTTTGGCAGACCTTTTATTTAGCCAAATCAGTAGAAACAGCATATGCCATCTTCCATGAAATTGTATCCAGCACTCTTAACACCCACGCACCCCTTAGTTAAAACCCGCATAAAGACTAGAAAGTGCCGTTGCTTTACAGCAGACATCAAGGCAGCACTATTAAAGAGAGACAAACTCTGGAAGCTAGCATGCAAATCTCACAAAGCTGAAGACTGGCATCTTTTCAGAACAGCCAGAAACCACTGCACAAAGCTAATTCGGGAAACCAAGTCCAACTTCTGTCACTCTGAACTCGACACTGCCTCCAACTGCCCTACCAAGTTCTGGTCCACAATAAAAGAACTTTCTGGTAATACCACAGGAAACACTCTCCCCTCAAAAATTATTTCTGACAATGTAACTATCAACAACAATAAAGAGATACTACAAGCCTTCAACAATCACTTTGCTACTGCAGGACTAGCTTTTGATAACTCACCTGCAAGCAATCTACGCTCCCAGCTCACCACGCAACCTTCAGAATCGAGTTCCTCAGATGCAGTCTTTTCATTCTCTCCTGCCTCACTAAAAGAGGTCAAAGATCTCCTCTTCCAGTTGGACACCAGAAAAAGTGCTGGCGCTGACACCTTCGATCCATACTACCTAAAGATTGCCTATAATGTCTTGGCCATACCTATTACACATCTATTTAACTTGTCCCTTTCTCAAGGGACCTTCCCCAAACTGTGGAAGACAGCACATGTTATTCCATTGTTTAAATCCGGAGACCCCTGTGATCTAAACAACTACAGGCCCATCTCCCCTCTCCTGGTACTATCAAAACTTCTGGAAAAAATCATGAATGCCCAGCTGAAATCTTTCATAGATGATACTAACCTGCTAAACCCAATGCACTCTGGTTTCAGAACTGAACATAGTACAATCACGGCCCTGATCAAGGTGACAAATGACTGTCAACGTGAGCTAAAGAGCAAAAAATTTGTCTGTGCCATTTTTCTAGACCTAAGTAAGGCCTTTGACACTGTCGACCATAGCCTCCTTCTTTCTTCATTAAAAGCTATTGGTCTAGATTCTACCTCCTTGCATTGGTTCCACAACTATCTTTCTGATAGGCACCAACAGGTCAAGGCCGAATGTGAACTCTCCTCCCCTCAAATCTGTTAAAAAGAGGTGTCCCGCAGGGATCCATCCTGGGGCCACTCCTATTTGCCATCGACATCAACAATATAGACTCAGGCATCAATGAGGTGAAAATTCATCTGTTCGCAGATGATACAGTGATCTACCTAAGCCATACAACTCCTGAAACTGCCTGTAGCGACCTGCAAGCTGACTTCAACATACTTCAATACCAGCTCCTTAGTAAAAAATTGCTACTTAATGCCAAAAAGACAAAGGCGATGCAATTTTCACCTATTAACCATGCAGCCTACCCTGCTCTACCACCCATGACCACCCTCCTAGGAGAAACCCTGGAATTTATGCCAAAATTCAAATACATGGGGGTCTGGCTAGACTTCAAACTCTCCTTTGCAGACCACCTGGAGGATTTGTTAAAAAAACTGAGGCAGAGACTAGGTCTCTTCTTCAGGTTAAACCGCCTACTAACTATAGAGGCCAAGTGACAGCTAGTTCAGTCTACGGTCCTTTCCCTAATTGATTACACTGACTTTATATACAGCCAATGTGCTACTTCATACCTCGGTAAATTGGGCATACTTTATCACGTACCCCAGTGGCGCGTCATTCTCAATGTGCATGATAGGCAGTACATCACCCATCTGCTACTGCACATATGGTGCTCGTGTGCAGTTTGGCCTATGGCACTAAAAGCCACTCAGCCGATGGCACTCTGGCACCATGCCTTCAATGGCGCCCCTGCGCCATGGGTACTATGGCACCCATGCGCAATGGGGCCGTGTACTATGGCAGCCACATGGTCCTACCATGCAGTATGCCTGCCATGCCCAATAGCGCTGTGGCGCAGGGTGCACAGCCTGACCCTTGACCCCACAGGTGCCCTTTGCCCTTGTACGCACACTGCAACACATAGCAGGGCTGCGTTACCGCAATCGTGCATGTCCGTGACTATGAGATTGGTGGTGGCAGCGCATCATGGTGCGAGGCGCGCATCCCCAGCATGTGTGGCACGAGTGCTGCCGGGTGCCATTTTGTATTGCCTGCTGTACTGGGAACATGCCGCACAGGACAGCAGCAAGTGCGCAGAGCTGGACTCAAGTTGAGCTGGTGAACCTTGTGACTCTGGTGGTGCCACATGTTGATTCCCTGTTCAGCCAGGTGCCTCTCAACAGGCCTAGGTCTGAGGTGTGGCAGGAGGTAGCAGATGCCCTGGAGGAGGCCAAAGGTGCGCGGTGCACTGGGGAGCAGTACAGGCACCGGTACGGGGACCTGCAGCGTAGGGACCCAGAACATCTACGGACACTACAGGCATGCGTCCGGAGGGGCACCGTGCCATGGCCAGGTAAGTGCACAATGCCTGTACCCATTCTCATCCTGTGTTCCAGGAAGGTCAGTGTCATTGGCTCGCCTTGCTGGGGTTGGGGGCTGGGGCTGCACGCCCCATTGGGAGTGGTGGTACACTGTGGCTGCCCTGTGCCACTGTGCCACTGGCATGTTGTGCAGGGTGTCACACTGTGCCAGGGGGTTGCCCTGTGGTTTTGTCTGGTGCTGATGTTTCCTTCTCCATTCATTCCTCTTAGGCCCTGAAGATTGGAGGCTGGCTCACCTCACTGGCGCTGTGGCTGGGCCAGGTCAGGCCTCTGCAGGGGGTGGTACACTGGTTGCAAGATGTGTGGGCATGGTGGCTGGACAGCCACAGGGTGCACCTCAGTGTGTGGGTAGGATCATGTACTTGTCTCCATGTTGAGGTGGGTGGGCAGTGGTGGTGGGGGTGGGACAATGCCCTCTGTGCGCATGGCACAGTCCAGCTGTGCATTGCCTCTGGTGCCCATTGCACCGCACTTTGGCTTTCGCACATGTGGGTGGCTTCTGCATGTGGGCTGTGAGTGCACCTGGGATCTGGCTGTGTCACCGCCAACTGTCTGCATGGTCATGTCGCCTGCCCACCATGGTGATGGTGTGGTGCACATGGGCGGTGTTAGTGTGCGGTGTTATGCATGGATGCAGTTCCCTGGGTAGGTGGCTTGTGTGGGTGCTCTCACTGCGGGTGGTGGTTTGCCAGCCCAGGGGTGCATGTCACCGATGCCCCACTGCCCACGATGGGTGGGCTGCCGTGTTCTGGACATGCACTCATACAGTGTTCCCTCCTTTGTCCTAGGTGTCAGGCCCAGTGATGCACATGCACGGCTCCTGAGATGGATCCTCTGTGTCACAACAACCACACTACAGGTAGTACAGCGGCTGGCGCAGACACTACATGGACGGAGGCGCCAATGCTGGTGATACCTGACAGTGGGGCGGGGATGCCCATAGTGCCCTTGTGCCAGACTATATCCCCTTCCCTGTATACCCTCCCTTGCCCTCCCTTGTCTCCTTCTCTTGCCTTTGCCCCTGCACCTTGCCTTCCTCCCCTAACCTCATTGTCTGTGGGTGGTCCCTCCTTCCCTATCCATTGTATATATCTGTACATAGTTCTGTTATGATTGTTACATTATATTATTTTTGGTTAACCATCTGTGTCCATGTCTGCTTTGCAGCTGGCGTGAGGAGCCATGCTGCAGTGGTGTGCATGGCTGATGTGTGTTCCTTCTGAGATGGATGGGGGGTTTGTACCTGGTGGTGTTCCATCTTGGTATGGGAGGGGTGGCTGTGGCCTGTCCTGTCAGGCCATGTGGTGTGTGCCCTGTGTGCTGAATGCCTGTGTGTTGCTCCTTGACTTGCTCCCCTGCGCATCCCCAGGTGTGCTATTGCACTGCACATGCTCCTTGGCGCATCCCTGGTAGCGCAATGGCGCATCCATGTAATATTCAGCCATGTTGCGCAGATGCATCCTGTCATGTGCAACCTTTGAATGTTACACCAGTTGCACCATGGCGCATTGTACTTGTGCTGTGCACCTCTTGTGCCTCCCTCTGGTGCACTTCTGAATATCCCGGCCTCTGACTCTGGAGGGTGTTTGTAACAAATTCTCTCTAGGTATTATTTCCACCTGGTCTCTTGCATTGTCTAAACATTTTTTACTATATCCCCTTTCTGAGAATCTTTTAATGACATTATCCATGTTCTCCTTTAAACTGTTCTGTTCACTGGTGTTATGTTTAACTCTCAGACATTGCTTTTTGGGGATACTTTCTATTAAGTTCCTCGGGTGGCAACTATCGCATTTCAGCACTGCATTTCTATCATAAGTTTTTCTAAATAAATCTGTTTCTAGGTTTCCTTCATCATTCTTCTTAATCAGCACATCCAGGAAAATTATTTTATTCTTATTTGTACTTAGAGTGAATTTTAAGTTCTCATTGGTTTCCTCTAGATATGATATGAAAGCAGACAATTCAGTTTCTGCCCCTCCATACAATCAACAAATCATCGATGTAACATTTAAGTCTGATATTTCGTAAAAAGGGATTTTTTTTTCACAAAGAACTTGTTGTGTTTTCCATTGGGTCAGGTATATATTTGCGTAATTGGGGGCCAAAGCTGCACCCATTGCTGTTCCCATTACCTGTAGGTAAAAATTGCCATTAAACATAAAGGTATTGTATGTTAAAAATTTCTTTGTAAGGGTATCCAAACATTCCATAAAGGCACTACTGTACTTGCTTTTTTCTCTTAAGGTATCTCAAAGTGCTTCCAACCCCCTTCCATTTGGGATATTGGTATAAAGTGCTGTTATGTTTAAGGTCACAAGCACTTTGTCTCCCATCGGTCTCACTTCTTTTAATACATTTAGTAAATGTGTGGTATCCCTCAAGTATGAGGGTCCCATAGGTACAAACTCTTTTATGTCATAGTCAACATACTGAGCCAGTGGCTCTGTTAAGAAGCCTATACTTGCTACCATGGGTCTAGCCGGGGGGGGGTTATCCATGTTCTCGTGTACCTTTGGCAGCCCATATAGGGTTGCTCTTATAGGGAAAGGGATGGTTAAAAATTCAGAAGTCTGTTTTGTAATAACGTCATTCATCAAATACTCATAAAGTCATAAAGCAAGGAATCAATGTCTTTTTTGAAAATAACAGTCATATCTTTAGACAGTTTATTTATAAAAAGTAGCATCTGATAATTGTCTATACAGTACATCCCAATACTTAACTTTGTCTAAGACAACTATGGCTCTGCCTTTGTCAACTGCTTTAATTTCAATGTCCTTACTATTTGCAAGATCTTTCAAAGCTGTCTTTTCTTCTGGTGTGCAGTTGTAAAATCGTCATTTTTTCATTTTTAGCCACCACTTCTTGTATGTCCATCTCACTTACCTTAGTGAAATTTAAGACTTCAGGATTTTTTGTGAGTATATATACTGAGAGCCCAATATTCAGACTGTGCCATGCAATAGCACAAGAGGGGGCACAGCACATCCAAGATGTGCCGGGCCAAGACAGGATGATATTCAAAGGTGATGTGCTATGGTGCAGCACCTTTGAATATACCACAGAATGCACATGGCACAAGTACAATGTGCAAACACATTCCCCAGACAGGGAGGACAAGGAATGCTCCAGCGCAACTGCAGTTGCGCTTGGTGCAGCACCCGTGATATTCTGACTTGGGCATGCAAATGGGGCCATAATGTGTGCATGGTGCAAATGGGTCCATTTGCATGTCATTATGGTCCCAGTTGCATACGTTGCACAGAGCAGCCTGACAAAATGTGCTTGGTGCCCTGCATAGACTGATGTGTGGACCGAGTTTGTGCCCACCCTGTAACCATGATTGCAGTAAAAGGTACAAAGGAATGAGCCCTGGTAAGCTACTGGTAGCCCCCACTCTTCAGAAACCTGGTCACGGGTATTATTATGCCACAATATGCCCTGGTAGTCTAGTGGTAACCCCTTCCCTCCAGTAACCCACTCATGGGTATTACCAGCCCAAACAATGCCCTGGTAGTCTAGTGGTAACCTCCCTCCCTCCAGTAGCCTGATCACGGTTATTATCATCCCAAACAATACCCTGGTAGTTTAGTGGTAACCCTCCTCCCTCCAGTAACCTGATCATGGGTACTATTACATCAAAATATATCCTAGTAGTCCTGTGGTCCCCCCACCCGAAGCACTGCTCGTCGGTGCACCATACAGGAACAGTTACCTGGTGGTCCAGTGGCACCCCCACCCCCCCACCTGCACAGGACCCCTGCCAACCCATCTTTCCCCCTGTCACCAGTGGGCAGCTACTACCTGCCCACATACCACCTGGCTACCCACTGAATGATGGCTTACAGTGTGTGCTGTAAACCCATTGGCTCACACTGTAGGCCAATGGGCTTGCAGGGCATACTGTACTACAAAGTCGAAAATATGTGAATGATTCACATATTTTTGACTGTGTAGCACAGTATGCCCTACAAGCCCATTGGTATACAGTGTGGACCAATGGGCTTACAGCACATACTGTAAGCCATCATTCGACAGGCACCCGGGTGGTATGTGGGCGGCTAGCAGCTGCCCGCCGGTGATGGGGGAAGATGGGTTGGCAAGGGTCCTGTGCAGATGGAGGGTACCACTGGACCACCAGGTAAATGTTCCTGTATGGTGGACCGGCGATCAGTGCTTTGGGTGAGGTGGGGGGACCACAGGGCTACGGGGACATGTTTTGATGTAATAAGGCCCACAATCAGGTTACTGGAGGGAGGGGGGTTGCCACTAGACTACCAGGAACCTTTGAGTGCTTGAGGATGGTGTTCTTGGCTGGAGGGTGGCTACCTAGAGCTGGATGGTGCTGTGTTGCATCCTGCAGTATAGCAGCCTGCCTGTGGGTGGCCAGCATTTGAGCCAGGATTTTCTGGCTCAACTCTGTGCCCCATTATGCAGTGCATCTGGGGGTTGTGCCAGCAGATGCGCCACACATCCCGGGCTGAATATCTGGATGTGCTTCAAACGCATGGGCACGCCCCCTTCAGATGCACCGCATACATTAACAATGCACCCCAGTGCATCGGAACTTGTGCTGTGCAAGTCACCTTTTTGAATATCGCACCAGGCGCATTGTGGTGTTGCACTGACGCAACTCAGTTGTGCCAGGCGCAACCCCTTTGAAAATCCCAGCCTGAGGGTTTCCTTTTTTTTAAATTCTCTTCTTTATGCTGCTTGCGTCTGCCAGCTCTTCAGCCTGGTCATGGACCCCTGAACCCCCGCCTCCATACTGGCCATGACTCCCGACACCCCTGGCTTTCCCCCTCAGGGTGGGATTGCAGCACTTGGGCCCAATGCCGCAATTGTGGGACTAGGATCAGGAGCCAGCCTGGAGGCTAATCAGGGCCAGGGGCAGGCGTCATTAATGGTGGCCGCAAACAAGCAAGGTTTCTTTTTTCTTGGATCCCCAGGGGTGGCGGCGTGCAACGACATCCTGCTTCTGCCCTGTCCCTCTGGACTTTTAGACACAGGCACTTGCGATTCCTCCTGGCCTCCACCAGGAGTCCTCGTGAACAGGGCATTCTCTCCAACCCACCCCCAGAGAAGGAGAGCAGCCCTGAGGGCACTCTATCCTTCTCCCCCAGCTGGCCTTCCAGCTCCCTGGGTCCATTGCTGAACCTGGGTTTGCTGGCGTAGCAAGCAGAACTCCAACTAGTGCGCCAGTGGGCTAGCGCAACTAAGGGTTTTCTAAAGCCACCAGTAATATTAACTGTAGTTTCTGTCATTTCATTTTTTTCTCCAAAAAGTATGTGTAAGTCCAGTTTACGAGAAAAATTGTGTAAACCTACAATGGTTTTGAAATTGTTTATCTGATTTGTAGGTACATAGTTCATGTCCTTTTGTAGTACTCATTTTTCTGTTTCTCAGTTACCTCTGCTGTCTGTTCCAGATTCTCCTGGTTCCTCTGTTGCATCACAATTGGTTCCATCGACCTCCTCTTCCTCCCCGTCCCCCTTGTTCCTCTTCTGGTCCATCTCAAAAGCATATGAATCGTGGACTTCTTTGCGGTTTCTGTGGCATTTCTGGCAAATACAACACAGGAGTCATGCCTTCTATCCTGTGCTCCAGATCTATTCTCGTGTTGTCCTTCCAGTGTTCCATCCATCCTTGTGTCTCTTTATTGGTTGCCCCTTGTGGGCCTTCAACTCTGGCTTCCAACAATTGCACCAGCTGTGTTAACGTATTCGGGGGAGGGGGATGGTGGGGGAGCATATCTCCCCCTCTCTGTACTACAAAAGGATCATCTGGTTCCTGTTGGCCCTCAGAATCTGAGCCACTCATGTATATATCACTCACAGGTTCGGTTTTGACTTTAAGTATTGATTGTGGCTTCTTGTGGTTCGTACTGCTGGTTTTCCCCCAATAAAATATTCCACCCTCTAAGTAATCTCTGCTGTCCCATTCAAACTTTTTTTCTTTGGTCTTTTTAATTCTCTGATCATAATTATGAATAGTTTTCTCCAGCTTAGACCTGTACTGGGCATATCTGAAATGTGATGAAAACTGTCTGACTGCCATTTCTCTTTGTATAATTAACTCTTTAACTTCTCTTTCTTGTTGTTCCCCATCTTTCAAAATTAAGTGAATATAAACTGCACTTGTGTCTAGCTTATGTTTTTGCCAGTTCATTAAAAAATAATCTCTGACATGGCCAAACGCAGATTTTATAGTAATCCTGAGCCCTATAGGAGCCCTATTTACTTGTAGATATGCCATCATGGTTATCCGTTGCCAATAAAAGTGGCATGCTTTTAAGATGGCTCTTTCCAGTAAGATGAATGCTTCTTTTATATTATTGGGATTGTTACCGTCCCCCATTTGTTGATATGGTACATGACATTTTTCTGGCTCCTCTTTATTTAAAATGAGGTTCGTATCACCCTCTTTGAAAAATAGGGTTTCTACATTAAAAGGCTCTTCATGGGTACCTATAACATTTGCAGGTATACTGTTGGGAACATTCTGCTGGCTATCTCTGAAGATAAGTAGAATGATGCTATTAAGGCTCCCCTCATGTGACACACCAGAAGCCATAATTCTGTATGATCCCCAGTCTTCATTTCTGTGCCAAGCCAATTAAGACAAATATTTTATAAGTAGATGCAGCTACTAGAAAATACCTGGTGCCCAGATGTCATGAAAAGTCAATTCACAAGAATATTTTGAAATGGATGGAGTTCACAGTATACAGCAAGGATTTCTATATGTGCATGCTCATTTTAGAAAAGGAATTGTACGCTGTCTGCTATATTCAGAGTCAGCACCTAAAGTACTGTAGTTTCTCACTGTGTCACATTCCAAAGTTGTGTGTTAAACTTCCACATTCCAAAACTGTCTGTCATTGTCAGATTCTGAACATGTGCATCTCCACCATAATCCAAAATTGCACATCCCCACCACATTCTAAAAATGAGTGCCACTGCCACATTCTGAAAATGTGTGTCCAAGTCACATTCTAAAATTATGCATCCCTGCCTTATTCTGAAATTGCATGTGATTACCACATTCTGGAAGTGCATCACCTCCACATTCTGAGGTTTTGTGTCCACGCCACATTGTGAAATTGCACGGGTTACACTTTAAGTGTCAGTTTCAGTGTAACTGCAGGGGAGGTAATCATTAATTACATGCAGCAGTGGTAATTGCAGTGTAGTTACATATTTGCTGCATTCCATGTTTGCTGCTGCATTCCACATTCTCAGTCACATTTTTAAGTAGTGTACTTTGTATCTGCACATTATGGAAATGAATGCCCTGATCCATCCAGTGTCAGCTTTCCTTTTTCAAAGGATTACTACAACTGCAGCTTTATGTAATTTTGGAGAAATAAGTACTATGAAGCACCTTGCATTGCGAACTAGGCTGTAAGTTTTGGTTATGACATCATCAGTAGCTCTTCACTGAAACTGGCTTTTTTGAACAGGCAGTTAATTTAAGGTTACAGAATGACTTATAACTTTCAAACAAAGTAACTTACAGATCTTATTTTTGGCATGAGGCTGATTGGGGATATGCTGATCCAAATTCTGAATCTACTGACACTAGAAATTTTGGTTTGATTCTCTCTTTAAGGTCAAACAGTGATGAGTTCTTCACTATAGTTGGGCTGCCCCTGTGCTCTCCATTTTCACTAGTCCAGAACACCATGTAGGAGTACCATAGCCGGACATGGTGTCTGAAACTAGCACTTATTCTTGCTTTTATTGTTCAGAATGTGCTCACAAGGACCCTTTAGCCATTTGGAAGTGGTTGATGCTTGCTTTCAGCACTCTGTTGAGAGTACAGGCAGATGGTTTGTAAATACACATTTGCATCTAGTATTGCTCTGAGCCTGAGGTTGAGGAGAAACTTCATTCAGCAAAATCACAGAATCTTAGTTTGACAGTCTTGGCGTATCATTGTTTACCAGTTAGTTATATTTTCAGTTAGGTATTGGTGTACTGACACTCCTACTCACTCTTGCTTCATTAGGATTTTTAGACCTGTAGCATGGGAGGTGCTGCTTGCTTTTACAAAGTCTGCTCCATGGACACCACAGCAAAACTGGCAGTTACAAATTTCCTAATGAAGAGACAGTCACTAGGAGCCTCTACAAGATGATAACTGCTTGGTAAAAATATGCCAAAACTGTCTAAATAAGGCACCATCTTTGAGAATTGTATACTACTAGTTCCCTGACAACATATTGAGGTCATCAAATGTTGTCTATGGAGGTGGATCAATAAAGATTTCAATTATGGAGTGTGTATTTGGGAGTAGAGCCTTTACTTTCCATTCAAACCTTTATGTTTGTATAGAAACATAGAATTTGATGGCAGATAAGGACCACTTGGCCCATCTTGTCTGCCCATTTCCCTACCTGATGGATAAGCTACAGATCATAGTTAACCAACAGCCTACTTCCTCCTACCCCCATTAGAATTACCTTATGTCTGTCCCATGCATTCTTGAATTCTCCCACTGTTCTTGACTCCATGACCTCCTCAGGAAGGCTGTTCCATGCATACACAACCCTCTCCATGCAAAAATACTTCCTCACATTACCTCTGAGCAGTCCCCCTTCTATCTTCAAATTGTGCCCCTTTGTTCTTGCACATCTCTTTTTCTGCAAGATGCTACCCTCTTGGACTTTGTTGATTCCACTGAAGTACTTAAACATTTCTATCATGTCCCCCTCTCCCTCCTTTCCTCAAGGGTATACATATTAAGCTCCTTTAGTCTCTCTTCGTATGTCTTCTGGTGTAGACCCTGCACCATTTTGGTTGCCCTCCTCTGGACTGCCTCCACTCTGTCTATGTCTTTGTGGAGATGGGGTCTCCAAAACTGCACGCAGTACTCCAGATGGGGGTCTCAGCAACTGTCTGTACAGAGGGATAACAACTTCCTGTTTTCTACTGTTGATACCTCTCCCCATGCAACCCAGTATCCCCCCAGCCCTCCCTACTGCCTTCTCACATTGCTTGCCCACTTTTAGGTCATCTGAAATAATTACTCCCAGGTCTTTTCCATTTTTGTTGTTGTTAGTATCTCACCCCCTTTGTGTACTCTTCCCCTGGTGTTTTGTTTCCCAGGTGCATTACCTTGAACTTCTTTGTGTTGAGTCTGAGCTGCCATACATTTGACCATTCCTCCAACCTAGCCAAGTCCCTTCTCATTAGACAAGTGCAACATACAAACATAGAATCATAGACAATGATGACAGAAAAAGACCAACGATCCATCCAGTCTGCCCAAGTTCCTTAGTTTTCCTTGGGACCTACTGGTAGTCCAGGGTGTTGGCCTTCTCCTACTCACCCCCATTTTCTTTCCCATTTCTAATGCCCCAAGCTAATAAAATGTGCTTCATTCTGTCAGAGCTGTGCTTAAAACCACTAATGTTTTTTTCACCCACCAACTCAACTGGCAGCCTGTTCCATGCCTCCACCATTGTTTCTGTAAAACAGTACTTCCTTGTGCCCCTCAGAACCTCCTTCCCATTAGCTTCCATTCATTATGATGTCACTACAAGCCAGTATTCAAATTAAATTGTCCCCTACAGTTCACCATGTTCATTTCAAGACATTATGAATTTGAAGGTTTCCAGTGAGTACATGTTGAGTGCCTTGAGGAGCTCCTCATAGGACCTGCCCTGCTGGCCCTGGATCTTTTTTGTTACTTGGTGCTGCACCATCTCCAGCCTATCCCTATCCCTATCCCTATCCTTCCTGAGGTGTGGACTCCAGAACTGAGTGCAGTACTCCAGGTGTGGCCTCCCCATGGATTAATAAAAGGGCAGTATGACCCATTTTTTTTGGCTAGCAACACCCCTCTTAATACTACCAAGCATCCTACTTGCTTTGATAGAAGCCTTGTTGCACTGACTTGATTGCTTTAGAGTCACTAATGATAACTCTTAGGCCTCGTTCTTCAGTTGTGGTACTGAATCTTACCCATCCCATCCAGTACTCTTTTCTAGGTCTCCTGTTCCCCAGATGCACCACCTTGCACTTGTTGGTGCTGAATCTGAACTGCCATGCCCCTGATCACCTATCCAGGTTTTGCAAGTCCCTCTGCATCTCCCCACCCTTCCATGGAGCTTAGTGTCAACACTTACACTAATTGATTCCTTTAAGAAATTCAAGCCCACACTTCAGTTTACTGGGGATATTCATAATGTAGACTATTGAAGTTTCAATTATTTGATTAAAATAATTTGTTAAAAAGATGGATGGACTTCTACTGCATCATTAAAATACTGTTCATGTTTTATGATTAGAGAAACTACAGTATGTGACCAATAATACCCAACAGGGTGGATGATATTGGGTGACACCGGGCCACCCATGGGCATAATGAAGCCCAATACCACAGACAGAGGAACTTGTAGCTTCTAGAAGGTCTGGTACTGCCCATAGTACTCACCCTGGAAGGTACTATTGCAGTTAGAAAATGGGCTACATGTCTCATATTTTTTTATATGATTTAAACAATAAAAAGATTTTGTAATGAATTAGTAAAACAGATGTTTAGTGCTTTATTTGCTAGAATATTCCCTCTACTGGTATATCTTCCAGTAGAGGCACTGCAGTGTTTGCTTGCATTTATTTGTAGTCTTGGAGTAGAAATTTTCTACCTAACAATGTCCATTTTTTATTTTGCTGAGAGCAAGTCTATACCTCTGTTTTCGGGCCTCCACTTAGGTTAACCTTGTGCTCCATTTTAAGTCCTCTCTGTTCCACTTTAGTCTAGTGCTGTCCCTGGAGTATCACTATCTCAAGCATGAGACCAGTGGCTCTTTCTAGGTTTTCATGCCTGTAGATGGAGGCGCACATCTGGCAAAAGGTAAAGCAGGTGGGTGGGGAGCTGGAGGCTAGGAATGTAATTAACTGAGCTGACAGTGGTGAAGAACTGAGTAAGGGATGTTATTTATTAAAACAAAAGTTTATGCAATTATAAACAAATTTTAATGGAGTTAAGGGTGTGTGTGTGTGTGTGTTTGTGTGTGGTTCTGAGTCAGTCACTGCTATCATTTAGCAAGTAGGAAGAAATGGTGGCTCTTAGTTTTTTTAAAATCAAACTAGCAGAGTGATAACAAGTTTGACACTGAGGCAGGGCAGGTTGACACTTATTATTTCTGGTCTGTACTAGTAGTTACTGTGCCCTCCCTTAGCATGGGACTACATCAATTAATCTTGGTCATTTCGCTCCATGACAACTCACCCCAGACTATTAGCACTGGCATCAATTGGCTCCCACATCAGTTCATCCCTGGACAATTCACTTCCACTACATATCGCACTGTACTTCAAAAACACTTATAATAAGACTTCCACTGCTACAACCCTCACCCACATTGCCTCATCTGGTGAGTTAATTGCATCAACCTTGAGATTATTTTATAATACTTACACTGGGGGCAAGTTGTCTGGGGATGAACTGATGTAGGAGCTGATTGACACCAGTGCTAATAGTCCATGGTGAGTTATCATGGAGAGAAATGACCGGGACAAATTGTGACGTAGCCCTTTTGTATGTCTGTCAGCCAATTAGAAACCAGGAACTATTAAGCCCAATTTCTAAATAGCATTTCTTTACATTCAAAATGTTTCAACATATGTCTAAATTAAATGTTACTTTGTGTTTTTTTGGAGTATGCTTAAAGGAGCATTACGCCTTCATTCTAAATTGTATATTTTATGTCATCAGTCATCTTCATTTCTGCAGCTGATGGGGATATAAACTAGAGCTGTGAGGAATATAAAATTCTGCCCATGGAATCTCTGCAGAATTACCATTCTGATTCTGCAGAATTTTGCGGAATTTGCATGAAAATCTGTGGAATTTTGCCATAATTAAAATTTCAGTTATTTTGCTCTAATTTTAAAAGTATGCATGTAGACAGTTAGTATTGACTTACATAAGTATATCCAATTTAAGAGTCTTAAATTGAAAGTGGTGGAGTTATGCTGGCCAAACATTTAATCAAAATTAAAATGTCAGTTACTTTGATTTAATTTAAAAATTTCTCATCTAAATTTGTCCACAGTTACAGGACTTGGAGAAAGTTACAGCATTTAGTATGTACACCATATCAATCATCTCAAGTTTCAAAGGGGGCTGAGTTGTAGGTAGCCAAACATTTGCCAACATTCAGATTTCTGTCTGTTTAGTATAATTTTGAGAATATGATTTGAAATGTTGTAAAAGTTTACAGGTATACAAGTTATTATTACATTTATATATGGACATTGTTTTATATTTCTAACTCAAAATGGGACTGAGTTATAGCTTGCCAAACCTCTTGCCAAAATTTAAATTTCAGTTATTTCCCTCTAAAAAACATATCCACATTTAACCAGAATTGAAACATTTAAACTACTATAGCACATGGTCATATCTGACAAAGTTCATATTTACACCTTTAAATGGGACTAAATTAAAAGTAGTCAGCCTTTCACAAAATTTTAAAATTACATTTTGCAAAAAGGTAAACTATGAATTTATAAACCCCTCAAACTTTAAAACTAGAGAATGTAATTTAAATTTGACAGGTTCTTAGACATTTTAGGGAGACTGTGTGTGTCTATTTTATTAATTAATTGCTGCCAGAAACTGCAAAATAACATTTGAACTTAAAATCAAATTCCATGAGTCTTTGTGAAAATTGGGGAATTTCATGAAAATTCCATAAAACTAAAATTTTCTAATTTCACTCAGCCATATCTGGAGGATTCTAATTAAAAGATTGGGGTATTAGAGGCAGGTAGAGCAGGGGGGCACCAGGTTCAGGCGTTAGATACAGAGTTTCACCCAAAAATGGACAGCTGAGTGGGGTAGCACACCAGTGGTAGACCCCCGAGTTGGAGCAAGGAAGCACAGAGTGGTAACAATTCCAACCTGAATGCAGAATATATAAGGATAACACCCAGTAAATTGATGATCCATGTAGCCTGATGTATGTGAAAGCTTGGGACCTAGAGGTACTTAAAGAGATGTAGTGGGGGAAGACAATGTCTGGGGCACCAGGAAGGAAGAATTCTGGCTATTGCAACAAAATAGGTAGATAGGAAATGGAGTAGGTGACTAACATTTTATGAGATTTTGTCACTGTAAAGAGCAAAGAGAATATCAGTGGGATCAGTAGTTCTATTGGGTCAATCTATCTATGCCAAGAGATGGAGGGGTACAAAATAGTCATCCATAGATTAACAGCAGGACTGCAAAAAGCTCAGCTGAGCTTATCAAATGAAGTAGTGATACATGCATTGTGAATGTTAAATTCCACAAAAAGAATTCTGGATACTTTATCTATATGCTACAATAAATATTTGAGAAAATGTTACCAATTTTGTTTTCCCATTGTAAATTTAAAACTTCTAAACCAATTTATCCATTTGTGTTAGTCACCAGGATACACTGACATTGGATATGCATGTCAAGTGTTAAGTCTATGCCTGCAAGAGCAGAGAAGTTGCAAACATTCACATTATTAAGAGTTTTCATAAAATTTTGCAAATATTTACATAGTAAATATCTGAACCTACATAACTTAAAAGTCTCTAATCAATTCTCTCCATACTGAGCAGATTCTATAACCATTATAAAAAGGTTATTCATGCTAATTTACACATGTTTAGTGCCAAAGGTGACCGAGTTATATGTAGATAAAATATTTCTTGAAATTTCAGACAAATAAATAAAAAGATAGAAGTTGAGTACATACTGTATAATTTTGAGATGATGTATCACAATGTCATGACATTTGGCACATTTTTAGAACTCCTATCATGAAGTAGTCATGCCAAATGTAATATCTCTGGCCCAATAGCCGGCTGCGGTATGTGCAGATAAAAATGTTTGTGAAATTTCCCAAAGAAAATAAATAGATATTGAGCACCTATAATTTTATGACACTCCATCTTTCTGTTGTGATATTTGGCACACCATTTAAACTCCTCCCAGGGAGTAGGCATACCCCATTTTAGAGATCTGGTACAAAAGACAGCCACAATATGAGAAAATTGATACATTTTAAAAATTCCAATGAAATTCAAATGTAATTTCATGAAACTTCTTGGACTTTCAAGATATTTCATCATAATCCTATGAATTCAGAATTTTCTCATTCTGCACAGATCTAATGTAAACTTTTGTTTAGTTTATTTTTGCAGTTAGTTGTCTCTTGTAACTATCCTAGGTGCCTCCATTTACTGATTCTTGAAATTGCATTTGTTTTTTGGAGTAGTACTAACAGTAAGAACATGTCATGTCATTGATTTACACCATTAGACTCTATGTAGCAAGTTTGAATTGCATCAGGTACGCACAATGTAAAAGCAATTAACAGGAAAGATCCTCCTCTACTACTCTGGAGAAAGATTTGAAGTTAATGGAATGTAGAAGGGGTATTGTGATTGGTTGCCCATCCATGGCACTCCAGACATTACCTCATGGGGTTTTAGCCCACCTGATAGGCTAGTTGATGCACATGACTCTAGGAACAAATTTCTAGTATATCCAGGTCCCAGAAACCCCTGCTCTCCAGTTCAAATCGTGCATCTGATCAGGCTACAAGCACACCAGGATTCCCTGCTGCTTCTGTGTTACAAAGGTAGGCCTCTTCATATTCAGCTAATTGCTCTAATTGATTAAGAGAATGCATCCTACCACTCTATGCAGTTGTTTCTATAACATAATATTGCTAAAATTGTGACTGCAGCCTTTTTACCTGCAAGACTCATGCTTATTATGCTGCATTTATTTATTTTACTGTTTTTAAGCTAACCCTGAGATCAGGGACAAAGGAATTAGCTCTGGAGCAAGGGACATTTACTGCTGTGCCACTTCCTACCTAAAGATCAGCCTTTGTTATCTTTGTTTGCTAGCATTGTGCTCTATGATCAAAGGACAGTGTTAATTGTACTTTTGTAAAAATTAAAATGGTTAGTTTTTCCACGATAATGCTGTTATGACTATCCAGCCTTTTTTATTGCTTGCTGTTAACTCGTATGTTCAATTACTAAGCTACTGTAGTGAAACAAGTTCGCGTTTCTCAAAGATAGCCTTGTTTTTTATCTGACTAAGCTTCTTGCTGTGCAAATTGGCCATTAGAAGCCTACTAGCTCCTGACACCCTCACGAGGGTGGAAACATAGGTTTGCGTGCTTCTCAGCACTCCTTCAGTCTCCCTGCATCCTGCTGGCAGGCCAAGCATCATCGCTCATCCCCGCTTCGGGAGACCCGCGCCTTGTTATCTTGCTCACCTCTCCCAGTGAGCCCCAGGCTTCTACGGCCTTCCACTGCATCCACCCCATGTGGAGAAGCACACCAGAATTTGTAGGCCTATGGCCTACCAGCGTGGCACCCTACCCCTGTATCGCTCACACTCGCGAGCGTCGGAGCAGCTTCACAAGGGGTACTGGGTACCGGGAACTAGATTGTGGGCCCAGGCACAAGGAAATAGCTTTTTCTTCTTGGTGCTACAGCATGGCACCATTTAGCGACCTTGGCCACGCTACCGTGAAACAGCTGGGTGCTTCTCCCTTCCCCCAGCAGCATGGCCAGCCAGACTAACCACCTGCAAGCAGCATCCCCCTCCAGTCAGCCCCACCATGTGGTGGAGAAACAATTCAGGACCCAAAAGTCCTCCAGGCACTCACAGGCACATCGCCCATGCCTCTGGCCTTCCTCACATCCTCCCTCGCCTTGTAGGCCCATGGCCACCTAGGCCCAAGGCCTAGCTTGCAAAGAGCAGAAGGGGGGGTGTTGGGGGGTTTCCCAGATGACTGCGGACGTCCGTGCATGCCAGGTATCATGATACAGGGCTTTTTCCACATTCCCCAATAGAAATCACACCCTGCATTGCGCAAGAAATAAGCCCCTTATTTTCTCAATCTCGCATCAGCCCCACAGGATACTAGCGAATGTTTACGAGGTATCAGAGGGGCTATCATGTTGGGGAAACAGCCCTATGTTGTATCTCTGCATACCATGCTACACAACTTGCAGGATGCTATCTAAGGGGCCACATTAACATTCTGCAGCCCAGCACCTTACCTCCTTATAGGGTCCCTCACACCAGTGACCTTATACACTGAGGTTACCCCAATCTGGTCCATATGGGTTCCTCCTTATAGCAACCCATATGTCATGTTCTGCTGTACTGGTGGTCTCTCTCCATAGCGACCTCCACTCTGCTTGTCCCCATGCGGGTCTCTCTCCACAGCAACCCCCATTGAGAGCTAGCCTGCATCACTGCACAAAACAGGTAGCAGATATGGGGCACCCATATATTGGAGGCCCACTGTTACGCAAGCCTAACGAAATGCCCCCCTCTCTTTTTGTCTTCCTCTTACTAGATGGTCAAGGCCAAGAAATGCACTGCCTGCAGCGCTAACCTCCTGTCCCATGCCCCGGGCCCCCTAGGCACCACTTGCCTACATAACAATGACATATCACTGGAACAATCTGCTGGCATGGATCCCAATAATCCAGGTTCCAATGGTTCCACATGGATGGATCCGGGCGCATTAGTACTCCAGAACCAACAGGCCACCATGGCGATGATGGAGAGCCAACAGAATTTCATGCTGAAAGTGATGGAGAAGTTAGAATCCCTCACTCAGCACAGAACACCAACTGCGCCACCTCCAGAGCCCGACATTACAGGGGAGCCAATGAGGACCATCTGGATGATGCGAAGCCAGTACCAGACAACCACAAACTGGACTCAGCAGAGGACAAGGACATGCCAGACAAGGAGGATGGGCCCGACAGCGATGATGAGGACATGGAGCAGCAATCCACCCCATCCCTCACATCCAAACTATGCTCTTTTGACATGGTTCCATGTGTCATGAAAATAGTAAAAGCCACTATGGAGTTCGACTCCTACCTACCCTTTGCTAGGTGGAGGTTTCGGGTAGGAAACAAATCTTACCACTCACGAAAAGATACCTCATACCCAACCAGTACATTTCAAGGCAGAGGTACCCACGCCCCACACCGTACCCCCCTCACCCACTCCTACCAGCCCTCCTCCTTCAGATCCCATGGATCACGGTTCGGAGGGAGCGGCAGAGGACAGCGAGGAAGACAGTGACTACTCGGTCAGATCTCCTTGCGGGCAGGATCGGTGTCCACCAGTGGGACAACGGCTGTCACTTTTCAGCCACCAGTGGTTCCATACAACCACACATTCGACAAATGGGTTCAAGAGATGGTCTCCAGAGGATACTCGATAGAGTTATCAGATTCCCCAGTTACACACAGGTTCATCACCTCTCCAATTGCCTGAAGGAAGGCTACAGCCCACCTGGTACAACAAATCCTGTGGGACCTGATCCAAAACAGAGCCATACAGCCCATCCCCCCACACGAACAGAAGTTAGGAGTATACTCCATCTTCTTCCTCATCCCAAAGAAATCAGGCAAACTCTGCCCCATCTTGGATCTCAAGCACCTCAACAAACATGTGATTCCCCAGAGGTTCAAAATGGACACTAAAGTCCACACTACGCAGTATCTGCGTAGGAGGTTTTCTGCCATCCACAGACCTAAAGGATGCATACCTCCATATCCCCATCAGAGTAAAACCCAGACAATACCTCAGATTCCACATCCTAGGCCAGCACTTTCAGTATCAGGCCATTTCCTTCGGCCTTACCTTGGCACAAGAGTATTCACCAAGGTGTCAGTAGTGCTAGTGGCCAGACTCCGAGAACAAGGTATCAACATCAACCCCTATCTAGATGACTGGCTGATCCTGGCATACTCCAGAGAACGCTCCCTCCACCACACTGAGCTCACCCTGAGGGCTCTTGAGGAGCATGGATGGGTGGTAAACCAAATCAAGAGTCATCTGGTGCCCACGCAAAAGATAGAACACCTGGGGGAACACATCAACACGCTGCAGGGCTGGGCAAAACCATTGCAGACATGGGTGAACAGCCTCATTAGGTTGTCACGCCGACTGTGACAATGCCATCACTCCACCATGGGATGCCTAGCCCAGCTACTAGGTTACATGGCATCCTGTATCAACCTGGTCCCTTGGGCCAGGTGGCACATGTGACCCCTACAGACCTACGTCCTCACATGGGGATCACCAAATGAATACAATTTACAGGTTACAGTCCCATTACCACCATCAATGAGACAATCACTGACATGGTGGACAGTGCGCACCAATCTGACCCGGGGGGTTCCACTGGAGGCATCCTACCAGGCCTCCATAGAGACGGATGTAAACCTTCTGGGATGGGGTGCCTGCCTAGGTGACAGGACAGCACAGGGCTGACGGACAACCTCAGAGACCCAGTTGTCAATCAACATCCTAGAAATGTGGGCAGTATACCATGCTATCAGAGCTTTCCAGACCTTCATTGCCAGTCAGTCGGTCCTGATACATTCCAACAACCAAGTCACGGCGTACATCACCAAGCAAGGAGGCACCAGAAGCAGAGCTATGCTGAGAGAGGCGGCAATGGTCCTCAATTGGGCACAGTCCCACCTCTCCTATCTTGGTGTGGTTCATCTCACTGGCAAGCTCAGCACTCACACAGATTGGCTCAGTCGACAACAGGTCCACCCAGGGGAGTGGCATCTGCACCCAAGCCTCTTCCATCTGATCCAGGAGACTTGGAGACTGATATCCATGGACCTCATGGCCACAGAAGAAAATGCACAGGTCAAGAAATATTACTCAAGATACAGGGAACATCAGTCACTGGGGACCGACTCCCTGTCACAACCGTGGTCCCGGGATTTGGCGTACGTTTTCCCACCCATTCCCATGTTACCCCAAGTACTAGCCAAGATCCGATCTTCATGATGGACCATCATTCTAGTGGCACCTTACTGGCCATGGGGAGCATGGTTCACAATGGTGCTATCAATGACATTGTCCAGTCTCCAGTTACCATACCTGCCAGACATGTTGACCCAGGGACCGGTACTGCACCCGGCCCCATGGACACTAAAGCTCACAGCCTGGTTCCTGAGTGGAAGAGACTGATGAATGCAGGGTATCACATCTCAGTTGTCTCCACTATACTGAAATCCAGACGATCCTCGACCACTTCCACCTACGGTAGACAATGGTCAGTGTTCATGAGGTGGTGTCAAGATCAGGGCAAAGATCCTGAGCTGGCAGACAAGTCCACCATTCTCCTGTTTCTTCAACAAGGAGTAGAGAAAGAGATGGCCCACTTGTCCCTTAGAGTACAGCTCTCAGTCGTCGGGGCAGCCATTGGCCCTACAGGGGGACACAACCCAGGGGCTCACCTGGACACGTTGCATTTCCTAAAGGCAGTCGAGATACTGAGACCCAGAGTCAGACCATCCGTCGCTCCATGGGATCTCCCCCTGGTACTAGATTCACTCAGTACTACCCCATTTGAACTGCTACAGGAGGTAGACCTATTCTGGGCCATTCTCAAGACCTGTTTCCTCATCACGATATGCTCCACCCGAAGGATCGGGGAACTGGGGGCGCTGTCCTGCAAAGAACCCTACACGGTGTTTACCCCGCAAGGGGTCCACCTCTGTACTGTTGCCTCCTTCCAACCAAAGGTCTCCTCCAACTTTCACAGGGAACAACCCATTGAGTTCCGACATTTACAAACACTCATCTTGGAGACAAGCCTGTCCCACACCATCTAGACGTAGGAATCACCCTATCCATCTACATATCCAGAACTCAACCCCAGAAGACCGAGAGGTTGTTCATTGTCACATGGGGACAAAGACAAGGAAGGCGGCTCAAGACCACCATTGCTGGCTGGCTCAAGAGAACCATTCAGGAGGCTTACAAGGCAAAACAAATGATGCCCCCACAGGGTATGAAGGCCCATTCTACTAGGGCAGTAGCTACTTCCTGGGCAGAAAGGGCCAACGTTTCTGCAGAAGACATCTGCAAAGCGGCAACTTGGACTTCCATCCACACATTTGCTAGGCATTACAGACTAGAGCACCTGTACAGGCTACTGCCAACCTTTGCAACACAGGTTCTCTCAGCCGCCAGCTCCTCCTCTCACTCCTAGAACACTCTGTCTCCATCCCGTGGGTACAGTACTGATTCTTATCTACCCATGAGGTAATGTCTGGAGTGCCATGGATGATCAACCAATTACAATGGATGTTTACTCACTTGGTAAAAATGATTGTGTTGGTTGACATCCATGGCACTCCAAGACCCTCCTGACACAGTGCTCTAGAAGTAATCAGGTTATAGAGTAGGAATTATCTGAAATTGACTGATTCCGCTTGCCAAATGGACATCCAGGATGTCGGCTATCGACCACTTAAGGGGTCAAATTTTAAATTGTACTAATAGGAAAATAAAAGGGGGGCCGCCAGCCTGCTGCCACATGTTGCCTCACTCTGCATTATTTATACAGGATGGTTACTGTTTTTTTACTAGTAGTGGCTGTGTTACTAACCTTACTTTCAGCTTTGGAAGATTCAAAATGGAGAGCAGGGGTTTCTGGGACCTGGATATACTAGAAATTTGATCCCAGAGTCATGTGCATCAACTAGCCTATCAGGTGGGCTAAAACCCCATGAGGTAATGTCTGGAGTGCCATGGATGTCAACCAACACAATCACCTTTACCAGGTAAGTAAACACCCATTTCTCACCTTTGCAGCCACCTATTTTATTAACTCAAAACCAGATGATTTACACTCTGTAGACTATTGAGCATCATGATGTCATATTTTCTTCACTGATACAGTTACAAGGAGCAAATACGATTTTAACTACCTCACAATGTATACATACAAGGTAATTAAATGGGACTACTATTGATAGTAAAAGGAAATAGTTAATGTTTATAATATGTAAGGGTGTAGGGCTTCTGTAAGCATATTCTCAAAAATATATACCATATAAGCTGGAATCACTTTACAATGAATTTTACCTGGTCAGAAGCTTCACACGTGGAAAAACAATTTTTTAATGAAATCAAGTTTCATATTCATAACATTGGAATAGCTAGAGTTATAACTGACAGCCTATCTGGCAGTACAATTTAGCATACAGGAAAAGTCTCACCAGCAAGGGATTTGGGGCAGAAATTAAGGATGAAACATTGAAGAGCTGAATAAGGGAATAAACTGAGGGAAGAGAAATGATAAACCTTTTTTCAACTTCATCTGCTAGAAGTTATATAGTGACTGACAATCAACATGCATTATCAGCTAGTATAATCCTGGAGAATGCTGCAGTAAAAATTATTCCACAAGATGCCCTGGTCACTACAGAGAATAGCATTACAGAGATCCTTGCAACATCTAAAACAGTTTTAAAATTACAACTTATATTTTTAATACCTCTAAGACCCTGATCCTTAAAACTTTCTATATGGATAATGCATGTTGGGAGGTTAGAGCCCTCAACCACACCTCAGGGCTTCATTCCTCTCATGAGATATTATCCTCATAGAAAGGACCTCAGACTCAGGCCTCATTACTTCAAGATGTCAGTGTTTCTTTTTTGCCCCAGCAGAATCTTCACAGAATCATAAAAAGATACGTCTTTTAGCCATAGGCCTTTGTGGCTCACCCAATTTAATTTGTATATTAGATGGTTCTGTTACCCATGTGCTTATTTAAAGCTGCTTTAACAGATGTTAGGGAACTACTATTTGTTACTTCTGATGGTAAACTATTCCATGGGTCAACCACTCTTGGACTGAAACAAGCTCTTCTTGTATTTGTTCTAAATAGTTCTCCTCTTAACTGAAAACTATGCAGCCTGGTTCCCCATGTAAGACAACTTTTTAACCAGCCCAATGCATTCAATAAGGTTGTCTGTCTGAAATGCATTATATATTAAGCACATATCCACCCTGTATCTTCTGTGCTCCAAGGAGTAGAGGCCCAGATCTTTCATTCTTTCTTCATAATGTTATATTTTCAAGGGAATGAATAGTTCATGTTACCCTTCTTTGAATGTTTTCAGTTAATGTTATACTACTTTTTGTGTGCAGTGCCCAAAACTGTATGCAAAACTCCTGTTGCAGCCTGACCAGATCTTTATTTATGGGCTTTATGACCCTCATGACCCTGCTGCATATGCTACAAAAGATACAACCCAGTATCCTGTTGCTTTTTTCTCACTGTCTCCCTACACTGTCCTTCTGATGATAAACCATTTGTCACAATTACTCCCAGGTCCTTCTCTATGCTTGTTTCTTGCACCAGTTTGCCACCCAGAGTATATGAGGACATCATGTTTCATTTGAATAGATGCATCACTTGCATCTGTCCAAGTTGAAAGTCAATTTGTGTTTGGCAGCCTATTGTTCGATAGTCACAATGTTTCTTTGAAACTGCTCTATTGCTTTACATTTTCAACTATAGCACCTATTTTTGCTTCATCCATGAATTTACACATCCATGATCTGGTAGATGATTGCCGGGATGAGATGTAAGTATTGAAAAGGGTCTGCCCCAGAACTGAACTCTGCAGAACTCCACTGGTGACCAATTACAATTTAGACAGATGTCCAGTTACACTTACCCATTGCCTTCTGTTGTATAACCAGGAATTTATCCAGCTCACAATATTAGAATCACATTTTAATTCATGTAATTTCTCCATTAATTTAGCTTGTGGTATGATGCCAAATGCCTTTGAGAAATTTTTGATACTTTGCTGGTGTTATAAGCAGTATCAAGGACCTGCCACTGCCAGCTAGTGTTGCTTGTACTGATGAGGAGTGATCACTACTGAAGAACAATAGCAGAGGACTCATATAGATGCCACAGTAATGGGTGAATATAGTGCTGCCAGAACAGTGCAGGAAGAACTGCGCTGCAGATGGTGCAAAAGGTTGTACAGTGAGAGGGATTTTACAGCATGTGGGAACAACTGCTACCCCTGGCACTGTGCACACATGTGGGGGAAGTGCTTTTGTTACTGCCGGTGTGGAGCCTAGTCAAGCTGCTCCCATGGTGGAGTGGCTAAGGCACCAGCACCCAGCGGCATTAGAGATCTGGGGTCATGGTTTGGTTCCCCCCAGGTCTCAAGGTATTGCTGATCTTTTTTTTTAATGAAAAAAAGAATTCCCCCCTCTCAAGTTTTGCTGTATCCCCGAAGTCCATACCCCTTTGGAGTTAATAATTTTTAGTCCCCAAGGTTTGGGTGGCAAAGCCCTCCACATCAGGGGGTGCAGTGGGCAGACCCCTCCAAGTCCTATTTTATTCAATGGGGTGTGCGCTTTAGTAGTAAGGTTGGTGGTTTTACCAACCTTATTTCGGTATGCACTTTTGGTTGTGGCATTTATTCCTGTGCAGTTTTTTGTGCAACATTATGACCCTGTGCCAATGCAGCTGTCCCTTCTGATTCCTCTATCTCTCTTTCTCTTTTTTATTTGCCTAAAACATGCAAATGTTACCTTATCTGTTGCAGAACCACTTCTTGTTACTGTACTTCTTTGCCTCCCCTTTTTTACAGATATGAACAGGCTTACTTGACAAGTTTGATTGGCCTGAGACCCGAGAAATATTTTTGGATTGGACTATCTGACACACAGCAAAAGGGAACTTTCAAGTGGACCAGTACAGAGACAGTAATGTTTACCGACTGGAATGTACATATGCCAGGTAAGTCTGAGAATATCTTCTAAATCATTGAATAAGATATTAGGAATTCATTTTTTAATGATGTCATGATTTGCTGGGTACTGTGATATGCTTTATAGGACAAGTATAGATATTGTACCTACAGTCAAGTTTTTACAACATAGTCTTTCTGGGTCATACTGATCTCCTTGAGGTTACATAGAAACATAGAAAAGGATGGCAGTTAAAGGTCTAGCAGTCCATCCAGTCTGTTCAAGCCTGTCTAATTTTAGCACTGTGCCCTTGTAGGTCCTCTCTGTCTCCTCGCCCTGTCTGCCTCCTTACAGGTGTTGGGGGAGGTCCCATGTTCCTGTCCCATCAACTTTTGAAACCTCCCACTTTTTCAGCCTCAGTGACCTCCTCTGGAAATTGTTCCATTCTGCAACCACCCATTCTTTAAAAAGGACATTCTGATATACTTCTTGAATCTCCCTCACCAGGGTCAGTGAGCCATGGCACCCATGTTACCACTCATTGTCAACAGATTGTTGTTGTCATCATGTTTATTTCACAGAGGTATTTCAAAGTCTCAACCATGTTACAAGATTTTACCCTGCTTTCTAGCATGTATATGTTTTGATTCTCCATGGGTTTCTCATAGGACCTACTTTGTTCCCATGTATCATTTTGGTGCATTGTCTCTGCTCCACCTCCAAACTGCCTGTTCTGTCTCAGGTGTGGGCTAAATGATTATAATCATACCCACTCACTACTAGTAGGCTTTTGTTCTCTTTAACAGAAATGGATAAACTCTTCAGTGGCATTTATGTGAATGAAAAAGTGGCTTCTGGGGCTGTTAGGTCTCAGGTAACTCACTTACTTCTGATTTTCAGGGTTCTTATCATTGTGTTTAGTTAATTAGCATTTTGCTAGTTGGCAGAACATTGTTTCTTATATCACAAAAAAGCATAAGTAAATTATATTGATGCGAATATCTTGACACCTAAGAATGTGCCGTCATATGAAATATTTAGATCTTTTAACATTTCTCCTTGATTGATTTTCTGAAGTCTTTCCTTCTTACAGGAAGACAATCAGGATGTGTTGCTATGATAACTGGAATTACTGCTGGATTATGGGATGTGGTGGATTGTGAAGAAAAGTCAAAGTATATCTGCAAATACTGGGCAGAGGGAGTGACGTCACCTCCAGTCCCAACAACAACCCCTGCTCCACAGTGCCCGGATGGCTGGGCTTCTGCTGCAAATATAAAATACTGCTACAAAGTAAGTATTAATGCAATAGCTAATGACAGTATTTCAATCAAATCAAAAACAGCCACTTTCAAACAAGTAATAGCATAAACATTTGGATACTCAGTGGTTCTCCAATCAGAATGAATATGAGAAATATGTATAAAAAGGAGCACCCACCTCTCCAATGATCTGTATGCACCATGTGCAATACCTAAAAGCCGCAAGAATAAAGAAGCACTAATGCCTAATAGTATGCTTTTACATAAAATGTATTATACATACATTCAGTAACAAAATCCATACTGCTCATTAATTTCAATTGCTGGTATAGAAACACACGGTGAGAGAGATACAATAAAAAAAGTCCATACTTGCCACAGCAGTCACGTCAGATGAACCAATGACTAAACCTTATGTTTCACCTTGGCTGGGCAGGGCTTCACTAGCAAGCTAGTTGGTTAGCTTAGGAGTAGGTCCAAAGGGGGCAAACTGGATAAGAAATTGGTTAGGTGATAGGCTACAGAAGGTGGTGGTAAAGAGAGTTCACTCCAAGGAAGGGAGAGTGATCAGCGGGGTTGCCTCAAGTATCAGTGCTGCCTGGGACTGGTCCTATTTAATGTCTTTATAAGGGGCATTGCAGAGGAGCTGGATGGGAAGGTCTGTAAATTTGCAGATGACATGAAAATCTGCACACATCATTGGGCAGACTAACAATAAAACTGATACAGGCAAGGTAACAGTAATAGTTCCTTCATGCAGGAAAATTCAGTTAAAAAATTGATATTAGGCCCATAATCAGTTAAAATACAAACAGATCCAGGAGATGACAGCCAAGGTGCAGCTGCTTATAGGTATAATCATGACAGAGTATGCCGATTCATAAAGAGCACACTAGCCAACTATACATATTTATAGACCAGCACTCTTAGCAATACTGGTCAACATTTGCTAACAGTAAACTACTGTCACCTCTGCTAATCTGTATTTGTGCAAAATAGAAAAATAGCTAACATAAATATACAACGTGTGCCAAAGGCTGGAGATGCTGGAAGTCAAGCAAGGTTGGGGGAGGGTGGTTTGGAAGGACCCAAATGCAAACTGCAATTCATATGTGACCATTTATATGATTAAAAAAATATCTTTAGAGGTTCTATTTATTAAACACTTTCAGCATTTGTGAAAAACCTGGAATACCTATGAATTCAGCAAACCCAAGGTCATGTAAAATATAATGGTGCAAGAAGATAGAGCAAGAGAGCGAGAGACAGACAGACAGAATCATCTGTCCATTGAAAAACTTTCAAACGACACACATTTAATTATCATTAATGAATGTCTTAAAAAGAGCTAAGTGGTATCAATAAATATATCATATCAGTAAAAAATCTCTAACAAGTATACGTTTTTACCTATAAATATTAACTGAAATACTATATCATACGTAAGTTAAATGGGTCAAGAAAGAAAACATAAACAGGGAAACAGAAAGAGAAAAAAATTAGAAAAGCAGAAAGATGGGGGGCAGGAACAGCGAGAGGGGGATGGCAGGGAGGGAAAAAGAGTGAAAAATACACATAATGGAATGGAATGGAAGGAAGAGCAGAAGGGGGGGGAGAAACAATCAAACATCAAAACTAACTATTTCATACCATTGGAGATTTTACATTAAAATATAAATTATGCAACAGCTGACACCCATGTAGAGAAACAAGTAAGACATTGTAAGAGGTCTAAACCTCACTTTCAGGTTCTTGGCAATATTGGAGATGCAAATAATCACAAACAAGTTGCATTCAAGTAATAAACAAGTTTATTACTACAAACAGGGATGAATCACAGTTGCCCTAAGCAGTTCTTACCAATACGAACCGGAAGCCAGTGCTAAGCGTTCCCTACACCCTCGAGGTTTCTTTGTAGTCTCTTGGATCTCTGGTCTCCAGGTGTAAAGCCTGTGCATAACATTATATACCTATGATAATTACTATGGTTACTGAAAGATAGAAACATTTCTAGTTACAGAGATGAGCCCTATTGGCTAAATTAGAGGTGGCTCCACGGTCCAAGATAACATTATATAATTCTGTAAAGTCATCAGTTTTAGAACAAAGACGTTCTTATACAAAGTCTTACATAACAAGGAAGTGGTGTCCATCACAAAAGATGGCAATGTTGCCTTACACATTATAATTACTTCAAGGACAGGTGTCTTGGCATCTGACAAGTAAGAAATAGACAGAAAATACATGGTATAATGTGTGTGCATTAGCAAGCAAAGTCAGTTACAATAATGTGTATTCATATCCTGACATCTACTCTTATACGGTAGACGCCCTAAGCCCTATGTATTAGTATAGCCTATGCCTAAACATTAGCTGTCTACGGTGTACCCCTGAGGGTATCAATTACGGTTCAGGAACCTTGTGTAATAATTCCCCCCCTTGTTGCCTAAAAAGGGCAACACAGGCGAATCTAAGGTGTGGGCAGGAGCAGTGGTTCTTCACGATCCGGAGGCACGAGCTTTGTAAAGAAACTCAAGCTGCTCACGGTGTTGGCGAAGAGTACGTCGTAGGCAGCAAAGCATAATAATCAAAGTAAATATCAAAAATGCTTGTATTATAACAAAACCCTTAAAAGTAATCTCTAACCAAGTGTTAGTCAATGCATTATTCATGTCTCCATCATTCATCAGGTCAAGAATGGCTTCATTGGCTTTGGTTATATTATTGCTGATGTGGATGAGGTGTGTGTCCTTTCTATCTAAAAGTGATTTCAGTGTAAGTGTCAGTGGATCTATGTGTACATTAAAGTAGGGTAGGTATTCTTCAAGTGTAAGTAAATAATCTGGATTACCATCAATAATATCTGCTTCCATAATGGGGACGGGGGTTATGACAGTGTGTCCAATAACAGTTTTCTGATGGGGAACAAAACAGAAGTTGGGGTAATCAATTGCACAAGTAACAGAACCATAAGAATAAGTTTTCACATTAGTAACTATGCAGTATTCACCGTCAGAGTTGTACTGTGATCGTACAGTAGGCAGTCTCCATTTTTGCAACTGGACAGGGCATGTGTAAGTCGTCTTGGAGATTCGTGTTGACAGGCGATGAGCTTCCTCATGATAGGACTGGTAGAGCTGATCCGGTGACTGCGTTGATTCAAAGGCATTGGTGCCATTCTCAGTGATGTCAGCATCCATAGTGAAAGTCCAGTCAATGCTGTCTGGAGAGTAGCCACAAACAGGACGTATAACATCAAACACATCACATCGGCATAGGTAGATGTATTGCTTTTTCGCACAACAGTCCATGTGCGGTGCCACCCAGGCATCCAGGAAGGAATGGTAGACCAGTAGAGGAGGTAGATCCAGGTGTTCTCGGTAGATGTCTTCGTCTAAATGCCCTATGGAATGCGCCAGTGCTAGCTTGTTGAACAAAGCTGTAGTGGGATCAAAGCGTGGTAAGGAGACAGTAAAAGAAACAAACATGGTATCTGTTATAGAACATTTCTTAGCAGAAAAACAAGTACCAGTGTTTGGATGTCTGGTGACAAACCCCAAATTTCGAGCTGTGGAGAGAGGAATGGACAAAGTTTGTTGCATACATAGGGAAATACAAGATGGAGATTTACATTTAGGACAATACCATTTAGATAGACGTCTGTCATGTATAATATCAGCAATCCTACCAGTTTCTAGGTCTCTGAAAAGGTTGTTAATGGTAGTGATTATATATGAACCATATGCAGAACAAAGTATTTCCCTACCAATGTATTGTCTATCAGCTTCTCTATTGTTCTGTTGTATGAGTGCGTTAATCTTATCTTTGGAATCAGTGCAGGCTTTTGCAATGTCGTACATGTTGTATACAGTGTATCTTTCTTCCTGGCTAAGACCATCCACACCATGCAATAAAGGTGGTAAAACATCATTAACCAAACCAGTGGAGAACTTTGCAGAATGACTTTTGATAGCAGCAATGTCTGCTTTGTTCCAAATGGACATAGCAGTACCAAAAAGACCTGTGACAGTTCCCGTGGCACCCGTGACATCAGAACTGTCAACTTCACGTTTAGTACGTTTATGAGTAAGAGTACTAGGAGGAGGTTTCCTCCTAAAATTACCTCTGTGTTCAGTAGAATAAACCCCAGTAAAGGATCTCTGGTACGTATCTGAAATGCAGCTAAACTATCTAGCAACAAAGTACTGTAAAATGCGGAGGTATTGGTATCGTGACACATACCAAATTCTTTCATATTCCAATAAGTAAGGTTAAATAAAACAGGTATATGCATAAACTGTAAATTGTTAATCAAAGAACCTGGGAGGGCAGTGGCTGTGAGACTACTACAGGGACCAGGAGTATGTTTTGGACATTCCAAAAGCTGTTTCTCAGTAGGAGGTAGCACAGATAGATTCATGGTAGCAGAGACCATGTGGTGTACAGGACAAAATCTGTGGGCAGAATCCTTAGAGAGAGAGTTACAATAGGCAGGGTCAATTAAAGCAGTAATGTTATACAAACCAGAGTGTCTTAATGCAGTTTGTAACAAGGACAGTGAACCATTCGGCGACAATTTAGCGTTGGGCCAACCCTGGAAAGTTCCCTTAGAGAGTTTGGCCACAGGGAGAACTTGTTCTTGTGATGTGGTTTGCCACTCAATCTGAAGGGTGGATTGTCAGGAGCAACGACCGAGGCAGTGAGGTATGCATGAACCTTCCTGGACAGTAATCATAGTGTCTGGAATTTTGATGGAAACTCCTCTGTAGGAGGTGCTGGAGGACCAAGGTGTTGAAGGAGGTCCAGTACCGTGCCTTGGGCGAAGAAGGGTACTCCTGCAAGGAGTAGAGATAGGAACAAGATAGCCATCTTGTCAATGTATCTGAAAAGAAGATGAAGATTAGTATATTAGTACAGTTCCTCCCAATGGGGTTAGGAGAGTAAGTTTTAAGCTCCTTTGTACAGTTTCAATTGGTTTGCATGTAACCATTTGTCGGTCAGTTTATTGTTGTGGAGGAGTCTAACTTGATAGACTGCTGGACTGAGCTTGTTGACAATGGGGTAAGGGCCTTCCCACTTGTTGGAGAAGGAGTGGGTGGGATGTGCAAATCAGAGTACCATTACCTGATCTCCAACTTGCCAATCCACTTCTTGTGCATGTTTGTCAAATTGTATTTTGGACTGTTGCTGGGCCTTGCCCATGCAATTTGCAGCATACAAGTGTGTGTGTATGAGGTCTTTTATAAGTTTTTCCACTTACTGATCTACAGACACACGGTCCGCAGTGGGGGTGTGCAGGTCAAAGAGCAAGTGTTCAGGTAGTCTCATTAGTCTTCCAGTCATTACCTCAAAGGGTGTAAGCTGGGTAGTGGCTGAGGGCATACTCCTAATTGCCATAAGGAGTAAAGGCAGTAGGGAATCCCAGGTCTTGGGATTGTCCTCAATGAATTTGGAAAGCATTTGCTTAATCCGTCTGTTAGCTCTTTCTACTTGACCTGAGGATTGAGGGTGATAAGGTATGTGGAACTTTTGTTGAACCCCTAGGAGTTCAAGGGACTCTTTCATCAACTCACCTGTAAAACTGGTTCCTTTATCGGAGTCTACCTTGAGAGGCAGGCCCCACCTGGAGAAAATCTGTTCTACCAGGATTTTGGTGGTTGTCTTTGCAGTGCAAGTCTTGGTGGGGAAAGCCTCAACCCACTTAGAGAATAGATCAGTCACTACAAGGGCATACTTGTTCTTTCTACTGGTATTGGTCAAAGGACCAATAAAATCAATATGGATGGCATGCCAAGGGCCAGTATGTCTCTGCGGTAAAAGTTTGGCATTCCGTTTTGTAGGTATGGGATTGTTTTGTGCACAAACAAGGCAATTATCAATGTACTGTTTAACATCTTTGGTAATCCCAGGCCACCAGGCTGTGGTTTTGAGGCGTTGGAGGGTATTTTCGGCCCCCTGGTGTCCACCAGTGGGTGTGTCATGTACCTGGTGCAAAAATTCAGATCTCAAATGTCTGGGGACTACCCACAATTTGGTGGTAGTATCCTCTGGCTGGAACCAAATGAGTTTATCATCAGGGGATAAGTGTAATTTACCTTCATGCCTATGGTACGGGTTATGTGTAGGAAGCCTTTCTTCAGTACCCTTGTCCAAGAATTTGAACACTTCCTTGAGTTCAGTGTCCAAATGCTGAGCTGCTGAGAGGTCCAAGGGGAAAAGATTCAGATTTCTTTTAAGAGCTGCAACCTGTACAGCCGTTGGCGCTCTGGATGTTCCATCACCCAGACATCCCCCTTGGGCCCCTTCTTTAGCAAGGGTGTCTGCTGTGTCATTGGAATGCAGGGATCATGTAAGGAATGAGCTTTAACCTTGTGTACATAGAGTTTGTGTGGGTATTTCTGACCTAATGTGTGTATGAATCACCAATTCTTTTGTATTTTACTGAGCTGCCATCAGAAGAGAGGAAGATTCTTCTGCCAGAAAGAGGAAGAAATTCTGTAAGGGAAAAACAAACCCAATTAGAGTCAGTAAAAATGATGGTGTCTTGAGTTCCATGTTGGATAAACTCTAATGCACAGGCCACTGCTTCAGCTCTGCATACTGTGATGAAGCTACAGTACAGCGTTTAGATATCCTGACAGTGTTCCCTTAGGATACACACCATGATACCCATCCCTGCAATTTGTTCACCTTGATAGTATGATGCTGATCCATCGGTGAAAACGTGGCACAAGGAGGTATTCTCTAATACCTCAGGGGTAGCAGGGAAGAACGGACCCGGATCTGGAAGATCAGGTGACTGCAAAGCGCAGTCATGGGACTCCCCCTGGAAGAGGAGGCCATGTGCTGATAGAGATGGAACTTTAGTTTGATGGACCTGAATATCCCTATCCTGGAGGAGGAGTGACCAATGTGTCAGCCTGGTGTTAGAGACTGACCCATCCTTCACTCTGTCTGAGAGCAAAAAAGTAGTAGGAATATGATTGGTGTTAAGAATCAGCGGAGAGTACCCAATGATATACGGGAAGTGCTTGACCGCCCAATAAGTGGCCAGAAGATTCCTTTCACAAAGGCCATACTTCTGTTCTACTGGGGTCAAGAGCTGCGATGCATTTGCAATAGGTCTCAAAGTGCCATGTACCTTTTGGGCTAACACTGCTGACATAGCAATGTCAGAGGTGGCACACTCTAGATGGAATGGTAATGTTGGATTGGGGTTTACCAGTGCTGGGGCGGAGGCCAAGGCCTGCTTCAGTGACATCACAGCCTGGGTATGAATAGGGCCCCAATTCCATGGAACGTCCTTCTTGAGTAAATCGTACAGTGGAGCAACTTTCTGTGCAAAATCACAAATAAAATCTCTGGAGTAGTTTACCATACCTAGAAACCTCCTAAGAGTTGACACACTGGTAGGTAATGGCAAGTCTTGCAAGCCTTGAATCTTTTTCCAAGTAGGACTCTGACCTTGATCTGTTATCTTCAAACCCAGAAAGAGTACTTCCTTCTGACATAGTTGTGCTTTTGCAGGATTACACTTCAAGCCTGCTCTTTGAATAAGAGTCAATAGTTCATCCAAGAGATCCAGATGTTGTTTCTGTGTGGCAGTAGCCAACAACAGGTCATCTACATACTGTAAGAGACATTGGGGGTTGAGAAACGTGAGGGCATCCATCATATGGAGATGGAAGAGGGATAGGCTGTTATGGAACCCTGTGGCAAGCAAGTCCACGTATATTGTCGCCTTCAAAGTGAAGGCAAACTTATATTGACTCTTGAGGGCCAATGGTAATGACCAGAAACCATTGGAAATATCCAGAGCACTGAACCATTTCTGATCTGGTGTTAAAGTCGAAGCACATCCGGTGCAGATGCCACAGTTGGGGAACAACTGGGGTGACCTGATTCAGTTTCCTGTAGTCAATAGTAGTCTCCAGGTACCTGTGGTGGGTTTCTTCACAGGCCAAACAGGAGAGTTGGCAGGGAGACACAGGTTCTCATTCTTGTTTAAGGGTGACTTAACTGTTTCTCGAAGAGAAGGTAAGGCTTCAGGGAGAAATGGATATTGCCTTTGTCTCTCATGTGCCGGGCCTGGCACCTCAATGACGGTATGCATTCTGCCACAATCATGTTTGTTGACTGCAAACGCTTTCAAGTGTCGTTGCAGGATAGGTAAAAGATTAGGAAAAAGTTCATGATTCTTGAATAAATCTATGACGTCATACTCTTTGTTGTTGATGGATATCGTTGCCACAACATGTGAGTCAGGAATTAAAACAGTATGGTATTGACCCTGGATCTGTATCAACAGCATATTTGCTAGATCCACCACACAGCAGTGTGGTGCAAAGATCAGTCCCGATGATGCTAGGGTGATCGTGCAACACCATCAGTTGGAAAGCATGTGAGGCCTTCAAATGGCCTAGTTCTACCAGTAAAGGCAGAGAACGGTATGCAGGTAACCTAGCACCATCAACTCCTGACATATTGGTCTTCCGTCCGGTCGACCATGGAGATGTTTCAGGGTGATCATCGTGTAACACAGATACAGCTGCACCTGTATCTAATAAGACAATTAATTGGTGGCCCCCTACCTTGGCCTCGGTGCAGGGCCTTCCGTTTGTATCCAAGACCAGCTTGTTACAATGTGGACTGGGGCCTGTAATTGTCAATCCGTATTGTTGGAGGCATGCAGAGGTTGGGCTTGACTTGCATGAATGACTTCACCGTGTTGCACTGATGCAATGTAAGGCGGGGCTTCCAGGTTCAGGCTGGTATGGGTCTGCACACCCATACCTCCGGTATCTCCATGGCCAGTAGTGTCATGGGTCGCCGGTTGTACTGCTGCAAGTGTTTGTGAGGGAACGGCATCCGCTACAGAACGCACTTGCCCCAGGAGCTCCTGAAATTTTCAGTTTTCTTCAGCTATCTCTTTATATGAGGGACCCGATCTTTGTAATGGCTTCCCTTTGCCTTTGTACCTTCTGTTCTTAGGCCAATTCCAGTTCCCACCCCACTGTTGTTGTTGTTGTTGTTGTTGTTGGGGGTTTTGCTGGGTGCTAGCTGGAGGGGCCGAAGGAAGTTTGGGCTGTTGTTGCTGGGCCTGCACTTCCACCGTGTAGTGTGTCGTGGTCCCAGAAGCGGGTTCCACAGCGGCAACCTTCTTGGAACCGGAACCCAAATTGCGGATGTACAATTGGTACACTCTCTTGGTTTTCCGAAGAATATCGACAAACCTATCCGTATTTGGGTATGTGGTTGGCTCTGCTTTCTCTCTCATGGCTGGGATCATGTTTCTAAGGAACAGGGTCTTATATTCAATAAGATCTACATCCATGGCTTCTTGTGCCAGATGCAAAGCACATTTGCTGGAGCTGGAAGGATACTGCTTTCTTCAACTGCGAGCTGTGTGAGAAATTCTATATTGCTCTTGATATCTGCAACAAACGTGCACTTTTACTTAATTCTGTGGGAGGTGAAACTAACTACCCTTGGTAATTGCTTTTTATTCACATATTTATTTAGGGTTTAACCAAGAAGGGGCTTGTAAACTCTGTTTATCTTGTTAGTAACTGAAGGATTTAAATACTGCATTTGGGTGAGGTCCTTGGGTAGCTAGATTGTCTACTAGGATTTGCTGACAGTTAAACTATTTTAAATTTCAGGTGGCTGAGGAGTTGAAAAAAACTTGTAAACTCTGCTTATCTTGTAACCTCATAGAGTGTTTAAATACTTCATTCTGGTTGTCCCTTAGGGAAATTATGGATTGACTACTAGGCTTTGGGACTGAAACTATTTTTAAATAATTTACTGGTGCGTAGGAGTTTGTGATAGTTAAACTCTTTTTAAACAGAGTTACTGGGGTTAAGGAGTGGTCACAGAAAACCTGCAGTGTGAAACAGGAAAAGACGGTCTTAAAAGCAACAGAGGGTGGTGGATTAAGGTTTCGTTTGTTTGTTACAATTCTTAAGATTTTCAGTGCAGGAAGAGTTTAAAGCACAATGACTTATTTTGGGGCTGACAGCTCAGAGCACAAACCACCAGGCCTGTTTTGGGGCTGGAAGGTTTACCTGTGTCTGACTTGGATGTGTGATTTTTCTGATTGATTAGCAGGATATTTCTAATCAAATTGTTGTGTAGGGCATCTTCCTGACAGGAAGGCACTCATTGCAGCAGTGGGTCAGAGCTTCTAGCTGATTGTTTTGCGAGGGCACAGTTTAGGCCAACCCTTCCTACCTCACCCCACCCACCCCTGGAAATAGTTCCTTTATACCTGGGGTTCTGACATCATTCCTCAAGAGTGCAAGGTGCATGTCACTGTCATATCCTCTCTAGCACACTGCACTGACAATATAAGCATAAACATTGTATAATATAAATATATATTTCTACATTACAAACCAATCACACACACACAAAAAAAAAAATGGGGGTAGTGCAATGTAATGGCTGTGGGCAGCAGTCTTCCAGGAGTCTTTCTGGAGGCTGAGATGCTGCCCTATTTGCAGACAACTGTCTGTCCTGAGGGAGGAAGTTGCCCGTCTTCAGGCCACACTGGACAGTAGTACGGGGACCTTCCCCCAGGCCACAATGGACAGTAGGAAGGGAACCTCCCCCATCCAGGGAGCACCAGAACCACCACCACTACCTCAGAGGTTGCAAAGAAAGCACAGCAGTTGGACCACAGTGGGCTCAGAGAGGATGAGAATGGTGAAACATAGGCACACCCAGTCAGATGTTACACACCACAATCCATACGCCATTCTGGGGGAGCATAGCTCCCCTATAGATACACCCACAGAGGGGACTAAGGAGGCTGAGGACAACTGTCTGAGGAGGCCCACAGGAGGAGGCAGAGGACACCACAAGGGAAAGGAAGCAGCTCCTGGTGGGGACTCAATTATTAGGAGATAGAACTGGGAGGGCTGGGAAATCGAGTAAGGTGCCTGCCTGGTGCCATGGCTTGGAGGGACAGGAAGCGCATCCTCAGGATCACAACAACAGCTGCAAGGGATTCTGAGCTGGACGTAATTGTCCACCTAGGGACAAATGACTTGGCTCATCATGAGGTTAGAGCAGTGCAGGAGGACATTGCAGAGTTGGGGAGGGGCCTAAGACAAGTATCAAACACAGTATCCTTCTCAGAGGTGCTGCCTGTCAAAGGCATGGGGGAGGTGAGGGTAATTGGCACCATGCAGTTTAATGAATGGTTGAAAAAATGGTGCAGAGCACAGGGGTTTGGCTTCATTGGGGACTGGGGTTCCACCTGGAGAGGACACCAGCCTATACTGGCAGGATGGTCTGCATCTGTCCAGGAAGGAACAAGTCTTTGAGCAATCGGTTTAAATGCTTCATTGGCAAGCTTTAAACTAGTCAATGGGGGGCACTGATAAGCAGCAGAAAAATCCCAGCCTCTCCCTACAAAACAGGGTACTAAATGAGAAAAGACCAAGGTAGAGCGGTCAGTGGGGATGCTGCAACAGAAGGTAAGGCCATCAAAAATGGAGAGCAATGAGTACCAATGCCCGTAGTCTAGGTAACAAGCTTCCTGAATTAGTGGCCTTGATGGAGGAGGAACATCTGGATATCGTGGCAGTCCACAGAAACATGGTACACAAAACCATGACTGGGATGTAAACATACCAGGATACACTATCTACAGGAGGGACAGGGAGGGTAAAGAGGGGAGGTAGTTCTTTACATAAGGAAGGAATAAAACAACAGAACAAAAGGGTAAACAGGGAGGAGAAGAAGCACTGTGGGTAAATTTGAAACAGGCAATGGCACCACAATCCACTTTGGGGTTGTATATAGACCCCTTCTCAGGGGGAGAAAGTGGACAAGGAAATGATAGAAAGTATACTTAAAATGGCAGAAAAAGGGGAGATATTGCTGATGGGTGATCTGAATATGCCAGATGTTAACTGGAGCGCAGTTGCAGCTGCCACTTCAAAGAGTGCAGTTATTCTAGATGCCCTACAGGGGGCATGCCTTAGAGAACTAGTACTGGAGCCCACTCGAGAGGGAGCAATATTAGACTTGATACTCTCAAATGGAGATGGAGAGAGGATCACAGATGTAGAAGTGGGTAGCCATCTGGGAACTAGCGACCATCGAACAGTATGGTTCACAATAAACACAGCAATAGAGTCAAGCCATACAAAGACAAAAGTACTGGACTTTAGGAGGCTGACTTTGCCAAAATGGTGAGTGCCTCAGGAATGCACTAGCAAATGGGCAGGGAAGGAGGGTGGAAGAACAATGGGAATAATAAAAACTGCCATCACAGAGGTAACGAGCCTTTGTGTGAAGCAAATAAACAAAACAAGACGATGTAAGAAACCACTATGGTTCTCAAAGGAAGTGGCAGTGAAGGATCAAGAGAAAAAGAAAGCATTCAGGAAGTACAAGGAATCGCAGCAGGAGTAGGACAGAGAACTGTATCAGTTAAAGCAAAAGGAGGCTGGGAAGGCAGTCAGAACAGCAAAGGCCCAAACTGAGGAAAAGATAGCCAACTCAGTTAAGAAGGGAGATAAAACCTTTTATAGGTACATCAGGAGCAAAGGAAGACCAAGGGAGGGATAGTGAGGCTTAATAAAGGGAGGAGGGTGGGCAGAGGGAGACTGTGAAAAGGCAGAGATACTAAAATATTTTGCTCAGTATTTACAAAGGAAGAGGAGGTACATAAAACAAACAGTAGTAACACTCTGGATACAGAAGTTGATACCAGCCATTTACAAAAGAAAGGGTTCTGAAAGAACTCTTAAAACTGAGGTGGACAAAGCAATGGGGCCTGATGGGATTCATCCCAGAATTCTAAAGAACTAAGGATAGAACTAGTGACACCACTGACTACCCTCTTTAACAAATCATGGGAGGATGGGGTGGTACCCGAGGACTGGAGGGGGCAGATGTGATTCCCTTCACAAAGTGGGAGCAAGGCAGAAGCAGGAAACTGTAGACCTGTTAGTTTAACCTCAGTGATAGGGAAATGATGGAATCACTTCTAAAGGAAAGAATTATCGCGTATCTAGAGGCCAGAAGGGCACAGGACCCTAGCAGCATGGATTCACAGCAGGAAGGTCATGCCAGACAAATCTGATAGATTTCTTTGACTGGGTGACCAAAGTAGTAGATCAGGGAGGGCTGTGGACATGGCCTACCTAGACTTTAGCAAGGCATTTGACACAGTCCCACACAAAGATTAATATATGTTAGCCAGCCTGGGAGTGGGTCCCAAGATGACAGCCTGGGTAAAGAATTGGCTGGAGAATAGGACAGAGAGTAATAGTAAATGGAGTCCATGAAAGAAAGGAGGGTTACTAGCGGGGTACCACAGGGTTCAAGATTAGGACCAGTCCTCTTCAATGTCTTTATAGCGACATTGCAGAAGGACTGGAAGGAAAATATGTCTCTTTGCAGATGACACTAAGATCTGCAACAGAGTTGATGCACAGGGTGGGGTGGAAAGGATGAGAAGGGACTTGGCAAGGTTAGAGAAATGGTCAAATGTATGGCAGCTTAGATTCAATGCTAAGAAGTGCAAGGTAATGCACCTGGGAAACAAAAACCAAGGGGAAGAGTACACAATGGGGGGTGAGATACTAACAACAACAAAAATGGAAAGGGACCTGGTGGTAGTCATATCAGATGACCTAAAGGTGGGCAAGCAATGTGAGAGGGCAGCAAGGAGGGCTGGGGATACTGGGATGCATAGGCAGAGCATCACCAGTAGAAAACAGGAAGTTATTATCCCTCTGTACAGACAGCTGGTGAGACCCCATCTGAGTACTGTGTGCAGTTCTGGAGACCCAATCCGCAAAGACATAGACAGGATTGAAGCTGTCCAGAGGAGGGCAACTAAAATGGTGCAGAGTCTGCAACGGACTATGAAGAGAGACTTAAGGAGCTTAATATGTATAGCCTTGAGGAAAGGAGGGAGAGGGGGACATGATATAAACTTTCAAGTACCTCAAGGAATCAACAAAGTCCAAGAGGGTAGCATCTTTCAAAAAAAAGGTGTGCAAGAACAAGAGGGCACAATTTGAAGATGGGGGGCGGCTCAGAGGTAATTTAAGGAAGTATTTTTTCACAGAGAGGTTGTGGATGCATGGAATGGCCTTCCAGAGGAGGTTGTGGAGTCAAAATCAGTGGTGGAATTCAAGCATGCATGGGATAGTCATAAGGCAATTCTGGGGGGTGGGGGTAAGAAGAAGTAGGCTGCTGGTTAACTAGGATCTGCAGCTTATCCAGTAGGTAGGGAAATGGGCAGACTGGGTGGGCCAAGCGGTCCTTATCTGCCGTCAAATTCTATGTTTCTATGTTTCTATGTTTCCCTGCTCGATAGGCCATCCAGAGTCTCTGATGGTAAGTCGCTGGACTTTCTTTAGCATTTTGCTTCACCGGGTATGCTAGCATTACTCCAACCACACCAGGGCTGTGAGTGGAAATGAGCTCAGCTGCGACTTCATCAAAGGTAGCGTACCCATCTTGGTGAACTACTTCAGGGAGTTTTGCCCATAAACCAGGATCGATGGTCTGGCGTAGTATTTGGACCTGGTATTCTGCAGCGAGACTAAGCATCTCACACTTGGAGCGCACCTTTTCCAAATGGCAGCTGAGATTGTCGGGTGGGTTCATCCGACCGATGCTGTCAGCAATTTGCTGAACAGAGTAGGCCATTTGCAGGGGATTAGTTGGTGGTCGATCAGGCAAGGGTAGTGCGTCTCGTGCACCATCCAATGCTGCGCGGGCTGCAGCTTCAGCCGCCATCCGAACACCACCTTCCTGAGTGCCAGCTTCTTGAAAAATTTGTCAAATCTGGCTTTTAATGGCTTTCATACTTCTTTCAGGAAGAGGAACATTTTCCAATGCCCTATCAATCATGGTTTCAATCTCTTGCCTGTCTTCCACACTAATAACAGCTACCAGAGGCGCCGTCGGGACCAGACTTGGGCCTGCTCCCCCCCATCATGGGTGCCGCCATGATGGCGTTTCCCATGATGAGCGTCACGACGTCATCTATGTGTGACCTGGGCAGTGGTGGGCGGGGACCCGCCATGCTGTGGATGGCTGGGTGGGGAATCTGGGCCATAGTAGGGGCGTGACTGGGAGTTGTACTGTGAGATGTTGTTGTCGGATGGCTCCCCCTCCGACGACGAATGAAAGGCAGGGGCTACGCCACCCTATGCCTTAACATGGCCAGTCAAAACCTCTCACTGATGGCGCAGTTTATCCATCTTAGCTTTACATTTATCATGACTCACACATGCAACATCCATATCAACCTGATCCTGTTTCTGTTTCTGCAAAACACGGTACGCGGCGCTCAATTCGCGATTGTCCCTATAAGCTGTTTCTAAATCATTTACATACCTGTTTGATCTCGTCCTGCAATTCACCCATCTCATCACTCAATTGTGCATTCGCGGCACTCAACAAATCATTCATTTGTACCACCTGACTCTTATCCTGTCTTAAACTTTCACACTCATTCTTCAGCGTACACATTTCTTGTTCACCAGCCTGTGCAGAATGATGCAATAGTGAATCCTTTTCATTATGCAGAGATTGGAGTTCTGACTCTAAGTTCTGCTGTATCCGAATACATTCTGTTTCCTGCAGACCCATCTCCTGCTTAAGAGATGCGATCTGCAGGTCAAGGGTTCGAAACCTCGCTTCGGAGGCTTCCAAAGCAGCGTAGAGAGCAGCGACCATCAACCCTTTAGCACAACGCTTATTGGTTGATTGTTGCGTCTCTGTGTACTGGGTTGAAATCCCCAGTACAGGGTTTTCGGATTGACTTGTGTCCCACGCGAAGTCAGTCCATCCTCCATGGGAGGTAAGAAAGTTCAAGACATCGAGTCTCAGTTCTGCGCAGATATCTGATACGGTGGCCATTTATGTGGAAGGGAACGAAAATTCAAACTGTGAAAAAGACTGCGCGTTGTGTATCGATCCACAACACGAGTACTTTAAACACAGCCGGGCTACTGTATAAGTTGTAGGCTTGCAATTCAAAGCTGCTATGGAGTGGGTTGAGACGGCATCGACCACACCCAAAAAGTCAGCCAGACCTTGCAAGTATCTACAAACTGGTAGAAAAAACTGGAGAGGTGATACGGAAATGTACACCTGCAGTCCCCGTGGGAAAAAGGGAAATTTACAGCAACAAGTGAAAACTTACAACACCCAATATCGCCTGCACACGGTCGCCAATTGTAAGAGGTCTAAACCTCACTTTCAGGTTCTTGGCAATATTGGAGATGCAAATAATCACAAACAAGTTGCATTCAAGTAATAAATGAGTTTATTACTACAAACAGGGATGAATCACAGTTGCCCTAAGCAGTTCTTACCAATACGAACCGGAAGCCAGTGCTAAGCGTTCCCTACACCTCGAGGTTTCTTTGTAGCCTCTTGGGATCTCTCGGGTCTCCGAGGTGTAAAGCCTGTGCATAACATTATATACCTATGATAATTACTATGGTTACTGAAAGATAGAAACATTTCTAGTTACAGAGATGAGCCCTATTACTAAATTAGAGGTGGCTCCACGGTCCAAGATAACATTATATAATCTCTAAAGTCATCAGTTTTAGAACAAAGACGTTCTTATACAAAGTCTTACATAACAAGGTGAAGTGGTGTCCATCACCAAAAGATGGCAGTGTTGCCTTACACATTATAATTACTTCAAGGACTGGTGTCTTGGCATCTGACAAGTAAGAAATAGACAGAAAATACATGGAATAATGTGTGTGCATTAGCAAGCAAAGTGAGTTACAATAATGTGTATTCATATCCTGACATCTACTCTTATATGGTAGACGCTCTAAGCCCTATGTATTAGTATAGCCTATGCCTAAACATTAGCTGTCTACGGTGTACCCCTGAGGGTATCAATTAGGGTGCAGGAACCTCGTGTAACAACATAAATACATTTATTTCAGTATCTTCAATGCTGGCACAAAGTTGAAAATGAGGAATAATCAAAAAAAGCTGGGTGGACAAACCAATTTATAAAAAAAGGTTTGTAGTCTAGTTGATCATTGAGGCCACTGGGGCACAAATAGTTAAGGGTGGCAATCTTCCTAGTCTCATGTTGCAGTGAAATCTGTGTACAGTCCCCACCTTGGACCAATGATGGAATTAATTCTAGGCACAGAATTTAAAGCCTGATGTACTTGAACTGTACACCTTAACAAAATGCAAGACCACAGCATTTCTACAGTTGTCGTTAATAATAGCTCGTATATGTTGTTGAAGCCTTCATTTTACTGGGTTCACGGTTCTATCTAAATAAATAAAATTATATTGGCACTAACACACATATATACGCAGAACAAAGTCTGATTGTCTACATAAGTGGACAATGTAAAGCTTTCTTGTGAAATCAGATGTACAAACGTTAGCCCAGTAGTAGCAAAATGAAAGAATTGCACTGTTGTCATTTAGTAAAGCCTGTTTGGCTACTGACAATCTGTCTGTCATTTGAATAAAAGTGGCTACTGGTGATGTGGTCTCTTATACTTTTCTTTTGTGAAATGAGATTCTGGGTTCTGATCCTACCAAATGCTTAAGTGTGTCATCAGCTGTAAGGATTGACCACCTCTTTTTGATAATCCAGTTTAATTCTGATGCTCTGGAGGGGTAGTTGGTTACAGACATAATTGGCTATATGGACAGACTCATTCTGTTAAAATTCCTTGGTTTTGAGAGCAGGCTACTTCTCTCAACTGATTTCACTACTGAGTGTCTCCTTGCACACTTCATACAGTACCTGTATCCAGTTTTCTTGAAATGGGACATCATTTGACAAACCTCTTGTTCAAATTTAATGTAAGAGGTGCAATTTTGTCAAAGATGCAGTCTTTACCCATAGACAATACCAGAAATTAGGGGTTGAGGATGTGAGCTGTCTGCTCATAGGATGTTGTTTCCAGCAATAGGAAGCCACCTCACAAAATCTTCCATTGATGCTAAACCCCCACCAAAGACACAGGTGATGTCATCAATATAATGACATCATTTGGCAGTGTGTCTCAGGTGGGGGTTCAAGACTGAGTAGACAGCCTGCTCCTCCCAATGAAACTTAAACAGATTGGCATAAGATGGTGCTGAAATCCACTCATTTATATTAAGTTAAATTCCATTCATTTGTATTAAGCCACCTCAAAAAATTGTCCATCAGTGCTGAACCCCCACCACAGACACACATGATGTTGTCAATATAATGATACCATTTGGCAATGTGTCTCAGATGGGGGTTTAGAACTGAGAAGACAACCTGCTCCTCAAAATGAGACATAAACAGATTTGCATAAGATGGTGCTAAATTCCACTTATTTGTATTCTGTTAACCTTGGATGTGCCGCAGACTGATACCTGTATATCAGTCCAGAATTCCAATATGTTCTAATTCTGTCTACAGCTTAAGGGTTAAATTTCACTTGTTTGTATTAAGCCAGCTCACAAAATTGTTTATCAGTGCTAAATCCCCACCACAGACACAGATGATGTTGTCAATATAATGGCACCATTTGGCAATGTGTCTAAGGTGAGGGTTTAGACCAAGAAGACAATCTGCTCCTCCCAATGAGACTTACACAGATTTGCATAGGATAGTGCTAAGGTTGCATCCCCCCCCCCCCCACCAACCGCATGGCTGTGCCCTGGCATTGGAGTCAGAATTTTCCTGAAAAGGTAAAATAATTGTGTTTGAGAATATAATCCAAACAATCGATGATAAAACTGTTTAGGGACTGTCTCAAAATATTGTTCTGTCTCCAAATAATAACAGGCTGCACACATGCCTTTTTCACATCCAGTGCAAGTATAGAGAGATGACATATTGATTGCTAACCAGCTGTAGATGGGTAACTGGGTCATATCCTCAGACGTATGTAGTGCAGCTGTAGTACCCCTCAAATACTGTAGGTGGATGTTTTAACCACCAATTGTTTGAGGAAATGGCCCTTAATTCTGGAGGGACCCTCACTGAGTGAAATGATGTTGCCTACAACAATCAGTCCTCCAGGATAGTTCTTCATGAACTTGAGGATTTTGGGAAGGATATAAAAGGTGGGACAGACTGAAACGTCCTGCTTTAGAAAACAAAAGCATGATTCACTAATCCATCCCCTGTATAGTGCATCATCCAACAGGTCTAGCAAGATACTTTCTGTGAAACTGTGGGATCAAAAGTGAGCCTTCACTAACATTGTTGATCTGACAGCTGTCATTCTATCTCTTTTACATATTTAGATATACCTTGTAACACCATGGCATGACCTTTGTCTGCTGGCTTAATCATGATTTGATCCATTTGTTTTAATTCACGTAATTCCTGCCAATCAGCTGTGGACATTGCCAAGCAAAGGCTTGTCTCCAGGTGTGACCTGGGGTAAGGGATAGGGATAATAATATAACATCATATACTGGAGAATATACATACATAGAAAATGCCATAAATACAATATTTACATAGATGTGGAAATATTATGCCTAGTGGATAATACACAGTGTGGCTAAAGCAGCAACGAAAACAATGATTACATTAAAGTGAAGACATTGCACAGTGTGACAATACAACAATGAAGTATAGGCAATAAGTAGCATTAGAGTCAGGAGTTAGCTATACGACAAAAGCACAAAGCAGCACAGATACTGTAGGTATGTAGGGGGATTAATAATGGTTAGAGTACATTAGTAAAGAAAAAGACTGCATGCAGCGGACCTTAAATCTATTGATAGTGCCAAGGGGCAAAGCAAAGGATGACTGCTGAAAGGTGTATGAGGGAGGTAGAGGCAAGTCGCAAAGGTTTCTGGGAAGGTGGGGTAACTAGGGAGGCTGGGGAAGGTGGTGCATTCTGACTCAGATGCAAGGAGAAGGAAAGCATACACATGGAGGGGGGGGGAGTAGTTTGAAGTGCTTTTTGAGAGATACTGCAGTCAGCAGAATGCAGACGAGGAGAGGAAGGCTGTTCCAGAGGGCTGGGAGCCTGTAGGCAAAGGATAATTTCCCCAAGAGTGACTGAGGATGGGGCACAGCAAAGGAGAGGTGGTCATGGTTGCATAGCAAGTATCCTGATTTGGGGGCTGGGGATATCAATGATGAAAGGTAGGAGGGAAGGGTGCCAAACCAGTTCTTGGTGATGAAGGTGGCTCAATGAGCAAGATGGTGGTTGTAGAGAGAGGGGAAAGATATGGCTTGATAGAGGAAGCAGTGATGAGTGTGATAAGGGAGATTGGAGGCAAAATGGCAGTAGGCATGGAAAACAGGGTCCAGCTTGGTAAGGGATGACTGCGGTGTTGAGCCGTATACTACATCAGTGCAGTCAAAAGATGGGAGGATGAGCTTGGAGATGAGTTCCTTTCTGATGGGGATCAAGAGGTTGTCCTTGTGTCTATACAGCATGCCTAATTTAGGATGCAGCTTGCTGTGGCTAGTATCAAGGTTGTGGGAGAAGTCAAGTTTAGGGTCCAGCCATACTCACAAGTATTTACAGGAATTAACAGCCTTGATTTCAGAACAATCTAGCACAAGGAAGAAGGGGGAGAAGGCAGTTTAGCCAGTTTCTGAGCATAGCCAAATGCCAAGGTGACCATTATTTTGATGTTACATCTGAGCAAATTGGCTTCAAACCATCGCAGCATATTATCAAAGTTGGCCTGAAGGATGGGTTCGATATAGGGAAGGGAGAGACTAGATGCATAGATCACCATATCGTCAGTGTGCATATGGATATGCGATGCAGAGCTGATGGAGGGGAGGTCATTTACAAATATTAAGAAAAGTATAGGCCCAAGGATCGATCCTTGTGGTACCCCTGCCAGGATGGGGTGGGGGGATTTGGTGTTGTTCAGCTACACATACTGAAATGTGTCAGACAGATAGGCCTTGAACCAACTGTGGTTGAGGGTGAGAGGTCAATAGAGGAGAGTTTATCCAGAAGGAGCATATGGGACACCAAATCAAAGGCCTTGGGTAAGTCAACAATAATTGCCAATGTCAAATGGCCTTTGTCCTTAGCAGTATGGATATAATTGGTAAGGCGCAGAAGGGAGGAGGAGGTAGAATGAAGACTCTGAAAGTCAGATTGGTAAGGTGCTGTGATGTCATTTGTGTCCAAGAAGGAGTTAAGCCTTTTAGAAATTAGGGATTCAAGAATTTTTGAGAGGGAGGGGAGGAAGGAGATAGGTCTGTAGATGCCTGGAATGAAGGGATCACCCCCTTTATGGAATGGGATCACTTTGGCTGGTTTCCAGGCCTTGGGCAGTGAGCATGTAGAGAGTGATAAGTTGAAAAGATAGGTGAGTGGCATGACTACTGCAGATGCAGAAATCTTCAGGAGATTGGGAATGAGTCAGTCAGGACTCTGCTTTGTTGAGTTTAGGAATTTGAGGGCAAGTAGTACCTCCGTAGGGGTAAAGGTGTGGCTGGACATAGGGGGGGTCCAAAAAGTGTTGGTAAGTTGGGGGAGGAGAGCTGTCCAGGGGAGAGTGCAGGTAGTGAAGAAGTAGTTTATGGAGGAGGCAGCAGACCCGGGTCAATGCCGCCTGTGCCAGGAGCAGACATGGGGAGGGAAGGGAGTGGGAAGAGGTACCGAGCAGGGAGTGGAGAGTCTTCCAAAATGCTGGGGGAGGATGGCAGTCTTCAAGCTGTAATTTAAAAGTTTGTTTTGACAGCACACTGCCTGGTGCAAGTATTTCTGGCGATCTGTATGTTTGAAGGTCTGAAGTGTTGAGGAAGCCTTGTACACTCTCCAGGTGCAGTATCTGGATTTGAAGAGCCTCACCAGTTTGGTGAGATCCAGGGAAGGTGCCTGCAGTGGATCCATAGCCTTTGGGGGGGGGGGTAGCTATTCCAGATATTTAAGGAGCTGAATGCAGCCAGTGCGGAGTCAATTGCATGTGCGGAGAAAACTCTGGACCAGTCGGCAAAATAGAGGTCTGCCAGGAGGGCTTTGGGTTTATGTGACATTCAGGGTCTGAACCATAGGTACTTGGGTGGGGGGATTTTATAAGGCAGTGAGTGATGCAATGATTGCTGAAAACGTTGGGGAAGATCCCAGCTGAAGAGAATTTTAGGGGATGTGAAGCTAAGATCCAGTCTAGTAATGAGTGGTTGGCAGAGCGGGGATTGAGCCTGGTGGGTTCAGAGATCAATTGTGTAATATAATAATATCACGGATACGAAGCTGCCTGACCATTGAAAGCTTTAAGTCAGAACTGCAAACCTATTTATTTCAAAAGGCGTATGGGGAGTAGTTTATTGCACTGTATTGTAATTATAATTTATTGTTGTTTGTTATGTTGTATGTATGTTTTTATATGTATTTAAACTGTTTTATTGTACAGCGCTTTGATTTCGAAAAACGCTTAAAAATAAACTTTTACTTACTTTACTTTTTACTTACTTAATAAATAATAATAAACTTAATTTGTTGAGTGCCTTTCAGGAGCATCAAGGTGCTTTATGTAAAAAAATAAATAGAACAAGATAAAATATCACACACAATATAAAACAGATATGCGATACAATCCAGTAGAATTAAGCAGCATATGCTTGTCGCAACAAAAATGTTTTTAATGCCTGCTTGAAGCCCCCCACATTCGCACACTCCTATAGCTGACAGGGTAGAGAATTCCAAAGGACTGAGGCCACATACATAAATGCCGGACCCCTAAAGATTTTAAGGACACCCTTGGAATCTCTAGCAACCCCTCATCAGCTGAGCGGAGGGATCACTCTGGGCGGTAGGGCGGGTCAGAAACTCTTTCAGGTAGTCCAGGCCAAGTCCATGCAGGGCTTTATAAGTCAGAAGTCTGACTCTGAATGTGATCCGCCACTGAATCGGCAGCCAGTGCAGTTCATGCAGCACCGGTGTGATATGACATGACCATGGCGTTCCTGTCAACAACTGGGCTGCTGTGTTCTGCACTAGCTGCAGGTGGTGGATATCAACCCCCGGTAGCCCTAGGTAGAGGGAGTTGTAATAATCAAGGCACGAGGTTACAAAAGCGTGAACCAGTGTAGGAAGATCACCAAACAGAGCAAGGTGCTTGACCCTAGTGATGTTCCTCAGATGATAAAAGGACGACTTGACAACTGCCTACACCTGAGATCACAGTGTCAGCCCATCGTCAAGCACCACCCCCCAGGCCCCGCTCCCATTTAAAGGCAAGAAGCAGGGCACCCACCAGGAAAAGCCCTGTAGGCTGTCCAGCTCCCAACCCCCCTGTTTGGTGAACAGCATCCACAACTATCACCTCCATCTTACCCGAGTTCAACTTCAGCCAGCTGGAATTCATCCGGTTCTGGATTTCATCAAGGCAGTTATTAAATACCAAGAGTGCACTCTCCTGGTCGGGTGAGAAAGATAGGTAGAGCAGGGTATCATCAGCATAGCAGTGAAACCTCCGAGAGGCAGCATGTACACCGCAGACAACATGGGGTACAGCACTGAGTCCTGAGGGACCCCACATGACAGACAGAGAGGGTCAGAGGAAAGAATCCCCTGACACCACCCTTTGAGTTCTACCAGTGAGGAAGGACTTAAACCACTTGAGGACTGTACCAGACAGGCCACAGATGAACCTCAGGTGCTGAAGCAGCACCCCATGGTCCACGGTGTGAAATGCTGAAGAGAGATCCAGAAGTACCAAGATGGAGTGGCTTTTCCAATCTCTCACCATCAGGAGATCATTAAGCACCTTAACCAGTGCAGTCTCTGTACTGTGCCTCTTATGAAAACCAGACTGTGGAGGTTTGTAGATGCCATGGATGGTCAAATAGTTCTCCAACTGTACGGCCACTACCTTCTCAATCACCTTCCCCACAAAGGGGAGGTTAGAGATAGGTCTGTAGTTGGCAAGGCAGTCTGGGTCCAGAGAAACTTTCTTCAGGAGGTGTGTCACCTCTGCCTCCTTCAGATAGCTAGCCTGACTCAAGGGAGCACCAGACTATCTGTGCCAGGACCAGGCAAATGGTGTCACAACAACCCATAATGAAGGAAGTTGGGCCAGGATCCAAACTACAGCACATAGTGTGCATACTGTGGACAATCCGCATAACATCCACAAGCTCCAGCTGGTCAACGATACTCCAGAAAAAAAAGGGAGGGGGAGGGTCCGAGTGTCAATCAATAGCATCCCGCATAGAGTATGCTGGTTGGATCTCCACCGTGATGTAAGCCATCTTATCTGCAAAGAACTGAACAAGATCCTCACACTCCAATTATGAAAAAGCTCTTCAAGGCAGCAGACAGGCCAGGTTTCACAGTCTGTCCACAGTTTGAGAGAACTGCTCAGTTCTGAGCAGCAGCAATCTCCCCAGACAGGAACCCTGCCTTCTTATGGGAGATTGTTGATTGATAGACTTGATAATGTTCTAGCATCCTAAGATGGCCGGCCTCCAGGGTGGATTTCCACCAGCAACACTCTAAGGTAAGGTTGAGGGCCTCAGGCTCCTGGGTGACCAATCTGGTTAGGGGGCAAGCCAATTGAGAGTAAAATCTCCCAAGACTAGGAGCTCTCCCAATGCATTGTGGGAGACGAGGGTGGCTAGGCTAGAGACAATAGTTGCGGGATTAACTTTAGGAGAGAAATAGCATACTCGAATGAAGAGGGGAGAGGATGACTGGAGCACCAGCTTGGTGAGGAGGAGCTCATGTGATTGGGGGGGGTGACCTCCTGATGGATGATGGAGGCACACAGTGGTGACTTGAGGTGGTGTTGTGGCAGTTCCCTAACATCTCTTAGTTTAACAAGGTAATCTTTCCCCAGTTTTTTGCACCTTCAGAGCATTATGTTTGGGGGCTGGCAAAAACCTTTTTTTTCTTTAGGATAATTCTAACTTTATGTTGAACATCATTACTTTCAGTCTCAGTAATACAACCATCAGTAATATCAATTAGAAAACCAATATCTTGCTAATTACTGTTTGTGGGTTCCAAAGCACCACTTCTCCCCAATTCAAGTCCACACTTATATTATATTGGGCAGAATCAGCAACATTATCCAGATCCTCAACTGAAAAGAGCATTCTTGGAAAGTTCAGTTCCCGTTTTCCTTTTTCTGAAAAATATGCTTTAATGTCTGTCTTATGCAGAAATTTAAATAAGTCAACTTGTATACTAATAAAATCAGGTTCTGTGGAAGGAACAACGGTTAAACCATTTGCCAGTAAGTCTAGCAGGGGCTGAAAGAGTTTGGTGGAAGATATATTCAGTACCTATAGGTTTGCTACTGGTTGTGGGCTGATTGCCTTAGTATTGTTCCTTCCCCACCTTCTTCTTTGGCCCCTCCTTGTCTTCCTTTTCCATTTTTTTGCTGTTTCTTGGTGCTTTTATTGGTGGGTTGCTCTTGATCTTGTAGGTTGGTTTTCTCTAAAAAGGTGACCTGTCTGTTGGTTGTATTCTGACCTTTGGCGGTTGCTCCTCCCTCTGCTATAGTGTCTTGTGCAGTTCCTGCCTCTACCATGACTATGTGATCTTGTTTTGATTTCGCAGCCAAGAACTTCCCCCCTTCTCATAATCATGGTCGTGTCTTTCACATTTATTACTCTCCCATGTTTCTACCTCTGCTTCTAGCTTGCAGACTTTGTCTTGGAGATTTTGACAAACTCTCTAAAATCAGGTTGTGTCTCTGTAATTTAAAAGTTCTTTTTGCACTTGTTTAAACTCACCAGTGACTCTGGTATAATTGCAAGTATCTTGTTCTACTGTTTTATGATTTTAATCAAATCATTAGAGCAATGTTTCAATGAATGTTCCAATGGCTCCCAGAAGTCTTGATCCAATTGTCGAGAAGATGAAGCATGAAAAACCCTGAGTCCGCTAGGTACTTATTTTATTACTACAATATTGTTTGAGAGTGATTTTATTGAAACATATATTGACTTCTTGGAGGCTATGTTCTTCTAATTGATGGAACAAATCTTTTACCTCAGGTTTTCATTTTGTTGGTATAGTTGACAGGTTAAAAAAACTGCTCTTTACATCTTGTTGACTTGCACTTCTCTCAGTGGTTCTAAATGAAAAGGCACATTCTTGCTTAGTTGCAGTACCGTGCTGAGCCTTCTCCTTCCAATCACTACTTGCTTCGCTGCTAGTAGCCACTTGCCACTCAGATGAAGGCTTCATCTGGAACTTGAGTGGAAAGTCTCTGTGGAGTGCTTTACAATCAGGACATTGCTGGGTGCTCTACCACATACATGAAACTGGGGTATAACAGAAGGTCAGGAACATATCTGACACCTAAAGGTGCTGCTGTGCAACAAAATCTCTTAAGCTATTACAAAAAACAAACAAACAAAAAAAACAACCAGCAAACAAACCAGATACTAAGGCTATAAATAGTTTAATGGTACAAAGAACCGCAGACCAGATATCCCTATACATCAGCTCTGATTAGTCTCTTTTAGGGTACAGTACTAGACTGTGACAAGACCATTTAATAATGCAGACAATGAATAAAATGCTAACAAGAAAATAGAATCCACATGAGAACAATGTGCAAGTTTAGGCAAAAGTAGTTACAAAACAATCACATCACCAGGCCTGCTAACAATAAAACTGACACAGGTAAGTTAACAGTAATAATTCCTTCATGCAGAAAAATCCAGTTATAAAAATCTGTGTTAACCCCATAATCAGTTTTATGTTTGGTAGGATCAAAACCAAGATTTATTCTGGCTTCAGTGAGGAACTCTTAGTGTTTGTTATGATATGTACAGACAGCTACAGTGGACACCGTTGGCTGACTGTAGACACATACACCTACTGTTTCTTTTGCACATTTGTCATTCACAAGGACATTAACCAGTATGAGGCAATCCAGAGAAGGGCAACCAAAATGGTGCAGGGACTGCATCAGAAAACATATGAGGACAAATTAATGGAGCTCAATATGTATACCCTAGAGCAAAAGAGGGAGAGAGGTGATATGATCTAAACATTCAAACACCTTACAGGCATTAACAAGGTGAAAGAGTCTAACATGTTTCAATATAAGAAAAATAGGACAAGAGGACACAGCATGAGATTAGAGGGAGGCCGATTAAGGGGTAATGTGAGGAAGTTATTTTTTACAGAAAGGGTGGTAGATGCATGGAACGGCCTACCTCAGAAAGTGGTGGATATCAATACAGTGCAGAGCGTCAAACAGGCATGGGATAGGCATAAGGGAGCAATACAGATGAGTATGAATAAATAGGCCATTGACAGAGCAAAGGCCGATGGAACATTTATAAGGTACAAAAAGAAATGGGCAGATTGGATGGGCTTTGCGGTCCTTATCTGCCATCAACCTCTATGTTTCTATGTGTCATGGGCATTGTCACTCATTATCTGTGCAACCTGTGTGTCATGAAGGCCTCATACTCTGGCCCAAGGTCTGCTGCTGGCCATGAGCTCACAATTCTTTTATTTTTATTTATTTATTTATTAGGTCTAGGATTACAATACCTTTGAGCCAGGGCTCTTTTACAAAAGTTCCACGTCAGGTTACAATTCAAAGCACAAGACATGTAAGTCAGATTAAAAATTCAATACATAGGACATGGTTACTAAAGTGTAAGCTAAACAGACTTATAAAGCATCTGAGAAACAAAACAAGTTTTGGAGGCTAGGTTACAAGGAGATAGCGGATGAGGTGCAGAGAGGATAGAGGACAAGAGAGAGGAAGAGTTGGGGGGTGAAGAGCTATAGAGGAGGAGCACAGCCAGAGTCATTGTCATAGACATAACATGGGGATGTGTGTGCTAAGGGGTAACCAAGTGTTAATAGGAGAGAGAACTGCATAAGGTTAGGAAAATATGGGGTCAGCTAGTGGAGGTAATCACAGGAGCTAGAGGCAGTGAGAGAGAGAGAGAGGTGTTGCCTTGATTTAAATGAACCAAGGGTAGGAGTGGAGGAGATGTAACTGTTTAGCAGTAAAAAAGCAGTCTGGGCCAGCAGTCTTTCTTCTTTGCTGTATTCACCACCTGGTGCCACTGCATTGGTCTTTTCTCATCCATCTCACTACCACCGGATCACAAATCAAGCAAGAGCCGCTTGTAACTGCTGTTTTGAGGCCAACTACTGTACATCACTCGGGATTGTAATCCCTGTATGCATTGGACTATTACTGTATCCTCTGTTTGTCATTTGCTAGGATGTCTGTTGTAATGTAGTGCACTGATGTATCTTGTATGTATATGCCTTGTCTTATTGTGTACACCATGTATATGCCATGTAATTTTCTTGCCTGTACTGCTACGCCTTTACATGTATATTAATTCTATTGCATCATCATTGTCTGCTTAGTTTCCACTGTCCCCAGGTTGCACCTGGAAATGAATCTAAGCTCAGTGTGCCTCTCTCGGTTACCCAAATTTTAAATAAATAAAGAAGGAAAGAAAACATTTTAAAAACATATAGTGCTCAATTCTCAAAGCTCCTGATGCAGCACAAGGGGCTTGCTCCACAATGAATGGTGCAGAGTGCCTGTTGCACCAAGTGATGCACTGGGAGTGATTCTCAATTGCAGCCTGCATTACCACAGACTGCCTGCCCTAAACAGGACTTGTACCGCCTGTGCACCCAAACATGGGCAGCAACATGGTACTAGTGAGCATGTGGCAGGTGCAAGCTGCCACATCCCCAAATGTGGGATTCTCAGAGCTCTCCCAGAGGGAGAAATTCTAAGTACCCTTAGACCAACCAGGGCTGGTGTAACACTATATTAACTATGCTTTATTACTGCTATGCTTTCTTAAAAGTATAATGTACTTGCTAAACACAAATGTTTTATTACTGCTATGTTTTGTTTATTACTGTTATTAACTATATACATGTAACTAGTACTAAATGGCAAACGTACATGCGTAGTGAGACTGGCACGGCTAAGTGTATGTGACTAAAACAAGTCCTTTTGCAAGCATAATAGTGGATGGACACACCATGTCAAGGCTGTTACGTAGCTTAAAGAGAGAACAAACTGTTGCTTCCTTAATCATAAACACAACGCATAAGAGTACACGTCACACTGCATAATCAACTCATGCCTCAGCTATGGACTAGGCTATCAGCCTATCAGAGACATTAAAGACTCTGTATACCTTAAAAGGGCTACAGGAAATACATCCTGTGTGCTAATGCTAACGGCAACTTACACTTATTTCAGAATGAAAATATTGAGATATGTCAGACTATGTTAATCTATAACAAATGAGCTAAAATTCATCTGTGTGATATAGCTAAATTAAAAATAACATGTATTTAATACCTGGCAATTATGTGAAAGCAGCACCTCAATAGCTATACTTTATTAAATATTAACTGTTTGGGTTTACAGCATGTGGATTCTGGTATTTATATATACACACTGTTAGAGTAACCTAATAATGCCTGTGCTCTTTTAAAGCTACAAAAAAGGTCAGTTGGAGATATGTGAACCACAGGGAGCTGTAACAACATACAGATTATGTGACCTTAAAATCAGCCAATACAATAGAGTCAGCCTGTGCCAAGTGGGTCATAGGGAGCTATGGCAGCATCTGGATCAGAAGACTTTCTAAAATACAAAGTAAATGTTCAAATTGCATAATCCATATGTATAATGGTCATTTAGCTTTGTATTGGTTTTGGGGAACTACAACATAATACTGAATGTCCGACCTAAACATATTTTGTGATATGCAGTCAATAAAAGCAAGCATAAGAAAAGACCTAGCAGTGGTGTTTGCTTGTGATTACCTGTTTCTACATGCTAGTAAGTAAATAACCTTTTAATTATAATTCTGGTTAATACTAGAGAAGCACTTGAGTGCTAAATCTATTTAATCACAAAGTTTTACTAGTTTCTTGATTGGCTAAATTATTACTGTTCATTGGTTTAACAGTGCCTCAGTATAATCCCAATGGAGCAATGTTGCCATCTTGTGGTGACAGTTAAAATTGTTAGCTAAATTACAATGCATTACATTTCTAAGCTAAGGAAAGCAGTATGACCAAATATGGATAAACCGTTATAAAAGCAATGCCAAGCAAAAGTATAATCACTAGTGTCACAACTCATGGACAACATTAGGCCATACCAACATAGCCAATCAGAGACTGATAAATATCATGTAGCTAAAGTATTACCTTATATGTAATTTCCTGAAGTTCTTTGTTACACTGTATATAAACCCCACTGCCTAAAGCTTTGGGATAACCTGTAACCAATCTGCACAGAGAGCTGCGTCACTCTTAATAAAATACCATTTGTCTGCAAGGAAAGTTCTCCGGTCGTTACTCTTTAGAGTCTTTATCCTCGAGGTGCCTGAGCCAAACATCACGTAACCCACCACCAGCCGGCTTGCAATTCGTAGGGTTACAGCTGGTCCAAGGGTACTTAGAAATGTCTCCCCTGGGAGAGTTGCCTGTGTGCTGCAATGTGCCATGGTCCCCCTCCCTGATCCCCAATGTTGTCCATGAAAATAATTTATAATTTCTCCCTTGACCAGGTGGATTAGCAGTCCCCTCTCCCCGATCCCCGATATTGCCCGTAATAATATATAATATTCCCCCTGCCCTGGTGGACTAGAGGTCCCCCCATCCTTGATATTGCCCATATTAATAATTTATCATTTTTATCCAGCCCTGGTGGACTAGAGGTTCCCTGCCTCTGATCCCTGATTTTGTCCATGCTAATAATAATTAATATTTTTCCCTGCCTTGGTAGCATAGTGGCCTCCCACCCCAGCAGGTAGTGCCCACCATCCTGAATCAGAGCTGGTGACCAGCACAGCCCACCTCACACCTCTGTGGCTGGCCACTGACTGAACTGTCAATGAGCATGTCCTGTAAGGTGTACACAGTCATTGATTAATCAATGAGCACGTACATTTTACAGTACACGCTCACTTGCAGTTCAGTCGGCAGCCAGCCATGAAGATGTGAGGTGGGCTGTGTTCGTTGCCGGCTGTGATACAGGATGTGGAAGTGGGGTGGTTGGCACTACCTGCAGGGGTGGGGGGATGGGAGGCCACTATACCGCCAGGGCAGGGGAAATATTATTTATTATTAGTATGGACAAAATAGAGGATTGGAAAGGGAGGGACCACTACTCTACCAGGGCAGGGGAAGACATAAACTATTAATACAGGCAACATCATGGATCAGGGAAGGGGGACCACTTCCAGTAGGGCAGGGGAAACATTATAAATTATTTATAAGGCAACATCAGGGATTGGGGAGGGGGGACCACTAGACCACCAGGGTCTACAGTGGTGCATGGCTGCCCTGTGGCTTGCAGCAAACCCTCATCTGTTTGGCACCTGGCACAGTTGCTACAAGCTGCGGGACTTTGCCACTGGGACCCTGCATGATAAAGAATTGGATGCACGGTCCCTTTTGCACCAGGCTTTGATGCAAGCTGTCTTTGGTGATTGCTTGCATCAATCTTAGGGTTCTTAGAGAATGGAGCCCATAGATGGTATCTGTTGCATACATGTAGTACTGTACCTTCACTTGCTTTGGATGCCTTTGTGAATGAACCTGACTCAAGGGATCCTGATAACTCTGGATAAACTCACTGAGTGAATGAAAATGTACAATAAATCTTAATACTGATTTGTCCATGCTAATGTTTGTCATATTGGCAACTAGAACTAGTCTAGAAATATAATACTGTGACTTCACATCTCAATAAATACTTCTGTGTTTAACCTTGATTAAAATTTAAAACAGAAACTAAAACTTTATATATTTTGCACCACAAAGCATTTCTACAATGATCAAGAAAATCAGAAGACATGGTTTGAAGCTCGGGATTATTGCAGAGCAATTGGAGGAGATCTGGCCAGCCTCCACAGTGAAGTTGAAGAGGAGGCAATAAAGAAATCAATAACGTAAGCATTAATTTTAATAATATTTTTCTTTTAATATAGCTCAAACCCAAAGACCTGGTGATCTTTAGATAAGACTGTTTTGGGAAAGGCATTTAGGAGTTTAGCTGCATTATAAATTAAGAAAAGTGAATCAGCTGTTTGCTGCTTATACCTCTCTCTTAAACTTGGTAACAAGCAGATGGAAGGGACCCTTTTTTATATAGCAGTGCACTAAGATTAAGCTGAAGTAAATAAGTACAATTTCATTTTTATGGCACCCAATCCCAGAGGCTCTGGACACCTTATAGGTAATAAAAGGCAGTGTTAAACAGGCAACATACAAAATATATAAAAGCATAATAAATTAATAAAAAATCAGTTATAATAAATCAGCTGAAACTTTCTGAAAATGCTTTTTTAAAAAGGTAAGTCTTCAGCCCCTTTGAAATGCCTCCACTGATGGGTCCTCCCTCAAACATTTTCAAAACGGGTTCCTGAGGGACTGGCTGGCCACATCAAAGGAGCATTCTCCGAGGTTTTCAGCCTGACTCTCAGAACTGCTAGGAGGCCCTTGGTGGAGGAGTGGAAAGAACGTACAGGACGGCATGTATAAGGAAGTCAGACAGGAAGCCAGGACCCGAGTGATTTAAGGCCCTGTAGGTGAGCAAGACCACCTTGAAGACGATCCTCCACCTGACAGGCAGCCAGTGCAGATCTTGCAGGACCAAGGTTACATGACCTGGGCAGGCCCATCAACAACCTGGCCACTGCATTGTGCACCAGCTGCAGTTAGCAGAGGTTCCCTCCATTGACCCTGAAGTATAGAGCATTGCAATAGTCCAACCTGGTTGTCACAAAGGCATGCAGCAGTGACATCAGGTCTTCTGGTGGAATCAAGGGTTTATTCCGGGTGACATTTGTTAAGTGGTAAAAGCCACTTCAGACCACAGATGACAGTTGAGCATCAAGTGTCTGTCATCAAGGATGACACCCAGATCTTTCACCTTGGGGGATGCCATCAATGGGGTAGATCCCATGACCAAACCTGTCACTGCCCCAGAGGCATTTTCGTCATTCATTCCAGCAACCAGGCTCAATCACCAGTAACTCCATCTTGTCAGGGTTCAGCCTAAGCCAGTTAGAGGACATTCAATCCTGAATTTCAGCCAGTCACTTGTTCAGCACTTCAATGGCACCATTTGTTTCAGGGGCAAATGACATATATAGCTGGGTATTGTCTGCATAGCAGTGAAAACCCAGACTGTAACATCAAATGAGCTCACACGGGGGCAGCATGTACACTGTAAACAGCACTGGTGAAAGGATCAAAGACTGAGAAACTCCACATGACAGGGGCTTTGAGAAGGAGGAGAAATTCCCCATCACCACCCATTGCTCCCTGTCAGAGAGATAGAACTCAAACCATTGAATGACAGTTCCGGTGAGTCCACAATACATTCTATGGTGATCCAAAAGCATGATGTGGTCCACGGTGTAAAATGCTGATAAGAGATTGAGGAGGATGAGAACTGACCATTCCCATCTATCCCTCACCTTGAGGTGGTCATTTTGCACCTGAACCAGCGCCATCTCTATGCTACGCCTAACCCTAAAACTTGACAAGTATGGCTCATGGATGTCAATGGCTGTGAGGTGTCCCTCGAGTTGCAGAGCCACCACTTTCTCAAGAACGCTCCCTAAAAATGGGAGGTTGGACATAGGACTATTATTTGCTAGGACATCAGGGTCGAGCGATGGCTCCGTCAAAAGATGCTTCACCAACACCTCCTTCAAGGCATTGGGGAAAAGCTCCTCTGAGAACGAACACAAAACTATCCTGGTGAACACTGGACCATTGGCCTCAACGCGTCCCACTGGGAGATGAGTTGGACCTGGGTCCAGTTCACAAAAGGTGGGCCTCAGCTTCAAAATCATCTTAATGACCTCAGCCGCCTTCACCAGCCCAAACTCCCCCCAGACAATAGGAGCGCCCCTGCTCCAGCCATGCCAACCACTTTGGGGCTGGTCTTGCCCCACTGGGGTGATCCCGGCCCGGATAAAGGACACCCTGTCTGAGAAGAACAGAGCAAACTCTCCACACAATGAGATTGAAAATTCCCTTTTCGACTGTAGACAGACTGGACACAGCCATCTGTCCACAGTCTGAAAGAGCAGAGCTGGTCTTTTCCTCCTTGTAGCATTCTCCCTGGACAGGAGATCTGCCTTCTTATGGTTGATTGGCCCTTGATAATCATTATAGTGATTTCTCAAGGCCAGTCTGTCCTCCTTAGACTCAGTCCTCTGCCAACAATGCTCCAACTTCTGACCCTTGGTCTTCATCTTCTTGAGAGACCCATCAAACTATGTGGGTCTCAAGCGAAAAGACCTGGGTCACATACGAACTGGTGCAATGGCATCTAGTGCCTTGGAAACAGTCCTATTATAGGCTGTTGCTGCCTTGCCCATGTCAATCGCACATGCAGCATTCATGCAACAAAAGTCTACTACAGCCAAAGGTCCCCTTGGGAACAGTCCTCTTAAAGACGGAGTCCAGCCAAAGTTTCTGGCATCAATAAATTCAGAGTTTGGATCAGCATATCCCCAATCAGCATCATTCCAAAAATGAGATCTCTACATAGAAACAGAGAATTTGACAGCAGATAAGGACCACTTGGCCAACCCAGTCTGCCCATTTCCCTACCTAATAGATAAGCTGCAGATTCTAGTTAATCAGCAGCCTACTTTTTCCTACTCCCACCCCCTTGAATTGCCTTATGACTGTCCCATGCATGCTTAAATTCCACCACTGTTTTTGACTCCACAACCTACTCCGGAAGACTGTTCCATGCATCCACAACCCTCTCTGTGAAAAAATACTTCCTTACATTACCTCTGAGACGCCCTCCCTCTATCTTCAAATTGTGCCTCCTTGTTCTTGCACACCTCTTTTTCTGAAAGATGCTACCCTCTTGGACTTTATTGATTCCCTTGAGGTACTTGAAATTTTCTATCATGTCCCCCCTCTCCCTCCTTTCCTCGAGGCTATATGTATTAAGCTCCTTAAGTCTCTCTTCATATGTCTTTCGGTGCAGACCCTGCACCATTTTAGTTGCCCTCCTCTGGACATCTTCCATCCTGTCTATGTCTTTGCGGAGACTGGGTCTCCAGAACTGCACACAGTACTCCAGATGGGGTCTCACCAGCTGTCTGTACAGAGAATAACAACTTCCTGTTTTCTACTGGTGATGCCTCTCCCTATGCATCCCAGTATCCCCCCAGCCCTCCTTACTGCCCTCTCGCATTGCTTGCCCACCTTTAGGTCATCTGATATGACTATCCCCAGGTCCCTTTCCATTTTTGTTGTTGTTAGTATCTCACCCCTCATTGTGTACTCTTCCCCTGGGTTTTTGTTTCCCAGGTGCATTACCTTGCACTTCTTAGCATTGAATCTAAGCTGCCATACATTTGACCATTCCTCTAACCTTGCCAAGTCCCTTCTCATCCTTTCCACCCCACCTTGTGCATCAACTCTGTTGCAGATCTGCGTCATCTGCAAAGAGACATACTTTTCTTCCAGTCCCTCTGCAATGTCGCTTATAAAGACATTGAAGAGGACCAGTCCTAATAGTGAACTCCTGGTACCCTACTAGTAACCCCCTTTCTTCAGATCGGACTCCATTTACTATTACACTCTGTGTCCTATTCTCTAGCCAATTCCTTACCCAGGCTATCATCTTGGGACCCACTCCCAGGCTGGCTAACTTGTATATTAATCTTTTGTGTGGGACTGTGTCAAATGCCTTGCTAAAGTTTAGGTAGGCCATGTCCACAGCCCCTCCCTGGTCTACTACTTTGGTCACCCAGTCAAAGAAATCTATTAGATTCGTCTGGCATGACCTTCTCACTGTGAATCCATGCTGCCTTTGGTCCTGTGCCCCTCTGGCCTCTAGGTACTCGACAATTCTTTCCCTCAAAAGTGATCCCATAATTTTCCCTATCACTGAGGTTAAACTAACAGGTCTGTAGTTTCCCGCTTCTGCCCTGCTCCCACTTTTGTGAAGTGGAATCACATCTGCCCTGATCCAGTTCTCAGGTACCACCCCATCCTCCCATGACTTGTTAAAGAGGGTAGTCAGTGGTGTCACTAGTTCTACCCTTAGTTCTTTCAGAATTCTGGGATGAATCCCATAAGACCCCATTGCTTTGTCCACCATTAGTTTTAAGAGTTCTTTCAGAACCCTTTCTTCTGTAAAGTGTTTCTATTGTTTGGTTTAGGTACCTCCCCCTCTTCATTTGTAAATACTGAACAAAAATATTTGTTTAGTATCTCTGCCTTTTCACCATCACCCTCTGCCCACCCCTCTCCCCTTTATTAAGCCTCACTATCCCTCCTTGGTCTTCCTTTGCTCCCTGATGTACCTATAAAGGTTTTATCCCTTTCTTAACTGAGTTGGCTATCTTTTCCTCTGTTTGGGCCTTTGCTTTCTGACTGCCTTCCCAGCTTCCTTTTGCTTTAACTGATACAATTCTCTGTCCTGCTCCTTCTGCTGATTCCTTGTACTTCAGATGCTCTTTTCTCTTGAACCTCACTGCCACCTCCTTTGAGAACCATAGTGGTTTCTTACATCGCTTTGTTTTGTTTATTTGCTTCACACAAAGGCTCATTACCTCTGTGATGGCAGTTTTTGTTATTCCCCATTATTCTTCCACCCCTCCTTCCTGCCCATTTGCTAGTGTATTCCTTAGGCACTCACCCATTTTGGCAAAGTCAGCCCTCCTAAAGTCCAGTACTTTTGCCTTTGTATGGCTTGACTCTACAGCTGTGTTTATTGTGAACCATACTGTTCGATGGTCGCTAGTTCCCAGATGGCTACCCACTTCTACATCTGTGATCCTCTCTCTATCTCCATTTAAGAGAACCAGGTCTAAGATTGCTCCCTCTCGAGTGGATTCCAGCACTAGTTGTCGAAGGCATGCCTCCTGCAGGGCATCTAGAATAACCACACTCTTAGAAGTGGCTGCTGCAACTGCACTTCAGTTAACATCTGGCATATTCAGATCACCCATCATCAATATCTCCCCATTTTCTGCCATTCTAAGTATACTTTCTATCATTTCCTCTGTTACATTATTCAAAAGTTACAGGTTATTTTGTGACCCTAAATGCACTGCCTGTTCAAAAAAGCCTGTTTCAGTGAAGAGCTGCTGTTGATGTCACAACCAGAACTCGCAGCCTAGTTCTCCATGAAATCTACATTATAGGATTTGTTGCAGGATTTGGCCTAAAATGACTTCATTTCCATTGACCCTGCTGAGGTTGCCTGTGTGTGTAAAGTAAATGCACATTAATTTACCAGGCTCCTTGTTATCAATATTTTTTCCTTTTACTTCTCAAGATAACAACAGAACTTAATTTGTTTTACCTTGTCAATAGTGAGATGCTCACTCTACCGCTCTTCCTGATTTTGTGAAGATGCATTGAGAGCAGCAAAGTGGCCACTTAAGAAGGAAAGCTTCATCCTGGATTCTGGCACTATCATGCTCCGCCCTGTGACATCACAGGGTCTTACCAAACACTCTCAGAAGTTTGGTAAATGAATGTACCTTTACTTAGAAACATAGAAACACAGAATTTGACTGCAGATAAGGACCGCTTGGCCCACCCAGTCTGCCCATTTCCCTACCTACTGGATAAGCTGCAGATCCTAGTTAACCAGCAGCCTACTTCTTCTAACCCCCACCCCCCAGAATTGCCTTATGACTGTCCCATGCATGCTTGAATTCCACCACTGATTTTGACTCCACAACCTCCTCTGGAAGGCCGTTCCATGCATCCACAATCCTCTCTGTGAAAAAATACTTCCATAAATTACCTCTGAGCCGCCCCTATCTTCAAATTGTGCCCTCTTGTTCTTGCACACCTATTTTTTTGAAAGATGCTACCCTCTTGGACTTTGTTGATTCCCTTGAGGGACTTGAAATTTTCTATCATGTCCCCCCTCTCCCTCCTTTCCTCGAGGCTATACATATTAGCTCCTTAAGTCTCTCTTCATATGTCTTCCGTGCAGACCCTGCACCATTTAGTTGCCCTCCTCTGGACAGCTTCCATCCTGTCTATGTCTTTGCGGAGATTGGGTCTCCAGAACTGCACACAGTACTCCAGATGGGGTCTCACCAGCTGTCTGTACAGAGGGATAATAACTTCCTGTTTTCTACTGGTGATGCCTCTCCCTATGCATCCCAGTATCCCCCCAGCCCTCCTTGCTGCCCTCTCACATTGCTTGCCCACCTTTAGGTCATCTGATATGACTACCCCAGGTCCCTTTCCATTTTTGTTGTTGTTAGTATCTCACCCCCCATTGTGTACTCTTCCCCTGGGTTTTTGTTTCCCAGGTGCATTACCTTGCACTTCTTAGCATTGAATCTAAGCTGCCATACATTTGACCATTCCTCTAACCTTGCCAAGTCCCTTCTCATCCTTTCCACCCCACCCTGTGCATCAAATCTGTTGCAGATCTTAGTGTCATCTGCAAGAGACATACTTTCCTTCCAGTCCTTCCATGAATGTCACTTATAAAGACATTGAAGAGGACCGGTCTAATACCGAACCCTGCGGTACCCACTAGTAACCCTCCTTTCTTCTGAGTGGACTCCATTTACTATTACTCTTTGTGTCCTATTTTCCAGCCAATTCTTTACCCAGGCTGTCATCTTGGGACCCACTCCCAGGCTGGCTAACTTGTATATTAATCTTTTGTGTGGGACTGTGTCAAATGCCTTGCTACAGTCTAGGTAGGCCATGTCCACAGCCCCTCCCTGATCTACTACTTTGGTCACCCAGTCAAAAAAATCTATCAGATTTGTCTGGCATGACCTTCCCGCTGTGAATCCATGCTGCCTAGGGTCCTGTGCCCCTCTGGCCTCTAGATACTCTGCAATTCTTTCCTTCAGAGTGTTTCCATCATTTTCCCTATCACTGAGGTTAAACTAACAGGTCTGTAGTTTCCTGCTTCTGCCTTGCTCCCACTTTTGTGAGGGGAATCACATCTGCCCTCCTCCAGTCCTCGGGTACCACCCCATCATCCATGATTTGTTAAAAGGGTAGAAAGTCAGTGGTGTCACTAGTTTCTACCCTTAGCTCTTTTAGAATTCTGTATGAATCCCATCAGGCCCATTGCTTTGTCCACCTTCAGTTTTAAGAGTTCTTTCAGAACCCTTTCTTCTGTAAATGGGCTGGTATCAACTTCTGTATCCAGAGTGTTACTACTGTTTGTTTTATGTACCTCCCCCTCTTCATTTGTAAATACTGAGCAAAAATATTTGTTTAGTATCTCTGCCTTTTCACAGTCTCCCTCTGCCCACCCTCCCTCCCTTTATTAAGCCTCACTATCCCTCCCTTGGTCTTCCTTTGCTCCCTGATGTACCTATAAAAGGTTTTATCCCCCTTCTTAACTGAGTTGGCTATCTTTTCCTCGGTTTGGGCCTTTGCTGTTCTGACTGCCTTCCCAGCCTCCTTTTGCTTTAACTGATACAGTTCTCTGTCCTGCTCCTTCTGCGATTCCTTGTACTTCCTGAATGCTTTCTTTTTCTCTTGAACCTTCACTGCCACCTCCTTTGAGAACCATAGTGGTTTCTTACATTGTCTTGTTTTGTTTATTTGCTTCACACACAAAGGCTTGTTACCTCTGTGATGGCAGTTTTTATTATTCCCCATTGTTCTTCCACCCCTCCTTCCTGCCCATTTGCTAGTGCATTCCTTAGGCACTCACCCATTTTGGCAAAGTCAGCCCTCCTAAAGTCCAGTACTTTTGTCTTTGTATGGGTTGACTCTACAGCTGTGTTTATTGTGAACCATACTGTTCGATGGTCGCTAGTTCCCAGATGGCTACCCACTTCTACATCTGTGATCCTCTCTCCATTTCCATTTGAGAGAATCAAGTCTAATATTGCTCCCTCTTGAGTGGGCTCCAGTACTAGTTGTCTAAGGCACGCCCCCTTTAGGGCATCTAGGTGAACTGCACTCTTCAAAGTGGCAGCTGCAACTGCACACCAGTTAACATCTGGCATATTCAGATCACCCATCAACAATATCTCCCCTTTTTCTGCCATTCTAAGTATACTTTCTATCATTTCCCTGTCCATTTCCTTCCCCTGAGAAGGGGGTCTGTATACAACCCATGTGCGTATTGTGGTGCCATTGCCTGTCTCCAAATTTACCCACAGTGTTTCTTCTCCTCCCTGTTTACCCTTTTGTTCTGTTGCTTTTATTCCTTCCCTTATGTAAAGAACTACTCCTCCTCCTCTTTTACCCTCCCTGTCCCTCCTGTAGACAGTGTATCCTGGTATGTTTATGTCCCAGTCATGGTTTTGTGTGCACCATGTTTCTGTGACTGCCACGATATCCAGATGTTCCTCCTCCATCAAGGCCACTAATTCAGGAGCTTGTTACCCAGACTACGGGCATTAGTACTCATTGCTCTCCATTTTTGATGGCTTTACCTTCTGTTGCAGCATCCCCACTGTCCGTTCTACCTCAGTCTTTTCTCATTTAGTACCCTGTTTTGTAGGAGAGGCTGGGATTTTCCTGCTGTCTTGACAGTTCTCCCTTTGACTAGTTTAAAAGCTTGCCAATGAAGCATTTAAACCGACTGCTCAAAGACTTTGTTCCTTCCTGGACAGATGCAGACCATCCTGCCAGTATAGGCTGGTGTCCTCCAGGTGGAACCCCAGTCCCCAATGAAGCTCAACCCCTGTGCTCCGCACCATTTTTTCAACCATTCATTAAACTGCATGGTGCCAATTACCCTCATCTCCCCCATGCTTTTGACAGGCAGCACCTCTGAGAAGGATACTGTGTGTGCTACTTGTCTTAGTTCCCTCCCCAACTCTGCAATGTCCTCCTGCACTGCTCTAATCTCATGATGAGCCAAGTCATTTGTCCCTAGGTGGACAATTACATCCAGGGTGGAATCCCTTGCAGCTGTTCTCGTGATCCTGAGGATGCGCTTCCTGTCCCTCCAAGCCATGGCACCAGGCAGGCACCTTACTTCAGTTTTCCCAGCTCCCCTCAGTTCTATACCCCTAATAATTGAGTACCCCACCAGGAGCTGCTTCCTTTCCCTGTGGTGTCCTCTGCCTCCTTCCTGTGGGCCTCTCTTGTGACAGTTATCAGTCTTCTCTACGGGTGCATCCATAGGGGAACTATGCTCCCCCAGAATGGTGTATGGATTGTGAAGTGGAACAATTGACTGGGTGTGCCTCTGTTCCACCCTCCTCACCCTCCCTGAGCCCACTGTGGTCCAACTGCTGTGCTTTCTTCACAACCTCTGAGGTAGTGGTGGTGGCGCTAGTGCTCCCTGGATGGGGGAGGTTCCCTTCCTACTGTCCAGTGTGGCCTGGGGGAAGGTGTCCTTACTACTGTCCAGTGCAGCCTGAAGATGGGCAACTTCCTCCCTCAGGGCAAATAGTTGTCTGCAAATAGGGCAGCATCTCAGCCTCCAGAAAGAATCCCGGAAGACTGCTGCCCCACAGCCATTACATTGCACTACTCCTCACATGTTTATCTAGTTTTTTTTTTATTGTATTTGTGTGTGTGTGTGCGCACGCGTGCGTGTGTGATTTGTTATATAGAAATACATATATAATACAATGTGTATGCTTATATTGTCAGTGCAGTGTACTTTACACACACAAGCAACCTCAGAAACCTCAGCAGGGTCAATGTAAACAATGTGCGTTTGAAAAGTTTCTTTAGAAAATTGTGAATAAACTGTAACAGAGAGGAAACAATGAACACATAGTTAAACTGTTTAAAAGATCTTATTTTTCTTTTTTTAAGAGAGAATGCTGTTTTTTACAGATAGAAGAAAAAAAATAAGTACTAGACCAAAATGCTGTAGGGCCTGTGTGTGAGATACGCAGCAGCTAACTCAGGTGCACTAATGCTTTGTAAAGAGACAGTAACACTGAAGCCTATAATGAACAGAAAAAGAAAAACAAGCATTTGTCAATGCCAAGTGTTGCTTGCTGTCATTAGCAGTGGAAGTGCAGGAGTTAGACAGATGCAGTATAGGAATGGCAGTGAAGTATTGAACTGACACTAACTCCACCCCCACCCTGCAGAGATGGACAGGCATTGGGGTGTGCCTTTGGGTCATCGCCCATAATGGTCACAACATTTCACCTCACCCTACCCAGCAGACTCTTACAAGTGTTGAGGTGTGCTTTGGGGTGTTTGGACTTTGCACTCACCTCATTCCATAAGGAAATATGCTGAAATGAGTGTAGTATAGGAGAATGGGGTGAACTCTGTGGCCAAAGGGTCCAAGGCACACCTCGATGTCTGTCGCTGGCTGCAGGGTGGGGGTGGGGGGAAATAGCATGAGAATTACTGTCGACAGTCCCAGGTCACCCCCCCGACGCCTGTCAGTCCTTACAGAGTAGGGCGCTATGGTTGAAAACCCTAACACCCTGGGCATTTCTTGGTATTTTTACTCCAAGTTTTCAACATGGGCATTTTGTGATCCACAGCATGAACAGTGGCACTATCAGTTCGCTAGCTGAAAGGTGATTTTGCACAGCAACTGTGCCATTTGACATCACAAGTTCAAAAACACATTTTGAACAGGATGTGAAAAATGACAGCTGTACTGTTCATGAGGAGGTGTTAAAAATGGCAATGTTGATAATCTGGAGTGAAAATATAAAAAAACTGGTGAAGTCACAAGGGTGCATAGAAACTGCACAACGCAAACCCGTAATGTAATTAATTTGGGGATTTTTTTACTGCAGATTTTCAACATAGGCGTTTTGGGACCTCCACTCATGAACAGTGTCACAGTGATTTTCTTAATCTGTCCCAAACACCGATTTCCCACAGCAACAGCTCTATTCTGCACCGGAAGTGCAAAAACACATTTCAGCCATGGTGTGAAAAATGAAAGCTGTACTGTTCATAAAGAGGTGTGGAAAAATGCCAATGCTGAAAATCTGAACTGAAAATATTACGAATTTATGAACTTATGAGGGTGCGTGGAAATTGTGCAATGCACGTTCATAACACAGTCATTTTATGGACTGTTGTCACCATATTTTCAGCATAGCCAGTTTAAGACCTCTACTCATGAACAGCGTCACTGTGATTTTCTTAATCTGTCCTGAACATTTATTTCGCACACCGACCATGCCAGTGTGAGCTACATGTGTGAAAACACATTTTGGGCAAGATGTGAAAAATTACAGTTGTACTGTTCATAAGGAGGTGTGGTAAAATGGCAGTGTTGAAAATCATGAGTGAAAATATTACAAATTTGTGAAGTTACGAGGGTGCGTGAAAACTGCACAATGCACGCTCATAGCACAGTCATTTAATGAACTTTTGTCACCAAATTTTCGACATAGGCATTTTAGGGCCTCTGCTCGTGAACAGTGTCACTGTGATTTTTCTTAATCTGTCCCAAACACTGATTTCCCACAGCGACCATGCTCTTCTGAGCTAGAAGTGTGAAAACACATTTCGGCCAGGAAGTGAAAAATGACAGCTGTACTGTCCATAAGGAGGTGTGGAAAAATGGCAATGTTGAAAATCTTGAGTGAAAATATTACAGATCTGAGAAGTTTCAAGCGTGCGTGGGAAACTGTGCAATGCACACTCATAAAAGTTATTTTTTAGATTTTTTTTACCAACTTTGCAACATAGGCTTTTTGAGAGCCCACCTTATGAACAGTGGCACTGTTGTTTCATTAACTGGGCCTGAAAAGTGATTCCATGCAGTGACCGTGAAATCACCTTTTGGGACTGGATAATGCCATGACAGTGGCTGAATTCATGAGGAGGGGTCCCAATAACCCCATGTTGAAAATTTGGTTGCAAAATTCCCAAAAATGCCTGAGATATGCACCAACGTGGAAAAAAACCCTATCTGTCACTGTGGGCCATAGAATGAGGATTGTTAAATGATTTTGTTGTTAAATTATTTTATTAAAATATTTTGATGACTGCCTTACACAGCATCAATACTATAAGGTAGGGAAGTAAAGTTACTACATATACAGGATCACTGTGTACTCTTAATATAAGTTTCAAGTTCAAGTTTCAAGTTTATTTGCAGGAAAACACCATTAAACACATTCATTTACAAGGAGGTCCCTCCTAATATAATAATAATAAGGTGATATAAACCCTTATGTGATTTATTTTAACATCTGAAATTTCAAGATGTAGCCAATATGTGATTTTGTCAGATGTAGTATTACCAGGGGTTAACTGTTTTGCCTAGGTTTCTAAGAAACAATTACTTAAAAGCATTGTATACTACAACAAATTTACATTTTTCACAATTCCAGTAAGGCAGTACCTGTACTGATCAATGCCTCATAGGACTTTTCCCAATTTGTAGAGGATCATTTTCAGTTTCCTACTGCAGAGGTAATAGTAAAATAAATCCAGACTCCTGTTAACTTTTCCACCAGTTGACTGCACATAGAGCTATCTTTTGAGTATAGCTTCTCTGTAAAGTCACTGGGTGGGAATAAAAAAAAAATCCTGAAGCCATAATGATCTGTAGTGATTGGTCCAGCTGATCAACTGTCCACACTTCCTGGCTACATGTGAGAAACACGTAAGTGGAGTGCTGGACCACTTAATAATTAAATGAGAATTGTAAATCTCTGACTCTGTCAGTTCAGAGCTGACCCCACTGTAAAGAATGCAGCTGTTCCCTCTGAGCACGCATGCGCGCATGTGTGTGTTTGTGCGTGTATGAATGTGGGAGGAGGCAGTGGGAGATAACAGCTGCAGACTAATGTGTTTACAGAACACAGCTGATTGTGACGTGAGTTTCTTTGAGCAGAAAGGAATTTCATTAACTGGCCTCACTGAAGCAATGTGCTTCTTGCACATGTGTGCAAGCAACACAAAAAGAGATGGGAAATTTTAAGCGTATGTTTTTGTTGTAAATGGGAAAAAGAATGTAAAGACAAAAGATGAACAGAAAGAGTTTGAACCATTTGGTCTAAGAGAGCAAGTGGACCACAAGTATTCTGACAAAATGTTATTGACTTTAAATAATATTGTACATCGCTGACATTAAAGTAATGTGAAAATTATATGTATAGAAAACCAAACACTCTGAAGAAAGGTCATCCCAAAACATAAGATAAACAGTCTGGATGTGAAATAAAAAGTTATGTACTAAAATATTTTGTTTTGTGAGTGGGTCATTTTAGTCCAAATCCTGCTGCATTTGATAGCCCTTTCTGGATTTTTGACCTCTCCCTGAGTTTGAACATTTACTACTTTCATTATTCATTTTCCTTGAGGATGGCTGAGACGAGAACCCCTGCTTTCCATTATAGGGTTTGTCTCTCCCATGTTACATAAAACTGCAGTTGTCGTAAATGTTTAAAGAAGGAAAGCTGACACTTGGAAAGTCAGCACACATATTTCCGTAACGTGCAGATGTATGGTACAGTACTTCAGAATGTGACAGGGGAGCAATCGGAATGCTGTGGCAAACATGACTTTAGAATGACAAAGTTGTGTGCAATTTTTAGAATACTGCAGGTATGACATTTTGAAATGCCACCAGGTTGCAGTTGCAGAATGCAGCAATGACACAATCTCAGAAAGTAGCTGGGACACACAATTTTGGAATGTGGCAGGGATGGTAAAATTCATAATGTGGCATTGTCACATATTTTTAGAATGTAACAGAGATACACAATTTTGAAATGCAGGAGACACATAGTTTCAGAAATTGGCAGGGATATGTAATTTCATAATGTGTAATGGAAGCATAAATTTGTCACGTGGTGGTGATACACAGTTTCAGAATGTGGTGGGGTTGCTTGATTTATGATTGCACTGGCAGCATACAATTTCAGAATCTGGTGGTGACAGTTTCAGAATATGGTACTCATAATTTTAGAATGAGGCAGGGATGTATAATTTTAGAATGTGGCTTGGACGTGCAATTTTGGAATGCGGCAATGACACTCATTGTCAGAATGTAGTGGTGGAGACGTGCAATTCTGGAATATGGTGGGGATGCACATTTGCAGAATGTGTCAGTGACAGGCAATTTTGGAATATGGACGTTTATTCATGATTTCAGAATGTGTCAGGAAAGTACACTTTTAGAATATGGTGGAGACGTACAATTTCAGAATGTGGCATTGATGCACAGTTTTGGAAAGTGACAAAGACACACAATTTCCAAATGCAGTGGTGATGCACAATTTCAGAATGTGGCAGTGTTGCACAATTTCGGAATGTGGTGATGCACAATTGTGGATTTGTGGTGATGACACCCAAGTTCAGAATTTAGCGATGATGCACAATTTTAGAATGTGGCAGTGACACAATTTTGGAATGTGGTGGTGATGCACAATTTAGGAATGTAATGGTGAGACAGTTTCCAAATGTGGCATTAAAATGCAACTTCAAAATGTGGTGGAGATATGAATTTTGGAATATGGCTGGGATGCATTATTTTAGAAAGTTGCTGTAATGCTGTTATGTCCAGTCATGGCAGTTTACCAAAGATCATTGGATAAGAGTCTAATTCTGGGTGCTTGGAAACAGACATTGGTGGTGCCTATTCATAAGAAGGGGAGCAGGCACGCGGTGTCAAATTATAGGCCTATTAGCCTGACATCAGTTTTGGGTAAAATCTTAGAAGGTATTCTTAAAGATTACATTAATCTGTACCTTACTACAACAGAAAAAAACGAGCCAGTGCAGCATGGTTTTACAAGGGAAAGATCATGCCAGACTAACCTCCTTGAGTTTTATGGTAGGGTTAGTGAAGCATTAAACCATAAGCACTCAGTGGATGTGGTATACCTGGATTTTTCTAAAGCATTTGATAGGGTACCACATGGTGAACTTATTGATGCTTTAATTGAACATGGAGTAGGGGGTAAAGTAACTAGATGGATAGAAGCATGGCTTAACACACAGATACAATCAATTAGTGTAAGTGGTACATGTTCCACTTGGGCAGAGGTGACCAGCCGGGTACCACAGGGCTCCATTTTGGGGCCTTGTTCATTTAATACGTATATTGCCTCAATGAAAACGGAGACCGGCACATGGGTATCTAAATTCGCACATGATACCAGAGTGGGTAGCATAGTTGATAGTCTGGAAGAAGTATCAAATCTTCAGAGTGCATTGGGAGACCTGGAAAAGTGGGCATTGGATAAAAAACTGACATTTGATAATGACAAATGTTGTGTTATGCATTTTGGGAGATCAAACGGTCATATGACATACTCACTTGGAGGACAGACACTTAACATAGTGGAGCAACAAAGCGATCTGGGTATTATAATAACAAAAGACTTATCTTTTAAGACACATTGTAACTGGGTCATTAAGAAATCCAGTGGTATTCTACACTGTATCAATAAACATATGAAGTGTAGAAATAAGGAAGTCTTGTTGCCCCTATATACCTCCTTGATGAGACCACATTTGGACTATTGTAGCCAGTTTTGGTCTCCTGGAGAGAAAACTGAAATTGATGCACTTGAAAGAGTACAGCGTAGGGCTACTCATAATATAGTAGAGGCAAAAGGACAGGACTATCAAACTAGGCTTAACACTTTGGGCCTCTATTCATTGGAATATAGATGGCTAAGGGTGGATATGTGTCTGATTTTTAAATCCCTTACCAATCCTGGTTTATGGGAACTCTTGGGGCTGAATTTTAGGAAATTAACATATAGCACAAGGGCTCATCCCCTTCAATTAGAAATGGAATGTCCAAGATTAAATAAGAGAAAATCCAAGCTCACATTGAGAATAATCAAAATTTGGAATGTGCTTCCATTGGAAGTAGTGGCCAGTGATAGCATGAATACATTTAAGAGTAGATTAGACAATTATCTCACCGAGTATAATATAGCAGGATACTCATGATATGGCGAGCAAAAGGATTTTGTCTATTATAGCTCTGTTTTTACCTGTGAGACCTATGAGATCTAATGCACAGTGTCAGAATGTCGTGGGGATGTGATGCACAATTATGAAATGTGGTGGGCCTGTAAAATTCTGGAATGTAGCAGGAACAAGCAGTTTCAGAATAAAATAGTATGTCCTGTCACATTTTAGCCATGTGCATTCCCACTATATTCTGAAATTGCCAAGCCCCACCAGATTCCTTGATGAGTGTCCCTATTGTGTTCCATGATTGAGTGTCCCACCTAATTTTGATGCAGCACATCCCTGCAACGTTCCAAGATTTCATGTCTCCCACACCAACATTTTTAAATTGTGTAATTCCTTGACATTATACACCTTGGTTTAGCGCTGCATTCCAAAACCACCTCCTGACATGTTTTAAAGTACAGTACCATGCATCTGAACATTCTGGAAAAGCAAGCACTGCAGCTAACACTATGTTAGTTTTTTAATTATTACTTCGCCTACAATTTCTTAAACTTTGGAAAAAATAGGTCCTATTAAAGTTGCTGTCAGGGAAGAATAGTCTGCAAGTTCTGGGTATGACCTCACTGGTAGCTCTTCACTGAAACTGGCATTTTTGAACAGGGAGTGAAATTAGGGTTACAAAATAGCTCACACATTTAAAATGAAGTAACATAGAAACCTAATTTTTGTTATGAGATTTATTGGGGGTATGATGATTCTAATTCTGCAATGTAGCATTTTTGGCTTGACTCCCTCTTTAAAGGGTGGCAGTTGACCACCCCAATGGGGAGGAGGCTATGGGGGGGCCCAAACAAGAACTCCACCGTGCAATGTTCAGACCAAGCGACCTGATCAGTCCCGAGGTCGGTGACCTCAAGCCTCAGCTGAATACCAAGTCCAAGATGTGGCCATGGTGATGGGTTGCAGAGGCAACTGCCTGTGTCAGGCCCAGAGATGTCATCATCTGGAGCTGGTCAAATCCAAGTGCAAGGATTTGTCATCAATCCAATCATTGAAGTCCCCCAGAATCAACCACCTAGGTGACTCCAACACCCTGTTGGTAACAAAGTCTGCTACCTCCTGTAGAAATTCCCCCCCCATCCCAGAGGATGGTAAATGAGGACAACCCTGCGGCCCACACCTGGACCCCCATGCACTACCACACATTCAAATGGTGATGTAGAACCTACCTGGTGCACATAGAAGTTCAAGCTGGATCTAAAACAGATGGTCACTTCTCCACTCCTGTATTCCCTCCTCAGACAGTGCTCCAACAAGTACCCAGTGGGGACCAACAATTCCAAAATCAAACCTGCATTGTTCCTCAACTAGGTCTCCATGATGTAAGCCAGGTCAATTGAGGAGATCAAGTCCGCCATAATTGCGGTCTTGTTCCTCATTGACCTGGCATTGCACAGAACAGCCCAAAGGGGACCAGCAGAGACTGCAGACATTCTAGCTGCCTGTTCATGTGGTCTGGTTGAAGCCCTGGGGATGGGAACCAACCTTGTTGGGCCTCTCTTATGGCTCCATTTAACCACAGGGTGCCTCTTGCTCCGAACCACCCTAATACTGTTCACCTCATCAACACAGGTAGCACCCTGCTGCACACCCATCCACCCCTTACCAATGACTACCTCCTTAAGCAAACCTACTTTTTAATGAAGTGGAACGGTTTGATGAACAGAAAGGGAAAGTTAAACCCTTGACCTCATGGATGAGCTCTATGTGTACTCTTTAGACCAAAGGGCACATTCCTATGATCTTATAGGTAGCATATATGTCCTCCATGCCAAAAGTACTGTAACTTGAAATTAGATTCTATTGTGTACTTATCTCTTTGACTAGAGGAATAACTAAGGTGTAAGTAAATGTATGCTTGGTTGACTCAGCATGTTCCCTTCTCTTCCCCCTAAACGCATATGAAAACAAGCTGTTCTCAGCTCAGTATGCTTTTCTAAGTGAAAATGTTTCAACAAATATGTAAACTAGAAAAATTATGCTGGCCTGCCAACATTAACATTACTGCTAATGACACTGACACACCGGGTTCAGAAGTGAGCCTGGATGAAGGTGGGCCAGCCAAGGGGAGGAAGACTGAGCATCATGGATTACTGTCCTCCTCTGGGGCGGAGAAGCTCCCAATGCTCGTCTGACCCCTGGTGGAAACAGCCGGTGATAACATTTACTGGAGGTGGGGCAGATGTTGGCATGCATGCCTCAGACACCATTGAAAATCCTGCCTCCAGGGGCAAAAAAAGTGGAAATTTCAGGCCAAGCAGAATGCCGCCCACCTCGCACAGCAGGCCTCACATCGCTGACCCATGGTAGCTTCAGAAACTGAGTTTGGTCATCCGCCGGGAGGAAGGACCCCCTCCAAAAGGCCCCACCTTGGAAGGAAAGCCAGTGAGGAACATCTGGTAGAATAAGTCCAGGGGAAAGCAGATGATGGGGCATGGTCCACCTGGTGGAGTATAAAGGACAGTAAATATATATAAAAAAATAAAGTAAAATAGAAAAATGAATGTGGTTCTCTATGGCAGAATTTCATGAATATCTTCAGACATAGCAAATTATATCAATTTTTGTCTAGATACAACAATCACTCATTTCAAAGGCTTAGCACCCATGTCCAGATGAAGAAAGGCATACCAATTATGTGGATTCATGTAACATTATTTTATTCCAGCAGGCAGATAAACACTGGCACAAAGGCCCACTTGGGCCATCAATGTTATGCACCAGGGTTGATACACAAGGAGGGTGGAAAGGATGAGAAGGGACTTGGCAAGGTTGGAGGAATGGTCAAAAGTATGGCAGCTTGGATTCAGTGCAAAGAAGTGCAAAGTAATGTACCTTGGAAACAAAAACCCAGGGAAAGAGTACACAATGGGGGGGGCAGGTAGTAACAACAACAACAAGCATTTGTCAATGCCAAGTGTTGCTTGCTGTCATTAGCAGTGGAAGTGCGGCAGATGCAGTATAGGAATGGCAGTGAAGTATTGAACTGACACCAACTCCACTCCCCACCCTGCAGAGATGGACAGACATTGGGGTGGGCCTTTGGGTCATCGCCCATAACGGTCACGGCATTTCACCTCACCCTACCGTGCAGACACTGACAAGTGCTGAGGTGTGCTTTGAAGTGCTCGCGCTTTACACTCACCTCATTCCATAAGGAAATACATTGAAATGGGTGCAGTATAGGAGAATGGGGTGAACTCTGTGGCCAAAAGGTCCAAGGCTCACCTCGATGTCTGCCACTGGCTGCAGGGCGGGGGTGGAATGGCATGAGCATTACTGTCGACAGTCCCAAGTCACACCCCTGAAGCTTGTCAGTCCCTACAGGGTAGGGTGTTATGATCGAAAACCCTAACACCCTGGGCGTTTCTTGATATTTTTACTCCAAGTTTTCAAAGCGGACTTTTTGTGATCCCACAGCATGAACAGTGACACTATCAGTTCATTAGCTGACAGGTGATTTTGCACAGAGATTGCGCCATTTGGTGCCACAGGTGCGAAAACACAATTTGAACAGTATGTGAAAAATGACAGCTGTACTGTACATGAGGAGGTGTAAAAATATGGCAGTGTTAAAAATCTGGAGTGAAAATATAAAAAAACTGGTGAAGTCACGAGTGTTCATAGAAACTGCGCAATGCACACCTGTAATGTAATTAGTTTTGGGATTTTTTTACTGTAGATTTTCAACATAGGCATTTTGGGACCGCTGCTCATGAACAGTGTCACTGTGATTTTCTTAATCTATCCCGAACACTGATTTCCTACAGCGATCGTGCTATTCTGCACCGGAAGTGTGAAAACACATTTCGGCCAGGGTGTGAAAAATGGCAGCTGTATTGTTCATAAGGAGGTGTGGAAAAATGCCAATGTTGAAAATCTGGACTGAAAATATTACGAATTTGTGAACTTAAGTGGGTGCGTGGAAATTGCACAATGCACACTCGAAACACAGTCATTTTAAGGACGTTTGTCACCAAATTTTCAACATAGGCAGTTTAAGACCTCTGCTCATGAACAATGTCACTGTGATTTTCTTAATCTGTCTCAAACATTGATTTCGCACACCAACTGCGCCACTGTGCACTACGTGTATGAAAACACATTTTGGGTGAAATGTGAAAAATGACAGTTATACTGTTCATAAGGTGGTGTGATAAAATGGCAATGCTGAAAAGCAGGAGTGAAACTATTAAAAATGCTCGAAGTTACGTGCGTGCATAGGAACTGCACAATGCACGCTCATAAAACAGTCATTTTGGGGAAATCTTTCACCAAATTTTCAACATTGGGTTTTTGGGGGCCTACCTCATGAACAGTGTCACTGTGATATTCTTAATCTGCCCTGAACATTGATTTTGCACACCGACCGCGCCATTGTGCGCTACATGTGCCAAAACACATTTCAGGCAAAACGTGAAAAATGACAGCTGCACTGCTCATAAGAAGGTGTTGTAAAATGGCAATGTTGAAAATCTGGAGTGAAAATATTAAAAATGCTCAAAGTTATGTGTGTACATAGGAACTGCAACACTGCTGCTAAGTGAAACAGTCATTTTGGAAATTTTTACCAAATTGTCAACATAGGGTTTTGGGGTCCTACCTCATGAACTGTGATACTGTTGTTTCATTAATCAGTCCCGCAAGGTGGTTCTGTCCAGTGACCGCAAAATCATCTTTTGGGACTGAATAACAAAATGACAGTGACTGAGTTCATGAGGTGTGGTCCCAAGAACCCCACTTTGAAAATTTGGTGAACAAATTCTCATAAATGGCTGAGATATGCATCAAAGTAAAAAAAAAAAACATGTATGCCATTATACAGCTTACTGGCATTTCTTCAGTTTGCGGTCAGCTTTGAAGAGTGCAGACATGTTCCTGATGGACTCCGGAGGTAAATATGGGGTGAGGTGGGGGTGTGGGAAGGTGGGGTACACAGAGGGTGGGTGCGTGTTGGGAGAGGGGGGAAAGAGAATCAAGGAGGGACCATTTTTATTTCTCTCGGTCTTTTTTTTAAGATGATGGGGGACTTTTGCCACGCTGGGGTGGGCTCCCAGCATGGCTCCAGGCAGTTTGATTGGGGGAGGACAGTGGAGCTAATGGGGAATTGGGCACCCCATTGGACAAGGAGACTTTTGCCATGCTAGGGTGGGCTCCCAACATGGCAGATGGAAGTTTGTTTGGGGGGGCAGTGGATCCGATGGGGGATTGGGCACCCCGTCAGTCATACAGTGTGCTGTGGGGGGACTCATGAGCCGTGGAGGGGGGCTTCATGCAGACGGGGATTGGACACCCCATCGGCTTTTTTATTTATTGAAATGTTTCACCAGGAAGGCACACTGAACGGTTGGGCGGCAGCTTTCTGTCAGCTTCACAAAGGGACTGTGAGAGGCCAGGCGTCGCCATGGTGACTTGGCACTCCTTGTAGCTGTTTTGATAGCTTGTAATGCACCAAAACAGTTGATTGCTTGGTGATGTGGCATAATTTCTTGATGCATTGTGGCCTGCTCCCTAACTGCTGACTGACACAATGTGTTTCTTGCACATTCGTGCAAGCAACACAGAAATGGAAAGGGACCTGGGGGTAATCATATCAAATGACCTTAAAGTTAACAAGCAATGTGAGAAGGCAATAGGGAAGGCTGGGGGGATACTGGGATGTATAGAGAGAGGCATCATCAGCAGAAAACAGGAAGTTATCTCTCTGTAGAGACAGTTGGTGAGACCCATCTGGAGTACTGCGTCCAGTTCTGGAGACCCCATCTCCGCAGGGACATAGACAGGATGGAGGCAGTCTAGAGGAGGGCAACTAAAATGGTGCAGGGTCTGCAAAAGAAGCCATATGAGGAGAAAGTAAAGGAGCTTAATATGTATACCCTTGAGGAAAGGAGGGAGAGGGGGCACATGATTGAAACTTTTAAGTATCTCAGTGGAATCAATGAAGTCCAAGTGGGTAGCATCTTTCAGAAAAAGAGACATGCAAGAAACAAGGGGACACAATTTGAAGATAGAGGGAGGACGGCTCAGGGGCAATGTGAGGAAGTATTTTTTCACACAGAGTGTGGTGGACACATGGAACCACCTTCCTGAGGAAGTTGTAGGGTCTAAAACTGTAGGAGAATTCAAGAATGCATGGGACAGACATAAGGCAATTCTTGTGGGGGGTAGGAAGAAATAGGCTTTTGGTTAGCTAGGATCTTCAGCTTATCCTGTAGGTAGGGAAATGGGCAGATTAGGTGGGCCAAGCTGTCCTTGTCTGCCATCAAAGTCTATGTTTATGTTTCACCATACACTCCTAGGCACTTTGACAACATTGCCTTTCTTTGTTTGAGTGCTTGGCCTTTGCAGTGAGTGATTACAGCCATGGGGTTTGCAAGCACCAAGATATGGAAGCAGCCTTTTTCTATTTCCGAGATGCAGTAATGCCATCCTGACTCCAAGCTTTAATTTTTAAAAATAGTAAGGGCCCAATACATAGCTGCAATGTGACAACCCCCGATTGGGTGCAAACAGCCTACCCTTGCATCCTTCCATTTTGCAGCTCTTTTTACAGGACTTAGTCACTAGTATCAGTAGATCCCCCTGCAACATCGTCAGAATGCAAATTATGGTTGCCAGACATAAATGGTAAATCAATTAACACTTAATTTGCAACACCAAGACTTCTGTGGATGGCACAGCACCATACAAATGGTGCTGTGACATCCACAGTTGGCTGTGGTAGAGACGCTACCCCCAAAGCTTCCCCCAGCTATCACTGACCCATTCCTTGAGGCCTCCTTTTTGGTCAATCTCATATACATTACTGTTGGCATCCTGTGGCTTTCCTGTTGGTCCAGTGTCTACAGGCAGGTTTTCATTGAATTCTATTGTGGTGTGTGACTGGGATATGCGGAGTCTGCCAGATCATGACTAGCTACCCTGGTATTGTGAGTGGCCAGCCATGGGAGTCTACTTCTGCCTGGGTGGTCTGGGCCCAATTTGACTGGGAAGCTGGCCAGTGTGCCTAAGGTTTTTCCCAGGCCCCTACTTTGACCAGCCAGTGGGCAGGTAAAAAGTTGGGTGCCGAGGTGATGGGGCTGATATTTCCTGTGGCAAGCCCTCACAAAAGGGTTTTAAGGTGTCTGGCAGGTCCTTAACATTTGGTTTACTGCTGAGCTCTGCATTTCTGAAGAGGTTTTTACACATTTTTGGAGGTTTCTTACCATTCGGAGAGTACTTTCTGGGAAATGAGTTGACTAAAACAAATTTCATGTTTTTTTTCCTGTATTCTGAGCAGTGAGAGTGCCCAATTATTTCAGAGTAGAAGGGCTTGGGGGTTCAAAATTTGTATTATCTGTTTTATTCTGTGCTCTGGGCTGTGAGAGTGCCTAGTTATTCCAATCCCCAGGTAGTGAGAGAGTCTGGGGGTTCAAAACTGCACTGTTCATCTCATTATGTATCGGAAGCTAAAATCACACTATTTACTTTGCATTTGTATCAGCTGATTTGATTTTACTTTGTGACTTGGACTTCCTAAAAGTGGCTCCTTATAGTGATTTAACACCATTTTTGGACTTATTTATTTAGAGACTGTGGAGTCTGATTTAGTTTTTAATTTATTTTTGTATAGTTTAGTTAGGTGGGTGGGTGCCTCACAAGTTTACCAGTTGAGGATGCCAGGTCTTTTGAGTGTACTGTTGTAGCAGGTGTAGGATGTAGGATAGCCCTCATCTATTGTCCACCCAGGGATGAGCAGCTATTCCTTCAGGAAGTAGAGGTTCGTGATCAATATGGCATTTGAGTCACCTAGGCTGATGGTCCTGGGCGACTTCAGTGCCTGGACTGATGATGAACTCTTGCAGTTTGGACAACACTGCCTCCATTTGATGACATCACTGGGCCTTACACAGATCGTTACCTCTGTTACTCATAAATATGGTTACTCGCTTGACATGTTTTTTCTCCTGGGGATCGAAGCATGTGACGTGGGGGTGGATCCTGTTGGATGGTCCAATCACTACACTGTAAGATTCGATTTTTGCACACTCTCGCATGGGCCTATCCCTGTGGAGATGGTCAGGTGCCGCCCCTTATGGGACTTGAGCCCTGGAGGCCTAGCGGTGGTGCTTAATCTATTGAATTTCCTGTGGCAAGCGGAATCCAGAGGCTCTGATACTGGCCTATAATAAGGTCACAGCACTGGATTCTGTCACTCCTGTCTGTGTTCATCCTCTCTCCCTCTGCCCTCAGTCCCTGTGGTTTGAGGGAACCTTGAGGGAGTTGTGGCAACTAGGATGAAGGTTAGAGCATTGCTGGTGGAAATCCACCCTGGAAGCTGGCCATCTTAGACTGCTAGAGCATTATCAACTCTACCAGTCATCAATCTCCCGTAAGAAGGCAGAGTTCCTGTCTGGAGCAATTGCTGCCACTCAGAACCGACCGGCTCAGCTCTTTCGAAAGGTAGACAGGATGTGCAACCCAGCCTGTCTGCAGGTTAGAAAATCCTTTTCACAATTGGAGTGTGAAGAGCTTGCTCAGTTCCTTGCTGATAAGGTGGCCAACATCAGGACGAAAATCCATTTGACACATTCTATAGGAGATGTTGGTGATCAGTGCCCGCCCACTGTCTCTCACTTCTTTTGGAGTACCTTCGACTGGCCAGAGATCATGGATGTTATGCGGGTTGTCCAGGGTATGCACCCTACATGCTATAGTTTAGATTCAGGACTAACTACCCTGATTATGGGTTGTTGTGACATCTTTGGCCTGGTCTTGGCACAGACAGTCTGGTGCTACCTGGAGTTGGGTGAGTTTCCTAGCTCCCTGAAGGAGGTGGTGGTAACACCCCTGTTGAAGAAAGCTTCTCTGGACCCAGACTGCCTGGCAAACTACAGACCTGTCTCTAACCTCCTCTTTGTGGGGAAGGTAATTGAGAAGGTAGTGGCTAAACAGCTGGAGAACCATTTGAACATCCATAACATCTATAAACCTTTCCAGTCCAGTTTTTGTAAGAGCCATAGCACCGAGACTGTGCTGGTTCGGGTGCTCAATGATCTCCTGATGGCGAGAAACTGGAAAATCTGGTCCATCTTGGTACTTCTCAATCTCTCCTCAACCTTTGACACTGTGGACCATGGGGTACTGCTTGAGCACCTGAGGTTCATCTGTGGCCTGACTTGTTCAGTCCTCAGATGGTTTAGGTCTTTCCTCACTGGCAGAACTCAGAGGGTTGTGTCGGGCATTTATTCTTCCAGTCCTCTCCCTCTGTCATGTGGGGTTCCTCAGGACTTTGTGCTGTCCTCCATGTTGTTCATGGTGTATATGCTGCCCCTCAGAGACATTGTAAGATGGTATGGGCTGAGGTTTCGCTGCTAGGCTGATGATACCCAGCTCTTCCTGTGTTTTACACCTGACCAGGATAGAGCATCCTCAGTATTTATTTATTTTTTTTATTTCGTTGTTTAACCAGGTATAGGCAGGTATTTAACAACTGCCTCACTGAAATCTAGGACTGGATTAATTCTAGCTGACTAAATTTGAACTCAGGGAAGACGGAGATGATGGTTGTGGATCCTTGTCCCCAGATAGGGGGGTTGGGGGCTGGTTGGCCCATGGGGCTTTTCCTGGAGGGCTCCAAGCTCCTAACCTCTGAACTGGTGTAGGATCTGGGGGTGATTCTTGATGATGGGCTGACACTTTGATCACAGGTGTCGGCTGTTGTTAAGTCATCCTTTTACCACCTAAGGAACATCGCTAGGATCAAGCACCTTGTTCCATCTGGTGACCTTCCCACACTGATCCACATCTTTGTGACCTTGCACCTTGATTACTGCAACTCCATATGCTTGGGGCTTCCGAATGTTGATATCTGCCACTTGCAGCTGGTGCAGAACACTGCAGCCCGGTTGTTGACAGACACTCCTCGGACTTCCCATATTACACCGGTGCTGCATGAACTGCACTGGCTGCCAGTTCAATGGTGGACCACCTTCAGAGTCAGATTACTGACTTATAAAACCCTACACGGACTTGGCCCCGACTACCTGAAAGAGCTCCTGTTGCCTTATTGCCCCAAGTGATTGCTCCACTTGGCCGATGAGGGTTTGCTAGAGATTCCAAGGGTAGCTTTGAAATCTTCTGGGGCTCGTGCATTTATGTACACTGCCCCAGCCCTTTGGAATTCTCTACCCTGCCGGCTTCAGGAGTGCGCAACAGTGGGGGGAGTTGAATAGGCATTGAAGACCTATTTATGGAGCAAAGCTTATTGTAATCAGTACTGATATTTCCTGGATTTTACTGTGTATTAATATATTGCTGTTTTTACGTGCTGCATTAAGTTTTGTAATGCATCTTGATATTTGAAAGGTGCAAAATAAATAAAGATGATGATTAATATAATCACATAAGAAGCATATGTGCTGAGCATTGAACAGGGATCATTTGAATCTGTCAAATAATAGCCCAACAAGGTGAGTTAAACAGCATCCCATAAGTTATCTTTATTGCTTATCTACAGTATTTAACTGAATGTAATTTGAAATAATCTCTCAGAAGCTAGTTAATTTTGATTAATTATAAACGTTATTGAAACTTTGTTTTGTTTTGTAGAAGTAAAGATGCACTTTATTTTCGATCATACTGGATTGGTCTCAACTTGTTGAATCCTACAGCAGGATATAGATGGAGTGACAATTCACCTGTAAGTGACTTTGGCATCATATACTTTTTTTTTTTAAATTGGACACACTTTGAGGTCTTGAGCAAGTCACACGATCTCCATTAGTTGCACTGCTCCCAGTTACTTTATGGTGAGCACAGCATTCTAGCTTTGAACTTCATTCTTGGAATTCTGTATCATTTGTGCAAGTATTTTTTTAGACTTCATAAGATTTTTAAATGTATCTTTTCATAATGAGATTGCACCTTCAATGCTTTTACATTGATATCACCAAGGCTTTTAGTATACACTTGGGACCCCTGACAGAACTGATGTGTAGTGGAAGAATGTTTGAATTTCAAACTATTTAAACTATTTTAAGCAGGAAAGTGGGTCAGTTTAAAAGAACTTTTCAATTTTAAAAAAGGGTTTACATTTTATGAGAATGGTTTGACTATTCCACTTACAGTAACTCATAAAATGTTTATTTTAAGTCTGACAAGTGCAGCTCAGAACTGGGCCTGATATAATTAGTAGAACTGTGATTTCAAGACAATTGTAAGAACTGGAAACAAATGAAGTATAAGGGGAAAAGGGCTTTATTTCATGCAAACATCTCTTGTAAAAAAAGAATGGAAAGATCAATTCTTAGTTGTACTGTTATGCACTGGAAAAATGAGCAAAAAGTGCACCTTGGGGGATGCTTCTCTAGATGCTTTTCTGAGAAAGATCTGTGCTGGGGGCTGAGACTGGAGACATGTGAAGTCAGAGAACTTGACTTTGTGAAGTACTTTATGAAATGTCTTCAACTTCACATCACCTGCAGCTGCATTTTATGTAGTTTTCACTTGACAAAGTGCCAAAATTTTTCTGGTGACAACTGCACATCATTGTACTACGCCATTAGCAGCGTTTACAAAGTACCAATTCATGCAGTATTCACTGGGCAAATTAATACTTCACCACTGAAAACTATGCAGTGTTAACTTGTTGTGCTTTTAAACAAAAAAACATAAGAACACAAGAATGGTGTTGACAGATGGGTACCACTTGATCCATCTAGTCTGCCCAAGGTGGCTACCCCCTTCCCTTTAATGGTTCCAGCCAAGCTGTCCACACTGTCTGCATCATGGTAGCTTATATTATCTTACTGTTTTAGCTACAACCACCTGTGCTGGGAGGTTGTTATATGGGTCTACCACCCACTCTGTGAAAAAGTACTCTCTATAGTTGTTCCTGAACTTGCCTCCCACAAGGCACAAGTTGTGCCCCCTTGTCCAAGTCCCCTTGTTTTCTTGGAAGAGGTTCTCCTTCTTGTTTATTCTCTTGATTTATTTGAACATCTCTATCATGTCTCCTCTGTTTCTTTTCCGTTCTAGTGAGTACAACTTCAGTTTCCTGAGCTAGTTTCATATGTCTTATGGAGTAGCCCCTGAACTCTTTTAGTGGCCCTTCTCTGCACTACCTCTAATATTTTTCAGGTGTGGCCTCCAGAACTGGACACAGTACTCCAGGTGTGGCTTCACCAAGAATCTGTACAGTGGCATGATTATCTCTTGCTTTCTGCTTGTAATGCCCCTGCCTATACATCCTGGGATGCTACTTGCTTCTTGTGTCAATTTGTTGCACTGTTTATGACTTTTAAGTCGTTGGTGATGAGTACACTCTGGTCCCTTTCCATCTTTGTTACCTCCAATTGGTGCCCATCCAGTGTCTACTATACTTCTGGGTTTCACTTTCCATGTTGCATGACCTTACATTTCTTTGCAATAAACTTTAACTGCCATAGTTTTGACCTTTCCTTTTGTTTCTTGAGGTCAGCCACCATGCTTGGGGCCCCCTCCTGTGTACCCACCCTGTTTCAGAGCATTGTATCATCTGCAAACAGGCATACCTTTCCCTCCAATTCCTCTGCAATGTCACTGATGAATATGTTGAAGAGTACTGGACCCAGCAACAACCCCTGTGGTGCTCCGCTGGTCATCTCCCTTTCCTGTGACATAGCCCCATTGACCAAGACTCTCTGTTTTCAATTCCATAGCCATTTCCTAACCCAGTTAACAATATTATGCCATAACCCTGTGTGCTGTAGCTTATTTCCCAGCCTCCTGTGGGGGACGGTGTCAAAGGCTTTTCTGAAGTCTAGGTGCACTATATCCACTGAACCACCCTGGTCCACTGTTTTGGTAACCTAGTCAAAGAAATGTATCATGTTTGTTTGACGTGATCATTCTGTAGTGAAGCCACGTTGCATGGGGTCTAGTTTTATTTTTCCTTAGGTATTCCACTATTCTCTCCTTTTGTAGTGCTTCCATAACTTTTCCCACTATTTAGGTTAGGCTGACTGTGCTATAGTTCCCAGCATCCTCCTTGCTTCCTCCCTTGTGGAAGGGCACTACTGTTGCTGTTCTCCAGTCCAGAGGTACTCTGCTGCTCTCCAATGACCAACTGAATAATTCTGTTAGTGGTGCTGCAATTTCATCCCTTAGCTCCTTCAACACCCTCAGATGAATACCATCCAGCTCCATTGCTTTATCAACTCTAAGTTTGTTTAGCTCTGGGTTCATGTCTGCCTCTTTGTTATTATGTTCTGCCTGTTTTGGTGGAGGACCTTTTCCACTGCCCTCTATTGTGAAAAAGGAGCAGAAGAACTTGTTTAACACCTCTGCTTTGTGATTGTCTTCCTTTGCCATTAGGCCATCCTGTGCTATTAGTCTGACTATTCCCAGCTTACTCTTCCTTTTTTCTGTCATGAATATTTAGCTTTAGCTTAGCTTTAGCTTTTTTTTTTTTTGACCGGGTAAGTGCACTAGACAAATCCTGCCTATTTTCAGGCACGACCTGGTATAGAAGGTTTTATCTCCCTTCTTAACTCCCTGTGATATTTTTTCCTCTGTTTGTGCTTTGGCCTTTCAAATGGCTCTTCCTACCTCCCTGAGTTTGTTCCTGTAGTTGTTCATGTTGGCTTCCTTCTGTGACACCTTGAATTGCTTAAAGGTCCTCTTTTTATCCTTTATCATTGCTGCTAAGTCTCCAGTGAACCAGAGAGGTTTCTTCCTTCTTTTGATTTACTGATTTGATATGTACATTATTCAGTAGCTGTCATTATGGTCTTCTTAAAATGCTTTCAGTCATTTTCACTGCCCCGTATTGATTTGAATTCTTGATCGCATCTCTGGAAAGTTGCCCTACAGAAATCAAGGATCTTGATTTTTGAGTTACATATTTCTTCTGCCTTGTTGATCTTTGGTCAAACTGACCTGTGGTAACTGGTCCCTAGTTTTACACCCACTTGAACATTTGAAATCCTTGAGCTGTTTATGAGCACTAGGTCAAGGGTAGTGTTGTATTTAGTGAGTGAGTTCACTAGTTGGTTGAGCCCTGCCCTTTTCAGTGTGAGCAGGAACTCCCTACTTCTTTCAGAGGATGCTGTGTATGAGGTCCAGTCTACATCAGACAGATTGAAGTCCCCAACTATTGGCAACTCACCTTTGTTGGCCATCATTGAGACGGCTTCTATGAGTTCCTTTTCAACTTCTAGTTCCTGGGATGGGGGTCTGTATAGAACCTCCTCTCTGATGGGATCCTTGTCCCCAGCTGCCTGGGGTAACCTATAGGGCCTCTGTTTTTCTGTGTTTTTCCTGGATCTCTGTAACACTGATCCCCTCTCTTACATTCAGAGCCACCCCCCTCCCTTCCTTCCCTCGTGGTCTCTCCTGAAAAGCATGTAACCTGGTATGACTACATCTTACATGTGGTTCATGGTGAACCGTGTTTCCATGACTGTGACTTAGTCTAGTTGCAGCTCTGCCAACATGGCTGTTAGCTCTGATATCTTGTTGGTAGGCTACTCGCATTATTGCACATTGCTTGCCGTCTCTGGGTTTGCCTTTGTATGATCTGGTTATGCAGCTTTGATTTACGATGTTTGTGTTTCATACTCCCACCACTTTTCCTTGGTGGATCATCCTTCTTTGATTTATTTTGATCTAAGGTTTTGCTTACCTTATGGTGCCGAGATGCTGTACTAGCTGAGCATGGGAGAGGGGTCGATGGTGCTTTCTCTGATGTGATGGGTGCCTTTGCTTCCTGCTCTTCTGCTAGTTTAACTGAGAGATATGGACATCAAACTTCTGACTGAGCTCTCAAGTTCCCTGCCTTGTAAGGTGTAGGCTGTCAAAGGTAAAATACTCCCTCTCCCAGAAGGTGTGCCAGACTCCTATATAGTGATGCCCTTTTTCCTTACAGCAGATTTTTAGTCAGTTGTTAAGTTCAGTTATTCTTTCTATCTGATCTTCTGCCTGCTTCCCCCTTCTCCCAGACAGGCAGAATCTCCAAGAAAGATACACTGGACAAAAGGGAAGCCATTTTGTTGCCAAGTTTGATTAGGTTTTGTTTCCTCCTCTGACCTACTGGCTAGGTCATTTGTTCCTATGTGGAGAATTACCTTAGTATTGTGTTCCCTATTACACACAATATTTTCTATGCAGTCTGTGTCCCACCTTGCCAGTAAGTCAGGGAAGCACTTAACCTCAATCTTCTCCTGGTTATAATGCAAAAGTTGAGACTCTGCCTTCTTAATCATAGAGTCTCCAATTATGAGTATGGTTTTTTCGATGTTTTGTTTAATCTTTTAATAATAATAATAAGCTTTATTTCTATGGCACCTTTCAGAAACCAAGGTGCCTTACAAAGTTTAAAAACATGTCAAACATTTCAAGAGTTAAAATATGTAAAACAGCTGATACAGTTAGGTGAATAAAATCAATTACCAAATGTTTGAATCCATAGATATGTTTTCAGGGTCTTTTTAAATCCCTCCACAGTCATGCACTCCTGTAACTGATGGGGTAGAGAATTCCAGAGGGTAGGGGCCGCATGCATAAATGCACAGGCCCCAGAGGATTTCAAATACACACTCGGAATCTTTAGCAACCCCTCTTCAGCTGAGCGGAGTGATTGCCCTGGGTAGTAAGGGACCAGGAGCCCTTTCAGTTAGTCCAGGCCAAGTTGATATAGGGCTTTAAAAGTCAGAAGACTGACTTTAAAGGTGATCCACCACTGAACTAGCAGCCAGTGCAGTCCACGTATACCGGCGAAATATGATGGGGCCAGGAGGCACCAGTCAAAAGCCGGGCCACTGCATTCTGCACTAGCTGCTTGAGGTGGATTTCCACCCCAGGAAGCCCTAGGTAAAGGGAATTGCAATAGTCCAAGTGTGAGGACACAAAGGCATGGACCAGCGTAGGAAGATCGCCAGACGGAACAAGGTGCCTAATTCTGGAGATATTCCTCAGATGGTAAAAAGAGGACTCGACAACGGCAGACACCTGTGAGTGCAGAGTTAGCCCTTTGTCAAAAATTACCCCCAGGTTACGCACCTGTTCAGAGGTTGGGAGTGAAACACCCCCAAGAAAGAGCCCAGAGGGTGAACCAGCCTCCAACCCCCTTATCTGATGTACTGGATCCACAACCAACACCTCTGTCTTTTCCAAGTTCAACTTCAGCCAACTCGAGACCATCCACTCCTGAATTTCTTTGAGGCAGTTATTAAAGACTGAGAGAGCTCCATCCTGGTCAGGTGCAAAAGAAAGGTAGAGCTGTGTATCATCAGCATAGCAGTGAAAACTTAGCTCATACCTTCTTACAATGTCTCCGAGGGTCAGCATTTACACTGCGAACAGCATGAGGGACAACATCAAGCCCTGAGGAACCCCACAAGACAGAGAAACTGGGTCCAAGGAATATACCCTGGAAACCACTCTCTGCATTCTTCCAGTGAGGTAAGATGTAAACCACCTGAGGACTACAGCCGATAGTCCACAGATGAACCTCAGGCACTCAGTAGAACTCCATGATCCACAGTGTTAAAAGATGATGAGAGCTCTAAAAGAACCAAGTTGGAGTGGTTCTTCCAGTCTCTAGCCATCAGGAGATCATTGAGCACCCGAACCAGTGCTGTCTCAGTACTGTGCCTCTTTTGAAAACTGGACTGTAGGGGTTTAAAGATATCATGGATGGTCAAATGGTTCTCCAGCTGTACGGCCACTACCTTCTCAATCATCTTCCCTAAAAAGGGAAGGTTAGAGATTGGTCTGTAGTTTGCATGGCAGTCAGGGTCTAAAGAAGCTTTCTTCAAGAGGGGTGTTACCACCTCCTCCTTCAGGGAGCTAGGAAACTCACCTGTTTCCAAGGAGCACCATACTATCCATGCTAGGACCGAACTGATGGAATCAATACAACCCAAAATCAGAGAGGTTGGTCCAGGATCCAGACTATAACACATAGGGAGCGCACCGTGGACAATCCTCATGACATCCATGGACTCCAGTTGGTCGAAGGTACTCCAGGAAGGCTGGGAAGCAGTGGCCTTGCACTGATCCAAAGCAACACCCTTAGAGTGTGCTAGCTGAAGTGCCACCCTAATGTTGGCCTCCTTAGCTGCAAAGGATCAAGAAAGTTAATTGCACTCTATTTGCAAAAAGGCCTTTTGAACTTGTAGGCAGGCTGGGTTGCACAGTCTGTCTACAGTGCGAAAGAACTGAGCTGGTCAGTTCTAAGCAACGACAATCTCCCTGGACATGAACTGTGCCTTCTTACAGGTGATTGCAGATTGCAAAGCTTGATAATGTTCCATCAGTATAAGGTGGTTGGCATCAAGGGAGGATCTCCTCCTGCAATGCTGTAACCTTTGTCCCAGTCACTGCATCTCCCTCAAGGTCCATTCAAACCATGGAGACTGAGGGTGAAGGGAGAGAGGGAAAACACGGACAGTAGCAATGACAACCAGGTCCACTGAGATAGCCATGTTATAGGCCACTACAAGGGCTTCTGGGTCACTGTTTGCCATTTGAGGGGTTGATAGATCAAGTACTACCTCCTGGCCTTCAGAGCTAACATCTCATAAAGGGTGATACCTGACCATCTCCATAGGGAAAGGCCTGCAAAGGGGGGGGCACTAAAACTAAACCCCATGGTGTAGTGATCAGACCATCCAACTGGTTCCACCCCCAAATCAGAGGCCTTGATCCCTAGGAGAAAGACTAAGGCAAGGGAGTGACCATGTTTATGGGTAGCAGTGGCAACTATCTGTGTGAGGCCCAGAGGTGACATCAACTGGAGGAAGTGTTGTTAAAAAACTGTGAGAATTCATCATCAAGCCAGACACTGAAGTTGCCCAGAACCCTCAGTCTGGGTGACTCAAATGCCATGTCAATGATGAAGTATTCCACTTCCTGAAGGAACCACTTCTCATCTCTGGGTGGATGGTAGATGAGGGTGATCCTACAGCCAACACCTGCTACCACGGTACACTCAAATGACTCAGTCTCTTCAACTGGTACACTCATTAGGTTGAGTTTGGTCTTAAAACAGACTGCAACCCCCAACCCCCCCACGATCCAATCTTGAGCGGTGAATCACCGAGAACCTGGCTGGAGTTAGTGCCTCCAAAACAGGGCCAGAATTCTCATCCAGTCAGGTCTCAGTAATGCAAGCCAGATCCACCATTTCAACAAGATCTGCAAAATTGCAGTCTTGTTTTTAATGGATCTGGCATTGCATAACACAGCCTGAGTTGAATGAACAGCAAGGGCCGCCTGATCCACCTGCCCACCACTACTGGAGGTGCCCTTGGGTATGGAAACCAGACATGGTGAACCACGTTCTAGATTCCATTTTGCCCCAGGGCATCACCTGGATCTCACGAACCTGATGTGGTGGCCTCGCTCATTCACCCGGCCACTGTTCACTACCCTCCACACCCCTCCTCCCCTTACAGACAATACCCAGTAACCTACAGTGCTGGTAAGTTGTAAACTGCAATGGGGGAGGAATAAAGGGATGGAGGGCGCAGAGAGCAGAGGGAAAATAATGCACGACTGTGGGAGCAGGCCTCCAACACATTCTGGTGACCACAGTAAAGCTACACTAGTCAACAGAATAGGAAGAAAAAGTAGAACAAAACAAACATAAAACAAAACTAAATTAACAGTATTTAAATATAAAAATAAATATAAAACCCTAACTCTAACTTGGGGTGGGGGATAAAACACAGTCAAAACCAAATAAACCAAAACAAAAAATAAACTCCTCACAAAGCAAAATCAACCTGACCCCAAACTATATGTTCAAATTAATAATTAAATAAGTAAAATAGAACAATCATTCAGTCCAGGCCACTCTCATTACTGATATAATATGATATCAACCAATGTCTAAAATTTAAATGGAAATTCAGCCTGGATAGAAAAAGAAAAGTTCACATGGACAAAATTCCAGAAGGCTCCACTGCCCAACAGCCACAGTTAATTCTCCTAAACTCTTCAAACTTCGGGTTTTCTCAAGGGCTCTCACCTCCACTTGGAAACCAACAGAATCCCAGATTATTGCAATAAACTCAAGTCCTGGAAATCAGTTTAAAATCACAACTCTGCAACTGAAAATGAGTACCTCACTTCTTTACCATGGCCTGCATGAACCAAGGGAAACGTGCTAGGGTGCCAACGAAAGTACCAACCCACTTCACCATGCCACCAAGTTCTCCATTCAGGCTGGTATCGAGGGCTGAGCTGCACTCCAGGCTAAATACACTGAAATCCAGGCCGATGATTCCGACAGTACTGGAAGAGTCTGACCCAGGCCCCTGAACCTCTCCCCAGACTCCCCGTCTCTGGGGGAGGAAATGGACAAGGAAATGATAGAAGGCATCCTTAGAATGGCAGAGAAAGGGGAGATATTGCTGATGGGGGACTTGAATATGCCAGATGTTAACTGGAGCACCTTTGCTGCAGCCACATCCAAGAACAGAGCCATTCTCGATTACCTACAGGGGAAATGCCTCAGACAGCTTGTTTTGGAACCCTCCTGGGAGGGAGCAATCTTAGACCTTGTACTCTCAAATGGGACAGAGAGAGGATCTCTGATCTTGAAGTGAGTAGCCATCTGGGAACAAGTGACCACCAAAGAGAGTGGTTCACAATAAACTTAGCTATAGTCAAGCCATACAAAAGTGAAGGTACTGGACTTCAGGAGGGCTGATTTTGTCAAAATGGGAGAGTGCTTCAGAAAAGCACTAGCAAACAGGCAAGAAAGTGGGGTGGAGCAACAATGGGGAAACATCAAAACTGCCATCACAGAGGCAAAAGCCTTTGTGTGAAGTAAATAAATAAATCAAAATGAAAGAATAAAACACTATGGTTCTCAAAAGAAGTGGTGGGGAAGGATAGGGAGAAAATGATAGTATTCAGGAAGTATAAGGAAACACAGAAGGAGCAGGACAGAGAACTGTACCAGTTAAAGCAGAAGTAAGCTGTGAAGGCAGTCAGAATAGCAAAGGCCCAAACTGAGGAAAAGATAGCTAACTTGGTTGAGAAGGGGATGAAACCTTTTATAAGTACATTAGGGAGCAAAGAAAGACTAAGACAGGGATGCTGAGGCTGAATAAAGAGGAAGGTGGTTGGGCAAAGAGTGACAGTGAAAAAGCAGGGATACTGAGCAAATACTTCTGATCAGTATTCACAATGGAAGAGCAGGGGGAAATACCTAATCCAGTCAACAGAAGCAGTCTGGATAGTGGGGTTGATATTAGTCCTTTCACAGAAGAAAGGGTTCTGAAAGAACTCTTAAAACTGAAGGTGGATAAAGCAATGGGGCCTGATGGGATTCACCCCAGAATTCTAAAAGAACTAAGGGAAGAACTAGTAACACCACTGACTACCCTTTTTAATAAATCATGGTAGGATGGTGTGGTACCTGAGGACTGGAGGAGGGCAGATGTGATTCCCCTTCACAAAAGTGGGAGGAAGACAGAGGCAGGAAACTACAGACCTGTCAGTTTGACCTCAGTGGTAGGGAAAATGATGGAATCACATATGAAGGAAACAACTGTTAAGAACCTAGAGGCCAGTGGGGCAGAGGACCCAAAGGAGTATGGATTCACAGCAGAAAGGTCATGTCAGACAAATCTAATTAGTTTCTTTGACTGGGTGACCAAAGTAGTAGACCAGGGAGGGGCTGTGGACATGGTCTACCTAGACCTTAGCAAGGCATTTGACACAGTCCCATACAAAAGATTAATAAACAAATTAGCCAGCCTGGGAGTGGGTCCCAGGGTGGTAGCCTGGTAAAACACTGGCTGGACAACAGGACACAGAGGGTAATAGTAAATGGAGGGGGTTACTAGTGGGGTACCTCAGGGTTCAGTACTGGGGCCGGTCCTTTTTAATATCTTTATAAGTGGCATTGCAGAGGGACTGGAAGGAAAAGTATGACACAAAGATCTGCAACAGGGCTGATACACAAGGTGGGGTGGAAAAGATGAAAAGGGACTTGGCAAGGTTCGAGGAATGGTCAAATGTTTGGCAGCTTAGATTCAACGCAAAGAAGTGCAAAGTAATGCACCTGGGAAACAAAAACCCAGGGGAAGAGTACACAATGGAGGGTGAAATACTGACAACAACAAAAATCAAAAGGGACCTGAGGGTAGTCATATCAGATGACCTAAAGGTGGGCCAGCAATTTGAGAAGGCAGTAAGGAGGGCTGGGGAGATTCTGGGATGCGTAGGGAGAGGCATCACCAGTAGAAAACAGGAAGTTGTTATCCCTCTGTACAGACAGTTGGTAAGACCCCATCTGGAGTACTGTGTACAGTTCTGGAGACCCCATCTCCACAAAGACAATGGCAGAGTGGAGGCTGTACAGAGGAGGGCAACCAAAATGGTGCAGGGTCTGCACCAGAAGACATATGAAGAAAGGTTAAAGGAGCTTAAGATGTATAGCCTCGAGGAAAGGAAGGATAAGGAGGCATGATAGAAACTTTCAAATACCTTAAGGGAATCAACAAACTTGAAGAGGGTAGCATCTTTCAGAAAAAGAGATGTGCAAGAACAAGAGGACACAATTTAAAGATAGAGGAGGGACGGCTCAGAGGTAATGTGAGGAAGTATTTCTTCATAGAGAGGGTTGTAGATGCATGGAACAGCCTTCACGAGGAGGTCGTAGAATCAAAAACAGAGGGGAAAATTCAAGAATGCATGGGACAGACATAAGGAAATTCTAGTCGGGTGTGGGAGGAAGTAGGCTGTTGGTTAACTAGGGTCTGCAGCTTATCCATTAGGTAGGGAAATGGGCAGACTAGGTGGGCCAAGTGGTCTTTATCTGCCATCGGATTCTATGTTTCTATGTTTCAGACCCACTGGCTGCTATGGCTACTCACCAGCCACCATGCAGCAGAGCGGAAGTGCCGCAGAGATAGCCACTCAATGGCAGTCACACCACAGCGTATCACCAGGTTGGGGTCAAGACCAGGAGGGAGCTCCTCCCCATGTTTCACCAGCATCTTCTACCAGACCAGGTTGGTATTTCACTCCTTGATGTTCCACGGCAGTCCAGCCACCCAGATCAGCTCGTTCCTCACTCCACCACCAAAACTCCACACCTCATTCACAACATTCTCCTCAGAAACCAGTTTCCAAACTCTGCAAGTGGCACTTAGTTCCGATTGCAGGTTATGGATATCAAAAGTGCAATAACATAAATTTTGCTATATGCAGATGCAAATGTTAGCTAAAAGCATCCACTACGCTCTTCGGCTCTGGACAACAACCAAACATTAACAAAACTGAAACGGTAAAGAAAAAATGCAAAACAAAACAAAATAAAATGAAATAAGAATGAATAAAAGAATAAAACTAATCCTATTCCACACTTCTAACTTATAGCCAGCCCAGCATGGCCGCAATTTTGCCACAACTCAAGTAGGGTGTGAGCCGCACACTCCTTGGTAGTGCGCACGATCTTATTTGGTGCAGGTTTCCTGACCTGCTCTATGTTGTACTTGTTTTCCGCTTGCATTGATGACAGCATTGCATGTTTATTTGATGTGTATGTAGGAGGTATTCCAGTGTTTGTTCCGTTATTTCATTTTATCCTGCATTTTCAACCCTTTGCCAGCCCCTTGGATAGCATGCCTTTGTGGCAGGTGTGCCTGCTTGAGGGGTGGCAGGTTGCTGTTGTGGTGTTCTTATTCCTAGAGAACTGAATGAGCTTATGCCAGAGGTGGTGTATGTCAGACCATGCTGCATTTAGCTGAGATGTTAGGTTCTTTATTGCAAAGCAGGTAGGACAATACCCTACCCTGTGGCTAGGTATCTGCTGCCAATGAAAACAATCAACTCATACAGCTGAACTGAGCAGTTGCCCCTGGTGAGTAGATAATACTTTGAGATTAGCCCTGTAGGAAACAAACAATAAAATCCTGGCACTGAATGGAAAACAAAAACACCTCAGGGATGGAGAAAGAAAGGGACAAGACCCTACAGCTCTCCTGGGTATTCCTCTGTTCCTCTGAGCTGCCTCAGCTTCTTTCTGCTGCCCTGCTGTTGTCCATAGTCACAGACAAAAGTCGAAGTCCGGAGATCAGTGAGCACTTTGTATGCGCATTCTGGAGCTGCCCGTCCTGCTTCTAAGGGAGCGTGTTTAGTGCCCCTTGAGAAATCCCAGTGTGGTTGTGACCCGAAGCCTGAATGCTGTTCTTTAGGACTTGGGCTATAGTAGGGAACAATTGGAGTTCCCTGATTGGCCTGCTGCTGTCCACCATGCCCTTCAGATTGGCTGGCTTGGAGAGGCTGATCCTGATGGGTTCCCCTGAAGATCCAAGTGCAGCAGTGGAAGCTCAGTGCTGTCACTTCCTCCTGCTGGCACTGGACATAAAATAGAAACATCTGAGGGAGGGGGAAGAAAGGAATAGGATCCTACAGCTCTCTTGGAGATTCCACTGTTCCTCCCAGCGGCCGTTCTGAACAGCTTCTTTCTGCCGCTCTGTTGCTGTCTGTAGTTATGAATGAAAGCCAAAGTCCGGAGATCAGTGAGCGCTTTGTAAGCGCCTTCTGGAGCTGCAGGTCCTGCTTTGAAGTGAGTGCATTTTGTGCCTCTCAAGATAACATTTTAACCTAGCAGCTTCCTACCACACAATATGAGCTACACTGCCCACGACCACACACAGAACATTTACTGATAGCTGTGCCAAACCCCTCCACCTTCTAGCCACATCTCTCCAGTGTTACTGGATACTTATAATAATATATACATTCTTCCACCTGCAGTATGGTCAGTAAAACATATAGTACTACCACCCGCTTCCTCACACTGTCTCTGTCCCGAGTGATTAAAATACTGTGATTACCCTGGCACTACCCATGTTCTAGTACCCAACCACCCTCCTTCCCCAAGCCCCCATCAAGCAATCAAAAGCACACATAGTTTTTTAAACCTGTAAAACAAAGACTACAGCCTCACTTTGGCTTGTACAAGCTTATGCATCAGTGTTCTGGGAGACTGTACGAGGCTGGTTTGACAACTTCATTGTCAACCAATGTTACAGCAATAGCTCTATGTCGACTGCAATTGTAGTTGGCATAAAACTGTTCACTCTAGACTTCTTTTTCTTTGGGGGTCTTTGCCCCTTAACCCCCCATGTGGGAGATACTGGCCCCACCCACCCCTGTAATTATACTAATCAACTCTGAGTCAGAGTTGATTCAGGAAGGGGATGCAAGACCCTTAGAAAGCAGTGCTGGGTCACGCAGTGACAGTACAGCAACCTTTTGATGTTGTCACTGTACTGTCGTTTACAGTGCTGGTGTCGATGGGCGATCGGCATACCTTTCTGCGACAGAATGAATGAACAGTGATTATCTGGCAAATGACCAAACAGGAGTAAATATGTGAAGACAACCTCATTCATTCATTCATTCAATTGAAGGACATGGAGTTATAAGGGCATTTCACTCCAGCACTCAGTATTTTTCTTTTGTACTTAACCCATCATTGACAGATTGAAATCTCATATATTTTCGGCAGGGAGGAGGAAAGCTCTTGCATGCTAGTTATGATTAGGTATGGTAAGAGTTCACTAAAATGTATATGACTCAGGTAGACAGGCATGGGTTGGTGGTGATTTTAAAGATGTGGAGTGGTTGGGGGAAGGGATATATTTTTTTATATAACAACTTCAGCAGGACTGGGCAGAGGAGGAAGAGGATGATAGAGGGTAGTGTGGTGTAGCTAGTGTGTTTTAAAAGGTCTGGGTGGTATGAGGAGGAACTGTATGTCAGTGAGTTGGGACTGGATGAAATATTTAAAAACTGTCTACAGTTTGCTTTAAACATACTTTGTGTAGTATTTGCCATCAACGTGATAGATCACCTGGCAAAAACTAAGCATAATAGCATTTTATCAACACTTTTGCCAATAATATACTGCTATGCATAGTCTTTGCCTGGCAAAGCTGAAGCAATTTGTATCCCCAAAAATATGATTTACTAATCAAGTGCAGCCTTGATTAGCAGAAGTTGCTAATGAACTGATTGGCCACACTGTAGTAAAAATGTTCAAATTGCAATATTCTGCAATTTTGATAAAAAGTACAGAATTATGGCAAATTGATCTCAAAATGTGACACTTTTCCCCACAACTGCACTCTGCAGGAGAGGATCTTATAGATAAACATAATATTTTTATTAAATTGCTCCTCCAACCTGGCTGGTTGCTAATCAAAATATTTTTCAATTAGCAAATACTGCTAATCAAGTTTTCAATCCCCAAAGACCGACAGACACCTGGGTGTTCCATGGGATCATGAGGCCTAACTCTCACCCCAACATGTGCTTCTTGGGACATTCCTCACTAACAGTGGCAGTGTGATTTTGTTAATCCATCCCGAAAAGTTAATTTTGCACAGTAACTGCGCCATTCTGCTCTACAGGTACGAAAGCATGTTTTAGGCAGTATGTGAAAAGTGACAGCTAAACTATTCATAAGGAGATGTAAAAAAAAAATCGCAATGTTGAAAATCTGGAGTTAGAATAGTAAAAAATGGTGACGTCACGAGCATGCGTAGAAACTGCACAACACATGCTTGTAATGCAGTCAATTTTTGGAATTGTTTTGCCTAATTTTCAATGTGAGCTTTTTGAGCCCTCCCCTTATGAACAGTGGCTCTGTGATTTTGTTAATACAGCCCAAAAGTTGATTTCACACAGTGACTGTACCATTCTGAGCCACAGGTGTAAAAAAAGCGCATTTCCAGCAGTATGTAAATAATGACAGCAATACTGTTCGTAAGGAGATGTGAAAAAATGGTAATGTTGTCAATCTGGAGTAAAAATAGATAAAACTGGTGAAGTTTCAGGTGTGTGTAGTAACTGTACAACACATTCTCGTAACATAATCATTTTTTGGAATTTTTCCACCAAATTTGAAACATAAGCTTTTTGAGACCCCCACCTCATGAGCAGTGGCACTGTCATCTTGTTTATTTATCCCAAAAGGTGATTCTGTGCAGTGACCATGAAATCACCTTTCAAGACTGAGTAATGAAATGACAGTACCAGTGTTCATGAGGAGGGGTCCCAAGAACCCCATGTTGAAAATTTGGAGTCAAAATTCCAAAACATGGCTGAGATATCAACCTAAGTTGAAACCCCTATTATACAGCACTTACCCTAGATTCTTCAGTTTGCAATTTGGCTTTAAAGAATGCAGATGCGTCCCGGTCCAGAGAAAATCACTGCTTCTAACCTCTGGAGGTAAGTATGGCTAAGGGCGTGTGTGGGGAGGTGGGTGCTCAGTAGGAGGGTGGGGAGGAGGAAGGGAGAACTGGGGAGATGATGATGGCCTGTTTTCGTTTTGTGCAGGTTTTAAAAAAAGACATCGGGGGCAGTTTTCTGTATTTACAGGTATTCTAAATATAAATACATAGTTGGGCACACTGGGATGGGCTCCCAGTGTGCCATATTAGTGAGGGGGTAGATATATGCCAACACAGGGATTGAGCACCCTGTGCCAGCAATTGAAGACTACAGGCTTTGCGGGGGGGGCATCATCTGACACCTGGAGTGGGCATCCTGGTGTGGAAAGCATTAAATTAAAAAAATAGATATTTATTTGGCACACTAGGGTGGGCTCCCAGTGTGCCACATTGGTAGGGGGAGATACATGCTGACATGGGGATTGGGCACCCCGATGTCGGCATTTGAAAAATAAGTGCTGGGGCCATTTTTTTTGTTTGAGGAAATCCACCATTGTGGATCCCCATTCATTACTTGATCCATGTTCATGAAGTGGGATGAGGACCAGATAACTCTATCTGACCATCTGGCCTTCATCTCATGCCCAGATAACCATATCTGACCATCTGGTCGTCATCTCATGAACAGGGATTTTGACACTTCATGAATGGGGATTTTGTTTATATAATCCCCGTTCATGAGATGTCAAATTCCTTGTTCATGAGCCAATCCCCATTTGTGAGATAGGGCCATCTGGTCATTATCTCACAAACAGGGATTTTGACAGCTCATGAACAGGGATCGGGTCATGAATGGGTATTGTGACACCTCATGAATGGGAATTTTTAGAGTGTCATGAATGGGAATTTCCCAAAGTAAAAAAATGGCCATTTAAAAAAAAATCTGGTAAACAAAAGAGGTGGGCTTTTAGAGGGTGTCACCCGAACAAAACTCCTGCAGTTGTCAACTATTAATGTTTCTGTTGAGCAACATACTTCAGTTTCTTTGGGGCAAAAACTAAAAACAAGATGGCATGTCATGAACGAGGAATTTTGACTCACAAACAGGGATTTAATGAATCCCCATTTGTGAGCTGAAATCCTTGTTTGCAGCTGTGCATCTAGCCAAAAGACTGAACTGAGCATGCTCAGAACATGAATATTCAAAATTAAATAACTTTTGATCACAATAATATTTTTTCAACAAACAAATGCTAGCTTGATCCTTATGGTAATCTCTTTCTACCCTGAACATTTCAGGCCAACATTCTAAACAGTGTGGCTGCTGTGATGAGGCACATTCAAGACAAATTGGTGAAAAAAAGCGAAAAACACATCATTTCCATATGCGCTGCACATAATCCACATATCTGATCTAAACAAAACTTGGCAAGTTGAGAGATCTACTCCATGAGACAGCACATACAACATTTTATTCAAATTCATTGAAGGGTTGCAAAGTTATTAAGGTGCAAATGTTGGGGTTTAACATTAAACTGCACACTCAACCCTAACTATAGAGGCACAACTGTGCCTCTATAATATACTGAGAGGGAGAATATGTATGATTTGGACTCTGTGTAGGAAGTTGGGTTTCAAAATGTGCTGATGATGTACAGAAAAGGAAGACTGTCACATACAATAAAAGATCCTAATAGTATATAGTGTAACGTGATTCTGTTGAAATGTTGGGTGGGTGTACTGCATGGGGCGTGGCCTTTAACATCAAAACATTTAAAGTAATGCATTTTGGGCATAGCAACAGGGGATACAAACAATTGCCAGGGGAATGGGTTCTTGAAGCAGTGTAGTTAGGAGGAAAAGGCCTGGGACTAGTTATAATGAAAGCCCTTTGACATCTGGGCAAACTATGTCTAAAGCACAGGTCTCTGCCCTACCAGTGATAAGCCAGGAGCAGAGGTGCTGATGACAACAGTGGAGATGTGCCCTGACATCTGTTGATCCTGGCTGAGAATGTAGAGGACAGAGCAGCAGCATGGGCTGCGTGGAGTTTTCAAGCTCAAGCACATACCAGTGAAAAAGGTGTTTGGTGATCGGAGTTGCATTTGGTGTGAAGTCATTTGATTATGTGAACAGTGAGCCATTTAGACTATCAGATCAAGTGTAGCTGGTGAGAGATGCCTTGCCATTTCTTTAGAGTACACAGATGCCAGAAGAGAGACTGCATTGTGCTTGTGGCAGCAGGAAAGGTATGGTGGACTGATTTATTCACTGGGCTGTTGCTGGAGGAGAGCCCTGGACATATATGCTCTATTGGCTGGTTTATTTTATTCTGTTTCTGCCTATGTTTTATTTGCAAACAGATTGCTGTTTGACTTTGATCCGACTCAGTGGCAATGAGCTGGATCTGAGTTACATATGTCTGGCTTATGTTTTCTGGGTGAGAGCTGGGAAGCTAACATTTTAAGACTTTTATAATAAGAGTATGGATAGTTTCTGTATTTATTAACTTACTGAAGAGCTACTAGCTCAGGGTGCTGGTGTAGTCTTTGGGTGAGTGCTATGGGGTTCACCTATCATTAAAGTAGTCTTCTGTTTGGATTTTTGCCTAGAGTTTTTTGTTCTGGTGCTGAACATTTTCTGGACTCTATTATTGTTGGGCAATATTCTGTTTTATCTATGTTATACCACACGTTTATTCCATTCTAGATGAAAAGTTTATGTTATTGTGCAGTTCATATTTTATAATTTTTTGGGAGTGTTTTGGGGAGTGTGTGCTGATGGAGATAGTCTATGTAATGAATGATTTGTGTGTGTTTGGAGTGTGGGACTTTTTATGTGTGATGTGCAGAATTTTGTTATGAGTAAAGGGTGTGCTTGAAGGGGTGGTGTGGGTGGTCTGAATGTATTTTTAAATTACGAAGGAGTAGTATTATTTAGTTATTGTGTTAGTGGTACTGCAGATGTGTTATATGCAGGCTGCTAGGCTTAGCTACTCTTTGTCTCTGCTCTGGAATCTGCTACTCTTATGTGACCCCCCCTCTTGCCGGGTGCCATATACAGCCAGTGCAGGGAGGTGGGGATCATTTGAAGGTGAGGAAGAGGACAGAAGACTTGAAGAGCTGATGGTGAGAGTATTATTAGTATTGTGAGAACCAGGTGACACCATGGGGAAAAATAGGGATTTGGGAGAGGCCAAATGTGTTTACTCTCCTTACCCAGGGAGTCCACTAGACCACGTGGGCATACAGTTGAGGGGCCGTCCATCACTGTTTATCCTGTTTGAGCAGTGCTATGCAATCCCAGATTGATGAGGATCAAGACCACTATTTTAGTGGACTCATATCTTATTCCTTTGTCAGTCTTGCTTGCTTTAAGAAGACATGACTTGGTGTTGACACTGGTTAGGTGTTGGAGGCTGCACTTCTTATTGGGTTCTCTACAGTGTCTGCCCAAGTAAGGACCGCAGAGGATGGGTGGCCACCTGTTTTAGATCTTGGTTGAACCTGGTGGTGCACCCAGTGGGGAATACCTCTTCATTCAAATACGTTGCTCTGCATGGTGGTCTAGGTGAAGGCTGCATGATCTTTCTTGTATACTAGCCTCTGGGACATGAGGGGGACTTTCTGCAGGAAATTGCTGACTTCATTACCAACATGATGTTGGAGTAACCTAGATGACTTATTCTGGGTGACTTCATTGCCTGGGTTAATTATGAACTCTCGTTGCGCTTTCGGCAAAATTTCCTCCAGGGTATGAAATCCATGGGCCTCACACAAGCTGTTGATTCCGTGATCTATCAACATAGTCATGCATTGAACTTGATATTTTCTCTGGGGCTTGAGGTGGAAGACTTAAAATTTACTCAATCATTGGTCAGATTATTGTGCAGTCATGTTCTTTTTCAGGGCTGCATCTTGTAGTCCTCTCTCTGTGTAGGTGGTCCAGTACCACTCTTTGCAAGGACTATGGTCAGAGGGACTCCTGTCCATGCTGGATACCTCAGATGTCTTGGCGACATGCAACATGGGACCTGAGGAAGTGGTGATGGCATATAACTGGGCCATAGAGAGGCCCCCAGTCTTGTGTCACCAGCTCCTGCATGACCGCTGGTTTTGTGCCTTGATCAAAGTGCTATGGTGGTGAGCTGAGGGAGATGAAAGCAAAGGGGCAGAGGTTGAAGCATTGTAGGAGGAGGTCCATGGCTCAGAAGGACAAAATGGCTTTGATTAGTTATTACTGTGATTATCAAAAGGGCAATCATCCATAAGAATCACCTATAAGAATACAGGGTTTCTTTCCAGGGAGATTGATGCTGGGAGGAACCGACCAAGTCAGTTAATTTGAACTGTGCACAGGCTTCTTAATCCAGTGTGTCTGGAGTCCATGACAACTTTTTCATCCACTAAATCATGGGTTTGCTCAGTTCTTCTCTAACAAGGTGTCTTCTGTTCAGACCAGGAGCTTGACAAGTGGGCCATTACAGCCCAGCAGGGTTTAGTTGATTGGGCTCAGAGGCATTCAGTAGTCATGGGGAGAGTTTAGGCTTGTAATGATGAATGAGGTGAGTAATGTGATCGCGTAGCTTTAGTCAGTGTTACGCAAACTGGAACCAGGTCCCACATGTCTCCTAATGAGTTGTTTTGGGTGTCTGGTTCCAGTGTTTGCTGGGATTGTCTGGTACTCCCTGTCTGAGGGGATATTCCCAGCTGTACTGGTGAAGTCCCTCTTGAAGAAGCCATCACTTGATCTGGACATCCTGGCAAATTACCTACTTGTCTCCAGGCTGCCCGTTTTGGGTAAGGTTATTGAGACCTACCGTTAGGCAAGGAAATGGGCAGAGTAGGTGGGCCAAGTGGTCATTATCTGCCATCAAATTCTATGTTTCTGTGTTTTTACATAGAAGGTGGTTCTGCTGCAGCTCGGGATACACCTCATTGCCTTTGATAACTATGACCCTCTCCTCTCTCATTTTAGGTTGAGGCATAACACAGAGACTGACCTGTACAGGGAACAGGATGAACTGCTCAGGGCAAGAGATAGTGGACAATGTTCAGTTCTTGTTCTTTTCACTCCCAATATCTTTGCTTTGTGATGTACCCCAGGGATCCGTTATTTTACCCATGTTGTTTGCAGTGTACATGCTTCCCCTGGGTAGGATAAATAGACAGTATGGACTTGCATTTCACTGCTGTACAGATGATACCTCACTCTGTCTGTCTTTTGTATCAGGGACACCAGGTGTATCATGTAGGGTTGCCACCTTTGGATGAGGCAAAAACCGGATCCTAAGCCCCGCCCCTAGTCCCACCCTTTTTCATGACTCATCATGCATTGTTCCTCCCAGAAGTCCATTTGTTATGGCAATAAAAAAGAACAATGCAGCAGTTAAATAAAAACATTAAGCTACTGTACTGTGCCTGTTAAAGTTACTTTCCTAGGTTCTTCCTAATTATTTTTTTACGTATGTATTTATTTATTGACATTGGTTAACCAAATAAACATACAGAGATAAAATAAATCTCATTTATAGATATGATCTGGGGGGAGACAAAGGAAATACTGTAAACAGCATACAATAGTATTCATACTTTATATATTTTTCTGGTTCCATTTCCTGTGATTGTCCAAAGTACAATTTCAAAGCCAAAGAACTGACCATACTTTTTTCTTGAGGAAAACAATAATTTAAAACATTTAAAAATGCCCTAAATTCTGTTAGAGATGAAAATGTTTACAAGCAAATGAAAACAGAGGACAACTGGCTTTGTTATTGTTACAAAAGGTGGTGGCAGCTGTGCTGCTATGCCACTTTAAGATGCAGTGAAAAGATTAGGGTAAGTGCTAATGGTGTTAATGGCCATACTTTACACCTACCAGGGTGACTGCATTCACAAACAAAAGGCTACATTGACAACAAAATTTGTTTGTAACCTGGCTTGTAGCTGAAACTTTGAATGAATTTGTTTCAAAAGTATATGAACACTCAAAATGGCTCAAAACCTGACCAGCAGAGAGCAAAACCGGATTACCTGATAGGGACCCTGAAAACCTGATAAACAGGTAAAAAACCTGACAGGTGGCAACCCTAGGTGCATGGAAATGCTCAGTAAATGCCTGGCTGTGGTTCAAGACTGGATGTCATTAATTTGGTTGAAAATAAACCCTGACAAAACTGAGGTAAAGGTGGTGGAGTCAAATCATGGGGGTTGGGGGCAGCAACTGACAAGTGGGATTGTGGCTACTACAAAAGTGAGAAATATGGGAGTTATTTTGAATAATGAGTCAACATTTGAGGTTCTGGTGTCAGCAGTGGTCCAGAATGGCTTTTACCTTCTAAGGAAAATCAGCCAGATTAAACCCTTTATCCCTCCTGGTGACCTGGCTACACTGGTGCATGCTTCTGTTACTTCAAGGTTTGACTACTGTAACAATCTATACCTCAGTGTCAGTGGAGGTATACTACAACAACAGCAGCTGATGCAAAATGCTGCTGCAAGGCTGAAACATAGAAACATAGAATTTGATGGCAGATAAGGACCGTTTGGCCCACCTAGTCTGCCCATTTTCCTACCTAACAGATAAGCTGCAGAGCCTAGTTAACCAACAGCTTACTTCCTCCTACCCTCCACTAGGACTGCCTTATGTCTGTCCCATGCATTTCTGAATTCCCCCACTGTTCTTGACTCCACAACCTCTTCAAGGAGGCTGTTCCATGCATCCACTACCCTCTCCATGAAAAATACTTCCTCACATTATCTCTGAGCCATCCCCCCTCTATCTTCAAATTGTGCCCCCTTGTTCTTGCACATCTCTTTTTCTGAAAGATGCTACCCTCTTGGACTTTGTTGATTCCCTTGAGGTACTTGAAAATTTATATCATGTCCCCTCTCTCTCTCTCTCTCTTCTTTCCTCAAGGGTATACATATTAGGCTAATTTAGTCTTTCTTTGTATGTCCTTCTGGTGCAGACCCCACACCATTTTGGTTGCCCTCCTCTGAACAGTCTCTGCTCTGTATATGTCTTTGCAGAGATGGGGTCTCCAGAACTGCACACAGTACTCCAGGTGGGCTCTCACCAACTGTCTGTACTGAGGGATAACAACTTCCGGTTTTCTATAATTGATGCCTCTCCCGATGCATCCCACTATCCCTCCAGCCTTCCTTACTGTCTTCTCACATTGCTTGCCCACTTTTAGGTCATTTGATATAATTACCCCCAGGTTCCTTTCCATTTTTACTATTGTCAGTATCTCACCCCCCATTGTGTACTCCTCCCCATTGGGTTTTTGTTTCCCAGGTGCATTACCTTGCACTTTCTTACATTGAATCTGAGCTGCCGCACATTTGAGCATTCCTCCAACCTTGCCAAGTCCCTTCTTATCCTCTTCACTCCATCTTGTGTATCAACCCTGTTGCAGATCTTTGTGTCATCTGCAAAGAGACATACTTTTCCTTCTAGTTCCTCTGCAATGTCACTTATAAAGACATTAAAAAGGACTGGTCCCAGTACTGAACCCTGCAGTACCCCACTAGTAACCCTCCTTTCTTCACTGTGGGCTCCATTTGCTACTACCCTTTCCGTCCTGTTGTCTAGCCAATTTTTTATCCAGTCTACTACCTTGGGATCCTCGCCAAGGCTGGCTAACTTGTGTATTAATATTTTGTGTGGGACTGTATCAAATGCCTTGCTAAAATCTAGGTAGGCCATGTCCACAGCCCCTCCCTGGTCTACTACTTTGGTCACCCAGTCAAAGAAATCTGTTAGATTCATCTGACATGACCTTCCCATCATGAATAAATGCTGCCTTGGGTCCTGTGCCCCACTGGCCTCTAAGTACTTAACAATTCTTTCTTTCAGAAGTGATTCCATCATTTTCCCTACCACTGAGGTCAAACTAACTGGTCTATAGTTTCCTGCCTCTATCCTGCTCCCACTTTTGTGAAGAGGAATCACATCCACCCTCCTCCACTCCTCAGGTACTACCCCATCCTCCCATGATTTGTTAAAGAGACTAGTCAGCGGAGTCACTAGCTCTACCCTTAGTTCTTTTAGAATTCTTTGGTGAATCCCATCAGGCCCCATTGCTTTGTCTACCTTCAATTTTATTAGTTCTTTCAGAACCCTTTCTTCTGTAATTGGACTGGTATCGACCCCTGTCTTCAGAGTGTTTCTCTTGCTTGGTTTAGGTACCTCCCCCTCCTCTTCCTTTGTGAATACTGAGCAGAAATATTCATTCAGTATCCCTGCTTTTTCACTGTCACCCTCTACCCACATTCTATCCCCTTTATTAAGCCTCAGTATCCCTTCTTTGGTCTTTCTTCACTCCCTAATGTACCTATAAAAGGTCTTATCCCCTTTCTTAACAGATTTGGCTATCCTTTCCTCAGTTTGGGCCTTTGCTATTCTGACTGCCTTCCCAGCCTCTTTCTGCTTTAACTGATAAAGTTCTCTGTCCTGGTCCTTTTATGTTTCCTTATATTTCCTGAATGCTATCTTTTTCTCCTTAACCTTCCTTGCCACCTCTTTGGAGAGCCATAGCATTTTTTTCCATCATTGTGTTTTGTTGATTTGCTTTACACAAAGGCTTGTTGCCTCCGTGATGGCTGTTATGATTACTCCCCATTGTTCTTCCACCCCTCCTTCTTGCCTGTTTGCTAGTGCTTTTCTGAGGCAGGCTCTCATTTTCCCAAAGCCAGCCCCCTGAAAGATCCAATACTTTTGCTTTTGTATGGCTTGATTGTATGGCTGTGTTTACTGTGAACCACACTGTTTGGTTGTTGCTTGTTCCCAGATGACTAACCACTTCTAAATCTGAGATTCTTTCTCTGTCCCCATTTGAGAGAACCAGGTCTAAAACTGCTCCCTCCCAAGTGGGTTCCAATACTAGCTGTCTGAGGCATGCCCCTTGTTGGGCATCAAGAATGGCCCTGCTCTTGGATGTGCCTGCAGCAAAGTTGCTCCAGTTAACATCTGGTGTATTCAGGTCACCATCAACAATATATCCCCTTTTTCTGCCATTCTAAGGATGCCTTCTATCATTTCCTTGTCCATTCCTTCCCCCTAAGATGGGGGTCTGTATTCAACCCCCATGCTGATTGTGGTGCCATTTCCTTTCTCCAGGGTGACCCACAGTGCCTCATCTGCTCCCTGTTTACTCTATAGTTCTGTTGCTTTGATCCCTTCCTTTACATAGAGAGCTACTCCTCCTCCTCTTTTATCCTCCCTGTCCCTCCTGTAGATTGGGTATCCCAGTATGTTGACATCCTAGTCGTGACTGCTGACTGGACGTTAGAGGTTCAATCATGTAGTCACACACCAGCTGCTAGTTAAGTGGCATATCTCCTCTAAAGTTCTTTAACTAGCTTATAAGACCCATGTTTCATGACTGATTATCTGTATCCTTATACTGTATGTCTTATTGTCCTCTTCGGTCCACTGAGGAAGGCCTCCTTGTCATTCCAGGGCGAAGCTTAAAACCTTTGGGGACTGGGCTTTTGAAATGGTGGGCCTGGTCCAATGGAACTCTCTCCTGAGGGCCCTGAGAGAGTACGCCTCCATGGAGGCCTTAAAAAGAGTTCTCAAGATGTATCTACTTAGATATGTTTTTGGGGAATAATGGTCCCCTCGTCAATCTGTTCCCAAGTATTTATCTATTAGTCTTAGCTTATTTATTCATTTATTTATTTATGTATTTATTAGTAAGTTAGTGCAATACTAAATACTAGTTTTATTATTTATGTATGTACTGATAATGCATAGTTTGTCTTCTACCTGTATACTTTGTCATGGCACCCTTGGTCTCCAGGGAAGGGCAAAACAAAGAAATAAAAGCTGCTGCTGCTACCTTAAAACCACCTTAAAAGTTCTAAGCAATGCTCAAAGATCTGTAAAACAGAAACATTTTATTGGGTAAAATTACATTGATTTTTGTCTACTGATAAAGGGAAGGGATAATGCCATTTTAACAGACATATTCAACTCCATTTGGAGTATTATGCACCACTGAGGTCTCCATACTTGAGGAAGAATTCTTTTTATTTATATTCCTTCCTTCCTTCCTTCCTTCCTTCCTTCCTTCCTTATTGAAAACTGGTAGCTGGGAAAGGCATATTGAGTCAAGACTTATATCCATGTGCAACCCAGGCTGAAAGGAATAAGTAGACATGTTATATAAATAATACACAAATATAAAATATATAATCTATTTTTATTTATTTAGTTTTTGTTTACCGGGTAAGTGCACTTGCCAAGAAATGACTATTTTAAGGAACGATCCAGGAGATTACAACAGTCACGAACAAATACATACCATAAGTTACAAGAAATTCAATCAATTAATCAAATTTTTATTTAACCAGGTAGCACCATTGAGCAAAGTTCATTTTTGAGGTGGACCTGGGATGAACAAATACAAGATGACAAGTTAAAACACAACAGTTACAATACACTGGCATGAGCAGCAAAAGGGCATAGACAGTACTGATGTCAATGAATGCAGGTTAAAATATAATTATATTATACAATCAAGCAACATGTACAAAACAAACAGTGTTGCAGATATGTTCAAACAACTATGATATAGGTAGGGGACAATAGCAACAATTGTTCCATCCAGATTCCCCAAAGAAAAAAAGTCAGAGGATAAACTAGGTGGAGGGGAGGGAGGTAGGGAGGGGGAGAAGGATGGATGTGGGAAGGGATAAAGGATAGGGATCGATAATCTACAAATGCAAGATTGTGTGGTATGATCTATTAAGAGGAACAATACAGCAGGGACAGGGATTAGGGGTAGGCAGGTACAATATCAGGACCAGGTTTCAGAGATGGATGTACTGGGAAGGAAACAACAAAGATTTTTTGGTGGGGGAAGAGAGGGCCAGGCAGTAGATGATAACTAGGACCATAGAGATAGGGGACCCTGGGTTCAAGGGGTAGCAAACACAGGATTCCTTATTATAGAAACATAGAAACATAGACTTTGACGGCAGATAAGGACCGCTAGGCCCATCTAGTCTGCCCATTTCCCTACCTACAGGTTAGGCCGCAGATCCTATTTAACCAACAGCCTATATCTTCCTGCCCCCCACAAGAATTGCCTTATGTCTGTCCCATGCATTCTTGAATTCTCCCACAGTTTTAGACTCCACAACTTCCTCAGGAAGGCTGTTCCATGCACCACTACCATCTCTGTGAAATAATACTTCCTCACATTGCCCCTGAATCGCCGTCCTTCTATCTCTAAATTGTGTCCCTTGTTCTTGCAAGTCTCTTTTTCTGAAAGATGCTACCCTCTTGGACTTTGTTGATTCCCTTGAGGTACTTGAAAGTTTCTATCATGTCCCCTCTCTCCCTTCTTTCCTCAAGGGTATACATATTAAGCTCCTTTAGTCTCTCCTCATACTGCTTCTCTTGCAGACTCTGCACCATTTTAGTTGCCCTCCTCTGGACTGCCTCTATTCTGTCTATGTCCTTGCAGAGATGGGGTCTCAACTGGACACAGTATTCCAGATGGGTCTCGCCAACTGTCTGTACAGAGGGATAACAACTTCCTGTTTTCTGCTGCTGATGCCTCTCCCTATACATCCCAGTATACCCCCGGCCCTTCCTACTGCCTTCTCACATTGCTTGCTAACCTTAAGGTCATCTGATATGATTACCCCAGGTCCCTTTCTGTTTTGTTGTTACTACCTCCCCATCCATTGTGTATTCTTCCCTGGGTTCTTGTTTCCCAGTGCATTATTTTGCACTTTTGCATTGAATCTTAGCTGCCATATGTCAGACCATTCCTCCAACCTTGCCAAGTCTCTTTTCATCCTTTCCACGCCTCCTTGTGTATCAACCCTGTTGCAGATCTTTGTGTCATCTGCAAAAGGCATACTTTTCCTTCCAGTCCCTCTGCAATGCCACTGATGAAGACATTAAAAAGGACTGGACCCAATACTGAACCCTGCGGTACCCCACTAGTAACCACCTTTTCTTCAGAGTGGACTCCATTTACAATTACAATTACCTTCTGTGTTCTGTTGTCCAGCCAATGTTTTACCCAGGCTACCACCCTGGGACCCACTCCCAGGCTAGTTAATTTGACTAATAATCTTTTGTGTGGGACTGTGTCAAATGCCTTGCTAAAGTCTAGGTAGGCCATGTCCACAGCTCCTCCCTGGTCTACTACTTTGGTCACCCAGTCAAAGAAATCTATTAGATTCTGTCCGACATGACCTTCCCGCTGTGAACCCATGCTGCCTTGGATCCTGTGCTCCACTGACCTCTAGGTACTCAACTATTTTTTCCTTCAGAAGTGACTCCATCACTTTCCCTACCACAGAGGTCAGACTGACAGGACTGTAGTTTCTTGCCTCTGTCTTGGTCCCACTTTTGTGAAGGGGAATCACATCCGCCTTCCTCCAGTCCTCAGGTACCACACCATCCTCCCATGATTTATTAAAAAGAGTAGCCAGTGGTTTCACTAGTTCCTTCCTTAATTCTTTTAGAATTCTGGGGTGAATTCCATCAGGACCCATTGCTTTGTCCACCTTCAGTTTTAGGAGTTCTTGCAGAACCCTTTCTTCTGTGAAAGGACTGGATTGACCTCCCCTATCAAGAGTGCTTCTGTTAATTGGATTAGGCACTTCCCCTCCTCTTTGTGAATACTGAGCAGAAATATTCGCTCAGTATTCCTGCTTTTCCTGTCCCTCTGCCCACCCACCGCTTATTCTATTCAGCCTCACTATCCTCCCTTTGTCTTTCTACCGCTGATGTACCTATAAAAGGTTTTATCCCCTCTTAACTGAGTTGGCTATCTTTTCCTCAGTTTGGGCCTTTGCTATTCTGACTTCCTCCCTGCTTCTTTTGCCTTAACTGGTACAGCTCTCTGTCCTGCTCCTTCTGTGTTTCCTTATACTTCTGGAATGCTATCTTTTCTTCCTGACTTTCACAGCCACCTCTCTTGAGAACCATAGTGGCTTTTTCTTTCATTTTGATTTGTTTATTTGCTTCACACAAAGGCTTGTTGCCTCTGTGATGGCAGTTTGATAATTCCCCATTGTTGCTCCACACCTCCTTTTAGCCTGTTTGCTAGTGCTTTTCTGAGGCACTCTCCCATCTTGTCAAAGTCAGCCTCCTAAAGTCCAGTACCCTCACTTTTGTATGGCTTGACTCTGTAGCTGAGTTTAACATGAACCACACTGTTTGATGGTCACTTGTCCCCAGATGGCAACCCACTCTAGATCTGAGATCCTCTCACTGCCTCTGTTTGAGAGCACGAGGTCTAAGATTGCTCCTCATGAGTGGGTTCCAAACTAGCTGTCTAATGCCTGCCACCTGTAGGGCATCAGAATGGCCCTGCTCTTGGATGTGGCTGCAGCAAATGTGCTCCAGTTAACATCTGGCATATTCAGGTCTCCCATCAACAGTATCTCCCCTTTCTCTGCCATTCTAAGAATGCCTTCCATAATATCCTTGTCCATTCCTTTCCCCTGACATGGGAGTCTGTACACAACCCCTGTGCGGATTGTGGTGCCCTTTCCAGTCTCCAAGGTGACCCACAGTGCCTCCTCTCCTCCCTGTTTACTCTTTTGTTCAGTTGCTTTTATCCCTTCCTTTACATAGAGAGCTACTCCTCCCCCTCTTCTACCCTGCCTGTCTCTCCTGTAGGTTATGTACCCTGGTATGTTAACATCCCAGTCATGGTTCTCTGTGTACCATGTTTCTGTGACTGCTACGATATCCAGGCATCCCTCTTCCATTAAGGCCACCAGCTCAGGGAGCTTGTTGCCCAGACTACGGCATTGGTACTCATTACCCTCCATTTCCTGATGGCCTTACCCCCTTTTGTCCCATCCCTGTCCTTCTTGCCTTTGTCACTTTCTCCATTTACCCCTGCCCTTCTCCCTATCGACACCTCCATGTTGGTGTTTGCCACACTTACTACCATGATTGTTTGGTGGGGCTAGGATTTTCCTGCTCCTTTCCAGTGCATCCCCCCTTGGCTAGTTTAAAAGCTTGCCAATGAAGCATTTAAACCTATCACCTAGGATTCTGGTTCCCCTCCCAGACAGATGCAGCCCATCATGCCAGTATAGGCTTGCATCACTCCAGGTGGACCCCCAGTCCCCAATGAAGCCAAATACCTGAGCTCCACACCAGATTTTCAACCACTTATTGAATCCCATGGTACAGAACACCCTAGCCTCTCCTATGCCATAGATGGGTAGCACCTCCGAGAAGGTTACCGTGCGTGCTACTTGACTAAGACCCTCCCCAATTCCACAAACTCTTCCTGCACTTCTCTAATCCCTTTCTTAGCCAGGTCATTTGTCCCTAAGTGGACAATGACATCCAGCTCCTTCCCCTGTGCAGCTGCTCTGGCAATCCTGAGGATTTGCTCCCTGTCCCTCCAAGCCATGGCGCCAGGCAGGCACCTTACCTCCCTCTCCCCTTCCTTGCCCAGTTCTACCTTCCTAACAATGGAGTCCCCCACCAGGAGTTGTTTCCTTCCCCTGCAGGGTCCCCTGCCACCCTCCTGTGGGTCTCTTTGTGGAGGTTCCCAGCATCCTCCTTGGTCTCCACTGTAGGTGCCTCCATAGAGGAACCACACTTTGCCAGAATGGCATAGGAATTGTGGAGAGGTACAACTGGAGGGATGTGCCTCTGTTCCACCACCCTCACCCTCCCTGAGCCCACTGTGGTCCAACCACTCCTCTTTCTTGGCAACCTCTGAGGCAACGGCAGTGGCACTGGTGGTCCCTGGATGGAAGAGGAGTCCCACAAATCCTGGCCAACTCAGCCTGGAGATGAGCAACCTCCTCCCTCAGTCCAGAGAGGTGCCTGCAGATGGGACAACACTGCATCCACCAGAACATCTCCCGGAAGACTGCTGCTCCACAGCCACTGCACTGCACCACTCCAATAATGTCTTATTTCTGGCCCCTTAACTGTTTGCAATCCTTACTCTTTCCTCTGTTTTTTCTCTCTCTCCTTACTTTCTGCCTGTGTGCCCTTTAAGCTCCTGATTGTCCTGTTCTGAGACAAGAATATCCTATATTTCTCAGTAGACCGCTTACTTGTTCAGAGGCAGACCTCCAGCAGCTAGAGGGGCCGGAGAGCTACTCTTGCCCTTCTAGGATGGTGGGTCCTTGGTGGTTCTGTGATCACCACTTCTTCCCTAAACAGGAAGTTCCTGTTGTAAGTCAAATCCTGTGCCTATAAAATAGAACTAGCTTGGGGTGGAGGAGAGGGAGGAGGGCAATATAGTCCCAGTAGAGAAGTTCAGTCACACAGCAGTCCTTTCTCCTGGAGTCTTCTGCCAAGCTATTAGCAGAATCTTTCTAAGGCAGTCTTTAAATGTAGCTTCCTTCTAGCTAAGCCTACCCCCTACTTACCAGATCTTTCTACAAGTAATTTAAACCTCACAACAGTTAAGTCCTTTCAGTCACCTGAGATTTACACCGAGATGACTTTTCAGTTACCCATTCAGTTCAGTTAACCCAAACACACACTTTTTTTTGTTTTGTTTTGTATGTTAGTTTTTTTTACCCTAAATTAAAGGTCTAAATACAAAAGTTCTTCTACTTTAGTCCCAGCAGAGAAGTTCAGTCATACAGCAGTCCTTTCTCCTGGAGTCTTCTGCCAAGCTATTATGATGCAAATACAATGTTTTGAAAGCTGCTAAGCTAATGGAGTGCTTTACTTTCAGGTTTTTTTGCAGCTTGTTCCACATTTGAGGCAGCACATGACTAATAGATGCCCAGCCAAAGCGCGATCTAGCCTTGAATACCTTCAGTGAAATCTAGGAGGCACTCTTCAGAGCATACTTACTGAGAGTACAAAATGGCAAGCAAAGATATAATCAGCTAGTTTGTTTAAGATGACTTTGTAGGTCCAGAAGGTGGCATTTCTTTGTTGTCTGAAGCTAAGAGAGGACCAACCTACTGCAGCATACAATGAACAATGATGGGTGGAGTAGAGTAGACCTGTTATAAACCTTAGGGCTCTGTGGTAGAGCATATCAAGTCTGGAGAGTGCATTAGCAGACCCTTGACTGTAAAGGAAGTCAACATAGTCCAATAAGGAAAGAAAGGTGGTTTGGACTAATCTCATCTTAGCATTCCTAGGGAGGAGGTTTTTTATCCTAAAGAAGAGGCCAAGCCTCTGATGAAGTTTCATTGTCGGTTCTTCTATATATCCTAGGAAGGAGAGCCTATTCTCAAACCATACCCCAAATATTTGAATTTAGTTATATACTCCAGTTGTTTACCAAGGATGGTAGTAATCAGGGGGCAAATGGGGCAGGTCAAATAGTCAGAAAACTGAATTCATACATCCAAAAAACATAACATGATATCCAAAAATTCGCAAAGAATCAGCTTAGCTAGCTTGCACAGTAAGAGAGAAATAACACAGCAAGGTAATTTGGGCAATTAGTAATATTAGTCATAGAAATAAGCATTCCTGAGGCAGCACAGCACAGCCAGAGCAAAACATAACATAATATCAATGGATTCACATTGAATCAGGGTAGTTAAAGCAGCAGTGCAACATAATAAGGAAATTATTATCAAAATTATTTTTCTTGGTTGTAAGCATGTGACCATAGATGAGGTTTCCACATCTTTAAATGTTTTTTTTCTAGAGATATTTAGTTTTTTAGGTATGTAAAATTTATTTCAGTTGTTGTGGCACCACAATAAATATGGCTGAAGTCTAATTTTGAGCTGCACTCCTCCTTCACTTCGCATCATGTCTTTTGATTACAGTAGTAGGACCCTGTGCTAAACACTCCTGATATCCCTGTGTAGTTCTGCTAGTCATACACATGTGCAGTTGGTCCAAAAGAACACCCAGGTACTTAAAGGATGTTACACACTGTATTTGTGCACCATCATCTTACCACCATAATGGTGGTAAGGTGAAAGATACAAAATATGCATGAAGGCAAGGTGTTTGAATACAGCACATAAATATAATAGCAGTAACAGGCAATCCTCCGCATGACTGGAGGATGGCCCATGTGGTACCCATCCATAAAAATGGATCGAAGGATGAACCAGGTAATCACAGGCCAGTAAGCTTAAGTTCCATTATGAGGACACTGATGGAGACAATATTTAAGGAAAGGCTGGTGATCTTTATGGAAGACGATGGACTCCAGGACAGTCACCAGCATGGGTTTGACTCTTGAAAATCCTGCCAGACAAACCTAGCTGAGTACTATGACTGGGTCATGACGTAATTCGACAACAGTCATGCGGTGGGTGTCATATACTTGGACTTCAGTCAGGCCTTTGATTTGGTGCTGCATGGGAGGTTGGGAGGTAAGTTGAGACACGTGGGGGTGGAGACTAAGATGGTTAAATGGGCTGAGAATCTGCTGCAGGGGAGACAGCAGTGGGAAGTGGTGGTGGTGAGGAGACTCTCGTCTCCAAGGACTGTGATGAGCAGAGCGCTGCAGGGATCGGTACTGGTGCCAGTGCTGTTTGGAATATTCATAGCAGACATCTCTAATGGTGTCAGGAATAAGATTAGTCTATTAACTGATGATACCAAATTGGGGGCTGTTGTGGACAAAATAGCAGGTTGGAAGAGGCTGCAGGATAACCTAACCAAACTGATGGAGTGGTCAAAAGCATGACAGTTGGGTTCACAGTGAAAAAGTGCAAAGTCCTGCACTTTGGAGCAAAGAACCCAGGGACGGGTTACCAGCTGGGAGGGATGCAGCTAAGTTCCACCAAGGAGGAGGAGAAGGATCTAGAGGTGGTTGTAATGAGGAAGATGAAAAATACAGAGTAGTGTAGGAGGACAGCAGTGAAAGCCAACAGGATGCTGGGTTGTATCGCTAGAGGGATCTCCTCCAGGACCAGGGGAGTGATCCTGCCACTCTGCAGGGCACTGGTCAGTCCACACCTTGAGTACTGTGTGCAATTCTAGCACCCATATCTGAAAAAGGATGTGAAATTACTGGACGGAGTGCAATGAAGGGCAACAAGAATGATCCAGGGATTGGAGGACATACCACAAGAGGAGATGCTGAGAGAGCTGAAGGAGAGAAGGGACTGGGGGGATAGGATTAAGATGTTTAAGTACATTAAGGGGATAAAATAGATGAGCACTGAGGGGATACTCAGGCTGAGGAGGGGGAGGGACATGAGAGGGCATGAGTTTAGATTGGAGGGGGGGAAGATTTAGGACAGAATGAGGAGACACTTTTTCTTGGAGAGGGTCCTGGCAGAATGGAATGCTCTACTGGAGGAGGTGGTAGCCTGTAAAATAGTGGTTAGTTTCAAAAGGGGATGGGACAAGATGAGTGAAGGGGTAACTGGGAAGAGGAAGGGGGGCAGCTTCAAGGTGAGTATGGTAGCTGCACACTCGAGCAGATTTGATAGACCAGGTGGCCTATTTCTACTGGCAAATTTGTATGTTCGTATGTAAAATTATTACTATAAATCAATGCAGCAAATAAGTGCTATAGCATTGAACAGCTAAAATTAATAGCGTAGTTAACTGGTAATGGCACATTAAGTCATTATATCTGAGAAGCATGGCTTAAAAGTACAAGTCATTTGAGGCCAAGGCAGAAGCATGAGGGGGCAACAGGAGATTTCAACTGAAATGTATACAAGTTAGGGCGGCTACAGCAGTGAAGAACTAAGTTAGTTGAAATAATAAAGGATAATACTGTATGTACCAGGAATAGCTTTTGGATTTAGAATAGTACTCCGTGGGATATACTGTATCTGAATGAGAGGAGACTTCATTGCATTAAACTCATATTGGGTTTAAGGGAGATTGTGATTGCGGAATTTATAGTATGAAGAGGGGAGGAGTGGACAAGAGGCTTACATATATTGTATATTGGCATTAATGGGTCTTCAACTAGATCAGAGAATGAATTTCTTTTTGACAAGGAAGTTCTTCTGAAAAAGGGTGTTGAGGTTATGGAACAGTCTGTTTGTGAAGGAAGCGAAGGCTAGCACCTTAAGAGAGTTCATAGTGAGGCTAGACAGTTTTCTTAGAATTTAAGGAAATATGTGATGCATCTACTGAAAAGGCAGGGGGTAGCTCGATAGGCCTTGGCTCCTTCTGTGTCAACTAATATAATAGGTTTTATTTCTGGGAATGGTGAAAAAGCAGCTGCGTTTTGAAAAGTTTCATGTTTTGAGAGGAGAAAGTTGGAAGGGTCATAGAGGAGATGGGAAGGGATAAAATATGAATTACGGTTTTAGCAACAAAGCAGTCTGGTGTAGGAAATCTACTTTTTATAACATTCTTAAAATAAGGAAAATAGTTTTATGTGTCTATGCATTTATATGTCTCTTTTGCTGTATTAGGTAATTTCTATTAAAGAGCCCTGAGTAGTGGTGTGTGCGGTTTTTGAAATTCCAATGAAATGCCACAAAATTTAATCAGAAGTGGAACAGAAGAAGTCTTTAGCAGAAAAATGCAGAATAGATTTCCCACTACATTTCTGCATAATTCTAGTCTACAGATCTCAATATTTTCTATGGAAATGGTTTTGGAAATAATTTTCTTGGGAACATGCTGTTCCGCAGAATATAATTTCATTGATCACAGCAGGTGGAATTCTGCAGAAGGACCAGTGAAATTCCAACAGAAATTCTGCTGCCAGAAGGGTTATTCATGTTAATTACACCATCAGAATTCCATATTCCGCATGACTCTAGCCCTGAATAATTGGAAGGGTACTGTAAGTGACATCATACCATTACTAATAAAGTGTCTAGCTAGTTGTTAGTGTTGATTATCTTGAGATCTTTTTAGTTTGCTATTAATGTAGTTAGATTTTCAGATGGACTGACCATAATTGAGCAGATCCTTAATCTAATTACATGCTATGCATATGAGGACATATAATTTAACAGTTAGCAGTCTTGAAAATATATTTTGCATCACAAAACCACAAGCCAGAAATACTCAAGAATGCCCTGATGTTGAGGGAAGCACTTACATTTTTCAGTACAAGAGTAGAGTGAGAATAGGACAGGATATTAGGCATTGAAAGAATATATAGCTAGATATAAGCCACATACAGATTATACCTGAGTTTAACAACGTACATGTACTGTAGGTGATATGGTCAAAGGGCAGACAAAGGCAAGCAGTGTAAAGCACCCAGAAAAGAACTTTGATGGACACAATTGCAAGAAGCTGAAGGAGGAAAAGCCACCAAGAACTTAGCAAAACAAATACACAGGGGTATTCTCAAGTAATATTAGGGCTTACAACAGAGAATCCCTATCTATATATATATTAGAGGCAAAAAACTCAGTGTAATGCATCAGTTATGGTTGGTCCACATCGACAAAACTGAGGAAATTTGGTGTTAGGCTTGAAAGCCTCCCTTGGACCCCCCCCAGCCAACCCCAAATGGCATAAAATTGGGGTGCATGTTGGGGTTGTCAGTCCTAACTCTCACCCCATCACATGTGTAAAGAAGCTGAGGCATAGGAGAACGGGTTGAGAGTTAGGACCGATGACCTCAATGTGCACCCTGGCGCCAGTTGGGGGGGTTGGCTGGGGGGGTCGAAGGGGGGCTTTCAACCCTAACACCAAATTTCCTCACTTTTGTTGCTGTGGAACAACCCTAACTGATGCATTAAACTCAGTTTTTTGCCTCTAATTTCCCTTCTTTTTGAGGATGAGGATGATTAATAGTGAATGTAATGTGGTGTCGGAATTGTGGTGCCCTTTGGGCCCCACACTCACAGCATGTGATGTCTTGTCACATAGTAATAGGAACAGCAATGCAAATGTAAGTGCACGTGGTAATGCAAATGTAAATTGTAAAATAAACGTTAATAGAAACGCAAGCACAAAGTGATGCCGAAGAAAACAGGGGCGCAAATGGACATGCAAGCATGTACGAAAACACAACTGGTAATGCGCACAGTGATGGCAGCGATATTTTAAACACAAATGTTAAGTGTTACAGCAAAAAGAACACCAAAAGGAACAGAAACAGAAACGTGAACGCAAGTGCGCACGTAAACGTAAACTGTAACATGCACAGACATGGTACCACAATTGTAAATGCAAATAGTAAAGTTAACATGAAGAATAAAGCAAAAGGAAACAGAAATGGACATGGGAACAGAAGCACATACGGAAACGCAAACCATAATGCGCAGGGGCACAGTATCGCAATAGTAAATGCATACGGTAATGGTAACATCAACTATAACAGCAAAGGAAACAGAAACACAAAAGGAAATGCAAGTGCATACGGAAACACAAACTGTAATGCACATGGGCAGAGTAACGCAATTGCAAATGCAAATGATAATAGTAATGGCAACAAAGATGCAAAATGAAAGACAAAAGCAAATGGAAAAGAAAGGGCTGCCGGAAGTGCAGGTGGCAATGCGCACAGTGATGCAAACCAAAATACAAAGACAAACAGTAGTGGAAATGCAAATAGTAACAGTAATGCAACTGCAAACACAAACGAGAATGCAAAAGGTAATGCACATGGTGGCGTACACAGGAACAGTAACACAAACCGGTACGGAAACACAAGTGGTAATGCTAAGTGTAACAGTAACGTAAGCGCACATCCTGTTTTTGCCCAATAGCTGCACAAAGAAACACAGTGTGTACAAAGAATGTAAGCATAATAATGGGCTTCACAGCAGAAAATGAGCTGTTGGAAGACTAAATTGCTTATATCTCAGGGACCGTATGACTTACGGAAAAAAAAAATTCACATGAATCATGATTTTTCTGGCTATGTTTTTGCTAAATGCTTAGCCATAGGCAACACATTTATGAGATGAAAATTCCGTATCTCGCACTGTTTCTGAGATACGAGCTCCGAAAGGCGCAGTGGATGCCACCATGTTAGTCTATGGGAAAAAACACCAATTTCAGAGGACTGTAACTTGGCATCCATGCAATATTTTTTCACAAAACCAACAAAGGGCACATCTGTGAGATGTTGGCTGTCTTCCATCCAAATTTCAACTCAATAGACCAAACCGTTTTTTTGCAGCAAGGTGGCAAAGAATTCCTGTCATTTTGCCATAGTATGAAAAAAGTACTTTCACAAATTGTGACACTTTCGCAAAAATTTGCAAAAGTGTCACAGGTGCGACACTACTTTGTGACACTACTGTTTCCAGAAATTTGAAAAACATATTTCTTGGGTGTTTAACCCCAAAATAAAGACATGGCTAGCATCCTCAGGGTCCGACTAGGTGAACACAGAAAGAATTGTGTTCCTAGAGGGTCCCAATTTTAAATGGCAAGCATTTTTCTGATCAGTAACTGAAAACAAAATGGCAGATTTGCTACACTACTAGGGCCATTTGTGACACTAAAAAGTGCATTTGTGACTCTTTCCAACTTTTTGTTAACTTTGCCCATTGACTTATAATGGGTATTTGTTTTTTGAATAACTTTTGAACCGTTCAATATTTTTTCATGAAATTTTCAAAAGGCACATCGGGGACTCTGGCTGCACATTGTTCCCTGAAGTTTTTGGACCGGTCACGCAAACTGTGTGACCTGTAGGCAAGAGCAAAGAATTTGCAAAGAGGCGTAATTGTGCTTTTGGTTGTCACTTAATAACTCCACACCCATATATCTGGCCAGTACAAAAGTTGCCAGATCCTAAGATCTACCATGCTCAACCATGTCTGCCAAATTTCAGGCAAATCCATTGAACGGTGGCAAAGTTATTAAGGTGCAAATTGTCACCCTTTAACCCTGAAAGTGATATTCAACCCTTACTATGGTAGCACTACTGTGCTACCATTATATATATATATTATGACATGATCTGAGTGAATATATATTTATCTTCATGAAAGGCCAATGATATCATGAAATCTCATGAGTGGCGAAGCCTCAAGTGAGATATATTAATATAATTGGCCTCAAGTGAAGATAAATATGATATCTTCACTCAGGTCATGTCATGTTCTGTTTATAAAAACATATGTATGGAGCCACATGCAACACAATCCCCTATTTATGCCCCCACCCAACAGATGAGATGTTACTTAAAAAAAATGTGATTGATCCTGCCAGTTTAAAGTTTGTTATAGATCTTTATTGTTATGTTGTTGATTTTGCCATTATTTTTAAATAAATAAAAATGTTAATGCATATCTGCCTGATCCTGCCACTCTGTGTTTTGGTAATTTTAAGTAGTACTTTCACTTTCCCCTGTTTTTGTCCCCTAAAATTTCCTTTATTCTTATGGAAGAAGCTGCTGACAGTACTGAGAGTGAGAAGAGTGAGTAAGTCGGCAGCTTCAGAACAGCAAAAAGAAACATTAGCGAGTGTTGCTATAGTAACGCTTGTTCACATTTCCTTCTGCTGTTCTGAAACTGGTGACTCACTCACTCTCCTGGCTCTCAGTATGGTTGGCAGCTTTTTTGAAAAGAATAAAGGCAATTTGAAGTAACAAATCAGTTTACAGTACTTTTGAAAAACTGACTGCTCCACTGTAAATGTCTGAGAGTTCATTCTCTGTGTTAGTTTATATGCTCAGTCATGCTACATTTCAAGGGGGAAAGTGAAAGTATGATTTAGAATTACCAAAACACAGAGTGGCAGGATCAAACAGATATGTTTTATTTATTTATTTATTTGATATATTGGGTTTACAACCTTTGAGCCAGAGGCTCATTTACAAAGGTACCTCGTCACATGTAAGACAGAAACTAATACAGACAGGGTGTAACAACAATTACATTAAGCATGTGTTACAGACCTTTGTCACTGAAATTATTTACAGTATTTGGATGCAGATATTTTCAGACATTATTTACAGTATTAGGATGACAATATTTACATCATCACAGCAGAAAGACATTATTAGTTTGAGAAAGCATCTAAACAGAGTAGTCAGTCCTATTCATGGGTTTGGTATTGTTGTCGGAGGTTGCAATCCATAATGGGCTTTGTTAGATAATTTGGATCAGAGTGCGTGAGAAAGTGAAATGTTAGTTGCAGTTACAGGAGCGGATATTGAAGAGGTGTTAAATTGTTATGTATTAAAAAATAATGGGATGATCAACTAGATGTTGGGGTGTGTCCGCGTGTGGGGGGGGGACAGCACTAGGCTTTACAAAGGTAATACTACAACGAAAAGTGAAATGGCTTCCCTTTGGTGTGGATGATGTCTAGGAACACAGAGCTATCTCCATGATATATAGGAACAGGGAGATATCACTATGACGTATAGGAACATAAAGATATCAATGATATTTTTACTGCTAGCCTGAGATACAAGTTTTTATCGGTATTTTTATCCCCAAACATATGTTATAGAAATATATATATATATATATATTTTACAGTGTATATATATATATATATATATATATATATATATATGTATATGATACATGATGGGCAGGAGTGTGAAGCTGTGTCCTTTAGAATTATGGCTGCAGTCAAACTGAGAGCATCACAGTAATGGGCTGGGAGTGAGACAGAATGTGGGGAACAGGTGAAAATATTTTGCCATAGTAATTGAATTAGCTACAGGCAGTAGTGAGAAACAAACTGTTTTGTGAAGCTGTCTGCTTTAGAATTCTGTCTGCAGTCAGGCTGAGAGTATTACAGCAATGGGTTGGGAGTGAGTCAGCATATAGGAAACAATTGAGAATGTTTTGCCATGGTATCTGAGTTGGCTGCAGGCAGCAGTGAAACATCACTCACAGTGGTGATGTCACGAGCACATTTATATATCTAGTCGTGATGTTACAACATTAAATATCTCTTGTGGTGATGTCACCACAGTAAAGATACATGTTTTATCACACTCATTTATCCTTCACTCCTGTTGTGTACATATATATATATATATATATATATATATATATATATATATTTGTATATATATATATATATATATATTCATTGCAAAAACTCTGTTAATGCATCAGTTATGGTTAATAGTATAACAACAAATGTTTGGAAATGTGATGGTAGGATTCAAAACCCTAACTCCACATCCCCCCAATGCTCGTGTGCACACACACACACACACACACACACACACACACACACACACATTGCAAGCAGGGGAAGGGCCAAGGCAACACAATCAATCAGAGTCAACCAGTATCAGGTAACAGAAGTAACGTACAACTCTCTTATTGTACTGCATGACACATCCATCATCATGGGTCACCAACTGTAAGAGTTCTGCCACCGTCACAGTGCCTTGGGGTAGACATGCATGCTAGGCAACCATGGATGATGGCACACAATAAGCACTTTTGTGTTACAAACAGCAATAACAATATTTAAGCAGATACCTATATTTCAATAGTGAAGAAGGGATGTAACACACAGTATGTTAGCCACAGATAGTTTCTTGGAAATGAGAGTTAGTATAAGCCTACCAATAGTCATTGGATGTTTGCATTTATTTTTCTGATAGAGTGAGTCAGTTCTAATAACAAACAGTAGTAATAATTAAAGTAATTATTGGTAGTATAGTTTACAAGTAACATATGAAAGCAACAGTTGTAACATCCAAAGCTAACAATAACATGCTGCTAATGAGTATTTCCAGGTAACACAGCAGTATAACAACATGTAATGGTGCTAGTTTCATACTTGAGCAGTATCTTAAAAGTAATATGTCTCATCTCTATCTTTCCTACTACCACATGCCCATGTGGTAGCAATGACACCTGCAGCAACCCAATTGTTGAATAGTGACACATGAAAGTCAATATTTTGAAAATATGTACAGACTAAGCCTCATTGTATGAAGAAGATATGCCAGCAATAATGTGTCATCATACTGTGCTGCCAGTATAGAGTCGATGACACTATATTTGTTTTTTATTTATATAGTGTTATGTGAAATAAGTACAGTGGTGTGAGTATTCTGGTTACAGATGTGATGGAGTGGTATAGTGTCTTATAGTCTTGCATGTGTCTTGCATATGTGTGTGTGTAGGGGTTGGGGGGATGCCGAGTTAGGATTTTGAACCCTAACATCACATTTCCAGACTTTTGTCACTGTACTATTAACCATAACTGATGCATTAACTAAGTTTTTTGCAATTAATTTCCTTTCTTTTTGAGGAAGTGTAAAGTAAGTGGTATGTTTTAGTGGAAGCGTGGGCCCTCTGGGCCCTGTACATCCTTTACATTCTCCATTTTTTTGCATAATGGTATGCGTATGTGGGAGTATGGGACCAACAGGCCCTGCACTCCAAGTTATGTAGAACTATAGAGCCATACAGCAGTCCTATAGGACAAGGAAGCCTTGTAACACTAATTTTCTAATATCTCAGCAACTGTAGCAGCTAAGAAACTGGTGTAATCATGACAATGAGTACTTCACATAATATGAATCAACCAAATCTGTATTTGGTATCGTTTCTGCAATATGGGCACCAAAAAGCACTAAAAAGGTTCCCTTTGAACCCTTGGAACATGTTTTTGCCAATATCTCTCTAACCATAGCAGTTAGGAAAATATTTTACTGCAGATGTCATCTATGATTTCCAAACTTGTTTCTGCAGACTAATTCACTTTAAGGTGATCTGTGCTGCCAGTAGCGAAAACTTCATATCTAGCTTCGTTTTCGAGAAACAGGTGCCGAAAGGCATAACATGCTCTGCAATGTTATCCTATAGGAAATTTCTCAACTTCAGAACACTGTACCTTGGGGACCCTAGAATGTTTAGGCACCAAACCAACAAAATGCACATCTGTGGGACCAGGGCTTACCACCCTGCAAATTTCAGCCCAAAATACCCAACTGTTTTGCTGCAGGAGGATGGCAAAGATTTGAAGTTATTTTTAAAAATACTTTCGCAAATCATTAAAGTTTCACAAAAAAAACCCAGCACAGAACATCTGCATTTATGAAAGTTAAGTTTCGCAAATGCATTTGTGAAACTATTTTTTCTCTGATGTTGAAACTAGTATTTCTAGGAGGTTTAACCCCCTGCAAAAAAGATAAGGCTAGCATCCTCAGGACACGACTAGGTAAACCCAACAGTCAGTGTTTACCTAGAGGGTCCCAGTTTTAAACGCCAGTTTTTTTTGTGTCTCACCAACTGAAAACAAGATGGCCAAACCAGAAAAGTAAAAGGGCCACTTGCAAAAGTAAAATTACATTTGCAAAACTTTTGTGATGCACATATATTTTTTGCCCTTTGGCTGTAATAGGAAATTTGTTTTATGAATAACTTTTGATCGGTTTAATATTTTTACATCAAATCTTTGAAAAGCACATCGGTGACTCAGACTGCAACTTCCCTGAAGATTTTGGATCAAGCGGACAAACCATGTGGGCTGTGGGTGCGAGCAAAAAAAACATGCAACAAGTTCATTTTTTGGCATTTTGGGGTGTTCTGTAGCTTTGCAACTGTACATCCAACAATAACACAACTTGCCAGATCCGGAGATCTATAGTGCCAGACAGTGCACGCAGAATTTCAGGCAAATCTATCATACAGTGGCATAGTTATTAAGGTGCAAAATTTGAGGTTTAACTATTAAGTGCTCACTCAGCCCTAACTATACTGGTGCTACCGTGCCAGTATAATATATATCTATATCTATATCTATACCTATATCTATATCTATATCTATATCTATATATATATTTAGAGAGAGAGAGAGAGAGAGAGAAAGAGAGAGAGATATATAGATATAGACATGCTTGTTTTCTTTTTCTTGAAAAACATATTCATGCTGGTGTATTGCTGATGAATGACTCACTTGTTTGTTACTGTTTTGTTCCCTATGTACTGCAGATGGACTATGCCAGATGGTACTATGGACAGCCCGATAACCGTCTCGGAGTAGAGCTTTGTGTAGTGCTCCAGCCACATGTCATTATGGTGTGGTATGACAAACACTGCGAAACCTATAATGACTGGATGTGCCAAATTCAGAAAGGTATGAATGGTCATGTTTGTACATACAGCACATCTATTAAAAAAGCTACTGGACTAGCCTGAGATTCATCACAGCTGCCTTTTAGATATGGAAATATCACCTGAAATCTATCACACACTTCAAGCAGTACATCTAAAACTTATACTGACAGATTCCAGGGGCCTGGATTAATGTACAAAAATATTAAGTTTATTGACGGCAGCAAAATACACACATGGGGAATGGATGTCAACTAAAAATGCCTCAAAACTACATTTTACATCATAGAAATACCCTTTATTTTTTTATTTAAAATTTCATAACCAGGAAAGACACACTGATGTTTCCAGATGTGACTCGGGGACAATGGGTTAGCAGTATAGCCTAGAGGTTAGAGTAACACGCTATGAACGTGCTTGGAACATTCAGCAGACCAGACCTGGGTTTGATTCTCACAACCCCCACTTGCATACTGTGTGATCCTGAGCAAGTCACTTAACCATCCAGTGCTCCTAGGTCACCACTGAAAACAGGCACTTGTGCCAAGTGGGCCTTACTCAGTTACCAAAGACTAAAATAAAAAATGTGAACAAAAGGAGTATAGTTTTGAATGTGTAATTTGACAACCTTTCATAGGTTGCCAGTTTCCAGAGTGTCAGAAATCATTCAGTAATGATCAGGATTTTGGGGTATTTTCAGTTGCTTGAGTTGCTTCATTGCAACCCCTAATACTGTAACTCATTGTGCTTGCAGAGAGTGTTTTGAGGTGCAGGTGAAGCCACATACCAGAAGCAGGGGTGGCAGCCCCATCTGTATGTCTGGGATCACAGTCTCTTGACATACTTGTCTAACTTGTTGCAAGAATAATCTGATGGCAAGGCAGTTCCATAGGATATGAAAACAATGTGCCTCTGTCAGACTGCATAATCAGCAGAAGTCTTGTCTTGCGAAACTCAAGTCTTTGAAGAATGTTGGTGTTCTATAATACCACAGTGGGGTTTCATTCTGGATCAATCTGATGCTACCATCCCTGCAGGCCCTGTATGTTATATCAGCAGTGAGCCCATTGGGATTCTGTGATGGGGATTTCAAGCTCCACTTGCCATTGTTTTTTGGCTTTCTGGGTTTGGTCCAGTAGTGCATCATGCAAGTCATGATATATGTGACTTTCCCTACCCCTAGTGAACTGCTCCCAATGTTGGAGGAGGAATGGTAGCTAAGGCATGGTAGCTAAGGGGCTTGGGGGGAGGGGGCCATTTGTGCAGCTGCTGGATCATGTCACAGATTTGTAGCTATTTCCAGAAGTCTCTCTGTGGATTCCGGAAGTGAGCAACTAGCGAGGAGAAGGAGTCCACAGTGTTTGTACCTGAAGTATATAGATCCCTAATTCTGATGCGTTGTGCCTCCGTTTTTCCAGTGGATATTCTTACATAGATACATAGATACATAGACAGTGTCAGCAGATAAGGGCCTATGGCCCACCCAGTCTGCTCATTTGAGCTTGTAAGTTCAGTTTATGTTCTCCTAGAAGTCTGTTGCCCCTTACCCCTGACCTCCAGAATTCCTTTATGTCTATCCCATACATTCTTAAATCCTGTGATTGTTTCAGCCCCCACCACTTCCTCTGGCAGGGTGTTCCACTTGTCCACCACCTGTTCTGTGAAGAAATTCTTCCTTATGTTTCCTCTAAATCGTCCTCCCTCCAACTTCATCCCATGCCCTCTAGTCCTGGAACATCTTTTTCACTTAAAAACAGTGTATTCCTGCACCCTGTTCCTCCCTGTAAAATACTTGTATGTCTCTATCATATGCTCTCTCTCCCTCCTCTCCTCCAGGGAGTACATGTTCAGTTCCTTCAACCTGTCTTCGTAGGACTTGTGATGCAATCCATGCACCATGTTTGTTTTCCTCCTCTGTACCTTCTCTACCCTGTCTATGTCCTTACGTAGGTATGGTCTCCAGAACTGTACACTGTACTCCAGGTGGGGCCTCACTAGTGTCTTGTATAGTGGAATTATGACTTCCCTTTTCCTGCTGGTGATGCCCTTGCCTATACACCCCAGCATCCTATTTACTTAACTGCTGCCTTGTCACACTGTTTCCCTACCTTGAGGTCATCAGAGATGATAACCCCAAGATCCCTTTCCTGCTCGGTGCATGCTATATCCTCACCCCCCAACTGATATATTGTGCCAGGGTTTTTGTGCCCCATATGCATTATCTTGCACTTCCTTGCATTGAATTTCAACTGCCAAATCTCTGACCTTTCTTCAAGTTTCTGCAGGTCCCTTCTCATTCTGTCTACACCTCTGGTGTCTACTCTGTTACAGAGCTTTGTGCCATCAATGAACAGTGAAATTCTGCCTTCTAGGTCCTGCGCAGTGTCACTGATGAAGATGTTGAATAGGACTGGTCCCAGCACTGATCCCTGTGGTACCCCACTGGTCACTCTTCCCTCTGTGAAGTGACAGCCATTTACCACCACCCTCTGTGTCCTGCCACCCTGCCAGTTACCTACCCACCACACTACTGTCCTGCCCACACCCATATTCCCCAGTTTGTGTAATAGTCTTCTATGTGGCACAGTGTCAAAGGCCTTGCTGAAGTCCAGATAGGCCATGTCCACTGCCCTCCCCTGATCCACCTCCCTTGTCACCCAGTCAAAAAATTCAACGCGGTTGGTCTGACATGACCTCTCCCTGGTGAAACAATGCTGCCTTGGGTCCTGTAGTCAATTGACAACAAGATGTTCCACCAATTTCTCCTTCAGTAGTGCTTCCATGATCTCCCCCACTACCGAGGTGAGGCTGACTGGTCTGTAGTTCCCTGCTTCCTCTTTGTTCCCACTTTTGTATCAGCGGACTACATCTGCTGTCCTCCAGTCTTTGGGCACCTCCCCTGTTTCCAGTGATCGGCTAAACAGAATAGCCAAAGGTTCAGCCACCACCTCTCTTAGTTCTTTAAGGATCCTGGGGTGCACCCCATCTGGCCCCATTGCTTGATCAACTCTTATTACTTCCAGTTCCTTCAGGACCCTTTCTCATGTAAAGGGATTTGTGTCCATTTCTGCACCATTCTCAACCCTTGTACTTCCTTCAGACCCATTATCCTCCTCTTCCTCAGTAAAGACTGAGCAGAAATACCTGTTCAATATGTCAGCTTTACTGTTGTCATCCTCCATGTGGCACCCATCCTCCCCCTTCAGTCTCACTATCCTTCCCTTTGTCGTTCTTTCTTCACTTATGTACCTGTAAAAGGTTTTGTCCCCTCTACCCACTGATTTTGCAATGTGTTCTTCTGTCTGAGCTTTGGCTTCCCTTACTGACCTCCCTGCCTCCCTTTGCTTCTCCTGGTACTTCTCCCTATCCCTTCTGCCTGTGTCTTTTTGTATTGCTCTAATGCAATCTTTTGGCTTTCACTTTCTTTGCTACCTCTTTGGAAAACCATAATGGTCTCCTCTTCCTTTTCCTCTTGCTAACCTGCTTAATGCATAATTCTGTTGTTCTTGTAATCCCCATTTTAAATACTGCCCACTGTTTCTCAACCCCTGATTCTTGTCCCATTCCCCTTAATGCCTCTTTCAAGTATCTCCCCATTTTCCCAAAGTCTGCCCCCCTAAAATCCAGGATACGTGTTTTTGTGTGGTTTGGTTCTGCTCTTTCTGTGATTTCAAACCACAATGACTGGTGGTCACTGTTCCCCAGGTGCTCCCCCACTGTTATCCCCATCACACTGTCCCTGTCTGTGAGCACAGGGTCCTGTATTGTCTTCTGCTGAGTTGGTTCCATGACCAGTTGCTTGAGGAAGGCACCCTGAAGGGAGTCCAGGATAAATCTGCTCCTAGTTCATGCTGCTGCTGGGATGCTCCAGTCCACATCTGGAATATTGAAGTCTCCAATCAGTACTGCCTCACCCTTGTCTGCCATCCTTTGGATGGCTAGCATCAGCTCCCTATCTGTTTCTTCCTCCTGGGCTGGTGGTCTATAGACCACACCTGTGCAGATGGCTGTCTCCATTTTCCTTTCCAGCTCAACCCACAGTATCTCCCCCCCACTTTCTTCCTCCTGGATCTCTGTGGCCCTTATGTCATTTTTCACATACAGTGCCACTCCTCCTCCCCCCTTCTGCCTGCTCTGTCTCTTCTGAATATGTTTTAGCCAGGTATGGCCATCTCCCAGTTGTGGTTATCATTACACATGGTTTCAGCGATGGCCACAATGTCCAGGTCTGACTGCACCATGACAGCCTCCAGATCTTCCATCTTGTTGCTAAGGCTCCTGGCATTTGCACACATGGCTTTCCATGATTTGACCTCCCGAGACTGTTTCACTGTTCTACTCCAGCCCCTTCCTTGGTTGTCATTTATCCCTGGTTCGCCTTGCTGTCTGCCCTTCTGCTGAAGTTTGCCCCTTTTCTGTCTATCCACCTATTGGGCTGTAATCTCCATCTGTTGCACACTGCTTTACAGAGATAGCCACTCCTCTGGTTCACTGGTTCCCCTGCTAGCTGTTGGGGGTGAGCAAGTAGGTACCCTCCTTGCTGGCCTGCCACCCCCCTTTGCTATTTTAAATGCTTGTCAATGTAGCATTTAAACTTATCATTGAGTGCTTGGATTCCCCTCCAGGATGGATGCAGGTCATCAGGCTTGAACAAACCTCCATCCCTCCAGGTGGGTCCCCAGTCACCAATGAATCCAAACCCTTCCTCACAGCACCTGTTCTTCAACCATGAGTTAAAGTTCCTGGTGCAAATTCTTACCAGCGATCAGCACAAAGGGGTTCTCTGCAGAGGAATGTAAGGAGTGGTGTCAGCTTAGATAAGATTGCTTTGTTGAACTGTTTCCAGTATCTAACCAATATCTTCATTATGGTGTAAGAGAGAGGGGTCTTATGACTGTGTGTGTATAAAGCAATCAATGGTGATTTTTCCTCAGATCGAGAGGTTTCAACGTTGAGCCACAGTAGGGATAGAAAGCGAGGCACTGAGACACATTTGATGGTCCAGGTTGAAATATAGGTGCCCCAGTGTGTCCTAAGTTCAGTATGGCCATACCTAGGGTAGTTCCCTTCCCAGAGGAAGTGCCCTGCCATGGTATCTAACATTTGGAGCCATTTGTTGGGAACATGGAGTGGAAGGTGTGATAAAATGTGCAGAAACTTAGGTGCAACAATTAGTTGGATCACATTAACCATGCCTGCAAGGGACAGATGGAGGGCATTCCAACTGTTGAGTTTGTTTGGTGGCATCTATTAGGGGATCTAGATTCAGTGGAATTATTTTCTGTGTTTTTTATGTAATTTTATGCCTAGGTACGTAATTATCTTTGGGGCCCATCTCAGTTCTATGGAGCAAAACATGTTCAGCAAGCTACTGGGATTCAGTGGGAGAACTTCCATTTTGGACTGATTGATCTTTAGCCCAGAGATGGTGGAGAACTGATGTAGGAGTAGAAGTACTCATTGTACTCATTGGTCTGCGTCCAATAGTGTGATCAGCTGATCATCCATATATACTGTAGAAAGGTTTTGTATTTGTCCGTCATCACCTGGAAAGGATTCCTATTATTTATTTATTTATTTAAAATTGATGACCAGGAAAGGCACACTGAGCTGAGGCTCATTTCCAGGTGCGATCCAGATGTTGTCCCTGATAATGATGGCCAGCAGCTTAGTTACCATCATAAACAGGAGGGAAGACACCCTTGTCTTGTCCATTTTTGATGAGGAAAAAAGAGGTGTATTTTAGACCATCTGTGAGGACCATTGACATGGGGGAGAAGTATAGTAATCTGTCCGATTTCCTGACAATTGGCCCAGTGCCCATTCTTGTATGGTGTTTTTTAAATCAGACCATTCAACAAAGTCAAAGGTATTTTCAAAGTCCACTGCTAAGGCTTCTGCTTGATTGTGACTGTTCTGGACTTGAGTGGATCAGAGAGGCCAGAGTTCTGAAGTGGTCCTAGCTAAGTCTATTTTTGATGAAACCAGCTTGGGATGGGTGGGTTAAACCTGGTAGGACTTTATCTAGTTCATTGGCTAGTACCTTTATCAAAACCTGGCATCCATGTTGAGAAGGGATAGGGGTTGGTAACTTCCTGGTAGAGAGGTGTCCTTTTCTTTTTTGACCAGTACAGTAATTACATCCTTTCTCATGGAGGGGAAGTTAAACATTGCTGCTGCAAGGCCTGGAACCTCAGGTGCTCCAGAAGTGCATCATACTCTAAGGTGTCAAATGCTACAGAGAAATCAAGGAGCACCAAGATGGAATGGGTCCTCCAATTTCTCGCTATCAGGAGATCATTTAGTACCTGGACAAGTGCCGTCTCAGTACTATGCCTCTTCCTGAAACCCGAGTGGAGAGGATTATAGATCTGGTGAATGGTAAGGTGATCCTTCAGCTGCAGCATGACTCCCTTCTCAATAACCTTCCCTACAAACTAAAGGTTAGAGACCGGCGTTTAGTTGGCAAAACAGTAAGGGTTGAAAAAAGATTTCTTAAGGAGTGCTGTAACCACTGCCTTCTTCAGGGTGACCGGAAACACTCCTGTCTCAAAAGAACACCTGACTATCTCTGCAAGAAATGGACCAATGACCTCAACCCATTCCAAGAGTCATGTTGGACCTGGATCCTAACTATATCCAGTCAGCCACATATTCTGGATGATCCTCACGACTTCCACAATCACCAGCCGATCAAAATCTTACTAGACAGACCGAGAAGTAGCAACCTCCCACCGACTGCTGCAAACCCCATTCAAGCAGGCTGCACAGATATCTGACTCTGATGCCGACAACCTTATCTACAAAGAACTTAGCAAACTCATCACACCTTCTCTGAGACAAGGCTCTCAGTGGCTGGAGACAGTTTGGATTGCACAGTGTGTCCAGAGTCTGGAAGAGCTAAGCTGGTCAGTTCTGGGCAACGACTATCTCCCTGGACAGAAATTCTACCTTCTTGTGGGAGATAGCTGACTGATAGTCCTCATAATGAGCCATCAGTCTATGTCTGTCAGCATCAAGGCTGGACTTCCACCAGCAGCACTCCAGCCTATGCCCCAGTATATCCTGTGGGATCAGGGGATGTGAGAGTAGTCAGTAGTAAATCCTTCTTGAAGTCCCATATGGAGTAGAGAAGCAGGTATAATCCCATGTTCTCAGATGCTGGTTTCTATATGCATTCATTACTGGTGCATTTTCATTATGTGCTGCAGTGCTTCAACTGCCTTAGTATGAGGTTCTGCCCTTCACCCACTCTTATCTAATTCAGCCTAAAAAAGGCACAATCAGGTCCCCTCCCAACACCACCAGCCCTTTAGAAGTATCAAGATCTGAGAGCCCTTACCTTATCAAATTGAAGAAGGCCAGGTCATCCTTGTTCAGTCCATAGACATTTGCCAGAAGATGGGTCCGTCTGGGTTGTCCACGGAAGGCAAGAACCAACCTCCCTTCTTTGTTCAGTTTAGTGCTGACTATTTTCCATCTCAGGGTTTGTGTAGTAAAACTGATACTCCATAGTTAGGCTGCCATCTTACTGACTGCCAAGCCATGACCCCCGCTACACTGTGTAGTAAACCTTGTCTCACCACTACTGCCAGACTGGTGATCATTCATAAGATGATTCTCCCTATTATTGATTTTGGTAACACTGTCTTTGGAGCAGCACAAAAGATTTATCTAACAAGACTGATCACCCTTTACAATGCCTTCTACCACTTCTCTCTGGACTAACCCTCACCTCCCCCTACATACACTTCACAGAAATATGTACTGAAATCTGGGATAGTTACCTCTGGAGGGATGGTGGGCCAAGAATAGTACTCAGCTGATCTTCAAACTTAGGAATATCACTATCCTTGAGAAAGCACTCCTACCTTCTTACCGTTTCCTCTCTCTGCCTGATCCCTTTATCACAGAACCACCCACTCATTACTTGCTGCAGCTGTCACCAATCAACTGCACAAGCTGTATTTGCTTAAATATTTTATTTTCTTAAAGAATTTCTTTCTTCTGAAGTTCAGCCCTCTGTGGCTGTCTGTAATAGACAAGTCAGGAACTGACCATACTTCCATGCGGCAGCACCCTTCTCGCAATTGTTGACAACTAAACTGGCTTATTAATCTGTCTCTCAACTGTGTATTTGCTTTTACTGTAGACATGCTATAGTGGTAGACACACACACACACACACACACACACACACAGACAAAATTGCTGTATAGTTTGCTGTTCAGTGTCTCGTTTGATAATAATTTACACATGTTATTTTCTGCCTCAAGAATGACATTTACTGTATATTATACATTGGACTCAATCATACTCTGATCTGACTGACTGGCTTGCACCTTTCCCCACTGTAAAATCTAGCATTATTCCATGGGAAAAGGTGCCAACCACCAGTCAGCTGTGTGAAGAACGCCACCTAAGATCACTCTGATCATCACCAACCCGAAACTGGCAAGGACTGCAGTCCCCACTCAGTGTCACAGAACTACAGTTCCCAGTGCACTCCGGTACAGCTGTATGTGCTAAAACACCAATCCAACCCCGAACATCAAAACTTAAATCAAAAACAATGTGTACCTCCTCATTCCCTATATTGGTATCTCTTCACCCTCCAATCTGAGGAGAGCCAAAGGCCATTTTTACACCAGTAAAGCCAAGTAACCGGAGGTATAGGCACTAGTCACATGCTCGCATCAGTCATGCTACCACTCCGTTGCAATTAGCAACCCGGGCAAAAAAGTTTTAGTCCTTCATTGTATGATGGGAGTGAGTTCAGCACTTTTATTTTGTGTGATCGGGTTCTGAAAAATTCACTGTATGCTTGCCAATGTATGGGGGGCACATATGGAACACATTTGATTGCAGAGAAAACAGAGACAGTGCTCTGCAGTACAAATTGGATGCAGAACCAACTTCAGGAGGCTGCAGTGGCTCCTACAACAAAAACGGAGTGGAGACACAGTGAAAGGGCAACATCAGGCCCACTGTTGAAAGTTTCCAAGCCCCATGAAAAGAACTGGAGTTGGGAATCACAAAACAATACAGCGCTTCTTAAGTAATATTGGAGCCCTAGCAACTGAAGACTGTTTTATGTGGCATAGTGTTTTTTTTCTTTATTTATTTTATGACAAAAAGTAGATGGACATAGTATAATTGCAATATGCCACTCCAGGGTTGGAGCAATGCTGGATTTACCCACATCTGCTGTGGTTTACTTACTCAGCCTGCAGTCTTGTAACCGAACCACTTCAGGCGTGGCATTACCTCACACCCAGTGATGGTATATTGCTTAATTTTACCCACAACGCACCAAGAAATAAGCTTTTTACAGAACAGGGTGTTCTTTTTGGACATAATTTCAAAGTAAAATGAAATAATTCTGATTTATTGTTCTATTTTAAGTGTTTTTAACTTAGTCTCACAGAAATAGAACAGTTAGATTGATGAATATTTAACATATTGGCACTAACTCTAAGTATTGTTGATGCAATTACTATTAAATCTGTAATCATATTTCCTTATAAGGTGGTGAGCTGAAACCTGCACCAACTAAGGCCTCAGTTCCAGGTAGGTTTTTCCATTTAATACTGTAGATAGATGGTTGTAAAGTATATATTCTGAATATATTTCCAAAGAACACTCCAACATGCAGTTATCTGACTCTAGTTTACAATTCATGATTTGCATTACTTTACATACTGTACAAACCCTGAAAAAGGCCAGCAAGTGTTTATTATAGAGCTGTCACTTTAGGTCAAATGTCATTTGAAAAAAATCAAGATCAATTGCAGATATTATTTCATTTTATGTACTGCATAATAAAAGATTTTTAATAGCAAGCTGTATTTATGTCGGTGCGCTGGAGTTTATAAAGCTTGCAAGTCCAAAGGAAGTGTTTCCTGAGTCCCTTAAGGAGGTGGTGAGACCCATCTTGAGAAAAATGTCACTAGACCCAGACTGCCTGCCAAACTACAGACTCCTCTCTAACCTTTCCGTTTTAGGCAAGGTTATTTAGAAGCTGGTGACTTTACAGCTAGAGGCCCATTTGTTAACTTACAACATCTATGGCCCTTTCTAGTTGGGCTTTGGAAAAAGACCCAGTACTGAGACTGCCCTGGTTTGGGTGTTTAATAACCTCCTGGTGGTGAAGGATAGAGGAGAGCAGTCCATTCTTATTCTCCTTGATCTCTTGGCTGATTTTGACATCGTGGACCATGGGGTGCTTTTCCATTGCCTGCGGGTTCGTTGTGAACTTTCTAGTGTGGTTCTCAACTGGGTCCTTTCTTTCCTCACTGGCAGGATGCAGAGGGTGGTCTTGGGGGCATTTTTCTCTCGACCACTGCCCTTGCTGTGTGGGATCCCGCAGGGTTACAGTTTGTCCCCCATGTTGTTTGTGGTGTACAGGCTACCACTAGGGTATTTCATAAGATGGTAGAGACTGGGTTTTCACTGCTCTACTGATGATACGCTGCTGTATCAGTCTTTTGCACCTGAACAACAGGATGCACTCTCAGTTTTTAATAGGTGCCTAACTGAGGTCCAAGACTGGATGAGTGGCAACTGGGTAAAATGGAAGTTCTGGGGATGGAACCTGGTCATTCAAGGGTGGGTGTGCGGGCTTAGGTTTGGAGAATCCCAGCTTCTCCCCTCTTCTAAGGTGAGAAGTTTTGGTATTGAGCTGGATAGTGGCCTAACACTTGAATCATAGGTGTCAGCTGTGGTCCAGAGTGGAATTTACCACCTTAGAAACATCGCCAGGATTAAGCACTTGATCCCCTTTGGTGATCTGCATCACTAATCCATGCCTCCATGACATCACAGCTTGATTACTGTAATGCCCTTTACTTAGGGCTATTGGGAACTGATCTTCACGGCCTACAGCTGGTGCAGAATGCAGCAGCTGGGCTGTTGACAGGACCTTCCGAGGTCGTGTCACATTATATCTATGCTGTGCTCTCATCACTGGCTCCCTATTAGGTGGTGTCTCACCTTCAAGGTCGGGTTACTGACTTATAAAACCCTACATGGCCTTGGTCCTGGGTACCTGCAGTCATCCAAGGAGGGTCTCCTAGTGATTCCCTGGGTTCATTTAAAATTATCCATTGCCTGGGCTTTTTCAGCTGCAGCACCTACCCTGTGAAATTCGCTGCCTCTGTTGCTTAGAAAGGCCCCTATGGTTAATGCTTTCAAGAGGGATCAGAAGACCATTTTATTTACTGAAGCATTCCCCTCCTTTTAACTTATTATGCTTGGTCTATATCTTGTATGTTTATTTCATTTTAAATTCTGTCTACATGATTTGGGCATTTATAAAGCACCTAGAGTCATAATGAGATAGATTGCTGTAACAAATTAATAAACTAAACTAAATAATAATAATAATAATAATAATAATAATACAAACATACGAACATATGAAAACTGCCAGTGGAAAAGTCCATTTGGTCTATAGATTCTGCTCAATTTGCAGCTAGCACCCTATTTTGCAGCTGCCCATCCCTTCCTACCCCCTCACTCTCTCTTGACTCCCCCTTTTGCCCAGTCCTAGCCTCTCTAGAAGCATCCCACTGGTCTACCACCACCTTTGTTGGTAGTGTATTCCATTCTGCCACCACCCTCTTTGTCAAAAAGTGCCTTTTCAATTTGTTCTAAACCCTCCACCCTCTAATCTCATATCATGGCCTCGAGTGTCCCTCCCCACTCTTCCTTTGAACAGTCCCTCAAAGCCTGTCTTGCATATTCCTCTCATGTATTTGAAGACCTTGATCATATCTCCCTTGTACCTTCTTTTCTCCAATGATTACATGTTCAACTCTATCAGTCTACTTTCATATGGTAACTCCCACAGACCCTGGATCATCATTGTTGCTCTACGTTGCACCCATTCCATTAATCTAATGTCCCTCTTTAGGTAAGGGTGCCAGAACTGCACACAGTACTTCAAGTGAGGTCTGACCAGAGATCTATACAATGGCAGAATCACCTCTCCTCCCTTGTGATTATACCCTGTAAAGCCCTACATGGTCAGGCCCAGTTATGAAATGGTTCAACTGTTACCTTGCCAAAAGAATGCAACAAATCAAAGACCAAGGTGATCTCTTGCTGCTTAAAATTCTACCGCATGGAGTACCACAAGGCTTCATACTGGATCTCATACTCTTCACGATCTATATTAATAACATTGACTCCCAAATACACATGGCAGGTGTGCATCTATTTGCATATGACACAATGATATACACAGTGTGCTGTTCCCTCTAGCTTGTGTTCAAGAAGCTGCAACATGAATTTGACATCCTGCAAAAGCATTTTCTGCAGCTGAAGATCTTCCTTAATGCAAGCAAAACAAAATCTATGGTCATCTCCTCTTAATTCCACTCTCTGACAACAACCGTACACCATCATAGGATACTCACCTTACTTGATAAACCAACTGATATTGTTGACAACTTTAAATACCTAGGTTTTTGGCTAGAAAGCAAACTTAATTTTACGGTACATTTGCAGGAACTAGCCAAAAAATTGAGACAGCACCTGGCCGTCTTCTATCATATTAGACATCTTCTCATGTGTGAGGCAAAAAAAGACACTGGTCCAAACAACCTTCCTACCTCTACTTGACTATGCAGAAATCCTCTATAGCCAGTACCCTGCATCAGTTCTAAGTAAATTAGACATTATATACCACCATGCCCTGAGATTCATATCTAGCGCTCCTTTAAACACCTACCACTGTCAGCTCTACAAGATCCTTGGCTGATCCTCTCTCACTATCAGGAGGAAGAGGAATGCAGCCCTTTAGTTTCACAGGGCAATTACAAATAATCCTACTATTCATATCGCCAATACATTTAATCAAAACTCATGGACCTGCTGTTTGAGATGCTACACATTTGTTAGGTTTGTTGTCCCCAAGATCCAAACACGATCTGGCACTGCCGCTATTAGCTTTGCTCTTCCCTCCCTTTGGAACTCCCTGCAGAAGGAACTTAAGATTGTTATGGTACCGGGGATATCCATCTTCAAGTCTCTACTCACAGCTGCCTTGACAAAAACTTGCCCATGTTATAGATAACTGCTCAAAACCTTGCTTTCCCAATCCCACTTTTGTTTGTCAGGTCATTCTAGCACTTCTACTCCTCTCCTCTTACCCCTACCCATTCTCTTCAACCACCCTGTTCCTCCCCCTTCTCATCTCCCCACTCCCTGTTTCCTCTTTGGCACATACTTAATATCTTCTGTCGTGTTGTATTATTACAGATTACTATAGTTTTGTAGCAGTATTTCCATGTTATCCTTTGTGCCTGTAATCTGTATACACTGTAAAATGCACAAAATGTATCATCAACTGTATTCAGATGTTGTATATGTTGTGTATCGGTATATCTATACCATTGTATTGTTGTCCATTGTAATTGTTGTCCAGGACCACCTTGCAAATGAGCTCATTCAAAGGTGAAAAGTCTGGTTAAATAATGTTTGATTGATTGATTAATTGATTGAGACCCCTTGCAATACAACCCAGCATTTTGTTGGCCATTGCTGCTGCCTTCCTATACTGTGTTGAGTTGTTCATTGCTCCTATAATGAGCATGCCCAGATCTTTCTTCTCCTCCTTCTCAGCTAGCTGTACTCCCCCCAGATGTTATTGTCTCCTTGGATTCTTTCCCCGAAATGCAACACCTTGCATTTCTTGGCACTGAATTCCAGTTGCCAGGTATCCACCCATGTCTCCAACCTTGCCAGATCTTCCTGCAAACCCTGCCAACCACCTTAGTCATCCACCACTGCTCCCATCTTGGTTTCATCTGCAAATAGACTGATCTTGCTCTTAATGCCCAGTGAAATGTCTGCAATAAATATCCCAAATAATACCTGCCCCAGCACTAAACCGTGTGCAACCCCACTTGTGACTGCCCTTGGGGATGAGATCTCCCCTCCCACCACAGCTCTCTGCTGCCTACCATGCCGCCAGTTCTCCACCCATCCCATCATTTTTGCTCCTACCCCTGTGCCTTCTAATTTACTTCCAAGTTTCCCATGTGGCACCAAATTGAATGCCTTGCTGAAGTCCAGGTACAGGACATCCACTGCCTGGCACTTGTCTATTTGCCTAGTTACCCAGTTATAGTATTCTACTATGTTTGTCTGGCAGGATCTGCCCTTGACAAAGCCATGCTGTCTATTGTCCTATAAACCACTGACCTTCAGCAGAGCCACCAGCCTTTCTTTCAGGATTGTCTCCATTAGTTTTCCCACAATGGACGTGAGGCTCACTGCTCTATAGTTCCTCAGTTCATCCTTGGGCTTCTCTTATGGAAGTACACACCTAGAGTCCAGCAAGGCATTGAATAGGCCTGCCAAGGCCCCTGCCAGGACCTCTGCTAGCTCTTTCAGTACCCTGGGGTGAATGCCATCTGGCTCTGGTGCCTTATCAATCCTAAGACAAGGCAAATTTTATTTAAAAGATGCCCAATCCTAGAAGATCTGGGTGCCGTACATAAAACCAATATGAAAACAAACATCAATAGATAACTATTATCATAAAAACTAAAAAATTAGTTAGATAAACTTCAGTAATAAATAAAAAAATAAATAAGGAAAACAAATCATGGATGGACAGTATAGCAAGTCAGATCAGGGCAATATTTATGAAACTGGGTCAGGAAAACCCTGCGGCAGACAGGAAGGCCTTGAGGTGTGCCTTGAATACTTCCACTGAGGTGGTCTCCCTTATAGAAGGAGGAATCGGATTCCACAGGATGGGGCCGGTGATACTGAAAGCTCTGTTGCTGGCAGTTTTTAACCTCATCCTGGGAAATGCAAGGAGGCCTCTCGAGGAGAAACAGAGGGAGCAGACTGAGGTAGCTGATGTTAGAAGGTCAGCCAGGTAACCAGAGCCCAGGCCATGTAGTGCCTTCAAGGTGAGAAAGCCCATCTTAAAGAGTATCCTCCACCAGACTGACAGCCTGTACAGTTTGTGCATCACCTGGGTGATGTGGCAATACTTAGACTGCCCCGTCAACAGCCTGACAGCTGCATTCTGCATTAGCTGAAGCCGGCGGAGGGTACCTTAGAAACATAGAAACATAGAATTTGAAGGCAGATAAGGACCACTTGGCCCACCCAGTCTGCCCATTTCCATGCCTAATGAATAAGCTGCAGATCCTAGTTACCAACAGCCTACTTTCTTCTACCCCCAACCCCTAGAATTGCCCTATGTCTGTCCCACGCAATCTTGAATTCCCCCACTGTTTCTGACTCCACAACCTCCTCAGGAAGGCCATTCCATGCAACCAGTACTCTATCCATGAAAAAAATACTTCCTCATATTACCTCTGAGCTGTCCCCTTTCTATCTTCAAATTGTGCTCCCTTGTTCTTGCACATCTCTTTTTCTGAAAGATGCTACCCTTTTAGACTTTGTTGATTCCCTTGAGGTACTTGAAAGTTTCTATCATGTCCCCCCATCTCTCCTTTCCTTGAGGCTATACATAATAAGCTCCTTAAGTCTCTCTTCATATGACTTCTGGTGCAGACTCTGCACCATTTTAGTTGCCCTCCTCTGGACTGCCTCCATCCTGTCTATGTCCTTGCGGAGACTGGGTTACCAGAACTGCACACAGTACTCCAGATGGGGTCTCTCCAGCTGTCTGTACAGAAGGATGACAACTTCTTGTTTTCTACTGGTATTGCCTCTTCCTATACATCCCAGAATCCCCCCAGTCCTTCTTGCTGCACTCTCACATTGCTTTCCCACCTTTAGGTCATCTGAAATGACTACCCCCCAGATCCCTTTCCATTTTTGTTGTTGTTAGTATCTCACCCCCCATTGTGTACCCTTTCCCTGTGTTTTTGTTTCCCAGGTGCATCATTTTGCATTTCTTATCATTGAACCTAAGCTGCTATACATTTGACCATTCCTCCAACCTTGCCAAGTCCCTTCTCATCCTTTCCAATCCACCTTGTGTGTCAACCCTGTTGCAGATCTTTGTGCCATCTGCAAAGATACATACTTTTCTTCCAGTCCCTCTGCAATGTCACTTATAAAGACATTGAAGAGGACCGGTCCTAGAACTGAACTCTGCGGTACCCCACTAGTAACCCTTCTTTCTTCAGAGTGGACTCCATTCACTATTACCCTCTGTGTCCTGTGCTCCAGCCAATTGTTTACCCATGCTACTATCTTGGGACCCACTCTCAGGTGGACTAACTTATATATTAATCTTTTGTGTGGGACTGTGTCAAATATTCTTGCTAAGGTCTAGGTGGGCCATGTCCACAGACCCTCCCTGATCTACTACTTTGGGCACCCAGTCAAAGAAATCTATTAGATTCATATGTCATGACCTACCTGCTGTGAATCCATGCTGCCTTGGGTCCTGTGTCCCTCTGGCCTCTAGGTACTCAACAGTTCTCACCTTCAGAAGTGATTCCATCATGTTCCCTAACACTGAGGTCAAACTAACAGGTCTGTAGTTTCTCACCTCTTCCCTGCTTCCAGTTTTATGAAGCAGAATCACATCTGCCCTCCTCCAGTCCTCAGGTACCACCCCATTCTCCCATGATTTGTTAAAGGGGGTAGTCAGTGGTGTTACTTATTCTACCCTTAGTTCTTTTAGAATTCTGGGATGAATCCCATCAGTCCCCATTGCTTTGTCCACCTTCATTTTTAAGAGTTGTTTCAGAACTCTCTCTGCTGTGAATGGGCAGGTATCAACCCCCCTATCCAGAGTGTTGCTGTTGTTTGGTTTAGGTACCTCACCTTCTTCACTTGTGAATACTGAGCAAACATATTTGTTTAGTATCTCTGCCTTTTTACAGTCACCCTCTGTTCACCCCTTTCCCCTTTATTAAGCCACGCTATCCATCCCTTGGTCTTCCCTCACTCCCTGATGTAACTATAAAAAGTTTTATCCCGCTTCTTAACTGAGTTGGCTATCCTTTCCTCGATTTGGGCCTTTGCTGTTCTGATTGCCTTCCCTGCTTCCTTCTGCTTTAACTGATATGGTTCTCTGTCCTGCTCCTTCTGTGATTTCTTGTACTTCCTGAATGTTATATTTTTCTCCCTAACCTTCCCTGCCACCTCCTTTGAGAACCATAGTGTTTTTTTAAATCATTTTGTTTTGTTTATTTGCTTCACACAAAGGCTTTTTGCCTTAGTGATGGCAGTTTTGATCATTCCCCATTGTTCTTCTACCCTTCCTTCCTGCCCATTTGCTAGTGCATTCCTTAGGCACGCACCCATTTTGGCAAAGTCAGCCCTCCTAAAATCCAGGACCTTTGCCTTTGTATGGCTTAAATGTACTGCTGTGTTTATCGTGGACCATACTGTTCCATGGTCGCTAGTTCCCAGATAGCTACCCACTTCTACATCTGTGATCCTCTCTTCATCTCCATTTGGGAGTACCAGGCCTAAGACTGCTCCCTCCGGAGTGGGTTCCAGTCCTAGTTGTCTAAGGCATGCCCCCTGCAGGGCATCTAGAATGATCCCATTCTTTGATGTGGCTGCAGCAAATACACTCCAGTTAACATCTGGTATATTCAGATCCCCCATCAACAATATTTCCCCTTTTTCTACCATTCTAAGGATACCAGTCTATCATTTACTTGTCTATTTCCTCCCCCCCCTGAGATGGGGGTCTGTATACAACCCATGTGTGGATTGTGGTGCCATTGTCTGTCTCCAAGTTGACCCACAGTGCTTCCTCTCCTCCCTATTTACCCTTATGTTCTGTTGCTTTGATTTCCTTCCCTTATGTAGAGAGCTACTCCATCTCCTCTTTTACCCTCCCTGTCCCTCCTGTAGATAATGTACCCTGGTATGTTCACATCCCAGTCATGGTTCTGTATGTACCATGTTTTTGTGACTGCCACGAAATCCAGATGTTCCTCTTCCATCAAGGCCACTAGTTCAGGAAGCTTGTTACCTAGACTAAAGGCAATGGTACTCATTACTCTCCATTGTTTGATGGCTTTTCCTCTGATAGCCCATCCCTGCCCTTACTGACTTTACTTTCTTCATTTACCCCAGTCCTGCTCCCTATTGACCTTTCTACCTTGGTCTTCACCTCATTTAGTACCTAGTTTTGGAGGGGGAGGCTGGGAATTCCCTACTGCTTATCAGTGCCTCCCCCTTTGGCTAGTTTAAAAGCTTGCCAAAGAAGCATTTAAACTGATCACTGAGGAGACTTGTTCCTTTCCCGGTCAGATGCAATTCATCGTGCCAGTACAGGTGGGTATCCATTCAGATGGCACTCCAGTCCCCAATGAAGCCAAAACCCTGTGCTCTGCACCAGTTTTTCAACCATTAATTGAACTGCGCGGTGCACCCTTAGTACCCTTAATCCCTCCAGCACTCTAACTTCCGTGATTTCCCTATCCATCATCCCTCCCCCTCTGTTCTTCCCTTCCCCTCCACTTTGGGTATCTCCCCCCTTCTCCTTAGTAAAAGCTGAGCAGAAATATTAGTTAAATGCTTCTGCCTTTTCGCTCCTTCCCCTTAAATCCTTACTACCTGGTCCTTACAACTCCTTTTCTTCCTAATGTACCTGAAGAAGTCTGTCTCCCACTTTTTAATGCCTTGCACTAGCCTGAGTTCCCTGGACCCCTTGACTGCCCTTACTTCCCTGGTCACCTCCTTTGCTTCCTTCAGGTACTCCTCCATGTCCTTCCCCCTCTTAGTTTTTTTCTATCTCTTATAGGCAGACTTTTTCTTCCTTACCCTGTCTATGACTCCCTTGCTTATCCAGCCAGGTCTCTTCACACTAGCGTTTTTACTGTGGGCCTTGCAGCAGGAGGATTTAGTTGCCTCTACTATCCCTAGCTTTATGAGCTCCCATCTCTGATTTTTGTCCATGTTAGGCTGAATTCTGGCCAGGAACCGTTATACCACTTTACCCATCATTTTGAAGTCAGCCTTTCTAAAGTCCTGCACTTTTGTGCCAGATACCCCCACTCTTTACCCATAAAAACTAAACTATTATACAGTCTGTAGGCCATAAGAAAAATACATAAGGTTAAAGGCAGACTGTGTGGGCCAAGCTGTCCTTATCTACTGTCAAATTCTAAGTTTCTAATGAAAGTAGTAGCCTGTAGTTCATTGGACTGAGCAACCAGCCATGCCCCCTGCCTGACCTATTCAAACTCTGTCCTTCCTGCTTCACTCAGAATCATTTATTCTTTGCATCTGGAGGCTCTGTTGGACTGATTTGTGCTGGATCTCTACTTGTTTGTGTTTGCTTTCTGCTTGGTTTGTGCTTCTCCTCCTCTCCTAGGTCTGTATTTTGCTTCTTCACTTACTGCAATGCACTTCTCTTTTGTCGTTTGTGTCTGCTCACTCCTGCTCTCCTGCTTGTGTTTTCTTTTGTTTTACTACTTTTTTGTGCTTTTCCAGTTTTTAGCTTTCTGTGTCCCAATAGGTTGTGTGCATTATCCAAGCTTGCCTACTACTGTTCCTTATAGTTAGCATTCCCCATTTGCTTTAATCATAGGTTTAGTAATCCCTCAGTTTACCTGCCTTTGTTCTTTGTGCTTTTCAGTTCCTTGCTGTTCCCTGTCTATAGCAATCTCTCTGTGCTCATGCACCCTTAATTGTTTTCACTTGACTTCAGTCAGTGCCTCTCAGCAGCTAAAGCTCCCAGCTCTTCAACTACAATGTGCTTGCTTTTCTAACAGCTTCACTGTTGTACTCCTGTGTCAAGTATTCATGTGTACAGCTTATGAATTTGAACAGTACTCTCCATTCCAGGATGTTTTTTTTTCAAGTTTATATAAACTCTTTCTTTTGGTTTGCAAAATATCTGCAATTTGCAGTGTTCATGCGTAAAGCTTCTAAATTTGAACACTACTGATAAACCTTTATTCAAACTCATTGGAGCTGTATTCTTCCAGGACAGCATCTTCAGTGTTTCTGCTTCTTGGCATGATCTCATGATGGCCTGCTTGTGTCTTCACTGTTATTCCTATAGCAGGGGACTGTTGTGTCACAGCAGGGCATCATGGTTTAAGGTAGGGATGGGCACTTGAAGGAACCAGCATATATGTATAGTCACGAATTTTAAGTTGCTCCTCATTAGTTTTAATCATTTGTGCTACTATATCTCATATCAAATTACGTATGTCTCCCATATTACTAAACTGTGTGCACAAAATATATACAAGTATGTAAATGAATGCACCAGACTACATAATGTCTACATTGCCTCCTACTGGCATACCTACTTCACTGCATTGGCTAATCATGTTCAGTTACGAGAATTCCAAATTTGCCTGTTCCCTCAGCTTTCTTATGCACTGTTTGCTGTTTTACACTCTTTTCAGGCTTCCTGTTATAGAGGTTTCATCATTGCTTCCAATATTACTCGTATGAATGTGACAAATGAGGGCCAGTCTGAAGGTCTGAAGGAAGGCTGTTCCATAATGGGGTTGGGGGAATAGAAAATTCTCTACTGCTTCAGATTTTAGACAGAATTTGGCAAACAGCCAAAAAACTAGAACATGTACATCTTAAAACTTGGACACTGGTGTGGTTTGCAAGAAGCTTCCAACGGTAATAGGGTCTCAGTCCACAGAGGGCCTTATAGATCAGTAACAAAATCTTAAAACTGAGCTGCCCTCTAACAGGAAACAACTAGCACAAAGAGCACAGTGCAGGGGTAATATGCTCAGATTTCCAATTGGAGGTAATGAACCTAACAGCAACATTTTGCACTAGCTTAAGATGATGGCACATACCAATGGATAGGCCCCAGCAGAATGCATTCTACTAGTCAAGCATGGGATGATGAATGCAGGCACTTGTGTGAATAGACTGACATGATCAAGGTAGGGCAACACAGCAGTGATATTTTAAGATGGCAGAAGCCAGTCTGGGCCACAGCTGACACCTGCATTGTCAGTGACAACTCTGAATCAAATGTGACCCCCAGTTCACAGAAATACAATGCAACACATTTTAGAAATGTATAATGTTTTGACAGAAAAGGACTGGTAGACCCATCTAGTCTGCCCTATGGATTTGCTTATTTTTATACCCTGAATCCAATTTGGTCACAGATTTCGATCTCTCCTCCCTTACCTCTAGTTATTATAGTCATGTTCCTATCTCATGCATGCTTAAAGCTCTCCACTATATTTTCCCCACCACCTCATCTGGCAGGATGTTCCATGCATGTACCTCCCTTTGTCTGAAGAAGTATTTCTTCACATCACTTTTAAATCTCCCTACTCAAACTGCTTAGCATGCCTCTGTGTTCTGGTACTTCTCTTGTGAAAGCGACTCCCCTCTTACACCTAATGCTGATACCACTACAAACATAGGTTGATACTGAGATGACAACTGCGCCCAAAGAGAACTATTACATTGCCATCAGTGAAGCAACTCATGCAAATAGTGATATCTGCATTACAATTACTGGCTTCCCCTTTTCTCCCATAGGGAAACCATGGCATAATCTGCAGTAATAAAGGAGTGTTTATTATGGCAAACACACACACACATACACACACATACACACACACACACACACACACACACACACACACACACGATTACCTTCATTTTGTGCATGTGCATGCTGCAGTTACTTGCTTTCCCAACTGCTCTCTGCTGCTTGCCTTCTGTGGATTGCGGGTTGTAACCAGACCAATGCTGCACAGCAACTTCATTTTATTTTGTATAATTGCTGAGGTGAAAAAGGAAACCCAGCAATTATATAAAATAAAAATAAGGGGTGGTGTGTGTAAACTTGAAGTTTACACACACCCTCAGTGTTAGATGCTTTGATAAACCCCTCGAGCTTTGCTCTTGGGGTTTATATCGCATCTAACAGCTTAGGAGGGTGTAAATGTCTTGTTACACATACCACCCCATACTTTATTCTATTTAGAAAGCACTGACATTTTGTAACCAAAGATATCATTGGTAGGAGCCCTTATGTCATAATGTTTAAGGGAGTAACATACAGAGCAACTTTTATGAAGACCAAGGATATATAAAAACTAAATAAAGTGATGTACAGAACAACATAAGTGGGTTAAGCATGTATGGACTGCAAATGCTGCAGTGTGCCTCTTCCTGAAGTCAGTAAAGGGCAGACAAAGTAATGAGTATCTTCAGACTGGTGCCACCTATAGGTAAGCCCAATACCATGTTCAAAAAAGCTTTTCACCTGCTTGCACACCATCAGGGTCAGTGTTCATGAACCTTACCCATGAGGCATTGTACTGTAGTATCTTTTTTTAAGATTTAAAAAATCCTGTTAATAGTGAAAAGCCACTTACAATTTATTTGACAGAGTACAACATCACTGAAGATGGCTGGGTTGTGTACAATGGATCCGAATACTATTTTAGTAATAAGACTGTTGCCATGGAGGATGCCAGAGCATTTTGTAAGAAGAATTTTGGGGATCTTGCTGTGGTTAACAGTGAAAGTGAAAGGCATTTTTTATGGAAACAGGTAAGAAGAAAAGAGTTCTAAAATGCTTTGAAAGTGTAACAAATTACTACCATATGCAGTAACTGATATCATGCCTATTACTCTTTGCCATTGTCCAGCTTACTGTACCTGTATAATACTTTCTTTATTGTAACTATGATGCAGAAAGAGTGTGAAATTAGACATGCACATTCACTCATACATTAGTTACATACTAACATACTAGACGTCAGCAGAGTAGGCCTACTGGTCTATCAAGTCTGCTTGTACTTCAGCATCATGATTGGGCACCATAGCCCTCTATCTGTCTCCTTCCACAGTTACTCCATCCCCCAGTCCTGCCCCCCCAGGCAAACCAGCCTCTGCTTCACCCCTTGCCTATACCTGTCCCACCCTGTCTTGAATCCCTCCACCATAGCTGCCTCTACCAGCTCCCTGGGCAGCGCATTCCATGGTTCCACCACTCTCTCTCGGTGAAGTACCTCCTTCTCCTCCTCCTCCTCCTCTTTCCCCCCTAATCCTACCACCGTCAGTCTTCCAACTGTGTCTTCTGGTGATTCCATCCTCTTTCAGCCAGAAGATCCTATTGCGACTTTTCCTTTTTACTCCCCTGAGGTACTTGAAGACCTCAATCATGTACCCCTGGTCCCTCCTCTCTTCCAGTGAGAACAGGTTAAGCTCCCCTAGTCGTTCCTCATATGACATATCCTCCAGGCCCCAGATCATTCTGGTTGCTCTCCTCTGAACCTTCTCCAGGAGTTGGATGTCCCTCCTTAGGAGCGGCCTAAAGAACTGCACACAGTACGCAAGATGTGGTCTAACCAGGCTGTTGTATAGTGACAAAATCACCTCCCTGTTCCTTGAGGTAATCCCCTAACGATGCATCCCAGTATCCTATTTACCCTGACCACAGCCCTCCTGCACTGCTGTGAATTATTCATATTAGCATCCACCAAGACACCTAGGTCTCTTTCCCCTGCCGTGGCCTGCAACGCATCCCCCCCCAGGGTGAACACATAGTTGGGGTTTTCCCGCCCTAGGTGTAGCACTTGCACTTGGAGGAGTTAAATTTCAATTTCCAGGTGCAGGACCACCTACTATCCAGAGTACCCAGGTCCTCTTGCAGGGCCAGTCTCCCCTCCTCCCCTCCACCACCGCCCCCAGCTTAGAGTCATCCACAAAGAGACTTATTTCACACAAGATACCTTCCTTGATATCAGATATAGGTGTTAAACAGGAGTGGCCCCAAGACTGATCCCTGTGGGACCCTACTTATGACCTCCCTAAGAAATGAGACCTCACCTCTGACCACTACCCACTGACTGTGACCTGAAAGCTAATTTCCAATCCACTTAACCATCAATGAGCCTACCCCCCCCCAGCTTCTCCCTTAGGCCAATGTGAGGGACCGAATCAAATGCCTTGCTGAAGTCCAGGAACAGTACTTCCACTGGTCTCCCCTGTCGAGTGCTGATGTCTCCCACTCATAGAACTCTACAAGGTTTGTTTGACACGATCTATCTGGCACAAACCCATGCTGCCAGTCATCCAGGTAACCCATCTCCTCCAAGAAACCTCACAGCCTTTCCTTAAGTATGATCTCCATTACTTTCTTCACCACTGATGTCAAACTGACAGGTCTACGGTTTCCTGGCTCTTCTCTTGAGCCCCCTTTATGGATGGGCACAACTTGTGCCTGCTTCCAATCCCTTGGCACCCTCCCTGTCTGAAGCGACAAGTTAAAGAGATCCGCCAATGGCGCAGCCAAAACATCCGCCAACTCCCTCAGTACTCTGAGATGAATAACATCAGGCCCCATAGATTTATCCTTTTTAAGGGACTGGAGGGCTTCCCACACCCAACCGATAGGAATATCAGCATCTGCCTTCCCCCATTCAGCAGAACCAGCCTGATATCTCACCCCTGGATTAACTCCACCAGTGGCTTGTTTTTCAGCAGGCACCCCAATAGTCAGGTCTGCTGCACCTTCTGTGTCCTTCAACCCCTTTTTTTGGAAGTTCTTCAGCCTCCTCCCTAGTGAACACTTAGGCAAAGTAGTCATTCAGTACCTCCGCCTGCTCTCCAGCCCTTCCACCCACCCCCATCTGTCCTAAACCTACTGAGCTGGCTCTTGACCTTCCTCCACTCACCAATATACCTAAAGAACCCCTTTTTCCCACCCCGTATCCCCTGCGCCAGCCTCTGCTCTTCCCAGGCCTTTGTCCCCCTCACCACTCTGGTGACTTTCCTGGTTGCAAGGTGATAGTTCTCTCTATCCATTTCTCCTCTCATTTTTTTGTACCTACTGTAGGTAGCCTTCTTCTCCCTTACCCCCTTCTGGACCTCCTTGGTCCACCAGTATGATTTACTAGACCTACCGTCTTTGCATTTCACTTATGCTCAGGTCCTAGTGGCCCCCGCTTTATGATCTCCCACCTACCTTCCACATCCAAACCTGGTTTTATCTCCCACAAATGCCCCTTGAGAATTTCCCCCATGTTCTGAAAGTCCACCCCTATAAAATCAACTAACATTGTCCTTGAATGATCCCCCCCCCCAGTTTAAGCCAAAACCAGGCGGTGTTGTGGTCGCTCCCAGCCAGGGGTTCTCCCACAATCAGATCTTACAAGATCCCCATCCGCTAAAACCATGGCCAGGATATGGCCCTCCCTCATTGGGTCCATCACCTGCTGATTGAGGAATGCATCCAGGAAACTATCCAGCAGTTTCTGCTCCCTGGTTACAGTGGACATCATAGTACCCTAATCAGTAGCTGGCATAATAAGGTCTCCCATCAACACCACTCCTTCCCCTTCCTGTCCACACTGCCCCTTAATGTTAGCCAACAGGCAATCCTTCAGGTCCTCCACTAATCCTGGAGGCCTATATAATACACCCAACTTGATCTTCCCTCCCACAGAGGTTCACAAGATGACCCATAGGGCCTTCACATTGCCCTCTGCTTCCTCCACTCTCATAATCTCGATGTTATCCCTAATGAACATTACTACTCCTCCCCCTCTGCCCATTTTTCTGTCCTTCCTTATCTCAAGGTACCCACTCAGATTAAGGTCCAAGTCATAGCCCAGGGATGGCCCAAGTTTCAGTGACCGCTGCTACATCTACCCCACCCTCAAACAGCGTGGCCTGGAACTCAGGCATTTTATTCCCTAGGCTCCAGGCACTTATTAAAGCCACCCTCCAACCCTTGTCCCTACCCCTCTTTACCATATCCTCCCCAGGTCTTTCAAATGTCTGTCCACACTTCTCCCCTAGAGTACTACCTGTCCCCCCTTATAGGGTTGCAGTCCAGTCCTACCGATGGTGTGGATGGCCAGATCAGCCTGGCAGTGCCCCTCTTCACAAGTTTAATCCACATCTAGCCTGAATGAAATCCATCATCCCCCGTTTGAGAATTTCCTTCCCTACTGGATTTAGGTGAAACCTATCCTAGGCATACAGTCCCTTGTCTTCCCAAACTCCCCCTCCCAGTCTCCCAACACCTCAATCCCCTGTGCTTCACCCCACTGCCCGAGCCAGTCATTAATTTCCCTGACCTTCTGTTTGTTCTCCACACTGGCCCTTGACACTGGCAGGATTTCTGAGAAGGAAACTGTACATCTATTGTCATGACAGACCCTGGCCAGTTCTCAGAACCTTGCCTGAATTTCCAGAACACTATTCCCCTCAATACAAATTGTTCCCAGATGTATCAGGAAGTCCGGTGATCCTCCATATTCCCCCTCCAGCTCATACACTATGAACTTCACCCTATGTACAGTCAGACTGGAAATACCCACCACCTTAACTGAACTGGATTTTCCACCACCCTGCCCAGCCCAATGAATACCCCTAATCATGGAGTCCCCCAGCAGGAGAACCTTAGTGTCCCCCCCCTTGATCTTTTGTGCACCACTTTTTTGGACTCTCCCACCAGCCCCAGTCACCTCCCCCATAAGACCACTTCTCTTTGGCTTTTCTCTGGACCCTCTACACGAGAACCCCTAGCCGCCCTACTCCTCTTGTCATGCCTTTTATAACTGGATTCCCTGGCTCCCCCAGTTTAGCCTCCACCCCACAAGAGCCTTTTTCTCTGACCTCTTCCCCTCTTCCAGCTCTCACCTCTTCAGTGCCCCCCAAAATGCCATTCCCATCACCATCATCCCCTCCTACCTCCTCCCCTTTCCTCTTGCCCCCTTCCATCCCCACCTGCAGGTCCCCCTAATCTTTGGGCCTTTCTCTGGTATGATCCTCCCCCCTTGAAGGATGCCCCTCCCTCGTCTCAATCTCTCCTCCTTTCTCACAGAGTTGACTTGCAGCCTCCACACCTTCCCTCTGCTGGTCCCCCTCCCCTTCTTTGACACTTGATTTGCCCTCTCGCCTGCTAGCATACTTATTCGAATTATCGATGCCCACCCTTCTCCAATTCACGGTATCCATCTCTCCTCCACCATCCTTTTCATCCTCTATCCCCTCACCATGTCCTCTCCAACTAGCTTACTCAATGGCTCAAATTTATTATAGCACTCAAAGCCAAGCTCCTTTTTTTGTCCAGATTTCCAGCTATCGTCTCCTCTAGTAGGACCTCTATCAGTCCCAGCCTGCCTGTTCCCCCCTGCCTCCTATGATTTAGCCTGTTTCCTCTACTGATTACCTCCCAGGTAGCTACCCCTTTTGCTACTAGCCCACACCCCATAGGTTTTTCACACCTGCCTGATGAAATGGATCCAGGTTGCATTCTATCACTGCCCTCCTGCTCCCCACAGGCCCTCCCAGACATGTTTATTCCCCCCCAACAACTCCAGTTTCCTATGTACCCAGTCAAGCTTCTCCCTGATCTGTAATAACTGCCTACAGACTGGACAACCTCCATCTCTCCCTCCAGGCCCAGTTTAGGACCATGGCTGCCCCACAACCAGTACACCCTACAATCCTGCCAAAGATGCCTGCCCTGGTAGCTGGGATCCACCCCCAGAGGCCCTCTCCAAACATTCTTGGATGTTCACCCATGACCAGGTCCCCACCCCTAGGTAGACCTACCTGCAACCCTCTACAGCCAGCCATACAGGGCGATGTAGCCCTTGAAATTAAAAACACAGCTCTTGGACCAAGCTACCAAGCAGAATAAAAGAGCATGAACAGAGTTACATTCCCTAACAGTTCCAAGAATAGTCAGAGTCACGACTGGAGAAAATGCCCAGTTTAGCCACCCAACCAATCAGTGACCTACTTCTACCTGGCCCCTCCTCCCTAGAGCATTTAATAGAGGTCAGGGCTGGGGTGGATGGGTGGCAAACTAGCATCCCAAGAGTGGCTGGGCTTGTCCCTTTAAAAGTTCTGCCATGAGTTCCGAAAATGGAACCCTGGCTTTTTATTGGGTGTTCCAACTCAGATCATTGAACTCCTCCTAGTCACTGATGTGGCTGTCCCCAGCTCCAAATTTGCTCCTGCAACAGCTCTTTCACCACTGATGTGGCCTGCACTGTCCCTCTGGATCTGTGGACCCCTAAGAAGCAGTCCGCTGATGTGGCCTGCGCAGTCCCCCTGCTCCTTTGTGAGTAAGTCCCAAGTATTCCAAGAGCATCTGGGCTTATCCCTTAAAAGGCCCAGCCATGAGTCCTGAAAATTTTGCCCTGGCTTTCTACTGGGCTCTCCGACCCAGATCATTGAACTTCTCCTAGCCCCCGATGTGACTGTGCCTGGCTCCAAATTTGCTCCCGATTCAGCTCCTGCAACAGCGCTTTTACCGCCAGTGTGGCCTGTGCCATCCCACAGGACCTCTGGACCCCAAGAAGCAGCCTGCTGATGCGGTCTGTGCAGTCTCCCGCTCCTCTACTCCAGCAGCATCTTATAACTGAACACACATGTGATTGTACCACCCACTCCTAGTTCCTTTCTGTCTACCTCCACCGTGTACTGTGGCACCCTGTCCACACCCATTGGCACTTACATTTCGGCACTTACATGGCACTGGTCGCCTAACATCTCCCTTTCACTATGCCCTCCCTCTAACCCCTACCCCCTTCCTACCCCCTCCTACAACACTGACAAAGCCACTGGCTTCTACCTTCCACTCTGATTAATATTGCAATGCCACCACTTTCAACAACCCCTCCATCTTAACTCCCTACTGCCTCCTTTACTTAATCTGTTACTGTATGCTTTGGATGTATTCACTTGACTGTTTGTTGCAGCATAACTGTCAGCTCACCCTTGCTGGCTGCTTCCTTACAGTTTATTCATTATTTATTATTGCTGTAGCAATCATCTTGTTTTAAAGCTATAGCATACATACTGTACTGTACTGTATGTTTTAACATTATGTTGTTGTACTGCCTGTCTAACTGTAATCCCTTCCCCACTGACATGGAACCTTTGTAAATGAGCTGCCTTGCACTCAAAGGTACTTGTAATCCGAGACTGAATGAATAAATAAATAAAATAAATAAGTCCCAAGTATCCCAAGAGTGGATGGGCTCGTCCCTTAAAAGGCCCAGCCACGAGTCCCAGAAATGGTGCCCTGATTTCCTACTGGGTGCTCTGACTCAGATCATTGAACTCCTCCTAGCCACCGATGTGGCCTGCATAGTCACTCTGCTTCTCTGCAAGCAAGTCCCAATGATGTAATATAATAATCTTGTCCACGAGGAGACAAATGATGAAAAATAATCAAATCCACAGGAAATGGTGAACTACTGGGGACAAATAAACTGTTGTTACTGTAGATCAAAGACCTAGAATGTGTTAAATTCCTGAAGGTGATGAACATTAGCCTGGGGCATATGCAGGAAGTAAAAACCCTTTGTTAGTGTCTTCCCTTTGTTTAAATGGTTATGAATAGTTCTCAAAGACAAGCACAGATCCCTTTAGGAACAGGGCAGGCGGAAATGTGGATTAAGTGCAGCACTGCACAACTCAGAGCTTGTGGAACTTCTTTGCTGGACTTAACTTTGTTTGTGATGGCTTCCAAAAAGTTGATTTATAATAAGAATGCCAATACTTGCTGGTGATGTTTTTACGTTTCTTAGTCTAGGAAACTTTGATAGATATCATGTCCAAGAATGGTCTAGTTCCTCTAAGCAGAAACACATGAAAATGCATGAAACTAAACTACTGACAGAGACAAACACAAACACCCAGCCACACAGCCAAAGCAGGCAGAGCAAAACAAAAAAATTATCATCATTTTTCTCAGTTTTTATTTATTTAGCATTTTTGCTGGCCAGGTATGTGCACTGCAGAAACACGTTTCCCATTTTCGGGTGTGACAACATGGGACTGTACGCCCAAGAATGCTCAGTGCAAAGATGGTTCAACAGAGATAGCCATACGTTATAGATACCCTAAGCCAGGTTCCTGGATTCATCCTTGCCTTCTACTTGCTGCTGCACCCCCAGCTTGCACTGTTGCTAGCATTAACACTGCTCTACTAGAGCTATCAGTGTCTAAAATCACTGGTTCAGCACGTTAGTGCTGACTTGCTTCTATCTCTCTACCGTACTGTTTACTGGGATGAGGCTGCACCTTACAACCGTGCCTCATTGATTATCCTTGTACCTTGTTTTTATTGCTATGTATTGTATTACCATGCCCATTTGTGCTATATTTTATTTTATTTATTGTATTTATTGAGTACAATCAGAATTATAATCCTTTGAGTCACAGACTCTTTTGCAAAGGCTCCAAGTCAGGTTACAGGGGGTGGAGGATAGACAAATACAATAATGACAGACGAGAACAGGTATTATTTACAGGTTTCAGTACAGACAATCTTTTTTGCAAAGGCTCCATGTCGGTTACAGGGGGTGGAGGGGAAACAAAGACAGTATAAGACTAACATTAACAGGTATTATATACAGTTACAATACTGGCAGGGCAGTCAAGAAACTTACTTAGTAGGTGAGATAATTAGGAAGCATACCTGCGCTCCCTAGACAGAGATCTGTAGGATGTAGGATTATTGTTCTATTGTGCTACTGTATTATTTATACTATACCTAACAGGCCCTCCTTGAAAATGAACTTGCTCAATGGTGTTTCACCTGGCTAAATAAAGATTGATTGATTGAGATGATCCAACAAGAACAGTAACATTTTACAGCAAACAATTTACAATAAACATGTTTTATATAAAGCACGTGTATACACATATAGGCCCCGATTCCAGAAGGGTGGTGCAAGTTGCTGCCGAACTCAACTTGCACCACCCACAACTGCGACAATGACCCTGCACCCTATTCTAGAAGGGGCATGGCCTCCACAACAAAGACGTGTGACTTGCGACATGCGGGTAGGTATGCTGCACAGAGGGCGATACCTGGCCATCATGTCACAACCCCCTGTCGTAGGTTGTGGCACTCTGCACCTCGCGTTGCCCCAACCTCGGGTCACTCACCTTAAATCGTATGTTACCTGCCCTGGTAGTCTAGTGCCCCCCTGAACAGAGTTAAAGAAAAGAACATCTCCCCCATAGCCCTGGTAGTCTAGTGCCCTTCCTTTCTGTAAAATAAAAGAATTGATCCCTGTATCCCTGGTAGTCTAGCAGCACCCTGAACTGTACAATAATAGACTAGATCCCTGTATCCCTGGTAGTCTAGTGGCCCCCGAACTGTAAAATAAAAGAATAGATTCCCGTATCCCTGGTAGTCTAGTGTCCCTCCCGAACTGTAAACTAATAAATAATGAGATGCCTGTTTCCCTGGTAGTCCAGTGGCTCCCCAACCCCCACCCAGCCATGCCAGCCCACCCAGCACCCCCACACCCATCCTCAGCCAGCAACTGGCACAGCCCACCTCTCACCTGCACTTCCAGCCACCGACTGAGTGCAGTATTAGCGCTACTGCACAGATGCTTTCAGAAATTAATTCATTCTCAGCTGTTTCTGCAAATGAGATCTACAGTATAATTTTGATGCACTAGAAGCATGTAATTGAGGCAGACTGGGCCCTTGCCAAGGATTTGGAGAAAGCATGTTTTCAGCTCAGAGGAGAGACAATTAAGTTTACAGTAGATGGTGCAACTGTGTGTTTGATAGGGGATGGAAAGAGGAAATCTGGCAATTCTGCTGTAGAGGACACAGTTTTTATTATATTCAGTTACTGTACATTGGTCATAAATAGCAGATACTTAATCCTGGATTAGAACGAGATGCTGCCTTGCAATATTTAGTTTTGGTTCACCACTTAAATCTTTTGCCCTCTGCAGAGAGCCAATTTTTACATTCAGTGACTTAGTCAAAGAGTTAATGTGTGCATTGAAGTCTATACCAGAGACTAAGAGCACAGCAAGATATTTGAAATAGTCCCCTGAGCTTCGTGTAGCATCATCCCGGAATCTTTCTTTAAACAACTGTCTAGTAAACTTTAGCTTTGCCTTATATCCAAATAATATTGATTTGGACTTGGAATAATTACTTGTAATCCAGCTTTCCACTAGCTAAAGTCAACAATAAGAGTAGCAATCAGATTATCAGCAGATTTAGAATACGTGTAGAACATTGTGTATTTTGCATAAAGTACTGTAGGACATTAGAAGCAGCATAAAGACTGGGGTCTGAGTTGATTAAAAAGTAGAAAAAGTGTGGATCCCATGCAGGATCCCTGTGGGAATCCGTATTTCACCATGTGAGAAGGAGACATTCTACCATGATATTTCACATTTTGAGTGCTGTAATAACTAGAAAACAATGATAAGAGACAGGAAAACATGCATGTTTCATTTAATTTAGCCAACACGAAGTGATGGATCATATCAAATGCCTTCGTAAAATCAACAAATGCAGCCCCAGTGAACATGCTGGAGTCATTCACACTATAGATATCAGCCCTTATGCATTAAGGGGTGGGTTACCTATGCATCAGGGATCCATATATGAATATGGCAAACTGAGGGACCTGTGAACCCCTGTGTGCATTCACAGAAGGGATGCACATTCCTTCCCCATAAGATCTCTTGGCTGGTCATACAGCTACATGCGCAGTTAGTCTAGGGGCATTTGTGTGGGTATGGCCACACTCCATGTTATTCACAGAGGTATTGAGTGCTGGGCAAGGGGGGACAGGACATGGCAGCAAGGACCCTTCTGTACCTTTTGTGTGACCCCTCAGTTTACAGCTGCTGGCTGTGGTGAGATAAGGATCCACTATGAGACCAGGTCAGGTATCTGATTAGATGCCTGCCTGTGTCCTCCAATCTGTCCCCTCCCCCGTGTAGCAGTGCACCAGGGACAGGGTCTCAGACATGCAGTGATGTGCATTAATGCATGCTGTAGCCTAGGCACCTGTCTCAGGTGGGGTTCTACGTGGTCCGGGTATGTGCCTCTCATGTGTACCTTGCTCGCACTCATGCATGGCCTGCATTGTAAGTAAATCTGACCAAAGCAGTTGCTCTGCCATGACTACAGACATTATGAATTTAAACTTCACTGGCTACGTTGGTCCACAGTCAGGTAACTTTGAACTTAATGAAACTTTACAAAGTTCCCAAACCTCATACCAACTTTGCAGACATTTGTTTTATTTTGTTTTAATTACCAAGAAACAACAGTATTTGTTTGTTGGCAAAAAATTTCATCATATAGCTTTTTACCAAAATGTGTTTCTGACATCCTTAAACTCATGCTCAGTATATTTTCAGTTTTTCAGATATTGTTAAAACTGCTTTTACAGCTGTTTAGTAATTAATGCCTCATGTTATTACAGATGGTCATCCCTTGCAATATTTTAAAAATCTCTTCCACTGAGGTTACGTGTTAAGTGTACATGCTATATTTATACTCTGTATGTACTAAGATGGGTCTGCCACATGTTTCTGATGGTAAACAGCACAGCACTCCCCCCCTCCTTCCCACACCCCCCCCATCCAAACCTCCTCTCTCTCTAGATATTCTCCTCGGCACATCCAGGGCTGTACCTTGTATATGATTGTAACACTGTATAAGTTATATTAAGCAACCTATGTCTCCTCTATGTTTAATGTACTGCACCTGTGCTGTTCTCACTGTTGTAACCTCACTATGTAACTCTGTCTACCCTCCCTGTGATGAGGTGCCTTTGTAAACGAGTCCATGACTCAAAGGTTGTAAATCCGACTTTCTAATAAATAAAAAATAAATAAAGGTATTTGAGAACTTTAAAAAACTCAAAATCCTGTACCTTGGTTAAGGAATGAAAGAAAACAAAAAGAAAATGTGTATCTTGATATTTTTGCCAGGTAAACATTATTGCTGAAATGAAGTATATGGTTACTAAATATACTGCAGCTTAAAAGGAAAGAATCCCACCCCACACTGCATGTCATAGACCTTCATCCCCTCCCACCATACCACAACGTTTAAAAGTAGATCTCCTTATCCTTCCCCTACTCACGAGGTACATTGGGGAAGAGGAGGTTGGTGGAGGCCAAGAGGTGGAAAGGGTGGAAGGATGTACTTTTAAACTGTGTGGCATGATGGGAGGGCAGTGTTGTCTATAACACAGAGGGTGGGGAAGTCTAATGTTTTATTTTTGACAGGGTTGATGGTGCTACAGAAAGGATGACTCTGCATAGTTCTTCATGGACTGGCAAATTGTCCCTCTTAAAGTTCTTGTTTGTCATTACAAACATGGCTGCCACCTTTACTCACTAAAATGTCATATAAGCCCTAATAATTAAACTCCATTAAAAATAATGGGCAAACAGACTGATTAAAGATTCTTTTCATTTGCTCCTCTCTACTTACAAACATACAGAAATTAAAATGCAGTACTATTAAGGCCACCTCAGTGTTCCTGTGGCAGTACATTACATTACCATGCAGGACACCAGAGTTCGAGAGCAAGTATAGAATGCCATGCCTTAGGGTCGGGCCTGACCACAGCAGCTGCGCTGTGGTCAAGGAGGGCTGGTGCTGTACAACCAGTGACACAGACAATGACCCCTGCAGTGGTCCAGAAGAGCTCTCTCCCTCTGTGGGGATGTCGCTGCATGCATCCTAGGCTTGGATGCTGATACTCACTAGGGGAGGAGGGAGGTGCAGAGAAAGCAAGGAGAGAAACCCATGACACTGTCACTATGGTGGCCCATGTTTTCTGGGTCCCCTGGGTCCTAATGTCTGCTGATGCTGGATCCTAGCTTCCTTAGTGAGCTGTCTTGTGGTAGAGGATTGCCCTCTCCCTAGGTGACCTTTCCACAGGGGGAATAGCCATTTGGGATGCTTCCTTAGGGCTAAAGACCTGGGATTAGCTGGGGGCCAGTTGTCCTGATCAGGGTAGGTCCCTTACATCAGCAATGGTGGTGGGAAGTGGAACTGCTTTCTTGGGGGGAAAAAGCCTTAAACAGGCAGCCCACTATACTATTTCATTCATTCACCAAATTTATTCCTTCTTCCCCTATAGTTTGCATTAAGAATTTTACTCACGGGAATTATTGTAAACAATTCATAGTTTTGGACAAAGCAATGGGGTCTGATGGGATTCATCCCAGAATTCTAAAAGAATTAGGGGTAGAACTAGTGAAACCACTGACTACCCTCTTTAACAAATCATGGGAGGATGGGGTGGTACCCGAGGACTGGAGGAGGGTAGATGTAATTCCCCTTCACAAAAGTGGGAGCAGGGCAGAAGCAGGAAACTACAGACCTGTTAGTTTAAACTCAGTGATAGTGAAAATGATGGAATCACTTCTGAAGGAAAGAATTGTCGAGTAGCTAGAGGCCAGAGGGGCACAGGACCCAAGGCAGCATGGATTCACAGCAGGAAGGTCATGCCAGACAAATCTAATAGATTTTTTTGACTGGGTGACCAAAGTAGTAGATCAGGGAGGGGCTGTGGACATGGTCTACCTAGACTTTAGCAAGGCATTTGACTCAGTCCCACACAAAAGATTAATATACAAGTTAGCCAGCCTGGGAATAGGTCCCAAGATGATAGCCTGGGTAGAGAGTTGGATGGAGAATAGGACACAGAGGGTAATAGTAAATGGAGTCCACTCTGAAGAAAGGGGGGGCACTAGTGAGGTACCACAGGGTTCAGTAATAGGACTGGTCCTCTTCAATGTCTTTATAAGCGACATTTCAGAGAGATTGGAAAGAAAAGTATGTCTCTTTGCAGATGATACAAAGATCTGCAACAGTGTTGATGCACAAGGTGGGGTGGAAAGGATGAGAAGGGACTTGGCTAGGTTAGAGGAATGGTCAAATGTATGGCAGCTTAGATTCAATGCTAAGAAGTGCAAGGTAATACACCCGGGAAACAAAAACCCAGGGGAAGAGTACACAATGGGGGGTGAGATACTAACAACAACAAAAATGGAAAGGGACCTGGGGGTAGTCATATCAGATAACTTAAAGGTAGGCAAGCAATGTGAGAGGGCAGTAAGGAGGGCTGGGGGGATACTGGGATGCATAGGGAGAGGCATTACGAGTAGAAAACAGGAAGTTGTTATCCCTCTGTGCAGAAAGCTGGTGAGACCCCATCTGGAATACTGTGTACCATTCTGGAGACCCAATCTCCGCAAGGACATAGACAAGATGGAAGCTGTCCAGAGGAGGGCAACTAAAATGGTGCAGGGTCTGCACCAGAAGACATATGAAGAGAGACTAAGGGAGCTTAATATGTATAGCCTCGAGGAAAAGAGAGAGGGGGGGGGACATGATAGAAACTTTCAAGTACTTCAAGGGAATCAACAAAGTCCAAGAGGGTAGCATCTTTCAAAAAGAGGTGCAAGAACAAGGGGCACAATTTGAAGATGGGGGGTGGCTCAGGGGTAATGTAAGGAAGTATTTTTTCACAGAGAGGGTTGTGGATGCATGGAACAGCCTTCTGGAGGAGGTTGTGGAGTCAAAAACAGTGGTTGAATTCAAGCATGCATGGGACAGTCATAAGGCAATTCTAGGGGTTGGGGGTAGAAAGAAGTAGGCTGCTGGTTAACTAGGATCTGCAGCTTATCCATTAGGTAGGGAAATGGGCAGACTGGGTGGTCCAAGCAGTCCTTATCTGCCATCAAATTCTATCTTTCAATGTTTCTATGTTTTAAATCTTGGAAATTAATAGCTCTGAAGAAGCCCCTTGGAGCAGATGGAATAAAGCTGGTGAATGAATGAAGTACTACACTGTAAAGGTGTGTGGCACATTCATAAGGTAGAAAAATGGGCAGACTGGATGGGCCTTGTGGTCCTTATCTGTAATCAACCTCTACGTTTCTATGTAAAGGCTGTCTGCTTGAGGCTTTTTTAAAAAAAAGGCAGTTGAGTTCCCCCACCCCCATTGCTGATCTGACATAGCTACCAGGGGGGCGGCATACTAAAATAAGGAACTTCAAAACATTTATGACACTGCAGTTACCTAGAACACACTTGGAACTTAGTGGTACATGCCTGAGACCAGGGTAGCTACCAGCCACAGCATGGCCTGGGGAGAAAATACAAATAGAAAAAATATGAAGCATTATTCACAGTTTTATTTATTTAAAAGTTGATAACCGAGAAAGGCACACTGAGCCAAGGCTCAATTCCATGTGTGACCTGGGACAGGGCAAGGGTACAGAATACAATGTTACAACAGTAGTGCACAGCACTACAGAGTTGTACACAACATTACAATTGATACAGTAGTGTGAGTAACAGATACAATGATACACATATCGATCTTTATTGCAAGACAAATTTGAGAAATGGTATGTACAGTAATCCATAGGACATAGAGGCAATAACATAGCACACTCTACAGTATAGGTTGTGTTTTTGGGAAGGGAGGTTACACCCTAAGGTAATTGGTCACAGAAGAAAGAGATAGCATTGGCACAATGACAGTGATAGAGGGAGGGAAGGTGAGGGAGAGGAGAGGGAAATGGGGAATGGGGGGGTTGCTGGGGGACTAGTGGTTAAAGGAGACAGTGGCAGAGACAAGGAGGGGGGACACCTGAAGTAGTTTTTGATGGCCATCACAGTTGGCAAACTGTGAACAGTAAGGGGTAATGAATTCCACAGTGTGGGGAGCTGGTTGGCAAAGGCTTGTTTACCCACGAGAGAATGCGGAGTAGCTAATGAAAAAGAGCATGAGTCATGGGAGTGTAGGGCATAACCAGAGTAGGGGGCAGGGGCTAATAGGGAGGAGAGGTAGGAGGGGAGATCATTGAACCAGAATTTGGTGATGAAGGATACACAATGTGTGAGACGGTGATTGGGTAGGGATGAGAGGGAAACCATGCAGTAAAGGCGGCAGTGATGTGTGCAGTAAGAGAGATTGGTGGGGAAGTGGCAGAAGGTGAGGAACAGAGCATGAAGCTCGGCTAGGGAGGATTGAGGGGCTGAACTGTAAAATATGTTGGTATAGTCGAAGGAAGGCCGGAAATGCTTGGTTATAATTTATTTCCTGGTGGGGAGGGAGAGACAGTGTGTATGCATATGCAACATGTCTATTTTGGGGTAGAGCTTGTTATGAATTGAATCAAGGTGTAGGGAGAAGTCCAGTTTGGGGTTAAGCCAAACTCCCAGGTACTTGTAGCTGCCCATTGCTGAGAGTTTGGCCCTATCTAGGGTGTGGGGGGGGGAGTAAAGTTTGGCCAGCTTCTGGGCAGAACTGAATGCCATCATGACTGCTTTTTTTAGTGTTACATTTGAGCGATTTAACATCGAGCCAATGCAGCACATTCTCAAAGCTGGGCTGGAGGATAGATTCAGTTTGGGCTAGGGAGGGTCCAGAAGTGAAAATCACAGAGACATCAGCATAGATTTGAACATGTGAAAATGGGCACACAGATGGCAGATTATTTATGAAAATGGAGAAAAGGGTGAGACCAAGGCTTTACCCTGTGGAACTCCAGCTAGGATGGAACGAGGAGGGGATTTGATTTCACCCAGCTTCATGAACAGAAACCTATCTAAGTAGTAGGGCTTAAACCAATCGACAGTAGGGGGAGGGAGGCCTATTGATAAAAGGTTGTCTATTAGGAGTTTATGGGTAATGGAGTCAAATGCTTTGGCTAAGTCTACAAAGATGGCCATTGTCAGGTGACCTTTGTCCATAGCAGTGTGAATATGGTTGGTAAGGTGGAGAAGGGATGAGGAGGTGGAATTGTGTCGTTGAAAGCTGGATTTGATATGGGGTCAAAATGTCATTGAAGGACAATAAGAAGTTTAGTCTTTTGGAGATGAGTGATTCCAAAATCTCAGAGAGGTGGGGAGAAGCAAGATAGGCCCGCAGTTGCCAGGATTTGAGGGATTGCCCCTCTTTGTGTAGGGGAATGACCATGGCCAGTTTTCAGGCTTTGGGTAGTGAGCCCCACGTAAGAGAGAAATTAAAAAGATGGATGATGGGAGGGACAATGGCTGGAGCTGAGATTTTCAAAAGTTTATGGTTTATTCCATCTGAGTTCTGTTTGGAGGAGTTTAGAGATTTGAGAGCATGGAGTAACTCTAGTTGGGTAAAGGGGAAAGTTATGGTAGGGGTGTAGGGTGGGGGAGGTGGGAGTGTGCACAATGAGGGGGAACTGCCAATGAGTATGGCTGGATACTGGGGGTGGTGAAACGATGAGTACCGAGAGGTGAGAGAGGAGGGAGAATGCCCCAAGGGTAAGGCAGAGGTGGTGAAGTAATGCTTTATGGAGGAGGTGACATCACTGGCCCTGTCAGGGGAATAAGAGCTGGGGGGGGGATTAGAGGGGGAAGCCTAGCAGAGAGTGTATAATCTTCCAGAAAGCAGCTGAAGTGGAATGGCATTCATCAAGCTGGGCTTTGAAGAAATCAGCTTTGGCGGTTCGCACTGCCTTAGTGCAGGCTTTCCTTAGTCTTCTGTACTTTTTGAGGTCAGAGTTGTCAAAGGAGGCCTTGTAGACTTTCCAAGCACAGTCTTGATTCTTGAAGAGCTTAAGCGAGTGAGAAGAGATCCAGACAAGGTGCCTGTGCTGCAACCTTAACCTCTTGAGGGGGAAAGGAAGTTCCAAATATTAAGGGAGGTTGAGCTGAAGGCAGCCAGAGTGGAGTCTATATCTGGAGCAACAAAGATTCCAGACCAGTTGGCAAGGTATAGGTCAGTCAGCAGTGACTGATGGTTCAGGGACATTAGGGACCTGAACCACATGTATTTGGGAGGGTTGGGGAAGGGACGAGATGTCCTGTGGCAGTGGGTTATACAGTGATGGCTAAAGGCATTTTAGAGGCAGTATAGTGCAGTGATTTAAGGCTCTGAGCTGCAAACCTGGTGACCTGAGTTTGAATCCCACAGCCTCTACTTGCATACTGTGTGACCCTGAGCAAGTCATTTAACTTCCTTGTGGTCCCAGGTCACACCTGTAAACAAGCTTCAGCTTAGTGTGTCTCTCCTGGTAAAAAAAAAGGCATCAGGAAGCGTACTGGCTGAGGAGTATTTATGTGGGTGAATCATTAGAATCCAGTCAATTAGTGAGTGGTTGTTGGAGCAGAGGTTAAGCCTAGTGGGGTCAGGTATTAGTTGAGTGAGGTTAAGGGCCTCTGTTTCTTGTATGGTTGGTCAAACTAGTGGGCCAGACCAATTCAGAATAAAATCACCCAGGACGAGGAGCTTGCCAGAAGAGAAATTGAAAAAAAGAGAGGAAAGTTTAGAGACTATAGATAGAGGGGATGGTTTGGTGGTGAAACAGTAATTAGTGATAAAGAGGGGCGAGGAGGAGGGGAATGCCAGCTTAGAAGGAGTAGTTCATGTGATTTGGGGATGGCCTCCTGGAGGACAGCGGAGTCTTGGAGGGACTCATGGACAAAGGTGGCAACACCACTGCCATGTTTATCCTTGTTGTGAAGTGATGACAGGCTAACTCAGGTGCACAAGATCACTGCAGCAGGAGTTAGAAAGAGTTGTTTTCATTCACCTTGCTTCTGGGCTCTTCTCAATCCAGCGTTGCTCCACGGGGAGGTAAAGTCAGCTGAGGACTGCAGGGAGGTGAAGTGAGGAGGATCTGCGTGAGATGTCACATAACAGGTACAGTGATACCACAGCAGGTATAAACCTAAGGCTGGACCAGGGTGGGTGGGGTGTGAGCAGGGCAGTCATTGCAAAGTGAAGACAGGCTAACACAGGTGCACAAGAACACCTCAGCAGAAGTAAGAAAGAGTTGTTTTCATTCACCTTGCTTCTAGGCTCTTCCCAATCCAGTGTTCCTCTGCAGGGAGGAGAGTTCAGCTGAGGGCTGCAGAGATGGAGTAAGCCTGTGGGGAGAAGAAGGTAGGTTACATTCCAGGGAACAAAGGAGGTTTGAATAGCACAGGACAGGCTGATGGTGGAGAGGGATCTACTGGGCCTGCGTGAGATTGTGTGTAGGCAAGATGGAGAGAAAGCAATGCAAATTAATAAACCTAAGGAGCACTGATGCCCACAACACTATGGTAAGCAATGCACATGAAATTAAAGTACAACTAAGCAGGTTGAGAGATGTGTACTCTAGCTAGTCAGCAATTAAAGTAATTCAGCAAAATGCTACAGTCAGCAGAGCAGAGACAGAAAATCCTAGCAGACTAAAACAATCAGTATTGCTCTGCCAAATGATATATGGCAGAGAATAAAACAATTAATGTTTTTTTAGTAACACTGGTACACAAAAGCACCTCAGCAGGAGTTAGAAAGAGTTGTTTTCATTCACCTTGCTTCTGTGCTCTTCCCAATCCAGCATTTCTCCACTGGGAGGTGAAGTCAGCTAAGGGTTGTAGGGAGGGAGTGAGCCTTGCTTCTGGGCTCTTCCCAGTCCAGTGATGCTCTGTGGGGAGGTGAATTCAGTTAATGGCACCAAGGGGGGATTGAGCCTTGCTTCTGGGCTCTTTCCAATCCAGCATTGCTCCATGGGGAGGTGAAGGCAGCAGAGGGTGAAGGGAGGGAGGGGGGTAGCCTTGCTTCTGTGCTTATCTCAATCAAAGCGTTGCTCTGCAGAGAGGTGAAGTCAGCTGAGGGCTGCAGAGAGAGAGAGTGAGCCTTGCTTCTGAGCTCTTCACAATCCAGAATTGCTCAATGGGAAGGTGAAGTTAGCTGAAGGCTGCAAGGAGGGAGTGAGACTTGTCTCTGGGCTCTTCACAATCCAGAGTTGCTCCATAGGGAGGTGATGTCAGCTAAGGACTGCATGGAGGAAGTGAGCATTGCTTTCTGGCTCTTCCCAATCCAGCAGAGCTCTGCAGTGAGGTGAAGTGAGCTGAAGGCTGCAAGGAGGGAGTGAGCCTTGCTTTTGGGGCTCTTCCCAGTCCAGTGTTGCTCGGTGGGGAGATGAAGTCAGCTGATGGCTGCAGGAAGGGAGTGAGCCTTGCTTCTGGGCTCTTTCCAATCCAGTGTTGCTCCATGGGGAGGTGAAGGCAGCTGAGGGCTGAATGGAGGGATTTAGCCTTGCTTCTGGGCTTATAACAATCCAGCATTGCTCCGCAGGGAGGTGAAGTCAGCTGAGGGCTACAGTGAGGAAGTGAACATTGTTTCTGGGCTCATCTCAATCCAGTGTTACTCTGTGGGGAGGTGAAGTCAGCTGAGGGCTGCAGGGAGTGAGTGAGCCTTGCTTCTGGGCTCTTCCCAATCAAGAATTGCTCTGTGGGGAGGTGAAGCCGAATGAGGGTTGCATGGAGTGAGCGAGCTGTGCTTCTGTGCTCTTCTCAGTCCAGTGTTACTCTGTGGGGAGGTGAAGTCAGCTGAGAGCTGCAGGGAGTGAATGAGCCTTGCTTCTGGGCTCTTCCCAATCCAATGTTGCTCTTCAGAGAGGTGAAGCCAAATGAGGGTTGCATGGAGGGAGTGAGTTGTGCTTCTGGGCTCTTCCCAATTCACTGTTGCTCTGTGATGAGGTAAAGTCAGCTGAGGGCTGCAGGGTTTTTGGAGCTTCCTTTCTGACCATGGACCCCCCCCCAACATCCTTATCTGCCTACCCAGGAAATCTTTGCTTCTTGTTCTGCCCCAGATAAAATAGAATCCCTGGTTTTACTGGGGCCATCTTTGAGTGTGTTTATGTGGGTAGAGTTGAACATTCAGCCAGCAGTATTATGCAGAGGTTTGAATTCCTGCATTCCTTGATAAACATATATTCCATCTTTGGAATGGTTGGGCCAATAGATGCTTGACAGCTGGGGAGGGATTACTTTTTATTGTCTTGTTTAAAAAAAAAGAAAATACCTGTTACTAATTAAAAAGTTGGCATTCTTTTTACAATTTCTTAGTGTACTCTTTTTAAAAATACAGTAATATGCTTTTTGGGGTGGGGGGTGCATTATATATCCACATTTCCAGGGTCTGAAGGCCCTCTGCCAGTCATGCCATGCTGCCAGTAGTGATGCAGTTAGGTCAGCATAATGTAATCCCTTTCGTGTCTTGCTGTTTATAAATCAAAATACCTCAACAGCTAAGGCAGAACAAATTTTCCTTGTAGTTTTGTCAGTTCTGTTAGTTTAGAGATTAGTCTGAACTTTTTCATCAGCTGTGAAAAGTCTCCTTTGTGTATTGTTACTGTACCATATTTATTAGTTTCTAGAAGCATGGAACATGGCATGTGACAACTATTATGCCATGTTATAAATTCAGTCATGGAAATCCTGCAACATAATTGGCTGGCTAGCACATGCTGTCTGTGGTAAATCCTATAATATACCCACGGAAGAGGTGCCAGCCATCCACTTCCAGTCTCATATGCCCCAGAACCTCTGAACCACTTTGATCACATTTTATAATCCCCATTGCCACCATCTGGACTTGCCACTAAGCGACATTTGTCTGAGACAGCTGACAGAAAAAAAAAAGAAATGGACACCGGTTTTGAGCTTATAGATCCTGCAGAGCTTGACTGAATATTCCAGTCAACAGAAAATCCAGAAAATATAGCCCCAGAAACAAACTTATTTCTCAGTGGTTCTCTGCCTGCCATAGCTTCATAAGGCGAGATGTCCGAGAGTGGGACCACCAGCAGCACCATCCTGCTGCAAATAGCGCCTCCAACCTCTGCACTATCATAATCAAATTACATAGGTGATGATGTCCAAGCAGGCCCCTCCAATCCTAGAAAAAGGAAAAACAGATGTCATGAATAAATAGCAGGCATTTTTGGGACTTTCTACTGGCCGGAATTTGTGGTCGAGCTCTGCGGGATCTATAAGCTCAAAACTGGTGTTCATTTCTTTTGTTTTTCTGTCAGCTGTCTCGGATGAAGATTGCTGCTTTCTTCTTTTTTCAGTTGTTGAAATACTAACAATTCATCCTCCTGAAATCCTAGAAAACTGTTCTTTCATCGAAATATAAAAATGTTTTGACAAAAGTCTAAAAAAGACAGAAAAGTACTTGTTATGCATTTCCAAGAATAAACAGTTACTACTAATGTATTGCAATAGTGTGGACTATTTAATAATGCTTAGGAGTATTTCTGCATGAAAAATCTTAAAAATCTTATATAAAATACCTTTTAAACACAAAATATGAAACAAAAAAAATGGTATAATCGCAATAAACCACTCGAGGGTATGGGTTATGGTGGGATTTACAATGGCTGATGAGGCTTTGACCACACCAGTTGTGGTAAATCCCATCATAACACATACCCTCTCATGGTTTATTGCTTAAATAACTTACAGATACTGTATTGCCAAGGGTATACAATGGTAGGAATAGCTAACTGCAACAGTTTTGGAGACAGACTATCACTACCTTCTGATTTATAAATTGCAAATGTGTTTAACAAACTGGTTCTCAGTGGAGGAGACAATCCTAAAATGAAATCTGAACTGTACAGAACAGTTTGGCCCACAAGGACATCAGTCAGTCAGATTTTACTGCAGGCAAAGACATAATTCATTTACCATTCTGGCGCTTTCCACTGAGCAGAGCAGACATCACTGCAGTAGGGGACAATTTCTTTGTCACACGTAAAGGAAGAAAGAGCTGTTTTGAGAGTGCTCTGGGAAAGGGGAAGATTCGGCCAGAGGGAGAAGATTGGGGGTTGGTCTTGGGAAGAGTATTTTTGGACATGCAGATAGGGGAATGAATATCCTAATTTTCCTGGGTGGTGGTGAAGTCTGCCTAGGGGGGTTGGGGATATTTTTGCAGATGTTCGGAAGGGTGGGAAAAATTCATGTCACAGGTCTGGGATGGTAGGAAGGGGTGGGTACAATACATGGAGTGGATCAGGATGAGATTTGTTTAAAAGGTTTTAAACCAGAAACTTCACTGTTTGAAGACAAAGACACTCAGGAACTTTGAGAAGCTTTGTGAAGTGCAAGGTTTTCTGAAATCTCACCAACTTGACAGGCAAAGTAAAACTTTGCATCATCTCTACATCAAAAAGCACACCAAGACAACCAGTTGGATGGGTTGTCCATCAGGTAATTTGAAAGAGAAACATACTGCTTATGTCCTTTTGTGTGAGCTCACACATTTTCCCTCTCAAAAAATGAATCTGTTACACTTGTCAGGCCAAAATATTACCACTGTATGGCTGAGCAATGTGAGTGGGATTAAACAGATATAGGAAAGAGGAAGCCACTGGTTCACACTAGCCTTTTCTGCTCAGCAGGTCAACAACTGCTGCGTAACATTACTCTGTATATTTGAAATAATTACACAATTATTTCTTTGCTATATATTGCTTTTTGGTTGTAATTCAGATTAGTCTCTGGCTTGACTCTTCTCAGCCAATCAGAACCAGAAAAGCAGATCTGCATATCATTACTAAGTGTACCACATATGCTCCAAGATTAACCTTTTACTCTCGTATGTACTCTGTAATAAATTTGCTTTTCATTAACCCTGTGAGGTTCCATTCTCAATGCAGATTTCTAACCTTTGTTGTTACAAGACAGTACTATAAGCAAGCAATAATACCCAACAGGGTGAGTGGCATTGGGCAATACCGGATCACCCAGGGGTGTAATGAGGCCCAACGCGGCATACATTGCCCATACCACCCACCCTGGAGGGTATTATTGCACTTAGAAAATGGGCTGAGACAGTTTAATGTGGGAGTATTAAAAAAGTAAGAAAGTAAAAAGAAAAAAATTGAAGAGAAGTTTAAGTCATTTGACTGTAAAGTAGTCCCTCTTTTCTAAGCTATTCCATGTTCTGTTGCCTAACGTGTCACAGAGCTATTCCCTTGTATTTTTATTTTCCCCTACTACTACTACTACTGGAAAAGGTACCCTGCAGAGCAGAAAGGAGAAAAAAAGACAAGTGTTCTGTACCATGGTTCTAAATAGTGTTTTTTTTTCAACCAATATTTCAGCATTGGAACATCGTGGTGGAGAGTAACCTTATTTGACCCTAAGCATGAAAGAAGGAAGTGTGTTCTATTTGCTTTGGGGATTTTAATAGTGTCTTTTTTTAGTTTCCTAGTCTTTGCTACCTTCAATAATGACCCAGGATCACTTCTTCCAGGTTTATTTTTCAGTTTTTAATTTTTAGTGATTGCCAGTCCTTGCTGCTTGATGTCAGGACTGGGAGTGTTGTTTGTTTTAGCTGTGTAGGCTTCCTGTAGAAGGTATGGAGCTGCAAAAAAGAACAGAGCTGTACATGGACAGAAAACATTAGGTACTGCTGCCTATTTCTTAATTTATGGATTGGAATTTTGTTGGTTTTTTGGGTTGCAGATCGGGGTAATACTAGTAAAGAATGCTGAACCAGGAATGGGGTGGGGTGACTCTCATTAGCTGTCTCTGGGAAAAAGGTGACGATTTGAAATGTGAAAAACCAAAAAAGTAGTAAGTAGTACATCCAGTGAAGGCTGATGTGTAGTTCTGTTTGACAGTTGGCACTGAAACAGGAAGTGTTGGGAAAAGTATGTCTCACTTAGTGACAGAAAAAAATGGCAGAACTGTTAAATTAAATTAGGTGTTTTCAGCCAATCAGAAAGCAGGCTGGGCACAAAGCTACCTAAATGAGTAAAGGGGTACTGGGGCTGGCACTTTTTATTTCCTGGTCATCTACTGAAAGTTAATGTACTCCCCTGGCAGGGGTACCAGCCAATCAGAGACCAGGAAATAAAAAGCCCATTTACTAAGAACACTTAAATGATAGTTCTCAATGCCCACATGTTATGTTTGGGTTTAAATCAATGTTTCTACTGTTGTACATTCTCTGTGTTTTTGAATATTTTTATTTCCATAAACATGTATATTCATTATTCTGGACTGGATATCTCTTCTTAGCATATGCATTTTAAGACAGTTTGACTGAGCAATGCTCTTGGTTTTATATAGATACACAGGAACAACATAAAGGATTCATGGACAATTTAACTGACTGGTTCCTAAATAGGTCCTCACCAACCTAATACTGGCAGGTCATGACCAGAGCCTTGGTTTCGTGAACATTTTTGTGATTTCTTGTTTCCATTTCTATTTTAGGCCCTCTTACCAGGTGGATATATTTATTTATTTGACAAATTGGAAAATAACCTATGAGTCACAGACTCTTTTACAAAGACTCCTCGTCCAGGTTAAATGAGGGCAATAGGTTAACATACATAGGGGTTAGGAAACAGTGGAGGACATTGTACAAATGAAATTCACAGGATGTACATTATACATGGTACACGTTATAAAGCCGGCCAGAGACAGGCCATAGTTGAGACACAATGCACTCAGGAATATAGAACACAAGGAGAAACAACATTTCACCACAGGCCTAGTAGGCCATTGTTATATAGGTACCATACTGTTGTAAGCAATAGACAAAGTAGAGCTAACAGAGCAAATAAGTTCCCATCCAGTCTTAGTCAAAACATCTACAGGCTGAGTGATCGATCAGATAGTTCTTTAGGGCCACTTTGAAAAGGCCAATGATAGGAAGAAGGCTGATAGATGTAAGGAGTTCATTGATCCAAGAGGGTGCCCTGTAAACAAAAGCTCTTTGACAAACATAGAAACATAGAACTTGATGGCAAATAAGGACCGCTTGTCCCACCTAGTCTGACCATTTTCCTACCTAACAGATAAACTGCAGATCCTAGTTAACCAACAGCTTACTTCATCCTACCCCCGCTAGGACTGCCTTATGTTTGCCCCATGCATTCTTGAATTCCCCCACTGTTCTTGACTCCACGACCTCCTCAGGGAGGCTGTTTCATGCATCCACAACCCTCTCCATGAAAAAATACTTCCCCACATTACCTCTGAGCTGTCCCCCCTCTATCTTCAAATTGTGCATCCTTGTTCTTGCATATCTCTTTTTCTGAAAGATGCTACCCTCTTGGACTTTGTTGATTCCCTTGAGGTACTTGAAAGTTTCTGTCATGTCCCCTCTCTCCCTTCTTTCCTCAAGGGTATACATATTAAGCTCCTTTAGTCGTTCTTTGTATGTCTTCTGGTGCAGACCCTGCACCATTTTGGTTGCCGTCCTTTAGACAGCCTCCACTCTCTCTGTGTCTTTGCGGAGATGGGGTCTCCAGAACTGCACACAGTACTCCAGATGGGGTCTCACCAACCTACAAAAAGGAGCCATGAGGGATGCCCTTGCAGCATTTCTAGAGGTGTGGGTGGGTTTAGCTACAGTGACCAAGGAGTCAAGCCCTGGAGGAGTGGATCTGAGGGATATTTTCTTTGCTATAATACAGGTAAAGTATTTGATTCTATTATCAAGGCTGAACTATCTGGCTGATGTGTATAACTCACATGTGTGAGTCAATTATTTCTGGCTCATGACCAGCTGGCACACCTTGTTTAAAGTGTTTTTTATCTGTGAGAGGGAGGTAGGGTCAGCAGATCCATAAATTACCAGGCCATAGTCTACTAGGGAGAGGACAAATGACAATACAACCAGGTGGAGAGCTGCTGAAGAGAGGAATAGCCTGTAATGATAGAGCTACCCTATCCTGATATTCAGAGCAGATGGTAGTCCCTGTATGTGATTGCAGTAGGATAACTGGGAACCAAGGGCAATGCCCAGCTATCAGAAGGAGTGGACCTGTTCAATGGGTATATTACTGGAGTTAAGGATGTTTAGGGTAAAACCACAGTGTTTGCTTTGTCGTGGGTGAAGATCATAGGTTTGATCTTACTACAATTCAGTATTAGTTTATGGTTGACAAACCAGGACTCAATGGTGCTGAAATGTGCCTGGAGCAAAGCTTGGAGTGTATTGGGATTGGGGTGGGAGTTGAAGATGATGGCGTCATCCACGTAGAGGAACAATTTACCAGGATAGGGGGAGGAAGTTAAGGAACAAGCTAAACTGTAGGGGGCCCAGTATAGATCCTTGAGGGACACCAGAGCATACGGGACTTTGGGATGAGGTGGTGGGACCAATTCTGACCTGCTGAGTGTGGTTGGAAAGATAGCTGTCAAACCAGGCTACTACTTCAATGGTTATACCCAAAGATGGGTGGGATAGAAGTAGTAATGTATGATTAGCCATTTAAATGCTTTGGTGAGGTCTACATATAAATGGATCCTACCCAATGTCCACAATATAGTGCTTGGTGGATGAAGAAAGTATACTCGAGAAGGGACATGGTAGTGCTGTGTCCACTCTGGAAACCATGTTGGACAGGGGAGAGTAGATTATGGTCTGTGAGGTAGTCAGTAAGCTGATCAGCTATAACTTTCTCCAATGCCTTGGAGAGGGATGGCAAACTAGAGATAGGGTGGTAATTGTTTGGGGCAGTGCTATCCCCCTCTTGAATACAGGAGTGATAACAGCACACTTCCATGTACTATGAAACTGCCCCAGGCACAGGGATAGGTTGAAGATTTTACTAAGTGAGGCGAGAACTTCTTCCAAAGCGAGCCTTAGGAGCTTGAGGTCAAGAGTGTCCCCACTATGTCTGGATTTAGAGATAAAGCTAGATATGTATTCACAGGCAGTGTTGAAGGATACAGTTTTAAAACAGAAAGGGGGGAGGTTGCCTCAGAAAGTTGAGGGTAGGAGGATGTTTGAAGATGTGTCAAAGAACTTGGCAGGCAGCACACCACTGAGGTCTGAGAATGCACGATTAAGGGTGTTTTTCAATATCTTTAGGGCCTTGAAGAAATGTCCCATCAATATTAAGCTGGTCAGGTGGAAGGTGAACTACTTTCCCTGTTATTTCCTTAATCTTCTGCCAGAAATCATGTCCAGAGCCCCATGATGCCAATAGTGCCTGACAGTAGAGGATAGCTTTGGCTTGGCAGATAGTCCAGGTGCATTTTTTCCTGGCTTCCCAGTACAGCTGCATATCTTGAGGATGTCAGAAGCCAAGGGTAGTCAGCTATAGATTATCATGATGCCATAACAGTGCCAACAATTCTGGGGAGACCCGGGGTTGTTTCTGGGTTTGATATATTGCTTTTTAAGTGGTGCAAAAGATGTTATAGGCATGGTTGAAGAGGATGATAAAGTGGTTAAGGGTGGAGTTCACGTCAGTGGCATAGAAAATAGGGGACCAGTCACAGGACCAGAGAAAAGCTTTAAGTTTAGGGAACAAGTCATTCTTGAGCTTTCTGAGATAGGTGGGTTGGGGGGTGTAGAGGCTTTATATGACCACATGCAGATAACTGGGAAATGGTCACTGAGGGAGTCAGAAAGGACGGTGACCTGAGAGATATGTTTAGGCTGGTTCATGAAAATAAAGTCTAGTAGTGTAGAAGAACCTGATTTACAGTTTAGATGGGTAGATGACTGGACCATCTGGGCCAGATCAAGTGCTGCAGCCAAGTCCATAAAGGGCTTAGCAGAAGGGGAGACAGCCAGTCTATACTGAAGTCTCCAGTTAGAATGATTTCCAAATTATTCAGAAGAGATGAAATGGCAACCAAGATCATTTCAAATGCTGGCTTCTGATCCCTGGGGGGATGTAGGAAACTAAAAGGTCTATGCTTTTATTATGGTTGCCAAGCATCAGTTTGACAGCTAGGGCCTGAGCACCAAGAGTAAAGGAAGGAAGCAAGAGAGGGAGGGCCTGAAGAGGGGTCCTAATATAGATGGCACACCCTCCACCCCTTTTACCTAGCCTGTCTGCCCTGAAGAGTGAGTATCCTTTGATAGATACTGCAGGGTCTGGGGTGCCAGAGGATAACCAGGTTTCCATCAAGATTAGGATGTCCTGCTCATAATTCAGGTTCTTGTATGCATGTGCTGAGTAAGGAAAACACAGGGAAAACAAGTAATAAAGGAAATATTTATTACTATAATAGTCATGCCAAAGCATGTGACAAGGAGTTACAAAAAGGATGATTTCCACCAGTCAGCCCCGGGGTTACACATACTAAATAAATCTAAACATGAAATGAACAAACGTATGAAAAGAATACTAAAATCTCAGAGACTGGGAAGGGGCTGGCTGGCAGTTACATATATACACTGATAATAAGAATACAACATTTGGATAAGGCAGATAAATGCAATTGGATATAGTATACAGAGTGTAATATCTGGGTGAACCCAGGAAGCAAGAGTGCATGGTTGGCATATATCTTAGAAAATGATAGTTCAGCAAGAATAAGTGTTGTCTGGTCTTATTTCCAGACAGTCTGGAAATGCATGCAACATAATCAGAAAAGCACACAATGTGTCACAATATTGGAAAACTACAGAATATGAGTGACTAAGAGTATAGCAGAATATGTGGCAGAAACATAGCATCTAGGTAAATGCATTACATACAAACAAGCATATCAAATATAATAAAGAACACTTAATATAAGTAATAAAACAAGATAAAACGTTGTAAGACTGTATAAGGCACTAATACTTGTTGTAGGTGTATAAGTTACAGTCAAATGTGGGTCAACTGGTGGTATATAACCCAGGCATAACAAATAGATACTGCAGCTTCGAGGGTGCCAGGGGATAACCAGGTTTCCATCAGGGTTAGGATGTCAGGTGAATGCTGGGTTATCCAGGCCTGCAGAGGGGTTATTTTATTTAGTAAGCTCTAGATATTCATAGAGGCAATAACTAGACTGCTCTGGTTATTGCTAGCATAGGGGTGGAAAGGTGGGTGTCCCGGATTGGGATGCACATTCTCAGATAGCAGAAGCAGTAAGAGGGCATATTGAAGAAAGGATTGCCTGGAAAGATTGGCAGACCTGCAGGCCGATGGCCGGTGGTGTGCAGAAATGTTTGTGGGAATGGGGAGGGAGACAGTTGTTGAGGCCGCAAATTGAAAGGGGGGTGGGGAAGGGGGTGAGGAGACAATAGGTGTCAGCAGTGGTGTTATTGGTATATGGCATGTAGTGCCAAGGGCTATAAAGATCTGGTCCTCAATATAGGCATTTGATGTCAGGTTAGGTAGGGGGACTAGGGTTGGTGTAAATTTAGACTATGGTTTGCATGTCAAGAAAAGGAGCCACAGTTGGTAGCCCAGGTATGACGAAACACAAGTAGTCATTATAGGATAGTTAGCAAGAGAGTTAGATAGGGTAGGCACTATGGCACAGGAGAAAGGCATTTGCTTATAGTGCCAAAGGCCCAAGGTTCAAGTCCAGCAGTGAGAGAGTCTGGTATGCCCTCTGAGAGGCCTGGGTAAGCAATGAAAGTGAGAGCATAGAGGGGTAGGAGAAACAATGAAATAAGAAAATGGAGCATAACAGCAGTGGCTCCTAGTGGCCTAATAATATAACTTGCAGATGGGAAAATGGGCTGCTAGGTTGGTCACATGACCTAGTCACATGACTATGATGCATAAGTTAAGGGATGACCTTGGGTGGGAGGGTGTCTGGGGCGGGTGGGGAGTCAATGCAAAGGGCCAATGGGTAAACACTCTCTCAAGGGAGCAGGAAGGCAGGAGCTGGTATCTACTTCTTGCTAGCCCTAGAACAGTCCTCTCCTGGGTGGTGCCATAGTGAGTATGGGGGGGGGTTCCTGCTGGGCTTCTTGCTAGCCCTAGAACAGTCCTCTCCCAGGTGCTGCTAAGGATTTCCACCCATTAACCCACACCACTTCCACCCACCCAACATTCCCTTAGCTGTGCAGGCCTGAGGCTCATGACTTATCCTTCAAAGTCAGGCTCTCAAGAGGGGAGGGAAGTGGCTCAAACATGCAGTGGCATCAGAGGCACATGGTCGCTGTAATATAGGGCCTCAGCTTTGACAGCCAAGAATTTTTATACAGTACAAACTGACAGTCATTTCAGCTTGCTACCTGTGTACAACCCTAATCAGGAGATGTTTCAACACCCCTTATGAGCCGGTACTTGACAGGTTGACACCCCTAATCAGAAACCTACCCTGAAGCTCAGCCATCTGGAGGCTACCAGAAGAGACAGGCCTGGTGGACACATGGTGGTCCTCCACCTAGAGGACCGTAAATTCTGATTTTATTCCCACATGCCCACAAGATGTTCTTCATAATCAATACTTATAAGGGGGCTGCTTCATTTGCTTATGATCAAACATTATTTGCTCCAGACTTGTCATGAATGGGCTAAACAGAAACTATGAATGCCTAGTGGTTAAACAACATCTCAGCCAGGGACATAAAACTCTTGCCCTGATGTCAACTTACATACCACCCAACAAACACCAGGAAGGTCTAAAGCTTTTCTCCAGTTACTTCCAACAAATAATCAAAATTGGGAAATTATTGTTACTGGTGACTTCAATATTAATTGGATCTGCAATTCTAGTGTCTGACACAAGGACACAATAACCAGCATTTTCCTCACTCAAATGATAACTGAAAACACCTGGACCAACTATAAAGCAACATGAGCACCTTCATAAACTGAATTGTGATCACACATCCAGACAGGATTAAAGATGGCAAGGTACTTTCTGACACCATTAGTGACTACTCCCAGTGCAATGTTGATGGTCAACTAAATAGATCAAGTATCCTCCCAGACATGCCACCAGCCCTGTCCTCTATTAAGACAAGGTGATGGCTTTTACTTCCTACCTAGTCAGCTTAGACTGATGCTACCTGGATGTAATCCCTGACATAGACTCTGTCCTTGACTTCTTTATAGAGGAACTCACATCAGCCTGTGACACGTCTACCCCTGTCAAAAAGCATAAAGTGTAGGGTAGTTTAGCAGGATGGATCATCCCAGAACTCCTGGACCTCATTAACGACAGAGACAACAAATGATCCTTAGCAAAATAATCTGGGTTACCTGGACATCTACAAATGTACAGAGAATCTCACAATAAATGCACTAGGCTGAGCAGGCTGGCTTAATATGAACATTACAAGGCTCAGCAAACCATAAACTGGAACAGTGGACAAAATGGGAAAACATTTCTGAGCTTCTTGGCAAGAGTGAGAAACAATCATGTAAAAATGCTAATTGATGATGGGTCTGAGAGCACAGAGCCAACAGAATTAGCAAACAAATTCAAAACAGCCTTCACAGATTTAAGCGCAGTCATCTCAGTCAGCCCACTATGTGTGACTCATAAAGGAAAATAAAATCAATCAATCAAAATCTTTATTCAACCAGATGAACATCATTGAGCAAAGCTCATTTGTGAGATGAACCTGGGCAGGATACAAGAAAAATACACTGCACATCGAACATAATAAAATCACACAATATTTAAATAACTAATTAACATAGGGCTAAATGTAATACACAGAGTAATGGCAGTGGTAGTGCATGAGTACTATATACACACATGAACAGCTAAATACAAGTTATAGTCAAGATTGGACACTATGGTGTGGTGAAGGCAGAAGAACAAACACGAGTGAGAAGGGCTACAAGGGAAGTTAGGAAGCTGATAAGAAAAGGAAGGGAGCTGTGAAAGTTAAAGAGGAAGGGGGAGGGGAGGCAGGGGAACCCGTAAATGACATAGCAGCAAATAGTGACACCAGGGCCATGGGCGAGGACAGACTCCAGATAAGGGTAGTGAGGAGAGGGAGAAGGTAAGGTGAGTGCCACAGGGTCAGGGAGGTAGGGGGCATGTGAACAAGAGGTATGCTACTTTAAGACAACTGAAACCTATGCAAAGGAGCAGGCTACACAAGGAAAAACAAAAAAGGAATGCTATGAAAAGATTAAAGAGGAAGGGGAAGGGGTCAATGAGACGGGGGAGTAAATGTACTGTAATATTTCATCAGACAGGTGACCAGCAAATCACTGAGGCAGGGAGTGAGAGATCAGGAGAAACAATTGCAGGTTTCTTTAAATGAACAAGCATAGAGAGTTTTAAATGCTGATATGCTGATGCTCTGGGCCAGTTTCAAGGTTTTTTTTTCCAGTGTGTTCCAGCACACAGGTAACATATGGCTCATGGAAGCCCTACAAAAATGTGATTTGACCTTTGGCACTGCCAGGTAATTATAGGAGACGCTTTTCATCATATACGTACCTAACATGTTTAGGGGTAAAAAATCCAAGATATATTGAGGCAGCTTCTTGGCAATAGATCTGAAGGTCCAGAGGGAGACTTTTCTCTGTCTTCTGTGAGAGATGTCCATCCCACAGTATTGTCTAGACAGCAGTAGTGAGTATTGTATGGAAGATCGGTGATAAACCTTAGGGCTCTATGACAGAGTGTGTCCAGTTTGGAGACCACAGCAGCTGGCCATGGCCGTACAGAAAGTCTGTGTAATCCAGGAGGGAGAGGAAGATGGTTTGAACCAGTCTTTTCTTAGCATCTCTTGTAAGAAGATGATTAATCCTATAAAACAGGCCCAACCTCTGTCTAAGCTTTTTTGGCAGTTCTTCAATGTGGTCCAGAAAAGAGAGTCTGTGGTCAATCCATACCCCAGGTACTAAAACTTGGATACATACTTCAGAGGTTTGCAAGAAAGGTGGTGATCGGAGGCAGTGTTCCAAGTAAGGATGTATATCTTGAAGGCACAAGGAGGGGAGAAGAATATTGCCTTAGGTTCTTTGGCATTTAGAAGTAGCTTTAGGTTAAGAAGCTGATGTTGCAGAAGATTAAAATCCTATTGAATGTGACTGCAAGCAGCCTCAAGGTTAGGTCTACTGGTGTAAAGAACCATGTCATCTGTGAAAGGATGTATATTGGCATTTTTGATGCAGGCATCTATACTGTTAATATATATTGTGAAAAGCAAGGGACCTAGTATTGATCCCTGTGTTACACCTCTCAGGAAGGGCTTAAGTAGAGAGAGTTCCCCTTCTGCTTTGACCTGCTGGAACCAATCTACTAGATAATTAGAGAACCATCTCAAGGAAAGTGGTCCAGTCCAATGTTCCTGAGGGAAATGAGCAGCAGGTCATGATTGACAGTATTGAATGCCTTGCTAAGGTCTAAGAATACTGCACAAACAAAACTTTTGGCATCAAGTTCACATTGCCAGCCATTCGTAACTTTAGTAAATACTGAAATGGTGCTATGCCATGGTCTAAAGCCAGACTGCAAAGAGTTAAGGAGATTATATAATTCCGAATCATTCCTTAGTTGTGAGTTCACAATTTTGTCTAACAACTTAGACAAGATGGAGAGTAAAGAAATAGGTCTGTAATTGTTTAGGTTGCTGGGGTCTCCAGATTTAAAAAGGGGAATAACATGCACAGTTCTCAATATGGAGGGAAGGACACCCTGAGAGATAGATAGATTAAAAAGGTGGGTAATTGGCACAGCCAAGATGTGATAACCAATCTTCAGGAAGAACGGGTCAAGCTGATCTGCTCCTGCACTCTTCTTAGTATCCAGTTGCTGCAAAAGATCTTCAATCTCTTTTAGTGATACAGATTGAAGGGAGAATGGCAAACTTATGGCAGGGAATTTGGGGCCCTGCACGCCAACTTGGATGCAGAACACAGTGGCAGGGGAGGAGTCAAAGGCTAGGCCTGCAGGGGAGAAGTGATTGCTAAGAAGCTCAAGGATGGATAGTTTATCAGAGATTGTAATGTCTCCAAGGCAGATTTTCGCTGGCAGGGCATTTCCAGATGAATGGCTTCTACTTTGTTTTAGGTGCACCAAAACTTAGCTGAACAGTTAGAAGCAGCATCAAGTTCTGCTCAGTAGAAGTTAGCTTTAGCTTCTCTGACCATTTTTTTGCAATAGTTCCTAGCCTTCCTAAATGATAACCAGTCTGCTGGGAGCTTGGTTTTCCTGGCCTTTTTCCACAGTGAGTCTCTCTCAAGCAAAGTGGACTTTAACTGTGCTGAGAACCATTGGCATGATTTTTTCTTGTCACGGATTTTAACTATGGGAGCATGTTTGTCTAGTACCCCTAGAACAGTTTCATGGAAGATGTTATAGGCACTCTTCACAGTCTTTGCCAGGCAGAAGTTCTGCCAATGCAGAGAAAAGTGTAGCTCTGAAATTAAAACATCAGGGTCAAAGTTACGCCAACATCTTTTAAAGGTAAGTTTGGATATAGATGCTATTTTAGGGATAGATCTTACACGGGCAATAAAACAGTGGTCGCACAATCAGATCTACATCTGTGGGAACAGCTCACCCTTAGAGATCAGTAATACCACACCAGAGCCCACCCCTTACAGCTAAAGGGAGAAAGTTACAACACACATACATGCAAGCAGTGGTTCTTAGTGAGGGTAGTTAAAATTTGGAACAAACTCCCAATAGAAGTAGTAGGGAGTAAAACCATGGAGGCTTTTCAGCACATTCTAGACTCCTACTTGACTAGTAAAACTATTACTGGGTATCCCTAGATTTTAAGCAAGCTATAATGGACTTAGGTCTCTATAGAGCTCAGAAAAACCTATGAAACGTAATGTTGGGGAAAAAAAAACCCTGTGTGGGAAAATAGATGCAGTTTGCTAACCATAATGAGGTCCAGTAGGGTGCTATTGTTAGGGATCTTCTTATTAGGATGCATAACTTCAGTAATAAACTGAGATAAGACGAGTGTGTCACAGATATTTTTAAGTGGTAAAGAGGCACTAGAGGACCAGTCCAAGTTAAGATCTCCTAAGATGACAAACTCAGAGGGCGAAGAACTCAGGGAGTTGAGAAGGTGGTTAAGAAGCTGTAATCCTGCTGATAGGGGCCTATAGCACCCAATAACACAGAGTGAGGTAATGGAGGGATAGTTCAAGTTTGAGGGACAGACTTTCGAACATGTAAATCAGGGAATGTTGTAGTAATAAAGACGAGAAAGATAAAGTGACAGCCTTAATAGATGCCTCTGTAGAAGTTCCATCCCACCAGGGAAGATGTACACCCAGCTCTAGTACAGGGAACTTAAAGGTACATATGCACCAATCAGGAAAGTCAGTGAGATCTTGGCAATGCACAGCGATGCCATGATCGTATGCTCAAAAAGGCTAAGGCTGGGAGATCATAGTAATTTCAATGAAACAAAACAAGAGTAATGACAGATAGGGACACATTGCAGAGACCTTCATTCTTGAGGTCCAGTCCCTGTAGGAACCCTTGAATTTTGGAGGCCCTTAATCAAGGCTTAATAGGACAGCCATCCTGCAGTGGATCTACTCTAATTGTAATCAGTTACAGTGCAGTTGGATAGTGTATGATGCACCTATGGTAAAGTAGGGGATGCATTGTTGATAGAGGCAGTGAAATTAGTGAATAATTGATTAAGGAACAGGAAGAGGAAGAATATCTAAGCAATGAGTCTGGAGGAGAGGACTGGTCAGCTGTAGGGGGAGCTGTAGTTTAGTAAGGTATCTATATGGACAACAGGCAGGGATTGCTTTAGATAAAGATTATGTCCCTCTAGCAGCAGTATAGTATAACTTGCTAATGGGAAAATGGAAAATGGAATATGTAGCACCTAGCAGTCATAACTGTCTGCATGTTCGGAAAGCTTTTTCGCAATTTGAGTGCAAGGAGCTTGCTCGATTCTTTGCAAATAAGGTGGCTGATATCAGGGTGGCACTGCAGCCAGCACACTCTCAAGGGGTTATTGTTGATCAGTATGAGGTCACAGTACCTCAGTTTTCTTGGAGTACCTTCAGTCGACTGGAGTTCATGGATGTCATGAGGATTATCCAGAGTGTGCACCCTACCTGCTGTAGTTTGGACCCTGGACCGTCCTCCCTAATTTTGGGTTGTAGTGACATCATCAGCCCAGTCCTTGCATGGATAGTCTGGTGCTCCTTGGAATCAGGAGAATTTCCTAGCTCCCTGAAAGAGGTGGTGGTGACACCACTCCTGAATAAAGCTACCTTGGAACCAGATTGTCTCGCAAACTACAGACCTATCTCTAACCTTCCCTTTGTTGGGAAGGTGATTAAGAAAGCAGTGGTGGTACAACTGGAGGACCATTTGACTATCCATGACATCTATGAACCCCTCCAATCTGGTTTTCGTAAGAGACATAGTATCGAGATGACGCTGGTTCGGGTGCTCAATGATCTCCTGATGGTGAGAGATCGGAAGAGCCATTCCATCTTGGTTCTTCTAGATCTTTCTTCAGCTTTTTACACCATGGACCACATTGTGTTGATAGGACTCCTGAGGCATGTCTGTAGAATGTCAGGGACAGTCCTCAGATGGTTTACATTGTTTCTCATGGGGAGATCACAAAGAGTTGTGTCTGTGGGGTTTTCTTCAGGCCCAACTGCTTTGTTGTGTGGAGTGCCTCAGGGTTCCATGCTGTCACCCATGCTGTTTGCAGTGTATGTGCTACCCCTCAGAGACATTGTAAGAAGGTATGGGCTGAGGTTTCACTGTTATGCAGATGATACCCAGCTCTATCTCTCTTTTACACCCAACCCGGATGGAGCTCTCTCAGTCTTTAACAACTGTCTGAAAGAAATCCAGGCATGGATGGATTCTAGCTGACTGAAGTTGAACTCAGAATAGACTGATTTACTGGTTGTGGATCTGGGTCACCAGATAGGGAGGTTGGGTGTTGGTGCACCCCCTGAAATTAATCTTGGTGGTGTCCCTCTACCAAGCTCTGAAAGGGTTCGTAACCTCGGGGTGGTTTTTGACGATGGACTGACCCTGCATTTGCAGGTGTTGGCTATCATCAAGACTTCCTTTTACCATCTTAGGAATATTGCCAGTGTTAGGCATCTAGTTCCATCTGATGACCTTCCGACCTTGGTCTATGCCTTTGTGTCCTCGCACTTGGATTATTGCAACTCCCTATACCTAGGGCTTTCGGGGGTTGAAATCTGTCACCTGCAGCTGGTGCAGAACACAGTGACCTGGCTTGTGACAGGTTCTAGTAGGTCCTGCCATATTGCTGTGGTGTTGCGTGAACTGCACTGGCTACCAATACAGTGGTGGATCACCTTTAAAGTCGGATTACTGACTTTTAAAGCCCTACATGGACAGGGCCCAGACTATATGAAAGAGCTCCTGATTCCTTACTGCCCTGGACAATCACTCTACTCTGCTGATGAGGGGTTGTTAGAGATTCCAAGGGTGAATTTGAAATCTTTTGGTTCAAGAACTTTTGATTTTGCAGCATTCACCCTTTGGAATTCTCCACCCCATCGGTTACAGGACTGCACAGCTGTGGAGGAATTTAAGAAGGGCTTAAAAACCTTTCTGTGGCAATAAGTGTTTTTGGATAACTGAAGTTTTTATTTGATTGTTGATTATTTATGGTTATACTGTTTGTTATTGGATTTTATACAAACTGTTTTTAGATTGTTAGGCACCTTGGAATTGGAAAGGCACCTATAAATAAAAATATTATTATTATTTTTATTATTATTACAACTAAAAGACTGGACATCATAAATTCTACTTCAAGAGAATCTCCATAATTGGCACCCACCAGGGTTGGTGGTAGCACAACTGATATGATGTTGCTAGCACTGTACCTTGAATAAATCATCATCCCCAGCTCCAAGATCTTCAATTCTTCTCAGCAGCATTCACAATTCCCTAAGGTTTACAAACCTCACTAGTTACACCTTTTTCAAACATGGTGACTGTTTTAACCTGTCAAACTGTAGACCTATCTCCATCCTGTCCCTCTGTTTAAGGCCCTGAAGAGAGTTGTCTCAGACCAATGTATAGCCCATCTGGAGAAATACAACATCCAATGACCAGAACAGCATGGGTTCAGACAGCTGCATAGCACCAGCACTGCCCTTATTGAACTCCATAGCAACCTGCACAAAGCACTTGACAGTGAAGACATGGTTGGAGCCATTTGTTTTGACCTGACCAAGGCCTTTGACTTAGTCCATCACAAGCTGCTGCTTGACAAGCTCTCCTCCCTTGGCCTATCACTCGACACAGTAATGCAGTTTTGAAGCTAACTGTCTAACCGATCTCAGCGAGTAAAAATAGATGGCTCTCTCTCAGACACAAGGAATGTTCCAATTGGGGTGCACCACAGCTCAATATTTGTCCCCTTCCTATTCAGACTGTCTATTAATCTATCTGAGGCTTGCTGGTCTACTAGGGTACCACTATACGCAGATGATGCAGTCATCTTCTCTAGAAATACCAAGCACTTTAAAATCACCACAGACCTCAAGACCAATTTCCGGTACCTGGAAAAATGGTTCACTGCCAACAAGTTGGTGCAGAACTAAAAAAAAAATATGAAAACAATGTTCTTCTCAGCTCACAACTGAAAAGAAATGTTCCTTCCCCAGTGGTCATCTTGAACACAAAGGGACAAAGTCTGAAACAAGCACAAACTTTTAAATACCTTGGCATCTTTCTGAATGAGAACTTCTTATTCGCCCCGCACCTGGACAACATCATGGCCACTGCTAACAGAGGACTGGGTGCCTTGTATAGGAACCACCAAAACTTCACCCTAGAAGCCAGATGCCTTGTTGTCTCTAGCACCATTCATGGCCTTCATTGACGATGGTCTCCCTGTGTATGCTGCTGCATGTAACATTTTATTAAACTGGATTAAAGTGATCAGCAGTAAAGCTTGTGGATTAGTTCTAGGAGCTAATAAGCTAACTCACACCTCTTTCATATGATCACTGACCAACTGACTATCTCTGCATGACAGAATAAAATACCAGTCCTGTCTTTTTGCCAAAAATGCACTACTGGGTCTCACCCTTCTGGTCATATGTAGCTACTTCAAACATGCTAACAATCAATAGGGCACAAGAAGTATGTCAAGATCTGCCCTGGAACTTCCTCGCTTGACAACCAATCTAGGGAATCACACCTGTGCTTTGCGGGCAGTAATCTGGATGAATGAACTACATGACTCCATTGTTAGCCTACCAAACATTACTCCATGAAAAAAAGCTCGGTTTTCAGCTCTCTCCAAAAACTCCAACTGCATGTGTCACTAATAGATTATAATCATACACTAAGTGTCCTAAAACCTCACACAGTATTGGAACTGTTGGCTTAATCATACTCTACTCACCTTATCTCATGTTGTGCTTGTATTGACTACATTCCATTGGAATTGCTATTCTGTTTGTAGTTATGCTTTGACATGAAATCATGGTAAATAAGTGCCTGTGCTCAAATGTACTCTCAAAATATAGTAATAAAATTAAAATAAATAAATACAATTAAGATAAATAAATACATACATAAATAAATAATTGAGACCATGGAGCTGCTCAGTATACTGTCACTACAGCGACAACTTTACCTCAACCAACACTACAGCGACAACAGTGCCAGGTCGCTGTAATGTCGGCGTGTGACCCCAGCACTGCTTTCTGGGGGTATTGCACTCCATCCCTAAAGCAACTCCAACTTGGAGTTGGTTAATTTAGTAGTGGGGGTGCAGAGGCAGAACCCTCTGAAGAAAACACAGTCTGCAATGACTCCCTTTATGTCAACTGCAAATGCGGTCAGCATAACGGAGTCACTGTAACGTCAGTCAAAAATGAAATTGTCAACTGACTGTCATAAATCTGAGTTGCTCTCCCCATCCATTCTGAGGTAATATACAGTTTGGGCCATTCTCTCGGCTGTGAAGCAGCATGTCTTTCCTCAGTGGTAAAACTTCCTGTATGGTAGACTTTAAAAAACAAAATAGGCTGCTCAAAGCATAAGAGTGGCTCCCTGCTCACCAGCTACAGTTTAATATTTGGCCCACTTGGGCCAAAGGAACTGCATAACTCAACCCCTCCCTGCTCAATAGGCATTTATGTGGTATACTTTACTCTGCAATACTTGACCAACTTGCATGGTTAGTAGATCTGTGTAGAATACTCAAAATGTGCTTCCTACAGGATTCTGTAAATGTTAGAACCCCCTCCTAGTTCTCTGGAATTATGTCTTGAGTGGAATTATGAATTTCAAACTTTTTTTAACCATGGAGTATTAATTAGCAGTTTACATAAATAGATAAGACAAAGACAGTTTTGTGTTCTGTTGTTTAGGTTAACTGCAGAAAATTAATCAACAATTTAAATTTAACACCTTATAGCAATTACTGGCATTGATGAAAACATATCTGCTCATGTAGGTGAAGCAGTTTGGCTCACTGCGATATCTTGCAGAATGCCCCATCCAAATACTAGCTGAGACAGGCATGCCCTAGCTACGAAGTTCTACGTGGATGGGTGGGTTGTACATCTTTAGCACTAGGGATGGAGAATGGTTCATAGGTGGGAGTGTGTGGGGTAGCAATAACTGTAGTTATTTTACTTTTGTGGTTGGGCTGAAGAGGAGGTTCAAGCAATAGTCCACTTGGAGAGTTGAAGATAACGTAACAATGTGGCCCTTCACAACTGACTACTCACCACCCAAAAGGTAATTTTTAAATGTTGTCTTCTTTTTATTTAAAATGTGTTATATAAATTATATACGCAATTGCCTGATTTTAAATATAAAATTCACCTCCATTTATAGTATTACAGAGGAAAAGGTGCTCAATTGTTTGAAAGTGATAAAAATGGGTAATTCCCCAGGACTAGACATGTTGTACAGGTGGGTGCTTAGGGAATTTAGATAGGCCCTGCAGCCTCCTAGCAGACCTCTACAACTGCTTGACTGAGATGGCTATAGTCCTTTGGGATTGGATGGTAACATAAATTAGGATTTATGTGATAACCATGAAAGCACCATTGGGATCAGTGGCAGGGCTAGTGTACATCACCAAAAATCAATTTCAGCGATGTACACACCCGGCGCACAAGAAAATGGCTCCAGGGACTTGGATTTTGACTGTTCATGCTGGGGGGAGCTAGACCACCCACATCCCCCTACTTACAGATTCTTAACTCCAGGGGAGTGCATGTTGGGGGGGGTGCAAAATCTGGAGGAAAAACAATTTCAGGCCAGGCACACAAAAATGTGGGTGCTCCTGGAACAGAACCCAGAACCTTCACAGCTTTATGCTACCATCCACCCACCACACTACAGGGCCAGCTCAGCAGCCCCATGCCAGGCCCATCCCCCCTCCCTTCCATCATGCAAGCTCCCCCCACACGTGTATACATATATCGATGTCCTGTCACTATATGCACCCACCTCCCCATCCAGTCACCCTTCCTCAGCAGTAGCCCCATCAACATGCATTGGGATTGAATCACTATTATTGCAAGCACTCAATCACTGACGTCCATGTCATAGGTTACCATAAATTGTCCTCCTACAAAAGAAATGGGATATGGGACAGCAAGAGAATTATTTACCTGTTTGCATGACTTCTATTGTTGGGAAGGTTCTTTCAACCATAATTAGGGATGGATGAAATTCTTATTCTGACAGTGACATTCTGGAAAAATGCTGATTTCTCTTTGGTTAAATTTAATGAATTTGCCTGTCCCAGTGGCACTGAGGGCTGAGGTGCTGAACGCCTTACCTCGTACTATGTCGGCTACCCTATTTCGGGAGTGAGCAAGGGCTGCCAGGGGTTGTCAGGGGTCAAGAAGGATTGAGCATCCAATGGACTGCTCTTCTTCTTGGGGGATGGGGGTTCTCACTCATTGGTGCCTGACTTCCCCCTGGCAGAGGCTGGGAGTCAGGGTGCTGGATGAGTAACAGCTTGGGGAGGAGTCAGGGGCTAATGCCTGGAAGGAGCAAATGTGGACACGTGCACACTCCCTTCTGCTGGCATCATTGCACACCCAGGCTCCAGGGGAGAGAAAAGAGGAAAAATGGCACCTGTTCACACAGCTCGATGCTTGTCTGTGTAGTCGCTGTGACCATCACTGCACCTGAACTGGATCCGTTGGGGTGGGGAGTTGGGGGCTCCCTGCTGCCCCACTGTGGGGAGTAAGCAGCAGGAGCTCAGGGTGATGGTGGGGGTCACAGTTGAGGCAAACAATGGCTGGAATTTCATTATGATGCAGGGACTTGGGGAGCTGAACAGGATGCCAGGAGGTAAGAAAGTAATAATAACAACAACAAAAAAAAATTTAATGAAATTTCAACAAAAAAAATTTTGTGAAAGTTTGCCAAAATTGTCATTTCAGTTATTTCCATCTAATTTAAAAGGTTTTTATCCATCTTGCACGAAATGTGGCATGTTGGCTGTCCCAGTGTCCATACAAAAATGTACCATGTTACAGATCTCTATCATTAACAAATTCTGGCCAGAGTTGATAAGGCTGCAGCTGAGTAATTTGGGGTAAAAATATTGTAAATTTGTTTTTTAATATTTTTACATCAAATTTTCAACATAGCCTGGTTATGACCATGCTTCATGAAGAGAGGCAGAGAAAATGTTTCACTTCAGGCTTAATGGAGATTTTGCACAGTGACTGCAAAAGTGACTTTTGGGATGCTAAACCACATTTTGGACAGGAGTTGAAAAATGACAGCTGTCACATTCATGAGGTGCTGTAAAGGGATAGCTATGTTAACAAACTCTGGTCAGAGTCGATATGGCTGTGGAGAGCTATTGGGATGCTTTTGCCCATTATTTCTAATGAATTTGCACAGTGCAGATCTGTGGAGAGTATGTACTCAAAAAAAGCAGGCATCACACCACCAGAAAAGCAACCGAACACCACAGATCTAAAAAGGCTTTACTTTATTAAAACATGCCAGACACGTTTCTGGTCTTCCCAGACCCTTTTTCAAATCTGAATATCACACATAAAGGCAAGTACTTACTGTATCTATTCACAAATCAGTGACATCACTAATTATATAATAGAAAAGATCTGTTACTTCATTGTATTACTTTCAAGTCATATCATTAAAACATACAAATTCTCACAAGCTAAAGCATTTATATCTTCTATCTCTAAATTCTACAGGAGCTGGAAAGCAAACTATAAATAATTATATTTAAAAAGGAAAAGAAAAAAAAATGTGTACTAAAGACATTATTCCTTTCTAATCAAAAACAAAATATATAGGGGTGGAATACAGGACCAAAAGCAATTTGGTCTTACACTGTAGAGATAGAAATCCTCAAAAAGGCAAATAAATTTATATGACGGGAGGAGAGGAAAAAGGTTATTTAGAGCTGGGGTGGGGGTTGTTTACTTCAAAAAACAGAGAGGAAAAAACTAAAAAGATTATAATTATCTTCTCTTTTCTGCTAAAAATGGTTTTAAATCAAAACCATAATTTAGACCTGGGGCCGGATATTTAGACTGTGCTGGGCAATGGCACAAATGGGGCGTACACATCTGAGATGCACCGGGGCCAAGGCAGGGTGATATTCAAAGGTGATGCGCCATGGCTCACCACCTTTGAATATGGTACAGAATGTGCATGGTGCAGTGACAATGTGCTGGCGCAATTCCCAGACAGGATAAACTTGGAATGCGCCAGCACAACTGTGGTGGTGCTTGGCACAGCACCCACAGTACTCAGACTTGTGCATGCAAATGGGGCCATAATGTATGCATGGCAGAAATGGGTCCATTTGCATGTCATTATGGCCCCATTTGCATGCATTTCACAGGGCAACCCAGCAGAATGCACATAGCACCCTGCACAGATTGTTTTGTGGACTGAGGGGCTCCTGGGGCACCACTCATCCCACAACTATGATAGCGGTAAAATGTAATATATCACAAGCCCTGGTGATCTAATGGTGAACCTCCCACCCTCCCTGGAACCCTAATTGTGGGATATAAAGTAGTTATACAAGCCCTGGTAGTCTAGTGGGACCTCCCCATCCTGCCAGCACAGAACAAGTGTGACAGAACTTGGTGATACATAATGTAACAGCCAACGTGTCCCTGTAATATACACATGAATCAAATGCTGGCCTGGGTGGCAGTCACAGTGGCCTGTATTCACCTAGACAATGCTGTCATGACTCCGAGGCACTTATTCAGACACTCAAGTAGGTGCCTGGAGCATGTGTTTCAGTAAATGCTCCATCTATCACCTCCAGCCACAGTAGTGCAGTGTGTGCAGCAGTGTTACAATGAAGGAACTGACATCAGACCATTCAACGCCACAAGTACTGAATGAGTCTGGTGCCCCATGTAAATGTTCTTTATCATCCCTCACTCACACCTCCATGAATAGCTACATAGTTTAGTTAATTTCCAAATCTGCGATTGTCGGGGTGTTAGTGAGAGTCCTGTCCTGTGATGTCATGATGCCCCTGTGACTGTCATGACAGTTGGGACCTGTGCACAGCTGGCTCCATGTCTGTCATCTCTGTCCCATCTGTCACATAGTGCTATTTGGGGGGGGGGGTTATGGTAGAACATGGCATAGACATCTGACTTTGAGGGAACAGCAAATTATGATTAAGACTGATGAGTGGAAAGCGGTACCATCCATACATATTAAGTCATGGCCATTGTTACATGCAAGAGTGCAATAGAGACAATGAGTTCTGTCCTGCTCATGTCAGCATATCATCATAGACTGTCAGTAATCTGAACATTACTGCACCGGCAGCACTGGCAGATTTTAGGGACGAAGAGAATGAACAAGTACAATATTGTACATAAGACCAGAGCATTGGACTATTACTGTTCCTCTCACTGTTCAGTCCTTGCAGCATGGTGCCATCCCATGTAGTCTTGCAGCTGTCATAATAACTGCCACAAGGGGTGTGGTGTATTGTGCTTTTGACGGGGGGAACACACCAACCACTGGTTCAGTACATGCACACTGTATCTATGAAAGAGTAACCCCCTTTTTTGTTTGAATTGTCATATATATTATTTCGATCTCTCAGCTGGGAAGATAGTGGATTCTGGGTTATTCTTCTGTTACATGTTCTGTCTGTAATGTTTTGTTCATTGGGCTGGCCACCCACTTTGTTTAAAGTCTCTTAATGTTAATTGTCCGTCGTTTGATTTTATTTTCATTGTCTTTTGTGTCTATCTAGATTTCCTATCACTCCCATGCAGAGAGAGAGCTGAAATAATAACCATAAGGTGATGTCTGAACTGTTGCCTTTAATGATCATGACGCCCTGCATTCGCTTGTTTATAAATATGGAGTATTTTACTCCTGGTTGCAGTTTCAAACCATGTGTAGATCTTTAATTGGAGCTGTTTATGCTCCACGGGGCTTTATTTGCCTGATCCCTATTTAGTACAGCCCCCATTTAAAGGTCCATGTATTTTATAGAGATATTCCCAGTAAAAATCCCCGTAGGGCTCTGTTTGCCTGAGTCAAGCTTCGTTTCGTTGCCTTTGACGTTCGGGTATAACAGCCCATATATAGACACAAGTGCAAACATTACTCTAAGTTTTATACTATTACAAGAGCCCCAGATGAATGAAACAGGTTATGTTGATCCTGTACTGGTGTTTAAAGGTTTTTCTTGACTGTGCAAAAGCGAGCACCGGTACGCGGCACCCGCTCGAACGTGTGCACAGTCGCAAAGTTGTTTGCTTCTGAAATTCAGCCCAGAGAAAGATATTTTGTAGAATAAATGACTTGGTGCCAGTGTGCTTACCTCTCTGAGCTAATCCAGAGCTTTTTTAGGGTTGCTCTGGGACTTTCTACAAATGAGAGACTTCTTGGAGTTGTTTAGCTTTTCAGGGTGCTATGCACCATTCCCCTTCAATGCAGCATTTCCTAAGAGCCGGCCGGCATCTTTCAAACCATTTTTATGCTGCCATTGAAAAGGGAGGTGCTTCCTGAAGCTGAACAACAGTCTAAATAAGCCCAAAAAGACTATAATTCATTTCTTGAACGGTAATCAGATTATTAAAGTGAATTAAAGGGACATTGTTATTGTAAATAAAGTAATTACAATCTAAATAAAGAATTTATATGTGAAATGAAGTAGAAGGGTGGAGCTAAGGTGGTCATATGTCACATTTATGGGTATTTAAGGTGTACACTTATGTGAGATTAGTATATTAGTTGGAGTGTTGCTGTAGAGAACACCCTTGCATAGACCACAGCTTTGAATGGGGAAGTGATGTTGTACACTTTCCCCAGCAGCTAGTAACTTCTAGTTTTCTCTGGATTGATTTGTTTATTTTTTTATTTTGTTTTGTCATTTTCAGTCCACTTTTTATAAATAAATATTCAGTTTATTTGCTGCAATTTTGCCTATTTGGTCCATCTGTTCACCTACCTATGATAGATGGTGGGAGAAGTGGGGTCCCTGTGCTGAATTTGCACTCAAATTCTGAATGGGCCCACATGCAAGAAGAGGCAGCAGCTGTAACCGGTGCCACTACAAGGTCCATTGCAAAGAAGCTACAGTTGCCATTACTGACTGGATTGGACCCGGTGGTACAGAGGAAAATGGACAGAAGACCTGTGATGGAAACTTTAACCATGGAGGACAAGAAACCTGTGGAAAGAGTCAGGGCAGCTGAACTAGAAACGGAAGGGTCACCTGAAGAAAACTAGAAATGGGAGGGCCACCTGAAGAACCCCAAAACTTGCTTTGCTGGCTCTGTGTTCATCAGATGGAGTTGGAGAGAGAGAGAGAGAGAGAGAGAGAAAAGGGAGAGAAGAGAGAATCAGGCCCTCTGGGAAGAAAGTTAGGCTAGATGGGCAGATACTCTTAGAGCCATTCAATATATAGGTACCAGTAGACCCCTCTCACCAATGAATATACAGAAATATATTAAATTGGTAAAACTTGCTGTATCTAATGATATAGAAGCATTTCTATTAGCTTTTGAGAGGGTGGCAACTGCTTGTGCCTGGCCAAGAGATCAATGGATGATCCGGTGAGCCCCATATTTGACTGATAAAGCTCAGCTGGCTTATAGCCATGTGGACATTATACATGCTAATGACTATGACCGTGTAAAACAGGTGATTCTGGAAAGGTACGATATCAGCACTGAGACTTACAGACAACAGTTTTGATCCTTTAAGTTTCATCATAGTAATACTCCACAAGATGCCTATACCCAGTTGAAGGATTTATGTAACAAATGGCTACAACCCACAACATGGACAGTTACACAGATACTGTAGAGTATTATTCTAGAACAATTTATTAAGATTTTGCCTCAGGACGTCCAACTATGGGTCAAAGAACACCGACCCGAATCAGCAGAGGTGGCCATTAGGTTGGCAGAGGACTATAGAGCAGCACAACCCCATAGACACCGACCTTTGGGAAGTTTTATCACACAGCCACCTATGGTAAGACATCCTTCATTGATACCTCATCCCCAGCCTAGTAATACCCCCGGAACCAAACAAAACATTAGATCTGGAAAGGGGTATAGTACAAACATTATTGCAGTGGGAAGGGATATATAGCAAGGTTTTGCCCCAAAAAGAAAATTGATGACACGCACTTAGCCTTAGCCAGCTGGGGACATTATGTAGTACCTGTTCAATTCAGACAGAAGGTGGTAACTGGACTGATAGACTCAGGAAGTAAACAAACCTTGATTCATGCTTCCTTACTTGACACGCACACAAATATAAAAGGTCTAACTACTAGGGTCATATGTGTCCATGGAGATGTACACCAATATCCATTAAATGACATTACTATAAAGGTAGAGGGACACACCCAGAAGATGAAGGTGGGTGTGGTTCCTCACCTTCCTGTACCAATATTCATTGGACATGACTTTCCCCATTTTGAAACTGTATTAATGTCCAACATCAGTGCTGTTACTACTAGAGCCCAAACCAAACAGAAAGAGAATTTAGGACAAACCTTTCCCTTTCAAGAAGATTTGTATGAGACTGGTGGGAAAGACAGGAAGTCAAAAAGTCAGAAGAGAAAGGAGAAGAAACTATGGACTTGTAAATACAAGACAACTGTTATATTGGACATTAAAACTGATTATATTCTTGATCATATGTATACTAATAATAGTTCTGACTTTAAAGAAGCACAGAAAGATGATGATTCTTTAACACCTTTCTTTTCACAGGTTGGGAAGGTTGATGAGTCAAAATGTCATGTTTTTGAACTTAAAGATGAATTATTGTATAGGGTATGCACCAATGTGAAAACAGGGGAGACAGTAGAACAATTAATGGTACCTCAAACATATCAAACCCAGTTACTTAACATAGCGCATGATATTCCTTTGGCAGGGCGTTTGGGTAGGGACCGAACTCTGAGTCACCTTCTACATCACTTTTTCTGGCCTGGCATTCATGAACAAGTAACAGAGTACTGTAGGAGCTGTGAGGAATGCCAGAAGGTGACTAAGATTAGTCATAGAGATAAAGTACCCCTGTTACCATTGTCATTAGTGTCTACCCCATTTGAACGAGTAGCAATGGATATTGTTGGCCCACTGCCAAAAAGTTCAAAAGGAAATAGGTTTAGCTTAGTGGTGGTGGATTACACTACAAACTATCCAGAAGTTATACCTTTGAGGACCATTACAGCCCCTAAAATAGCTGAGGAACTGATTAAAATTTTCAGTCTGGTAGGTATACCAAGGGAAATTTTAACAGATAGGGGAACAAATTTCTGTTCTGCATTGCTTAAACAGTTATATCAAGCTTTGGGCATTGAAGCACTCTTTACTGCACCTTACCATCCCCAAACAGATGGGTTAGTAGAGCACTTTAACCAACCAATGCAGCAGATTCTAAATAAATTTGTGGTGGATGAAGGTAGGAATTGGGACTTTTTTTACCGTACCTCATGTTTGCATATAGAGAGGTTCCGCAAGTATCCACAGGTTTTTCCCCATTTGAATTATTATATGGGCAGACCCCAAGGGGACCACTTGACTTAGTTAAATAGGAGTGGGAGGACCACAAACAGACTAAAACAGTTTTATCCTTACAATACTGGCAGCAATAACAGCAGTGCTTAATGACATATATACAGAAAGCCCATAGTACTAACCTACAACAACAAGTAAAGCAGAAGGAATATTATGATAAAGGGACTGGGCACAAGGAATTTAGTGAAGGAGATAAGGTACTATTGTTGCTACCATCCTCTGAACAAAAGCTTCTGATAAAGTGGCAAGGGCCTTATGTAGTTACCCAAAGGAGTGGTCCATTGACTTATGAGATTGAGATGCCAGATAAAAAAAAAGAACAAAACGCATCTATCACATGACTCAGCTAAAGGCTTGGGGAGAAAGACCAACGCCTCTCTTAGGTTATGTAATGCCTGAATCTAACAATGAACTGGAGACAGTTTATGAACGTTTGGAAACCGTGGGTCAGATCACTGATTTTCGGATTAATCATAATCTGAGGACGAGAGAATGAGCTGGATAATATTATAGACAGATTTAAAACTACTTTTATAGGTACACCAGGGAAGATCAAGCATGCTATGCATCATATAGGGGTAATGAACACACAACCCCTGAGACAAAAACCTTACAAGCATCCTGAAAGGGTGCAAAATATGTATTTCAGGAAGTAAGGAAAATGCAGGAAATGAGTATCATTGAACCATCACATAGTGAATGGTGTTTTCCCATGGTAGTGGTAGCCAAAAAGGAAGAAGGCATACATATATGCCTAGACTTTAGGAGACTGAATGCAGTATCTCAATTTGACAGCTATCCGATGCCCCGCATCGATGATATTCTTGACCATCTAGGGAGTGCCAGGTACGTTAGTACCTTAGACTTAACAAAAGGTTATTGGCACATACCTTTGGACCCAGTGGATAAGGAGAAAACTGCATTTAGTACTCCTTTAGGTCTATTTCACTTTACTGTTATGCCATTTGGTCTTCACGGGGCCCCTGCCACTTTCAAAAGGGTAATGGACACCTTATTAACCCCTCACACCGCCTACAGTGCTGCTTACCTAGATGATGTTATTGTATTCAGTACTTCTTGGGAAGAGTATATAAAACATCTGATGGATGTACTGACTACAATAACTGAAGCTGGGCTAACCATAAATCTTAAAAAATGTGCCATACCAATGCAGGAGACAAAATATGTCAGATTCCAGATTGGTAATGGAACAATAAAGCCGGAAATAAATAAGGTAGTGGCAGTAGCAAGCAGCCCTAGACCCCTTACAAAAAAAGATGTGCGTTCTTTCCTAGGACTTGCTGGCTAATACTGAAGATTCATACCCAATTTTTCTACTTTAGCTGGACCATTAACTGATTTAACCAAGAAAAGGAATCCAGAAAAGATCAAATGGATGGATGAGTGTGAGGATGCTTTTCAGACTATCAAAGCTAAGCTTTGCTCCTCCCCTATTTTAAAAACACCCTATTTTACACAGCCTTTTTTCTTCAAACTGATGCTTCTAACTGTGGAATAGGGGCTGTGTTAACTCAAATCATAGAGGGAGAAGAGCATTCTATCATTTATATAAGCCATAAACTGCATGAGAGAGAAATGTGTTATTCAGTTATAGAAAAGGAATGTTTGGCCATCAAATGAGCCATAGATGCCCTCCGATTTTACTTATGGGGTGCATAATTTGAGCTATGGACTGACCACAATCCACTGTGCTGGTTACATTTAATGAAAGACAAGAACCCGTGTATTACGCAATGGTATCTTTCATTACAGCCACATAGGTTTACTATAAAACACCGGAGAGGTACAGCACATGGTAATGCTGACTTCATATCCCGTTATGGAAAGGACAATGCAGATACTTGTTATCAGACCTCAGGGTAATGTTTGTATTTGCTCATGAAGGGATATGACTTTCATGATAATTTTTGTTTAGTATTATTAGGGACCCTGAGGTGGAGCCCTAGGAGAGGGTGGGCTATGGCTCCATTTCTCTTAATGAGAGATCTGATGATAGGAATGCACTCAGGAATTATCTTTAAACCAAAACTATTAGTTTGGCTTTGAGTGGGGAGGAATGTGAAAGAGTAACCCCCCTGTTTTTTGAATTGTCATATACATTGTTTCGTTCTCTCAGCTGGGAAGATAGTGGATTCTGGGTTATTCTCCTGTTACATGTTCTGTCTGTAATGTTTTGTTCATTGGACTGGCCACCCACTTTGTTTAAAGTCTCTTAACGTTAATTGTCCATTGTTTTATTTTATTTTCATTGTCTTTTGTGTCTATCTAGATTTCCTATCACTCCCATGCAGAGAGAGATCTGAAATAATAACCATAAGGCAATGTCTGGACTGTAGTCTTTAATGATCATAACGCCCTGCATTCATCTGTTTATTAATATGGAGTCTTTTACTCCTGCTTGCATTTTCAAATCATGTGTAGATCTTTAATTGGAGTTGTTTATGCTCCACGGGGCTTGATTCCTATTTAGTACATCCCCTGTTTAAAGGTCCATGTATTTTATAGAGATATTCCCTGTAAAACCCCCCTTAGGGCTCTGTTTGCCAGAGTCAAGCTTCATTTTGTTGCCTGTGATGATGTTCGGGTATAACAGCCCATATATATATATATATATATAGACACTAGTGCAAACATTCCCCTAAGTTTTGTAGTATTACAAGAGCCCCAGATGAATGAATCAGGTTCTGTTGTTCCTGCACTGGTGTTTAAAGTTTTTCTTGACTGTGCGAAAGCGAGTGCTGGTACGTGGCACCCGCTCGAACGTGCACACAGTCGCAAAGTTGTTTGCTTTCTGAAATTCAGCCCAGAGAAAGATATTTTGTAGAATAAACAATTTACTGTCAGTGTAAAGAAAATACAAAATCACACATGCCCCCACAATGCAGATCATCATGGGCTGCATATGCAAATCACCACAGAATGTTATGCTAGTCCAACTTTAAGCAGGATTGCATGGTGCCGAAAGGCCTCTCACACAGTTTGCAAAGAGTGCTAACAGAAGTGTCAGTGTGCTTACCTCTTGGAGCTAATCCAGACCTTTTTCAGTGTTGCTGTGGGACTTTCTACAAATGAGAGACTTCTTGGAGTTGTTCAGCTTGTCAGGGTGCTATGCACCATTCCCCTTCAATGCAGCATTTCCTAAGAGCCAGACGGCCTCTTTCAAACCATTTTTATGCTGCCATTAAAAGGGGAGGTGCCTCCTGAAGCTGAACAACTGTCTAAATAACCCCAAAAAGACTGTAATTCATTTCTTGAATGGTAATCAGATTATTAAAGTGAATTAAAGGGACACTGTTATTGTAAATAAAGTAATTACAATCTTAATAAAGAATTTATATGTGAAATGAAGTAGAAGGGTGGAGCTAAGTTGTCACGTGTCACATTTATGGGTATTTAAGGTGCACACTTATGTGATATTAGTAGATTAGTTGGAGTGGTGCTGTAGAGAACACCCTTGTATAGACTACAGCTTTGAATGGGGAAGTGATGTTGTACACTTTTCCCAGCAGCTAGTAACTTCTAGTTTTCTTTGGATTGATTTGTTTGGTTTTTTTTTTGCCATTTTCAGTCCACTTTTAAAAATAAATATTCAGTTTATTTGCTGACATTTTTCCTCTGTGGTGCATCCGTTCACCTGCCAACGACAGTATCCATTTCATGGACCTATTTTGCCCATTGGCCAGGTAGACAGGTGTCAGGGCATTACATGCAGCTCGCATGCATTGGCCGCTGATACCCTTTCACTGGTCAGAATGGCTGGGATGCACATCCAGTGGGCAGTGGTTCAGGAATACCCAATGATCTACTGGGGACTGGGTACATATGATTTAATTTGCTAGCTTCCACTAGAGTACCAGGGCTTATTCTATTTTTACTCATGTCAACGACTGGGTTACTGGGATGGAAGGGGGCTCCACTGGACTACCAGGGACAGTTTGGATACTTGTGGATGGTGTTCTTGCTGGATGGGTGGCCACCCATGGCTGTTGGCTGCTGTGTTGCACCCTGCAATACAGCAGTCTACCTGTGGGTGGCCAGCATTTGCGTCTGGATTTTCCAGCTCAACTTTGTGCCCCGGTATGCTGTAAATCTGGGGGTTGTGCCAGCAGATGCACCACACATCCTGGACTGAATATCAGGATGCGCCGCATACATTACCAATGTACCCCAGCACATCAGGACATGCGTTGTGTAGATTTCCCTTTTCAATATCATGCTGGGGTACATTGCGGGGTTGCAACAGTACAACTCAGTTGCCTCAGGTGCAACCACTTTGAATATCCTGCCCCTGGTGTCTTATGAGTTATTAACTTCAAAATCCAAAAATCTTCTCTTTTTAAGATCAAATTTCTATAATCTCCCCCTCTTGGATTTGTGTACACTTTATCTATAGCCATATATTAAAAATTGTGCTTATTGCTATCATGCTGGCAATTTAAAATGCGTGCTGCTGTAGCATATAAAATATGACCCCTGATGATCACTCTCTGGTGTTTCCCCACTCTAATTTTAAGCCTACATTTTTTTATTTTTCTACATAAAATGCCTTGCAGAAAGATTCTGCCAATAAATAACCCCACTGGTACTGCAAGTTGTCATTTGCTGTATTGTAAAATATTCCTTTATATTATTACTACTAGTGAAACTCGTCCCTGTCCTAATGACTTTACAGTAACTGCAATTATTGCACTTAAAACATCCAATTGGTTTAGTGTACCAGGTCTGTACTGTGTTCTTATTTTCAAAATGACAATTAATCAATGAGTCTTTAAGTCTCTTAGCTTTTCTATAAGCCAAACTAAGCTTCTGTTTCGTTATTTCTCTAAGATTTTCTTCTACCTGTAAAACACCCCAGTGTTTATAACTTCTGCAAATATATTCACATGGGCAGAGTACGCAGTAACCACATTTATAACCTTATTATTGTCACTTCTCTTTTTTGACTGTATAAGTAAACTGTTTCTTTCCTCCTTATCTTCCTGACTTCTTGCCTGTTTTATGTTCATCCTGCTCTAGCCCCTTTCTTCATATCTCATTTCCAACAAACCAGCACTTTTTTCAAACAGATTCTGCATACTGCAATTTCTTTGTGCTCTCAAAAATTCACCTTTTGGAATATTGGCTATTGTATGAGTTGGGTGACAACTGGAAGCCATCAAAACAGTGTTGCCATCAACATTCTTTCGATAAATGTCTGTAACAAACACCCTTCTTGATCCTGCATGATAGAAACATCTAAATAGTTTATCTGAGTTGTACTTTGTTTATATGTGAACCTTAAATGTTGGTTAGTGGAGTGTAAATATTCCACATAGCAATCTAATTCCTCCATTGTGCCTTTCCAGAACATGACATCATCAATAGAATGCCTCCACAGCAAAATTTTGTTGTGGAAATGGTTCACTGTGGGATCATGAACATACATTTGCTCCCACTGGCCCACATATAAATTTTTTGACCTGTCTATAGATGTCTCAATCAAACAAAAAAATGTTACATTTCAACACATATTCCTTCATCTTTAACAAAAACTCTATTGGTGGAATAAGAGTATTATTAGACTGATTTAAGAAAAAGGCTAAAGCATCTAGAGCTCCTTCATGGGGTACATTGGTATATAGAGATTCTATATCCAATGTAACCATAATATATCTTTCTTGTCCAGGCAGATTTTCCAAAATGTGTTAAGTATCATTTGTATCTCTTACATATGAGGGAAGATGTTCTACATGACACCTTAAAAAAATCCAAATATTGGGACATGGTTTCTGTTAGTGATCCCTGGCCACTCACAATAGGGTGGCCAGATGCATTCATAAAGTGTCTTGTGTGCTTTTGGCAACAAATAAAAAGTTGCCATTTCCGGTGTTTCCTGGATTAAAAAATCCTTAGTTTGTTTTGTTATACTGCCATTTAGAAAAGCTTCATTTATTTTTTCATCTACAATACTTTTATTTTCCCAAATTGGATTAACACTTAATTTTTCATAAAAGGCCTCATTTTGTAAATGCCTTAATGCTTCTTGCACATAATCCTTTCTATTTAAAAGAACCACTGTACCCCCCCTTGTCTGCGTGCTTGATAACGATATTGCGATAATTCTGCAACATTTTAAAAACATTCCTTTCTCCTGCAGACAAATAATCAAAGTTAAAATATGGTAAATTATCAAAAGCAACATCTAAATCTGCTTCAACTAACTGTTGGAAAACAGGAACAGCTGCACAATTAGGTGAACAAAAGGTTGATTGTGGTTTAAACATTTCAATGTCCTTTTCAAATGTAACATCTTCCTGTTCCTTTTTTGGAAAAAGTACCATAAGATTGAGTTTCCTACATAAAAGAGTAACATCAATCATAGTCTGTGCTTTGTCCATGGGTTCTGTTGGGACAAAATTAAAGCCTTTTCATAGCAAGAATTTCACTTTCTGTTGAAACATTATCTGATAAAATTATCACCTGCACATGCATAGAGGCTGTACTTTGGGAATTCAAATCACTCACCTCCTCCTCTGTCCTCGAAATGGTCTCCGACTGTATTGCTTCTGTCTGTAGTCCCTGTAATGACCATTGTCTCCCCCTTCTCCCCCCTCTGTATTCTCTTCCTTTTCCTCTTGGCATTACATAATACAAGTCCTGCCTTGAATAATTCAGCTGCGGACTCCAGCATGGTCGGAATGTTTGATATTGATTGGGGGGCTGGGGTTGTTCTATTGGAGGTGGAGGAGGTGCCCATTGTTGTAATTGATGTTGTTGTTCTGTCCTTTGTTCTAAAAAAGGATCCTGTCTCTCAGTCCTATCCTCACTCTCAGTTTCACTTACATCTGTGCTAAAATCAAAAGAAACATTTTTCTTGAGAATTCCTTTTTTATCTTTTTGTTTCTGTGTATAATAAATTCTATCCATTTCATGGTAATTTTTGTCCCTTGTAAATTTCACTTACTTGACCTTTTTCAAATCACAGTCCAATTTATAAATAGTGTCCTTTAGTCTTTTAAGTCTCTCAAATTCCTGTACATCATGGATACAAACTTTTAAAACTTCCATTTCACAGGCTTTCAAATCTTCCTTTATTTTTGCTTCTTACTCCTGTGAGAACTTTATAAGAAGATCAATCAATTTAAAACTAGCATCTGTTAAAATATGTTCCCATTCTTGCGTGAATAGCTTATTGTCTAGTCCATACACTGGGTTCATGTCTATTCTCAAGTCCCTTGGCATGCGTTTTACCTGAAGGTAGGCTTCCATATTCATCTTCGTCCAATAAATCCTTTGTAATTGTAATGTTAATTTCTCCACCTTTCTAAAGGCTTCCTTCAGCAATAAGACTTCTGGATTGCAAAATGTCCCTTCCATTTCATTCAGTACAAAGGGATTTGTTGCTCCGACCACTTGTAACAGCTCTTCCATGAAGTCTGCAGGGGAAATAGGAGTTGACATCTATGTTGCATTGAAAACAAGATTTGCTGTTCATTCTAGCAACATACTTGAAAAAAAGAGACGCCACTACAGTGGTGCACCAAAAACCTAATTTTAGAAGTGGTTATACACAGGCAAGCAACCCATAACCTGTGCGTTAAATCTCAAAAGGAAATCAAAGCTTCAAACAAATGAGCTCACACCAGATCTGTGGAAAGGAAGTTTCAATGTGGTCTTCCCTTAACACATTCTTACAATGTGTTTTCCTAGAATATGCCTGCTGATTACTATATATTTAGTCTGGATAGTTCACAGAAGAAATGGCATCTTATTTTCAGTGGGGCTCTACATCTACACAATATTATGCTGCATTGTGTAAAATCATAATGCACTAAAATATTTTATAGTACATCTAGGGGGATATATTATGTGCTGGAATGATGCACAAGCAGAAAGATGCATTGCAAAAAGAGGGTGCGCAGGTCAGCACTGATACAATATTCAAAGAGAATGTGCCACTGGTACAGGGTGTGCATACAGTGAAGCCCACCAGGATGAAGCACAGTACTGCAGAATTCTGCAGTAGAGTTAACACAGCAAACAATGCAATTTCAAAGGGAGTAAATCCATTTTGTCATGCAGTAAAAATGTGACACTGCACTTCATCCTTGTGGACTTCATCATTCCTGTTGAAAATATGATCCTGGATGGGAGTCACAGTGCAGGCTGCCACCAAGTCAGGTGCATCTAGGGTGACTTCAACTGAATACCTTCCAGGGGAATGCGTGGCACACACTGGCATGCACAGCAGCCCACATGGGCAGTATTCAGCCCAGGAATGCAAATGAACTAACTGAGCATGAAGGGTGCAAAGGGGATGTATGCATGCTCATTACCAGCCCATTTGCATGTTGGCATGGGGATGAATGCACCAGAGCAGCTCTCGCCCCCAACACCTGACCCCAATTGCTTCTATGTGGGACAGGCCTTGAAGTCTCTGGTGTTATAGTGACACCCCCCCCACCCATTCCACCAGTCCTGATCATACTGGAGTCCAGGCTGTATTGGTTCCATGTTGTAGGAACCACAATGCCATCCCTAACTACAGTGTAGTGACCCCTGTTCCCACTCAATGGTGCACAGACAGCCCCCTCCCTGCCCCCCACCTCATCTCATTGTGACGACTCGTTCTGTAATGGGATCATCCCACTCTATTGGTGGGTGGCAGAGCACTCACAGTAGGATGCTGGAATTTGTTATACATAGGCATGATCTGTGTGTGGGTGATAACACCCAGTGACCATATTCCTCAGGCACTTGCATTCAGATTCATTATCCCAGTGCCATTGCACTGCTCAGTGTAGGTGATGGCTGATGCTGCACCCACTCACACAGGTCCCAAAACAGGCATGTTACAGCCAATCTCCCATTTGTTTGTACAACTGAGGAACTGTGGATGAACTATCTATAGCCTGAAGCATACACTGTAAATAACATTACAGGATACCACACCCCATGGCACCCAGGATACTTCAGAAATCTGGAGGGTGGCATGTTGCATAGGGAAATAGGGGAGAGTGTGGACTTGCAGTGGTGTATGACAGCAGGAAGATACAGCATTGACAAGTCATGCATTGCAGGTATGTAAATTCCCTCTTTAATTTGCCAAGGACATGCACACAGCTGCATACACTGGTGGATCTGCAGCTGGCATGGTGCCTCAATGTGCAGTACAGACAGTTGGGTGAGTCCAGAGTGCAGGTCCCCAGCCTGGGTTCAGTGCAGTCAATGACTGGACATGGCAAGGTGTGGAGGGCAGTGCCAGTCTTTGCAACAGGTTGGGTATGGGAGGAGTGAGGGTGTCTGTGTACAGGGGCAGTGGATGGGAGTCCTCTAGGCTATGGATATGGACCATGGTTTCCTGCGATACAGTTAGGACTGGGTGGGGCCCTACACCATGAAGCTCTTCAGGGATGGAGTTGGCTAGACTGGGGATGGAAAGGGGGTACCTCTAGTCTACCAGGCTGCTGTGCACCTGGGAGCACATCTGTAGCCTGCCTCTGGGTGGCTGGCCAGGTTAGGCCACCTATTCATGGCCTAACTATGGGTTGCAGTGCTCGGAACTATGAGGGGCACATTCCCACTGAATGTGCTGCAGCACAGCATATGCATGGGATTGCCCCCCTCGACTTGAATGGCATATCATTTGTGTGTGCCCTGGCCCATTTCCTTGTGAATGGCTCATCCCTCACGTTTGAATATTACACTGTTGTGCATTGTTGAAGTTGTGCAGCACATCTCCTTTTTCCATCAGGATGCACTGCATATCTCTTTTGAATATGGGGGCCTTGGACTAGGTAGCCTGAATACATTATAAAAATGGCAAAATCATGACCCCACTGAAAACAAGATATTGCATCTAATCTGGGACATCCTGAATAAATACAGTGCAAAAATGTGTAAATGAACATCCCTGTGACAATAAGATGTACAGTGAAGCTCACCAGGATGACGCACAGCACTGCAGAATTCTGCAGTAGAGTTACTGTAGCAAACAATGCAATTTCAATGTGATTTAATCCATTTTGTCATGCAGTAAACCTGTGACACTGCACTTCATCCTGACTGGATTCATTGTAACATTTCACCTACTCTATCCAGGATACAAAATACAGGATAAGAAATATTCAGTGCTCCCAAATCCAAATAACCATTACTCTGTAAGAAGCCTTCATTTTCCCCTGTGTTTTGCCTACAAAGGCAGAATCAAAGCCCTCTATAAATCCCTGTAAATTTTTTCATAAGCCACTGGTTCTTTATTTAAGACTTTGTTCTTTATTTATTATATCAGCAGCCTTTTATAAAGAAAAGATCTCTGATTTGCTGCTAAATATTAATATTATATGACACGACAGCCTCTGAATGGATGGGATTTATATGCTATGCATAAGGCATAATGGGGGACCATTACCTGTATGTTACCACTATGTTATCTCACACTGTAACCATGTCTACTTTCCCTGCGATGAGGTGCCTTTGTAAATGAGTCCCTGACTCAAAGGTTGTGAATCCGACTTTCAAAATAAACAAAATAAATATAAATAAAAATATGAAACAACAAATGTCAGGCTCATTATTTCATGAACTATACTCAAAATTAGTAATCACAAGTCAGACAATCTTTCACAAGACACTAGTAATGCATAAAAACAAATGTATTGCAAATAAATATATATATATATATATATATATACACACAATATATACACACACACACACACACACACACACACACAAATGCTTTTTTTTGCATCTTATAGTTGTTAGTTTTCAAATTCTCATAGACTTTTTCTGTCCACCTGATGGAATCTTGACTGAGTTAAGTAAATGTTATTATTTTATCAAGGCCCTGATCCAGCAACTCAGTAAATACACATTCAGTATATCATAGTATAAAATGACAAAAAATAGTCTTCTGTTTGCAGTTGTTTGATCAGGAATTTTATAAATGGTATAAGTTCTTTACTGTATGTCACATCTATGTTGGTCCAATAAAAGGTATCAAATCATTTGCTTCTGTATCACTCATAGTTTGTCAGCAGTTAATTCATTGGATTAGGTCTCCCTTGCCTAGAGTTTGACTGTTTCTGCATCTCTCCCCCAAACACAGACACATATACACACACAAACACACACACACACATGCACTCCCTTACTATAAGAGATCTCAGTAACTTTTATCTGTTATGTTTGGGAAGCAGGCTGCAGCCCTTTACGTCAAAAAGAAATGTATGTATTTAGTATGTGTAGTTCACTGAAGACCTGGCGTTTTATCAGATAGGTCTTAAGATAATAAAAATAGGGTACATCTTTACAAAATCTGCTGGGAAAGGGTTAACATTTATGAGGTATGAATCTTTCTTGAAAGATATTCATCCATAACTGAATTAGTAGTAAAAAATTGTTTAAATGTTAATCATTTAAATGTACAAGCTGCTGCATTTCGAAAGGGGTAAACAAATCTCCAGTTTAATAGGCAACCAATACTTAACAAGCTGTTTCATTTCCCTAATGGCCACCAGATAAGTAGCTTGGAGTTATGTCTCCAGCGTTGTAAACAGAAAGAAGGGATTATTTTATTTTAGTTGTTATAGTGATTTGTAGATGTGGAAGAATACATTGAAATGTCCAAAAAAATGAGTTCCAAGAAACTCCATTTTCAAGCTAAAGATAGCAAAATGGCTGCAGGCTCTGCCCACAGCCATAAAAATGTGAAGTAAAAGCATCCCATATTATCAAATATATGAGCTTGCATTTCCAAAATTCAATATAAGTTCATAACTTTGTTAAGTTTTAATATTTTTACACCATGGGCCGTATATTCAAAAGGGTTGCTCAATGCACAATAGGGTTGCACCAGCACAAGTCAGAAAATGCACCATTCTGCGATATTCAGCAGGAAACAGTTGCGCCACTAAAAACATGCTGAGCAACAGTGCAATGATAATGAAGGCATGCACAACCGAAGGGGATGGAACCATGCATAAAGTGTGCAGTGCGATGTTCAAAGACTTGCGCAATGCGCAACAGTGGAGCAGGTGGAAGTTGTGCCATAGCAGAAATGAGCCAAAATAAAGAGAGCAAGGGAAGAGGTGCAAAACGCTACAGGGAAGCCACATGAGGCAGGAGAGAGACAGAGAAATAGGGAGAAAGAGGGCAGGCCAGGAAACAAAAACACAGAATAGGGGCAAGGGGAAGGTGTGTGGGGCCACAGGTGCAGAGGCCAGTAGGGTACCCGGTGCAGTGGAGGTAGCAGTCAGGACAGCAGGGGGAACAAAGCAACAACAGCTGGGGGGGGGACACAAGCCAGGGACATGGACAGTGCCACCTTCCATATGGAAGCTGTAATGAGGGGGATGAGAAGGCATGCTGCAGGGGGACGTGGCCATGGAAGGGCCCATCGGTGGTATGACCCCAACAGGCATTACCAAGCCCACATCAGCTTTCAGCTGTACACAGATGTCGGGATTGTGGGCCGGTACTACCTGAACAGGGCAATACTGAGGTGGCTTTGTGAGCTGTGCAGTGATGTGATGTAGGCACCCACACGACGGAGTCATGCTCTGTCAGTGGAGACACAGGTAACAGCCTGCATGTGCTTGCTCATCACAGGTACCTTCCAGAGACCAATGGGGACACCACAGGCATAACACAGTCAGCCACGTCACACATCCTCACCTAACTCCTCAGCGCACTGCTGCCACATGCTGCGGAGTACATCCATTTCACCAGCACCACGATGGAGTGAACAGCAAACATACAGGAGTTTCACAGGGTAGCACATGTGCCTGGCATGCTAGGGCCAATAGACTGCACCCATGTGGCCATTTGCATGCCACCTGGCCCCGATGGGGCCACCTACATGAATCGGAAGGGATATGCCAGTGTCAACTGCCAGGTGATGTGTGATGCCAGTGGGTGCATCATCAATGTCTGTGCCATGCACCCTGGGGGAACACATGATTCCTTCATCTGGTACCAGTCAGCACTGTGCCATCAATTCGAGAGTGGGGACATCCCCACAGGTCATCTAGTGGGTGAGTATGCATGTAGAACTGACAAATCATGGGCAAGGGGGGTAAGCCAGAGGTGCCATGGGTGTGGCCCACAGGGTTTGGGGCAGTCTGAGCCTGAACAAGACACTAACCTCCACTATCTCCACACAGGTAACAGTGGATACCCATTCCATCCCTGGCTGCTCACACCCTACCAGTGGCCCATGGCCCCATCACAGCAGTGCTTCAATGAGGCACATGCCACCACATGCAACATCATTGAGCAGGTGTTTGGGATGCTTAAGGCGCATTTCTGTTGCCTGGACACCTCTGACGGTGCCCTACAGTATAGCCCCTCAATAGCCTGTGGGATATTCCTGGCCTGTTGTATCCTGCACAACATGGCCAAAGGCTGTGGGATAGCCCTACAGGTCAAAGAGGGGGACAGCGATGGGGACGATGGTGACACCAGTGACAATGAGGATGGGCAGCCCCCCCCCTTGGCTGACGGGACTCCTGACTGATCCGGCTGGCCCAGCTGCACCAGGACACCATCACAGAGGAGCACTGCAGCCAACACAGGTAAGTCATGGGGCCATGTGCAACCACTAGTGGCTAGGGCACAACCCACATACAGACATAGAAACACACCAGGGATGCATGCTGGCAAGGGATGTGGCAGGGCGCAGAAGCATACACATACAAAGAGGGAGGGGTGAACAGTAACACGCCACATGGATGGACACACACACATGCACGCACAATAGGCACAAAGTGCACAGGGGTCAGGTGCAAAACAGAGCCGGAACACAACACTAGCAACACACAAGTCCACAGGCCACCACATACACTGACTGTCTATGTGCATGTGTCAGATGCTGGGCACTATCGCACTTTGGTGTACAGCGTAATGCAGGCATCATCATGCACACATACATGTGGACAGCAGTCGGGAGGGTGTGCAGGTGGACCATGTGTCTGCATGTAGGGCTGGACACCCACCGGTGCACTGCCACACAAAACACACAATGCACACAGGGCAGCACCAGACAGTGCCCGCACTGGGACACAAGTCAGTCTTGCGGCACAGTGCCACGTCCACCTCGGATGCGTGGGCAGCCCCGCCGAGACCCAGTAGCACTGGCAGGCTGACCACAGGCCTCATGGGGTGGCACCGATGGTCCACCAGGGGTTCCACTGCTCAAACACGATCATGCCCGCACAGGGGTCTGCAGCACACCGAACATACCTGCACCAGGAGTGCTTGGGATGCCCACAGCTGAACCTGACATCGACAGGGTGGGTGTCACATGACACCGGGAACAGAGAGTGGATAGCGAACTGCATGGTGTGAGCGACACATGGGCACTTGACTGTGTGCCCATTGTGGCCATGACAGCGACCACTGCCTGTGTTCGCCTGTTAATGGCAGCGGTCACATCTTCCCGCAACTGGACAATCTGTGACAGAATCCTATCGGTGTCCCTGCTGTGTCGCTCCTCGACCCACTCCAGAGCCACACACAGTGCCTCCACAGACATTGCAAGCCACATCTGCTGCTGTACTGATGCCTGCAGTAGGCAGGTGTGCTCTTCAAAGAGGTCATCTGCCACCTTGGCAACCTGTCCCTCAGGGTGTGGAAGGGCCTGACGTTCAGCACCCCTTGAGGGTGGGTGCTGCTTACCAGGACCAGGTATGGGCAAGTCCACAGGCAGTGCACAGATGCCACCGCTGAACCCTGAACCCCCAGTCCTGGTGGGTGACTGCTGCTGCTGACCCTCTGCCTGCTGTACCCAAGGGATTGGTTGTTCCGCCGCTGTGGCCGCAACAGTGCCACTGACCTGACCAGCGACTGGTGCTGACAGGCACAGCCTGGGACTGTGCTGACATGCTGGCACACATGTCTGAACCAGCCAGGTCCATGGGCGTGAGCTGGCCTGCTGTGTGTCCATTCTGTGACACACACACACATGTCCCTGCCTATAATGGTCGTTGCATCATCAGTGGTGCAGGTCTGTGCCACAGCCACAGCTACAGCGTGCTGGCATCCTTGGACACCAGACCACTGAGACACAAGAGGGCCTCCCCCACACCTGTCTCAATGACATCAGCATTGACAGCCAGGCAGACCCACTGTTGCAATGCTCGCCGGCTACCTGCAGAGGTGGATGATCCCTCCTCCAACTCCAGATGACTGTCCACAGTGGACTAGCCCTCCACCACTGACCCCTGCAGATGTGCAGGATCTGTAACAGAAAGTAAGGACACGTTAGTGCATGTGATCTAACCCCCCCCCAATGGACCATGACGTACCATGCAGTGATGGGCTACCACCTGTCTGGAAGCCACCTCCTGGAATGCCCTCAATGGCACGGTGCTGCATGCTTGCAGTGAGCCTGTCCTCTGCCGGAGTCAGCTGCACCACCTCCGGCTGGCCCCCACCTGTTGCAGCATGTGCTGCCCTGATGGCAGCCACCTTCTCCTTCACCCTCCTCCTGTTGGTACCCATCTTCTTCTTACACTCCTGCACAGATTGCTGGTGACCGCCATGCAGGTTGACAGCACGTGCCACCCCCTCCCATGCAGCAGCACGGGCCTGAGGGGTACCCCACCGTCCACTGAGCAATGGCTCCTGATCAATGTAGGTCTTGAAGAGTGCCTCCATCTCAGCCTTGGTGAAATTGAGCCTCCTCTTCTACCCACCATAGTTGTCCTCCTCACCCAGTCCTCGCTCGGTCATTATTCAGCCTGTATGGGTGACAGTGGTTACCTGTGACTGTGCAGTACAAAGCAAGTCCCTGATACCACAGTCCAGAACACCACACAGCATGCAACTCACCAATAAACTGCGGTAACTGAATACGGCCACTGCAGAACAGTGTCGCATTTTTATAGCACAATCCATGCAAATTAGGCATGGAGCAACTTTAATGAGATGCAAATCGCACGGCTGCACCATTGCATGGCTGATCAGATGATTTGCATATGACGGCTGAATATCGCGCTTTTGCGCTTTGTGCAATTGTGTTGAATGTGCTGAGCCAATGGCGCAGTTCTGTGGCCTACGTAGTACACCACACTGCACATGCCCAGGTAGCTTATGCAGCTGTCTGCCGCACTGATGGTGTACTGTGCGCGGTAGGCAATTCAAGGCATGGCCACCATTGTGCCAGTGGCGCTAAGTTGAGGGTCACTACATGGCGCTGTGGCACAACTGCGCAATAGTTCACTGTGGCGATAGCACACAGGCAACCAATTGTGCTAGATGCATAGGCATCCAATGGTGCTGTGCATGGCCTTGCGCCAGAGACCCATGACCCTGTGTGTGACCTTTGCCCCCTTGGCACTATACGTCTGGCATGGCTGCACCTCTATCGCGCTGTTCAGTGACAACGCGATAGGGAATGGCAGCACTGTACCGACAGTGCGATAGAGAATGGTGCCGATGTACCGCGCAGCACTTCCACGTGGGGTTGCCACCCTGCAGAACACCATATTGCCTACTATAGCATTAGAGATGGCACGCAGGAGAGCCCTTCAGTGGAGTGCCCTTGAGCTGGCCAACCTTGTGGCCATTGTGGAGCCACTCTATGGCCCACTGTTTGGTGAGGAGCCACTGGACATGGCCAGGACCCAGGTCTAGCAAGAGGTGGCCACTAACCTGGAGGCAGCCACTGGCCACAGGAGAATGGCTGAACAGTGCTGGCACCTGTATGGGGACCTTAGACGGAGGGAGCCAGAGCTACTTGCACATCTGCGGTCGCTTGCCAGGAGGGGCATGGTGCCTCGTCTAGGTGGGTGATACGTCTACACACTTGTATGGTCCATATGGGTAACACTGTCTTATGTGTCCAGCACACAGGGGAGGGATAGTCTACAGTTGGCTGTGGCGGTGTTTACAGGGTATGGGATGGGTGGGTCTGGCTGGGTGGGTGGGCACACACATTGGGGCAGGGGGAATATGCTTTGGGTTTGTACTGATGTGTTTCTCTCCTTTTATCTCCCACAGGCAACGCCGAGTAGAAGAGGATGTTAGAGTGGCAGCAGAGGGTGGAGGACGCTGCACAGGGGCATGTCAGGGACCAACCCCAATGCCATCAACATCCCGATGAGGGTGAGTGCCATGACACCATGATTGCTATTGCATGCTGTGTGTCAGGGTGGGAAGCAGGGCATGGCCACCATCCATGGACACCACTGCCATGCACACGACATATGACAGTCAGCACTGTTCAGTGGCACTGCATGTCTGGGAGTGCATCAATGGTGGTCCATGCATGCACTGGGCACATGGCTGTGGCACTGCCTGCCCACCGCATAGCCACGTTACTGTACGGCCTTGGTTGTGCTGTGCTGGACATGGGTGGTGGGTGTGTGCAGTGGTATACATGGCTGTTGCTGCTTGGTTTGGCATGTATTGTGGACACGGTCACTGTGGGTGGGCACACACCATCACAGGAGTGTGGCACATGGCTGTATGCCATGCATAATGGGTGGGCTGCAGGGGGATGGACAGTCACACCCATTGACTCTGATCCCTTGTCCTAGGTGTGCAGATACTCCTGCGAATACAGCAGGCCATGTAAGAGCTTCTGCGGGTGGTGCAAGAGTCCCTCATCATCCTACGAGATCTTCAGCAGCATAGGGTGAGGAAGAGGAGGCGGCCCAGTCAACAGCCCCAGGCAGCAGAGGACCAGGCTGGCCATTAGTGACTGCAAGATCTGCATACAACTTCCCCCTTTGACCAACCCTCACACCCCACCTTCCCTCTCCCATATGTTCACCCCTGCCCCTTACCAACCCCCACCTTGTTCCTGTCCCTCCACCCCATGTTTGTACATAGTTGTATATAGTTGTTGTTATGTTTTTGAATACAGATATTTTGATATGAATACTGTGGTGGTCTCTGATTTGCAGCTGGCTATAGGTGCTCAGTTGCAGTGGTGTGCATGGCATCTGGGGTGGTTCAGTCATGGGTATGTATATGTGTGCGTGGGGAAGTGTCTCTGGTGTGGGAGTGGCTATCAGTTGGTATCTGTGGTGTGTGTGTGTTCCCTGTGCATTGCATTACTGTGTGCAGTGGTCCATGGTGCCTGCTCTGTGTCCATTGTGCCCTTGTTAACATGTCCTTGGCCTGTGCAGCTGACACCCTTGCATGTCTGTGGCCTGCGAGGTCTGCTACCTTGTCAGTGGTGGCTGTCCCTGCAGGTCATCCACTGTGACTGTCACAATGCTGGGTTGCCTCCTGTCAATGGTGTGGTGCATGTTTCCCTCGGGTGACACTGTGGCCTCCGCAGTTGCTGTCCCACCTTCATGCTGTGGCTTGTGTGTGTTGCAGAGGCTGTGCACCACTGTCTGTGACTTGTGCTCCAGGCATATGCTGGTGGTGTACATAGCCACAGTTCATGCACAGGGTGGGTGTCACCCCTGTGCCATGGAGGACTGCAGGCTGTGTGTGCACAGTTTTCATGGGCCCACACTGGGGGCTTGGTTGCCACACTATTGCGTCCCTGTGTTAGTGTCCCCATGGGTATGGGTGTGTGTTTGCCCCTGCACTGTGTTGCATACGGTGTGCTGCATGCTTCCACACACCACTGTGGGTGTCTGTGCTGGCTGCTGTGGCTCATGGTGGGTCGGGCTGTAACACTTGTCTACTGTGCAGGGTGCTGTATCAATGGTAGTGGTGTTAGGGGCATGCCCTTTCCCATGTGGGGTACCTCTTGTGCCAACACATGTTCGGTCTCTCAGATGTGCCTCGGGGGATTGTGCGTGTTGGCACTGTGTCTGCCGTTGTTGCATTGCCGTGTGCTGTCACCCACTGCTGGGTGCTCATGGTGGGTCTGGCTTGTATGGTTCTGTGGTACACAAGGTTGCAGTGTAGCAGTGGAGGAGGTGGTGGGATGCATGGGGATTCCTGCAGTGGTGGTCACTGCTCATGGGGGTGTCTTGGGGTCATGGTGCAGGGTGTTCTGTGCACGGGGGGGGCTGTTGTGCCATGGGGTGGTCTGCCCTCCTTGTGTGGCAGTCTCAGCTTTCTGGTGGGTGTGATGGGGCACCATGGCCCAGCTGTGCTTTGTTTGCTTGTCCCCATGGGCTGGTAGATATTCCTGCCCTCCCCCAGTTGTGCTGTGCTTGGGGTGTGGGGGTGCATTGTCAGTTCGGCAGTGTGTTCCTGTGCCCATCTGTGGCATGGGTGGTGGGCCCCTACCTACCTACCTGGTTGTGCAGTTACATTGTTCTGCTGCTGGGGGCTCCCTGCTTGTGCTATGCTGCCTCTGGGCTGCTCAGCTGGGCAGCCCTTGTTGCACCATAGCACATCGTTTCTGCTCAGCTTCTCCTTCCTAGTTACGCTATGGCGCAAGTTGTGTGAAATTCAAACATTGGCTGTTGGCACAATTTGGCTTGATCCTTTTTTGAATATCGCATCTATTGAGCATGGGAGCAATGGACTTGTGCTTGCTCCTGCTATAGCACACTTTTTGGGCGCAGTTTGAATATCTAGCCCCCTATTTCCAACATTGCTTTCTTGTGACCCCACCTCAAAAACAACAGAGAGAAAATTTTCAACACCTGCCAGAAAGCTGATCTTTCGCAAGGACTATGAAATCACCTTTTGAGATGTAAAAAAACTAAATTGGCCAGAATTCGAAAAATGACAGCTGCCACAGTCATGAGGTGCTGGAAAGATATGGCTATGTTGTAAATTTGGGCCCACAAAATTCAATGTAGGTTTATAACTTTGTTGTTTGTCAATATTTTTATACCACATTTTCAACATAGTCTTCTTCTAACCCCACCTCATGAACAAGGGCAGAGAAAATCATCTCCTGCCTGAAAAGTGAATTTGTGCAGGGATCATGAAATCACCTTTTGGGATGGAAAAAAAACATTTTGGCCAGGATTTTAAAAATGCCAGCTGTCACATTCATAAGGTGTTGTAATAATTTGGCTATGTTGTAAATTTGGGGTAAAAATATTGACAATTACCAAAGTTACGAGGCTGCATTTGCAAGATTCAATGTAGACATAACTTTATTGTTTTTTGATATTGTTGCACCAAATTTTTAACATAGCCGTCTTATGACCCCACCTCATGAACAAGGGCAGAGAAGATTGTTAACTCCTACAAAAAAGATGATTTTGCGCAGGGACCGTGAAATCACCTTTCGGTATGAAAAAAGCAAAACATTTTGACCAGCTATGACATTCGTTAGGTCTATAATGATATGGATATGTTGTAAATCTGGGATAAAAATATTGACAGTTACCAAAGTTATGAGACTGCTTTCACAAAATTCAATGTAGGCTCATAACTTTGTTGTTTTTTAATATTTGTACTCTAAATTTTCAACCTAGCCTTCTTATGACAACATCTCATGAATAGGTGCAGAGAAAATGTTCAACTCCTGCCCGAATGGTGATTTTGTGCAGGGACCACAAAATCACCTTTTGGGATAGATTTGCCTAGCGACAGTGACATTATCCATGAGGTGTGGTCTCAAAGATTTGTTGAAAATTTGGGCTAAACATATGCAAAAATTGGAAAGTTATGCTTCTAAGTTCAACCCCCCTATTGAAATACATTAGATGGCATACCTCTTTCTTCAGTTCATGGTCCGAGTTTGAAGAGTGAAGATGTGTCTGTGGTCCAGAGAGGATTATGATGTTGGACCCCCAATAGGTAAGTATGGGCATGAGGGTGGGGTGTGCTGAAACAAATAGAACTCCTGTAGATTGGCTCCACTTTCCATTTTTACAGCTCTTCAGTGGGACACTACTTAGATCAGCTGGACTTGTCACTGCGATCTCTGCATACTACAGTATTGCAAACAGTAAAGTGTGGACTTTGGAACTGGCTACAAAGGGTGAGATTTGTTTCCCATCTTGTGCAGTCACAATGACATGAGTGCATGAGACAAGTTATATGTACATGAAAGTGAGTTCACAGGTCAGACACCAAAAGTGGTCCATATTCAGCTGACTGGACATTCTGGACTTCCTTTTGGGAAAAGAAATAATAAGTATATATTAAAATTAAAATTAGGATTAGTATATATGCATATGAAGTCAGGTAGTCACTGGGGTGGTGGTGCAGCTCGAATGTTCAATAGCTGTAAGTCCTAGAAGTTTCTTGTGCACTCACCCCTTCCAAAATGAACACAAAGGCAGTATAGTGCAGTGGTTTAAGTCTATGAGCTGCAAACCTGGAGACCTGGGTTTGAATCCCACAGCCCCCACTTGCATACTGTGTGACCCTGAGCAAGTCACTTAGCTTCCTTGTGCTCCCAGGTTGTACCTGTAAATAAGCTTTCAGCTTAGTGTGTCTCTCCTGGTTAAAAAAATATATATATACATGCTGCAAGTAGTTAGTTCATCAGTGTTTTATTGCAGCCTCAGCCCCAAGCTGTTGTGAACTGCCAAAGGAATATGGAGATATTCCTTTGGCACAGCGTGTGTGTTCATTTTGGAAGGGGTGAGTGCACAAGAAACTTGTAGTACTTTAAGATTAGTATATGTTAGTAGAAATTATAAATAAATGAGGTAGCCTTCTCCTCATTTGTCCAGCCTGTCTTCTCTGAAATTGGTGAAGGGGGGTAGCATGATGTCAATGTCAGAGTTCTTGAGAGTGAGCCAGGTTTCTGTTAGTGACATGGGCCTAGATATTCAAAGCATATGCCTGACACAAAATGAAGATGCACCACACATCTCAAAAGAAGGGCAGAACTGCAATAATCAAAAGAGATAGATGCGTTGTGCATCTCTGGATGTGCCATTATGCATCTATAATGTATGTGGTGCATGTAGAGTGAGTGTTCCCATTTATTTTATTTATTAGTACAGTTGGATTTACAACCTTTGAGTCAGACACATTTGCAAAGGCACCTCATCACAATGAGGATAAAACAATAATACAATGTTCTAAACATAGACAGTGATACATAAAATACATAGGTTCCAGTGATGAAAGCATTATTACAGTGATACAGAGCATATGTATAGTCAATTTACATAGGTAACGTGCAGTAGAAATGGGAAATATAAGCTCCATGTAGTACAATTACAATGAGGGTAGAGAAAGACAATAATTTCAGGTAGGCGCTCTAAGGGGCAGTCCAGAAGACTTTGTCAAGGCTAGATTGTGCTAGTTGGCATAAGTCTTCAAAGGCCTGAAGGAGAGGTTAGAGGGACTTAGTTAGTTACATTTATAGCAACGCATGTTGAAAAGGTGGTCGCGAAGAGCGATTTTAAAGGGATCAATTTTGAGAATGTTGGTGACGTTAACTGGGAGGGAGCTGAACCAGGCAGGAGCCCTGTAGCAGAAGTATCACTGGGATAGGAAGGTCCTGGTCCTGGGCACCAGTAGGGTAGCCTTATCCATGCTACGGGTGGCCACAGTTGGAGTGGCGAGTTGGAGGGATGTAGTCACCCTTGGGGGGAGAGCACAAGAAGAATTTTCTTGGATAGTAGTCAGGTTTGGTAGTAGATTCTTTCTTCTGGGTTAAGGAGGTTTGCAGTGGCATACAGTAGGCTGGTATGGGTGAGTCTGGGTGCCCTGGTCAGCAGCCTGCAGGCCTTGTTTATAGAGAATTGGATTTTACTGATAGCTGTATTAACAGCTGCACTGTATATAGGCAGGCCGTAACCTACTAGGGACAGGACAGAAGATGTGATGGCCAGTCTGAGTGAATGGGGAGGGAGGCAGTCCTTGTACTGGTACAGAAGGCATAGCTGAGAGTTGGTGGCTGCTGAGAGGGCATTTATGTGGTGGTGGAAGGTGAGAGCAGAGTCAAAGGTAATCCATAGGTATTTATAGGTGGACACCTGCTCTAAGGGCTGCTGTGTGCTGGGGATGATTAGGAGGGGTGCATTTCTGAATTTGTTTTCTTGGTGGGTGAAAAGCATTGACTTGGTCTTTTTTAAGTTGATAACAAGTCTATGATCCTTCAACCATTTTTCAGTTTGGTTAAAGGTGAGCTGGAACGAGTCCTGGAGTGAGGCATGTTTATGGTGAGAGACAAAGAGAACAGCATCATCTGCATATAGAATAATTTTGCTGGAGCAGGCACTGGGCAGGATGTTGAGGTACAGACTGAACAGTAGAGGCCCCAGGATAGAGCCCTGGGGGCCCCTGTAGTGAACAGGTTGGGTGCAGGATAAGGTTCCATTAATTTTTATGCACTGGGAGCAAGCTGAGAGGTAGCTGGAGCTCCAAGCAAGAAGACCAGTGGAGAAACGGACTTGGTGGAGGGAGTTAAGCAGGAGGGGATGGCAGACAGTGTCAAAGGCCTTAGAAAGGTCTATGAACACAGCACCAGCAAGCTTGCCAGAGTCTAAGGAGGAAAGCAGATAGTTGGAGAATTCAAGGAGGGCTGTGGTAGTGCTATGTCCTAAGCGGAAACCATGCTGCTCAGGGTATAGAATGTCATATTTGGTCAGGTACTCAGTGACTTGAGCAGCCACCACTTTTTCGATGGTTTTGAAGAGAGGAGGGAGTATGAATATTGGCCTATAGTTGTTTGGGGAGGACCTATCATAGAAACATAGAAACATAGAATTTGACGGCAGATAAGGACAGCTTGGCCCACCCAGTCTGCCCATTTCCCTGCCTACTGGATAAGCTGCACATCCTAGTTAGCCAGCAGCCTACTTCTTCCTACCCCAACCCCCTAGAATTGCCTTATGACTGTTCCACGCATGCTTGAATTCCACCACTGTTTTTGACTCCGACCTCCTCCGAGGCAGTTTCCATGCATCCACAACCCTCTCTGAAAAAATACTTCCTTAAATTACCTCTGAGCCACCCCCATCTTCAAATTGTGCCCCCTTGTTCTTGCACACCTCTTTTTTTGAAAGATGCTACCCTCTTGGACTTTGTTGATTCCCTGGAGATACTTGAAAGTTTCTATCATGTCCCCCCCTCCCTCCTTTCCTCGAGGCTATACATATTAAGCTCCTTAAGTCTCTCTTCATATGTCTTCCAGTGCAGACACTGTACCATTTTAGTTGCCCTCCTCTGGACAGCTTCCATCCTGTCTATGTCTTTGCAAAGACTGGGTCTCGAGAACTGCACACAGTACTCCAGATGGGGTCTGACCAGCTGTCTGTACAGAGGGATAATAACTTCTTGTTTTCTACTGGTGATGCCTCTCCCTATGCATCCCAGTATCCCCCAACCCTCCTTGCTGCCCTCTCACATTGCTTGCCCATCTTTAGGTCATCTGATATGACTACCCCCAGGTCCCTTTCCATTTCTGTTGTTGTTAGTATCTCATCCCCCCCCATTGTGTACTCTTCCCCTGGGTTTTTGTTTCCCAGGTGCATTACCTTGCACTTCTTAGCATTGAATCTAAGCTGCCATACATTTGACCATTCCTCTAACCTTGCCAAGTCCCTTTTCATCCTTTCCACCCCACCTTGTGCATCAAGTCTGTTGTAGATCTTTGTGTCATCTGCAAAGAGACATACTTTTCCTTCCAGTCGCTCTGCAATGTCACTTATAAAGACATTGAAGAGGACCGGTCCTAATACTGAACCCTGTGGTACCCAACCAGTAACCCTCCTTTCTTCAGAGTGGACTCCATTTACTATTATTCTCTGTGTCCTATTCTCCAGCCAATTTTTTACTCAGGCTGTCATCTTGGGACCCACTCCCAGGCTAGCTAACTTGTATATTAATCTTTTGAGTGGGACTGTGTCAAATGCCTTGCTAAAGTCTAGGTAGGCCATGTCCACAGCCCCTCCCTGATCTACTACTTTGGTCACCCAGTCAAAGAAATCTATCAGATTTGTCTGGCATGACCTTCCACTGTGAATCCATGCTGCCTTGGGCCCTGTGCCCCTCTGGCCTCTAGATACTCGACAATTCTTTCCTTCAGAAGTGATTCCATCATTTTCTCTACCACTGAGGTTAAACTAACAGGTCTGTAGTTTCTTGCTTCTGCCTTGCTCCCACTTTTGTGAAGGGAATCACATCTGCCCTCCTTCAGTCCTTGGGTACCACCCATCCTCCCATGATTTGTTAAACAGGGTAGTCAGTGGTGTCACTAATTCCACCCTTAGTTCTTTTAGAATTCTGGGATGAATCCCATCAGGCCCCATTGCTTTGTCCACCTTTAGTTTTAAGAGTTCTTTCAGAACCCTTTCTTCTGTAAATGGGCTGGTATCAACTTCTGTATCAGGTGTTTCTACTGTTTGTTTTATGTACCTCCCTCTCTTCCTTTGTAAATACTGAGCAAAATATTTGTTTAGTATCTCTGCCTTTCATGAGTCACCTCTGCCCCCCCTTTATTAAGCCTCACTATCCCTCCCTTGGTCTTCCTTCACTCCCTGATGTACCTATAAAGGTTTTATCCCCTTCTTAACTGAGTTGGCTATCTTTTCCTCAGTTTGGGCCTTTTCTGTTCTGACTGCCTTCCATCTTTCTTTTGCTGATACAGTTCTCTGTCCTGCTCCTTCTATGATTCCTTGTACTTCCTAAAGCTTTCTTTTCTCTTGAACCTTCCTGCCACTTCCTTTGAGAACCATAGTGGTTCTTACATCGTTTGTTTTGTTTATTTGCTTCACACAAGGCTTGTTACCTCTGTGATGGCAGTTTTATTATCTCATTGTTCTTCCACCCCTCCTTCTGCCCATTTGCTAGTGCATTCCTTAGGCACTCACCATTTTGCTAAAGTCAGTCCTCCTAAAGTCCAGTACCTTTGCCTTTGTAAGCTTGACTTTATTGCTGTGTTTATTAGAACCATACTGTTAGATGGTAGCTGTAGTTCCCAGATGGCTACCACTTCTACATCTGTGATCCTCTTTCATCTCCATTTGAGAGAACCAGGTCTAAGATTATTCCCTCTCAAGTGGGCTCCAATACTAGTTGTCTAAGGCATGCCCCCTGTAGGGCATCTAGAATAACCCCACTCCTCGAAGTGGCTGCTGCAACTGCACTCCAGTTAACATCTGGCATATTCAGATCGCCCATCAGCAATATCTCCCCTTTTTCTGCCATACTAAGTATACTTTCTATCATTTCCCATCCATTTCCTCCCCCTGAGAAGGAGGTCTGTATACAACCCTTGTGTGGATTGTGGTGCCATTGCCAGTCTCCAAATTTACCCACAGTGCTTCATCTCCTCCCTGTTTTCCCTTTTGTTCTGCCGCTTTGATTCCTTCCCTTATGTAAAGAGCTACTCCTCCTCCTCTATTATCCTCTCTGTCCCTCCTGTAGATAGTGTATCCTGGTATGTTTACGTCCACTATCACCACTTTTGTGTATGGGTGTAATGATAGCCATTTTCCAGACACTAGGAAACTGACCTAGACAGAGGGATTGATTCAGTAAGTTAGTCAGTGGGGCAAGGACAACATCAAGGATTAGGCACAGGATCCTGGTGTCCAGAGTGTTGTTGCTGGGGTTATTGCTGCCCAGGGCATTTTGCAGGTATGGTCTTGCCTCTTGGGAGGAAATCTAGCGTAAGTGGAAGTGAGGGCATTGTAGGACCAGTGGTTGAGATTCTGGCATGGGTTGAAGAAACTACTTGAGAGAACAGAGCTTAGATCAGTGAAGGTGGTGTTAAAGCAGTTAGCTATGTTGAGGGGTTCCATGGTAATAGAGCCATCAATAGACCGCTGGGATGGGGAGGGGAACGTATTTTCCCATTCAGCTCTTATGTTATCCCAGAAGGTCTGGGCTGAGCCCCATGATGAGGTGAGGGTGGCCTGGTAGTGATCTGCTTTGGCCTTGTGGATAGTCCATGTGCACTGGTTGCATGCAGCATTGTAGGCTTGCCTATCTGACACTTTGCCTGACTCCACAGCAATGTGCCAGAGATTATCCCTTATCTGGAGTTTTTGAAGCAGAGATGGGGTGATCCATTGTGCAGTTTGTTTTTTTGAGCAGTGCCTGGTGAGAGGGGCACAGAGGTCACATGCCATGTTGAAAGCCTGTGTGAAGAGGTCAAGTGCGGCATCAATGCCTGGGGCATGGTTGATGGTGGACCAGTCAATCTGGGCCAGATAGCACCTGAGTTTTTTAAGGTCACCCAGGTGGAGGTGCCTATGAAGAGTGGATTGAGTGACTGGTTTGGGGGTGGTGGAGGACCAGAGGAAGAGGATAGGGGCGTGGTCACTTAAGGAGTCTGAAAGGATAGTAATATTCTGGATGTTTGGGGGGCAGTTGGAAATTATGATGTCCAGGAGGGTGCTGGTTCCTTTGGAGGAGTTGAGTCTTGTGGGTGGGATGACTAGTTGGGTCATGTCAAGGGCAGCAAGTGAATCCTTTGCTTGTGAAGCTGAGGTGCCAAGCCAATTGACATTGAGGTCCCCTAATAAGACTTGGTCAGCTTTGTGGGGGAGAGTTGAGAGATACCCTGTGAATGACAGGATAACCTGGTTTTGGTTCCTAGGAGGCATGTAGGAGACCGTGATGTAGAGTGGGCCCCTGGTGGGAGCAGGGATGATTTTAAAGGTGAGGGTCTGGGCTCTGTTGATGAGCTTGGGAGCGGGGAGTGCATGACCAATAATGGAGTCACATAAGTAGACAGCACATCCGCCCCCTCATTTGCCTAACTGATCTTTCTGATAGAGGGTATACCTGGGGAGTGAGATGAAGGAATCGGGGGGTGGATTTGGAGAGCCATGTCTCCACTAGTGCAATAATATTGGGTTGGTGTTGGATGACTCAACATTGGAGTGCAGCAGATTTTTTAGCAAGCTGAAGATGTGCAGGGAGGAAGCAAAGCCCTAAGGATGAAGTCCAGGATGGGGTTGTGGGAGTAGGATCTGGATTGGTGTGGACATTTCCAGAGAGTAGCAGTAATAGAGTGATAATTTTAACCAATGGGTGGTGGTACGAGGCATTCTTTACCGGTCTACGGGCTGAGGATCCTACCTCAGGGGTGCAAGGAATGGGTAGTGCGTGAAGGGTAGGAATAGCAGTAAGAAGGTGAGTCCAAGGGGGTCCCAGATAGGCAGAGAAGATGGACAGGTGGCTAGGAGGTGGATGCCAGGGCCCTGGGTTTGTGTCCAGTGTGGGTGGAGGGTGAGAGACCATGTTAAAGTCAGGGGGTGTGGTACTGTGAGTGCTGGTAGTGTGGTCTGGTTGGAGAAAGGCCAGTACCAGGATGGCTGAGATGACCAGGCATGGCATTGGGGTATTGGCACCCATGGTCCCTCTTGCTGATGGAGTGGTAGAGAAGTATAAGGGTCTAGACTATGTGCTTACAGTTGTGTGACTGCCACAGTGGTGTAGTGGTAGGGTTGCAGACTTTGGTGCACAGGGTACAAGGTTCAAATACCCTGTAGGGCAGGTGTCCATAAGACCTGGAAGAGATGGTAAACCAGGCATTTGGGAGGCTGGAGTGTACTGGGTCCAGTTCAGAACTGAGGGGTGAAATAGTGACTTCTAGTGGCTGCAAGGGGAGTGGAAAAAGGTCAGGGACTGGGCAACAGTGGTGTGGAAAGGTTTGAATGGCAGCAAGTGGGGGGATAGGGTGGTGAAGATACTAAATAGAAATGGGAGAGAGGTAGGACACCAGTAGAGAGTATAGTGGTTAAGAGCGGATAGGGAGGCTGTGCACAAATTACCCTTTGGTGGGAGACGAGTATAATCTGCTAATGGAGAAGTGGCTTGACTGTGGCTGGGTATGTCACCAAAGGCAGTGGAAGTGGAAGAACTGAAAGGATATATAGTCGAATTAGGGTGAGGTCCCTAACAATAGGGCAGGTTACAGAAGTAATTGAGAGGAGTTAACTGGAGTGGCTGGAGAAAAACTTGAGAGAAAATGTGCAACCCTTTGGGTGACATTGCTTTAAAAAGGGTGTGCAAGAAAGTGGGTTGTCAGTTATTCAAGGCAGGGAGGCCAATAGCCATAAGAATGTGCAGCAGTCGCTCTTCTGAAGTATAAAAATCTAAAGGATTTATCTCAACCTGTTATCGGCAACCCTAATTTTTTGCTTGACGGTAAGCTTCTCTCATCTAGTTGGATCCCTCAGATAAGTAACTGCCTTCTAGATGACTTCATGTTATCCGATAGTCAATGGTGCTCTTCTGCTGGCATTATGCATAAGTTTATGTTACCTCACACAGCAATTTTTAAGATTTTTCAATTCCACCACTTACTGGTTAAGGTAATGGATCTGGTCCCCCCTCCTGCTCCTAATATCAGTGTTCAGGCTACCCTTACGGAGTTGGCGGGTTTGCCTCATGCTATATCTACAATATATACTGCTCTGTTTACCTGGGCTTACCCTGATAACTACGCTCCCGTCTCCTTTTGGGCCTCTCTCTTTCAGGGTAGAGATATGGATTGGTCTTTCTTGTGGCAAAGTTGTTGTAAGTTCCTTAAGCAGGACAGACTTAGATTAACACAATTCAAAATTTTCCATAACATTTATTATTCTCCACAGAGGCTTGCTAGACTGGGTCTAATGTCTTTCCCCCTTTGCACAAGATGCTAGTCTCAAGAAGATTACCTCCTTCATATTTTCTGGAGTTGTCCTAAAATCGCCCCACTTTGGACCATGATTAATCAGTGTGCTGATCCTCTTTTAGGACTCTCAGAATTACTCACCCCTGAAATATGTCTCCTTGGGGATTTCTCCTCTATTTGGGTGGTGAACTGGAGGTATCACATAGCATTGATGTTGATGTCTGTTAAAAAGGTGGTGTTGAGGCACTGGAAGGACACGGACGTACCATCTTATGTTGAATGGCTTCAGGAATTGCTGGTGAACCTCAGAACAGAGAGGACAATTGCCAGTCTATACAACAGACTGGAAAAGTTTGACAAGATCTGGGGCCCACTGTAGACTCTTTATGCACTACAGGCCCAAGTATTACCAGGTTATATTCTCTGGTGTTGTGCTAAAAGAGTACCGACGCACTGGGTTGTTCGTGGTGGGTAGTGGGTTGGGCGGTTAGAGGGGTGGGGGAAAGCAAATCATTTTGTATTTTGTGTCTGCACCTTTGGGGTTTACGATGTACTGCACCATGATTCGCTCTCTGCAATGGAAACTTTAATAAAATTTGAATTGAAAAAAAAAAAAAGAGAATGTGCAGCAGTGGAGTAACCAATCAGCTAGCCTGAGGAAATAGCGGAGCAAAGGTCTATTTAATACTGTGAGGAGGTGGGGAAGGGGGGTGCAGGAAAAATTCAGTCCAGAACACAGCACAGAAGAGATTTCCACAAGATCAGGAAGAGCCAGGAGTTGGAAGATCAGCTGAGGAGCAGAAACTGCCAATCAGTGCCTGGCTCCTCCACTGGGTGTCCAGTCAAAACAGCGGCATTCAAAACCATGAGTTTTGGAGGTCCAGTGCGTACCTGAATCTGTCTGAGGGTCAGCCTGGTGTTCTGTTAGCTGCGGCTGGTTTGGAGAGTAGGGGAGGCACAGCAGCAGCTTGGGAAGCCTGCAGATAGGCTGTCTGTGGAACAAGAAGGGAAAGACAGGGGATTAAATACAGCTAGAGTACAATATCAGGCTCAGTGGGGGGGCACAAGGTAAAGAGGTGGCAAATGCAGGGCAATTATTTAGAGATAGAAGAGGAGTTAACGGGGGGGGGGTTGTGCTTTGGTGCCAGGACGTCTGAGGATGACAACAGCAGCAGCAGGAGGGGGTGAAGAGGAGGGCCTGTAGGTAAGGCAGAGAATAAATTAAGCTGTTTAGTGACACAGCATTGCAAGTGGGAGGAGAATTTAATAATTAACAGAGTGACCAGTGTTGGACGGGAGACTGGGTTTGGCAGCAGAGGCAGAAATGGAAAAAATGCAGCAATATTACTCAGTAGCTAGGTCTAGCAGTCAAACATCAGCTACTAAAACAATATAGTTTGTCTAGCAGAAGTCCCAGAGCAGCAAGTAACACCAAGAGACTAGACTGGAGGCTTGTAATAGACTAGCTAAACTAGCAGGTAAAGTAAGGCCACATGATGCATAAGACAAGTAATTACATTAACAAAAATTCAGTCCAGAACACAACACAGAAAGAGATTTCCATGAAATGAGGAAGCGCCAGGAGTTGGAAAATCAGCTGAGGAGCAGAAACTGCCAATCAGTGCCTGGCTCCTCCACTGGGCATCCAGTCAAAACAGTGGCATGCAAAACCACGAGTTTTGGAGGTCCAGTGCATACATGAATCTGTCTGAAGGTCAGTTGGGCAGTCTGTTAGCTGTGGCTGGCTTGGAGAGTGGGGGGGGCACAGCAGCAGCTTGGAAGCCCACAGATGGGCTGTCTAAATCTGTCTGAGGGTCAGTCAGGTGGTCTGTTAGCCGTGGCTGGCTCAGAGAGTGGGGGGACTACAGCAACAGCTTGGAAAGCCCGCAGATGGGCTGCCTGAATCTGTCTGATGGTCAGTCGGGCAGTCTGTTAGCTGCGGCCAGCTCAGAGAATGGTGGGGCCACAGCAGCAGCTTAGAAAGCCTGCAGATGGGCTGTCTGAATCTGTCTGAGAGTCAGTCGGGCAGTCTGTTAGCTGCGGCCATCTCGGAGAGTTGGGGGGAGCCACAGCAGCAGCTTGGGAAGCCCACAGATGGGCTGTCTGAATCTGTCCGAGGGTCAGTTGGGCAGTCTGTTAGCTGCAGCCACCTTGGAGAGTGGGGAGGGGGCACAGCAGCAGCTTGGGAAGCCTGCAGATGGGTTGTCTGAATGTGCTGTGCATCACTATATAATTCAGCTGAAATGTGCAACACATCTTAGAATTGAGCTGCCCAAAGTTAGGGAAGGAAAAAGCATGCCTAAATGATCAGCCACCCACAGGCAGGCCACAGAACTGCAAGCAAGCTGTCTGAATATAGCCCTTGGAGGTGCAGCAGGATATGTTCCAGGCACCCACACATAGCAGTCATGCCAGGATGACTGAACCCTGAGCCACTGGCACTGTCCAGGGAGTAACCCCCCCACACTGTGCCTTGGACATAGACACACAGGAGCCACATGCTAGTGTTGTCGTGTGCCCCCTGGAAACACCAGAGGTGTGGGCAGTCAGAAAGCAGAAAATGTACCAGGGGCCATGGCCTGTACGCCCGTGGCCTACAGTGGGCAACCTGGCAGTGGCATGCACCCAGGGTGCCATCTGGGGCAAGGTTGCCCCAGTAGTCTGGTGGATGGGTGGTAACCTAGCACAGGCCAGGGACTGACCTGTGGCACACACCCACTGTGGTACACTATAGTTGCATACAAGTGGGACCCACCTACTAGTGCACCTGGTCACCCTTTGCACACTGCCATTCCTTACAGTGATCATCATGCTCAACTCATATGGGGAGAGTATGGTACACTACAGATGACTGTACACTGCATAAGTAGCTGATACATCACACGCATATGGTATGCCAACAAGACTGTGTCATCCTGTACCTTCCCCTGTAGCTGGTCCAGGTGGGCCCCTGTGGCCACTGTCTAGGTGGGCCCCCTGTACCCCTGTCTGATCCTGTACATTGCTATGGGGTGTAGCACTGTGCCCAGGCCAATGCAGTCCACCCTAACATACACAATCGTTCCATCACTACTGCCTGCTAAGATGCAGTTCCTCCTGTTCACCTTTGTCAAGTGGTGGGGCAGCCCTGCAAAACTGGAGCTGAGCATGCCTGGGGTATGCAAATGAACTGAATACATTTCAATAATGATCTCCGGCATGTGGGAGATGGGCTTGGAATATACAGTGAGGTCATTTGCATATGCCAGCTGAATATTGCATTTTTGCACGCCACACAAGTAGCATTGCATTGCGCATTTCCCCATGCTCCACATAGGGCTAAGGTCACCTGCTTTCCCATGCATCTCCCACTGTGCTATTGCACATGTTTGGAATATTCAGCTTAACATGAGTGAGCGCATCTCATGGCACATCTTCTGAATATCTCATTATTTTGGGCTGGCGCATCTCAGATGCACAGTGCAGGCACTTGCATGTGTTTTTTGAAGAAAACCAAAAAAGGTGAGCACTGGATCCATAGCAGTGCCAGAAATAGAGCCACCAGCTCAAAGTACAAACTTTAGACAAGAATTACAGGCTCAAACTCAAGTTCAAATGTGCTCAAGTGCACACTTTATTTGGCAAGTTTTTGTAGAAACCACAACAGCCCTGCGCTTCAACCCTCGAGCGGATCTTCCTTAGGGACCCTAAAGTCCCACTCAAGAAGCAGGGCCATTGTTTTGGTTTCTAAGTACTGCCAAATAAGCACTTGAACTGGAGTTTGAGTGCAGAATTCTTGTTTAAAACTTGCGCATATTTGCAGGGGACTTTTGAATATCTAGGCCATAATATCTTATTTTACTTGTGCTACTCAAGCTTCAAATAGAGCAAATTTAGGAAGAAGGCTTCCAGTATTTAGGGCAACAGTGTTTAACATCCTATGTTGCTTGGTGCAGCAGCTGGGCTGGCTGCGGGGCTTGAGTTTGGGTGAATATTGCCTAACAATAGGATTAGGCTTAAGGTAAGTATTCTAATGTTTCTCAGGCACTGTTTGAGTTTCTGTTTTTTTTTTCTCCTGTCCTGCAGGACTGAGGCTTATATGTGGCACTGGAGGAGTGTATAATGTGGGAGAAGCAGTAGGATTCCCCAAGGGAAGTTAGATTTGCAGGTCCAGTGTTGTTAGTGTTAGCCTAGGAAGCCCTGAGGGCTGGAAAGCTGAGTGGCCTCGGGGGTACACCTGTTGTCTGGGATGACAAGATAAACTAATTCAGTCAGTTTGCTGTACTGGTTGGACCTCTCACAGGGTGTTAAGCTCAACAGTAGCATCACTAGTAGAAGCATCGTTGTTCTACGAGAAGCTCTGATAAAGAGGCTAGCAGAAAGGTCCCGTGCTTGGTGATACCGAATGGCAGGGAGCAACACTGAAAAATTTTCAGTGTTGTACAGTACACATGTTTAACAATGAGAGAAACTTCATAGAGTGCAGGTAATTAAAGTACCGTAATTTCTACATTAGCAATGCCAGAATCAGGCAGTAGCAACAGTAAGGATTGGTTGAACTGGTAACAAGGCAATTCTAGGCAGTGACAACTCTATTCTAGGCACTTTTAAGGGCTCCAGTGGGCAGATTTTTGCATATATTTTGCTATCAGAAAGGTCTTGCAAACAAACAACATGATGAGGTGAAAAAAGTCATTTCCAAGGTCCTATCACTGGAACACAGTGGTCTGGCTTACATTTTCTTTTAATTATTTTCATCAGAACCCACACCCAACCTTCCACCCCACACTCTCCCCCCAACATAAAAGATGCTGGAAGGTGTTATACCTTTCATTGGACCAACAAGAGTCTTGTACAAAGATGGGATTCTACACAAGCTTTCAGGGCCTCACATGTCCCTTCTTCAGGTGCATGACAAACTGAGCAACATAAGAAGTATTTACATAAACTGTGGAGCAATGTATAAAAACAGTCGAAGAGAATTACAGAAAGGGTAGAATGGTAGGTAGGGTGAAGCTCAGAAGAGAAGAAAAGGAATACAAAGCAATTAAGCCCTGAGGTAAGAGTCTATAATAGTTGAAAGTGAAAAACAACAGAATGTGTGAGAAGAACTGAAAGGAGGGGTCTATAAAGGAACAGGTCATCTGAAAACAAAAGGATGCTAAAAAGGTGACAAGACAGGAACACAGATAAGAGTAATGCAAGATGTTAGCAGGAAGAGTAGGAGGTGGGGAATGTTAAGAAATGAAAGAAAGCTTAGAAGGAATGAAATTACACAAGTCATAAAAGGCCTGGATAAACAAAGTGGTAGATAAGTATACACAGTGAAGTGTGAAATGGGGAGGGGCTGGGTATGACTAGGCCAAAAGGAAAATGGAAGAGAGGCAGGAAAATAGGCAGGAACACAAAAGAAGAGAGAAAAAAAACCATGGGTCACAAGTAGCAAAAGAATTACAGTTTACCACAGTGTGTCATAAATCAAATGTCCCGATTCAGTCCACAATTACTTGATTTAAATTGTTTAATATATTTAAGTTCCCATGTCCTTCTGTCCTGTGTGTTTTTGAAATTGCCTCAATATCAAAACAGATAAGTCAGACAGAGAATGATCTGTTTGTGAAAAATGGTTTCCTACTGGTGTGCTGCTAATCTTGTTAACTATTGTGTGTCTGTGGTGGTTCATCCTGGTTTGCAGTGGTTGCCTAGTTTCCCCAATTTAGTATCCATCTGTGCACTTCTTGCACTGAATTAGGTAAACCACATTGCTAGATTGGCATGTGTAGGATCCATTGATTTTTATTGTGCAGTTCTGGCTTGTCTTGATGGTGGTCTGTGTGCATATGTGGGTACAGGTCTTACATCCTGTCATGTTGCAAAGTGTTGTCCTTCTTGGTCCCCAGTTACTTTGATCTGCTGTGAGTTTGTTGTGAATTATTATGTCCAAGAGTTTTGCGGCTGCTTATAGGCTATTACAGGTGGTTAATGGAATATGACCTTCAGTATTTCATCTTCACTCAGCAAGGGTTGCAGTTCCTTAATAATTTGCTGGAGGAGTGTTAGCATGGGGGTTGTAAGTGACAACTTGGGGTTTGTGATCAGTTTGGTCTTTTTGCTTGTATTTCAGCAGGTTGTCTTGTGGTGTTTGCATGGCTCACTTAAATTCTCTGTCAATTTCTCTTGGGGAGTGGCCCTGCTGGATCAGAGAATTCCAAGGTGGGGAGAGCTGTCTGTCTCTTGTTCTCTCATCAGAGCAGATTTGATGGTATCAAATTGCCTGGCTGTAGATTAGAGATTTTTTTTGCATGGCTAGGATAGGAGCTGGAATTATGATGGTATTGGTGTCTGTTAGTGGGTTTTCTGTAAAGGGCAGTTTGTATATATGCATCATTGGTGATACTGACTGTGGTGTCTAGAAAATGTATGCTGGTAGTGGAGTATTCAATTGAGTTTTATAGAATGATGCAAGTTGTTAAAATCATGATGGAACTTTTTGAGGGAGTCTTCACCTTCTGTCCAAATCAGGAATATGCCATCTATATGTCTGAGATAAACTAATGGTTCATAGGGGTGTTTAAAAAAAATCTTCTTCTTCTAGACATGCCAAAAAGAGATTGGCATATTGGGGTGACATTTTTGTGCCCATGGCTGTCCCCATGATCTGTATAAAGTGCTTGCCATTAAAAGTGAAATTGTGTGTCAGAATGAATTTTATCAGGGTGCTGATTCTGGTACCTGGAATGTCTCTTGTGGATGAGTTGTCCTGTAAAAATTTTTGACATGCTGATATGCCATCTTCATGTGTATATTAGTGTAGAGGGCAGTTCCATCCATTGTAGCTAGGATAGTGTTGGGTGGAAGTTGTCCAATTTGCTTCAGTTTCTGAGGAAATCTTGGTGTCCTGAATAAACTGCTAGTAGCCCTTACTAGGGGTTTTAAAATGGATTCAATGAATCCTGAAATGTTCTCAGTGAGTGTGCAAATTCCAGAGATGATAGGTCATCCTGGATTCCTGGGTTTGTGTACCTTAGGTAGCATACAGAATGTTCCTGGAGTAGGTTGGTTTAGAATTAGTTTACCTGTTTGTGGATGTTGTTAGGTAGATTTGTTTGAGTTCTTCAGTATATTGTGTAGTAAGGTCTTCTGTAAGTTCTCTATAATAAGCTATATCAGACAACTGTCTGGGTGATTCCTTAATGTAGTCCTCTGTGTCCATCACAACCAGAGCGCCACATAAAAGTGACACTAGGGGAGCCCAATCCGCTAGTGTCTTGATTGCAGCTCTTCTTACTCCTGATGAGATCATAGTTCCATATGGGGGGGGCTGCCAAACTCTACAGCACATGCAACTTTTAGCGCATGCCTAGTACAGTGCTACTGCCATTTCTGTTTTTTTTCCTGACTGATACAAAACTTAATTCTTCCTCGAAAGTCACAGCTTAAGCTTCCTCTGACTTTCATTTGAGATTAGTTGAACACTTATATTTTCTGAATCCCCAAAAGATCTGCACCCAACTCAAGCTAATCACTTATGTAATCTCTGCTGTGTTGATATATGAAATATAGTACTCTCACCAGACATAAGTGTTTTGCTTTTCAGGCATGTGTGATTTCCTCCATTAGCAGGTACATCTTTGGTAAAGTGCTCAAAGTTCAGGAACCAGAGTAAAACCACAGACAGCTCTGTCACACTAGTTGAACACTTGGATATATTTATTGTCACCATGAATACTCAATGATTTTCATAGAGTACCTGTTTGTTTTATCTTCATCCAGTGATGAATTGATATGCCCTTCAATTTCACCACTTGCACCTACATGACTTATATTCCTGAGCTGAGAGGGGAAGGTGACGTGCAGTTGGGCTTGGTATTGGTGCAGGAGGCTGATGTTATTGTTATTAACTGCTGCCTGTTGTGTGTTGACAACATTTAGAGTCATGAAAACAGCCAACTATCCCATATTTTAGAAAATCACATTGAAGAAATAAAACATTTTTTATTGACACTTCCATTTTTATTTCTTATAAATAATGTGCACAAAACATGTTTTTGTAAAACAGTCTGAGAACAGAAAGAAAATAAGTCCAAGACATCTTTTCAGGAGTTAATAATTGTGCTTGTATGATTCTTCTGGGTTTTAGGTATTAACACATTCCTTCCAATTGGGATAACTAAGTAATTAAACCCCCCCTCTAATGGAGAGCAATCGATCGAGGTGAACAATAAAAGATCCCAGGATTATAAAAAGCCCTTGCCTGCTTCAGGCAGTAATGACAACTTATTTTTAATAACAGGGAAGTACGGGCAAGCACCAGAAACCTGATCCTCCTGCTCAGATAGTCAGTGGTAGCTACAGTCACACTTTAATGCTTACAGTGGGGTCTAGTTATAAATCACTGGCAACCTATTTTGAAGGGACAAAGTGGGACACAACATCTCTCAAAAGACTATAATCAAACACTGAAACAATATCAAAAAGTTCTTACCTTTACACATTGCCCTCCTGTGTATCCTCCTTGGGTAAAGTGAACCTGGCTTGCTAAGGTGTGAAAAAGCAATACAATTTCAAGAAGCAAGTCAGTTTTGTTGAACCCCGCCATGGTGCAAAATAAATAAATAAATGCCCCTGCAATGGAGTAAGCTTTTTAAACAAAGAGAGTGTGCCTGCTGCTTTCTCAGAGTAAAACATTTGTTTTGAGAGGCAAGGTCAGTATGCTGAGATGTCAGATGAGAGCAAGGGTTCTTAGAAAAAGTATGTATGTAGTTCCATAGTGCCAACTTCATTTGAACCCCCTACTCACCACTGTGTTCCCAAGTCTGATAGCAATGAAACAGATATGACTAAGGGTAAAACCAAGGAAAGCACTGACAGTAGACTGAAGAATGGTAACTTGTTTTCTGAATGTATTTCTTACTATGCCTTTCTTGTTATGTCTTCAGAATGGGATTCGTCTTGATTGTCTTCTGCCTCATTTTAATTTTCTTCTCAGATCTGCAACATCTGCCTGATGAGGAAGATTCATTTTTGAAAGCCAAAATGGTTTCAGATAATTCATCTTTACTGCTTTAAAAGTCACTCAGTATGGTTGCAATCATGATGCAATATCTCATTTGTGATGGGGTCCTGCTTTCACATATTTTTACATTGTATTTCACATGACAATCCAGCAGTGATGGAAGTGATTAAGTAACTTTTAGAGTAAAAAAAAACTTCTGAATCAGTTCAGCTATAATAAAATAATCTTCCCCAGCAGACAGACATCATGGACATTAGAAGAACATTATGAGACTGGAGCGAGGAAGGTTCAGGAGGGAGATGAGGAGACACTTTTTTACAGAGAGGGTGGTAGCTGGGTAGAATGCATTACCTTCTGAAGTGGTATGCAGTAGAACAGTGGACTGCTTCAAAAGAGGATGGAACAGGACAAGGGGGAGGGTTAATGAAGGAGAAAGGTGGAAGGGAGGGGCAGCTGCAGAATAAGGGGTGCTAGCTGCACATTCGAGCAGACTTGATAGACCTCTAGGCCTTTATCTGCTGGCAAATTTCATATGTTCATATGTTCGTATTAAAATGAGGCCAAGGACAACCAAGAAGAATCCCATTCTAAAGACATAGCAAGAAACGTATAGTAAGAAATTCATTCACAGAACAAGTTACCATTCCTCAGTCTGTAAATAGCTACTGTCAATGCATTCCTCAGCTTTACTCTCAGTCATCTCTGTTTCATTGCTATCAGACTCAGGAACACAGTGACCAGCAGGGGATTTAAATGAATATGACAATATGGAACTACACCTATACATATTCTGAGACCCCTCATTTGTTAAAGGAAGGTGATGGTTCTTTTGTGCTTTGTCACCAGAAGTTCTGAAGGAATCAAAAGCAATGTTTACACTGTCATATTTGCATTGGAGTCACCCATATGCTCGGGTTGCTCCAGTGCAAATGTAATGTGTAGACACATGCCCGATCGGCATAAGCCACTTGCTAAGTCACTTCCAGAATCTCTGGCAAGCTGGGGATGCCAAGAGACATGAGCAGCTTAAGTGGCAGTGTGGACTACCTGCACTGCAGCAACCAGCAGATGTCCAGCTCCCCCATGATGCACGCCCCCTCACGAGCACAGATTGCAGTAGTGCAGAGAGGGGCCATGTAGACAGATGAATCACAGGTGGCAAGTGGTCCAGACTGCGCTGCTGCAGTTTTGTATTTGCAGCGCTACTGCAGTGTAAACATGGCTACAGTGTCATCATTAATGTTTACTCAGTGCTAGGTTTTGTAGGTATGAAACTGTTAAAAAAGAAGTGGGCTTAACACATAAATGTTCAGTAGTTTGCAATTTTTTCTAAATCAGTTGCCTGTTTTATTTTCCTCCAGATTTTGCCCCAACAGTTATTTATCAATCACAAATAAAGCAATTCAAGTTAATTGGCACATCCTTATTTAAAAGCAAAAGTCCCAGCCATGGAACCGTTTGCAATAGCCCAATCTCTTGTTAAAACTGATCTCTGCCCCTTGCTGAACATACTCTTACTGATGACCAGCCAGTGTAGAGTGTTGGTCAGCCCCCCCCATCCCCATTGCTGCTTCACATCAAGAGTGTGCTCAAATAAGGAGAGATTGCATGGTACTAGTGTTTCTCTTTGTCAAGCTCCTTCAGTCCTCTGTCCAGTGGTGCGACCACACACCCTCCCAACCACACAGTAAGTCTTACCTTCCTGGTATAACCCTCATCTCATTCTCATTCCGAACTCCAAGGGCAGAGTGCCCTGACTTCTTTCTTCTGCTCTGCTTACCCTGTCCCATGAAACTGCTGATTCCCGCTGGCCTGTCCTTCTGCTTTATACCCCCGACTCTCCTGACTCCCTGCTCTTTGCACTACTGTCCACTGCTGTTTTTCTTGTTTCTCCTATTTATTCTTTCTGTTTTACTCTTCAGATGCCTGGCAGCCCCTTATACCCTCTAACTGCTTCCTAATCCCCATATGCATCGCTACCAACATTTTATCCTAACACCCTTCTAGAATACCCCCAGAACCAACCACCCACCATGAAAAGACAGTAAACCTGGCAAAATGCATGCACTTCCATGCATGCTTAGTCCCTCCTGAATTGCTACTAGAAAGCAGCAAATGCACTAGAAAGGAACCTCATTACACCATGTATATATACTCCCAACCACGTTCCTACATCAAACCACCATACTCTGTAAAATGTTAACAACCTTTTCTCTGTCCCTTTCTTCACCCTGTTCTTCCTTACCTGGCTGAAAAATGAAAAGAAACAAAACCTTTGGTGCCAACTGATGTGCTAAATGGATCTCTTGCTCCAAAATCCACTTAGCAAATATGCAGGTGGAGTCTACTCTGACTCTTCCTTTTAAGCCCTGTTTCTTTTGTGGCCCTTTACTTGCCCAGTCATTCCCCTTCACTCATACCCCACCCCTTTCTTTGTGCTGACCTTCTTCACAGAATTCCTCTTACTCTCCCCTAAGTCCTCCTCTTTCCTCACCCAACCCCGTCCCCACCCCTACACCCCGTGCTTCCTGCCTGGCCAACTTTCAAGTCAGATGACTTCTGACAACAGAGGTTGCCTTTAAAAGGGTACCACATTATTAGGGCTGCAGTTGGTGGAGCCCTGCAAATCTCTTGGGATGGAAAAAGGACTCACACTCTGACCAAACAACATGTAGGAGTTCCTTCACAGTCACCTCTGCAGTCTATGAAGCACTCCGCCGTGTCAGTGCAGTCAACTGCACTTCATATTTTATTCTAGTCCGCAGCCATGGCAGCACACGGCATAGTCCACTGTGTCCAACATGGCCGCTAAACTCTACTGTGAATGTGTGACCACTAGCGCATGCACAGAATGGTTTGGTGGCCATCTTTGACACAATGAACTGTGCTCTGTTCTGCTGTGACAGCCACAAAAGTTTTTCGCTGTACGTATCCCCCCCAACCAACCCAAAACATAACAGTGACATTGGGGTTGCCCAATCTCCCACTGTCACGATAAGGATTGTCCTCCCCTCACCCGACCCTTTCTCTCAGCACCCAGCACCCCCTCCCGAAATATAACAGTTGCACTAGGGGGTATCGAATTCCCTCAGTGCAAGAATCCTTGTTAGTTCTTTTTTTTTTTACCTGTAAAAAAACTGTCTATTGATGTCTTTCAGTGACGCTGGGTGGTGCCATTCCCCCCAGTGCAGGACTCTTTGTTATATTGTATTTACATAAAAAAAAGTTCATGAGTGTCTTTTGTGGCCATCACACTCCCCTCACCCGACACTCCCATTAAGCACCGACCATCTGCACCCCCAAGCCATTACTTACCCATCAGGGATCCCACGCCGCAGTCCTCTCTTGACTAAAGACACAGCTTCACGCTTCAAAGATGGATCACAAACTGAAAAAACAGGTATACTTTTTAATGTATTTTAATGGTGTTTTGAACTTAATAGCATAACTTTACCATGTTTCATACTTTTGGCCCAGATTTTTAAAATGTCATTTTTGGGACCCCACCTCATGAACAGTTGAGCTGACATTAGGTAAATCAGTCCTGAAAAGTGATTTTGTGGCCCCTGTGTCAAATCACCTTTTATGCAGCAGTTGCAAATGTTCTTGGCCCTTGTTCATAAGGTGGGGTCATAAGAAGGCTATGTTGAAAATTTGGTGTAAACATATTAGGCAAACAACAAAGCTATGAGCCTATGTTGAATTTTGTGGATGCAGCCTCATAACTTTGGTAATTTTCAGTATTTTTACCCCAGATTTACAACATAGCCATATTCTTACAGCACCTCATGAATATGACGGCTGTCATATTTCAACTCCTGGTCAAAATGTTTTTTTTTAACATTCCAAAAGGTGATTTTTGCAGTCGCTGTGCAAAATCACCTTTCAGACAGGAGCTGAGAATTTTCTTTTGTGTGTGTGTGTGTGTGTGTATGTCGGCTCTCCAATCTCTCTAAAGGAACTCAGCTTCCACCCTTGCTGCCTCCGCATGCCCAGGCTTACCCCCTTTGGCAGTGCCACCAGGTGGGCAACCCACCCCAGTCAATGGTAACTTGCCCTGGCTTATCCCTCAGTGTGGGGCCTTGGGAGAGGGGCCCCACCCAGCGGACATAGTAGGCAGTGGAGGCAACAGAGAAGAGCTTCACACTTTGGGGCTGGCATTTTTTGTATGCTGTATTAGAGGTGGGGATGTGCAATGAAGACCAGCACTTTCCCCACCCCACCACTGATATGGCACCAGCACTGTGGTTCCCCCGTCCTCCACTAAGGATCCGTATCATGCCAGACACACAAACCCCCATCTTCCAGAGAAGGACAGCAGTCCCTGGAACCCTCAGTCCTTCTCCCCCAGCTGGCATTCTGACATCCTGAGTCTGTTCCCGAACTCAGGTCATCGGCATCGCAGATGGATGTCCTACCTCTGCGCCGGCAGGCTGCCCTAGTTAAGAATTTTCTCTGCCCTTGTTCATGAAGTTGTCATAAGAAGGGTATGTTGAACATTCAGAATAAACATATGAAAAAACAACAAACGTATGCACCTATGCTGACTTTTGTGAATGCAGACTCATATCTTTGGTAATTTTCAATATTTGTACCCTAAATTCCTCAGCTACAATCCAATGTGCACTGGTCAGAACTTCTTATAGTAACAGTGTCAGAAACAGGCAGTAGAGAACGTAAGAACTGGTTGAACTGATAAGAAGGCTAGTATAGGCAGATTAGGTGGCAGACTCTACAATTGCCAGAGCAGTATAAGTGTAACAGCCTACATTAGAGGTATAATAGTACAAGTGTACTGCAACAACAACCTTGTGCAGTTACTAAAGAGGTATTACAAGTACCACTTGTCCTAAGAGAATAATAAACCAGACGTATCCTAAAAAAGGGAATTATTAGGGCCTGCTAACAGTATATCTGCAACAACAACCTAGAGCATTTTCACTAAGAGGTACTGCAGGTATCACTTGGCAGAAGGAAGTAAGAAATAGACATACCCGAAATATGGAATTACTGCAAGTCCAGCTATGTAATACAATATCTTATCCAAGAGACTAGGAGTCAAATGATGAAAAATAGTCAAATCCAGAGAAAATTGTGAACTTCTGGGGACCAGTAAACTGTTGTTACTGTAGTTCAAGGATGCAGAATGTGTTAAATTCCTAAAGGTGATGAACTGTGGCCTGGGGCATGGGCAAGATGTGAAAACCCTTTGTCAGTATCTCCCCTTTGTTCTCCAAAATGGTTGTGAATATCCCTCAAAGAAAAGCACAGATCCTTTAGGAACAGGTCATGTGGATTCAATGCAGGACTCAACAACTCAGAGTTTGACAAACTTATTTGCTGGACTTAGTTTTGCTTGTGATGGCTTCCACAAAGTTGACCTGTAATGAACATGCTAACACCTGGTGGTGTTTCTTTGCAGTAATTCAGCCAGGCAGCTTTCATAGATGTTGTGTCCAAGAATGGCATTGTTTCTCTAAGCAGAAAAAACATAAAAATCCACAAAAACTAAACTATTGTCAGAGACAAAAAACAGAAAGCCAAACACACAGGCCAAGGATGTGGTTTTATTTCAATTAGCCTACCATGTACTGTAGGTAGCTCTACTGCCACAAGCCAAGGAAGGTGGAAAAATGAATTGTTATGGCCCTAGTGAGCCTAACAAAACAGGTGCTAAGGAAGTTGTTGGGCGGAGCAGCCTTACGTCCCCAAGTGATTCTAATGATACAGATGCTCACTAAGTGGTTGGAGGAGGAGGGGAAGCAGTAGTGCCATGGCTCCAAGCAAGATGTTTTTATTTTCATTATTTTACCATGTGGGGGTTCTAGTGCTGCAGGCTCAGAAAGGTGGAGGAAGGAATCTTCATGTCCATAGTAAATGTAACAATATGGACACTTATAGAGTTGTAGGTGGGCAGCAGTTTTGTCTCCCCAAGTGTTTCTGATGGTCTAGATGTTTAAAAAGTAATTGGATGGGGATGAGCTGTAGTGCCACCACCACAATCTTTTATGTTAACTATTTTACCATGTCAACAAGTCTAGTGCTGCAGGCCCAGGAATGTGGAGGAAGAAATCTTCATGTCCCTAGCAAACCTAATAATATAGATACCCATAGATTTGTAGGTGGGGAGCAGCTTTGTCTACCCAATTGTTCTGATGATGTAGATGTTCAAAAAGTGTTTGGATGAGAATGAGCAATAGTGCCATGGCCACCAGTAGTCTATGCTAATTAACTAGCCTACTGTAAAGGTAGGTATAGCACTCAGCAAGTGTGGAAGAAGCAAATTTATGACCCTGAGTGAGGGTAACACTCTGGTGCTGACCAGGCTGTTGGGGTGATTGGCCTGACTCGCCGGGCTTTTGGAATTATTTGAGATTCTTTACACTTACTGGTCCAAGTGGGAAATATTTTAAATAATTCTTAGAAATGATTTCAGCTATCCATGTGAGCTATTGGACAAGATCTGTCACAACTGCACTCCGGTGGTCAGGCCCTCTGCTACCACAGTACCCAACCTTGAAGTGCAATATGTGAACAGTATTCAATCAGGTTAACCTTGCTGTTTGTTTTGGGTCCAAACAACTACCAGTCTTGAGTCCTGGGGTCAAATATGAGCCCTTTTCCAATAACACACCCAGGTAACATGTCCAAATATACCACCCTCTTCGGGGAAATGCAGTGCAATACTTAACCCACTGGGCACACTACCTGGTACACAGTCCCCCATCTGACTCAGCTGAGTTGGCTGTACCTTACCTAGGTGCATAGGGTAACACACTGTAAGCAATTAACAGTTCTGTCAGAATTATCAACACTGTTTCAGCATTCACACTCAAAATGAGGGAAAGGCTCAGGCAGGATTTCAAGGAAAACAAAATTTACTAAAATTAAAAATAGTAAATGAAATACAAAACACAGAACATATAACATTAATGATACAGTCATACAAATAAATGGACAATTATAAACAAACCGCCTTATACTGAGTATCTAATCCTACCTTAGTTTCAATTAGTAAATAGTGGTGGTTGACTTACTTAATTCTGGTAGAAGTGCTTCTTGAGAGTGTGTTCTTGCAGGATTCCAGAAATAAAAAGCACACTTTTCCCTCAGCCTTGACAATCTCTATGGGGTAAAAAGGATCCCACCTGGCTTGTGAGGTCACAGCTCTGGTGATGCTGTCGGTGAGGTCACCCTTGTTCCTGCATACCAAATTAGTCTCAAGCATCTGCATGTTGCTGAGAATCCCAGAAAAAAAGATATACTTTTTTGTTTTAGTAAGTGAGCCTGCTTTTTGGCAGGTCAGAATTACCCCTTTGATCTTTAGAGGACATTCCTAAAAGCTATTTCTCTTAGTAGTGAGAAGGTTCACAGGTAACTGTCAGAGTTGACTAACCTGCTGATGTCATAAAATGCAATATTTTCACTTCAAAGCACCAATTCTCTGGGGACATGATTTTTACAATTTCTACCCAGGTTTTGTTAAGCATGTGTCAGTTTTCTTTGAAGTTAGCTGTTTCCTTCCACTCAAAGGAAGAACAGTTATATTTTTGAAAATCCAAGGTCCCATGATGCCCTGTACTGACTTGCATACTTCCCAAGCAGAAATTCAAAGAAAGATATATTCATATCACAAATATAATACAAAGAATAACTAGCAGATGGCTATCCATCACAAGCTCTACTTTTTTATTATTATTATTCCTGCAATCCGTTTTTATGCCTATTAAATCTGCTTACCCATTGCTTTTTCTGTAAAAATTCTAATCTGAGTTAAAGTAAAATTACCTAATTATTTTTCACTTAATTGACCGAGTTCCACATCGGAGCTCCTGGCAGAGTGCAACACTTGGAGCATGACTTGGTGCAACTGCCTAGACTGGAGAAGCTTCTCACCAGAGCTGAAATTCAGCTTGCTCATCTGTGAGATTTTTATTTTTTTTCTTTCTCCTTGACCGTAGCTGCTGTGTAACCTGGAAACTTCCCCACAACTTATTTAGCCATAAATGCATCAATAGTGGTGGAAGCTCCACACAGCTCTTTACTACATTTCTGTGTTGGGGCTAAGCTAAAATAATTAAATTTCAGGGACTCCTGCCCATTTCTGTAGCTGTGGACCAGGTAGTGCTTCCTGTCACTGCCGTGCGGCGGCGCCCCACCCTAGGCCATATGGCCTTTTATAGCCACTTGACCACCCGCCCTTTACTGCCTAAGTGCCTACTTCACCATTTGCAGATTTTATCATTACACCAACAGAGGGCAGCATATCCTGACTACAATACTATGATATAAGGAGAGCACAGCACGTTCTTTTTTTCTTTTCACTTCACCAACTATAATCTCGATTCTACAGTTGATCCCTTACCGTTATTTCTCCTTTCTGACCCCTAAAATCCCTCTCGCTAATAAAAGCCACTTTAGGCCTTTTTTGTCAAACTGCACTGCCTTCTTGCACCTCCACCTCTCCTTTCTCTCTGCTCACACCTCCCCTTCTCCCTCTCAAGTCTACTATTCCAAGTGTGAGGCCTTACCTTCTGGCACCTCAGTGTTCAACATCCCAACAACTCCCACCCTAGCTTATTTTTCTGCCCCCTCAACTCCAGGCGTACCCCCCATTAAGAGATCAGTGCCTGCCTATGCTAATCCCCTATTCCTTTCCTTTTTAGCATTCACTCATCCTGACCAGGCACAAACTGTGGACCACAGCTTGGCCTCTCCATCTACCAGCAGCATTCCACCACTGGATACTGCTGCCATCTTTCCTGCCTCTGAACATGCATTCCTCCTGGATTTAGCAGCTCAGCTGACGTATACAGTACTTACCCTTTTTCCTTAAGATAAAATGAATCTGAGGGTACATAACCTAAAACTCACCTTTCTAGGCTCTACCCTCCTGCTGGTTATTATCCTGCTTGCCTTTTTTCCTCATTTTGTTTCAAATAACCATACCTCCCTGCCTAACTTCTGTACTTTCCAGTTGTACCCACTTAACTTGGGTACCAACTCTGAGGGAAGGATACCATCCTTTATAAAAATGACTATTTATTATAACCATACCCCACATCTCTTTGCCACCAGGGTGATCCTCTATGTTTCCACAATCTCATTTTGTCAACTTGCTCCCACTCCATACCCCACCACCTCATCTCCAATGAAAAGGGGAAAGGTCTCAGTCATCAGAATCCTATTAACTTCCCTTAAGAAACTACTCATTATCTTGTTAATCTGCTCTTGCAATGTAGAAGTAAACCTGGGTCCCCAATCACCTATCACATCCCCCTCTGAATGAATGCATTTAAAAGGAATGAGCTTCCTCCATATTAATGCCTGCAGCCTGATCAGAAAACTTGACACCACCCAATCCTGGATTTTTCATACTAAGCCTGATGTGTTAGTAATATCATAAATTTGTCTAAAGAGTGATAAGCCAGAACATGAAATAAGTTTCCCCTCCTACAACGTGTACAGAGCAGACAGAAAATCCAGAGGGGGAGGGGTCGTGATTTATGTACTAGACAAATGCTCTGTCTCCCTTATCAATTCTACCACCATTCCCAAACAGTTTAAATGTCTCTCCTTAAGGATTCTGCTTTCCCCTTCCAAGACCATTTGTATCACTGGGTGTTACAGACTTCCTTCATGGGATCTATACTTACTGAACCATAACCACAGTCTGATAGATGCTCAGTCCTCAGAAATGATCATTATGGGGACTTAAACCTTGATTGACTTTCCCCCACTTGAAACCTTTAAAAAAACCTTCTGTAACAACTATGACCTCACCCAGCTCATATCAGAGCCTGCCTATCCATCCTAACAACAACAACCCTGCCAAGAGTACCCTCCTTGACTTAATCCTTGCAAGTAAACCTCACAACATCTCTTACTCCAGGGTGTTTTTCAAGAACATAAGTGACCACAGTACTACAGCTTGTGAATGAACTATACCCAAACTCATCCCCTCCTCCTCCAGAGATACATTCAAAGGGAATTTCAGGAATTTTGACAGCAGCCATTGCCTTGCAGATCTAAATAAGATCAGATGGCAAGATTTTTTCCTCACAAAAATGGTGTCTGAGGCCTGTAATTTAGTCCAAGACCTCATGTTAGAGGTAATAAATAAACATGCTCTTCTAATCAAGGTTATAACAAGAAAGAGATCCTGCCTTTGGTCCACTGGCCACCTTAAATTTGCCCTCTGCCAAAGGGACTTTCTGCCTGAAAATCCAAATTGCCTTCTGACTGGGCAGCCTTCTGAACAGCAAGGAACCAATGTAAAAAATTAATCAGGGCTGAAAAATCGAAGTTCTTCAAATCTGAATTAGATACACATTCCACTAAACCTGCACTATTCTGGAAAACATTGAGAGACATCGAAGAGCACCCCCCACCTCCTTCCCTGTTAAAATCACCACTAATGATCTAATCACCCTAAAAAAAACTTAATATCTTGGACCTACTTAATAATCATTTTGCAACTGCTGGTCTTGTTTTTGACATCTTTCCTGCTAGCAAACATCTCCTGCATTGCAGTAACCCCAATACAGCAGAACAGGCAACCATGGACACTGCCTCTGAGGACAAGTTCAGCTTCAACCCAGCCTCCTTCAAAGAGGTTAAGGATCTTTTATTAGCCCTCAAAGTGTGGGAGTGGACCAACTAGAATCCTTCTTCTTGAAATTGGGATATCATGCTCTCACTGCACCTATCATCCACCTGTTCAACTTGTCCTTCTCACAAGGCTCCATCCCTGATCTATAGAAAACAGTGCATGCCATCCAACTTTTTAAATCAGGTGATGCAAGTGATCTAAATAATTGTAGGCCTATATGCCTTCTACTCATCCTTTCAAAACTCCTAGAAAAAGTAATCAATTCAAAGCTGCAAAATTACCTAGAGTCCTGCAATAAGCTTAACCCTGTCCAATCTGACTTTCACCCAAACCACAGCATGGTAACAGCCGTAGCTGAAGTGACCAATGTTTGGCAACTAGCGTTCGATTCCAAAAACCACGTGGGTGCCGTATGCCTAGACCCGAGCAAGGCATTCAACACGGTAGACCACAATCTGCTATTCATCGAACTGCACAATACCGGCCTTGATGCTTCTGCTCTGAAATGGTTCAACTGCTATCTTACAGGTAGACAGCAGCAAGTGAAGGCACAAGGTGACCTCTCTTCTCTAAAAACTCTATTGAGGGGAGTTCCACAAGGGTCTATACTGGGACCACTACTCTTTGCAATATACATAAACAACATCAGCTTGGCAATAAAGACTGTTAATGTCCACCTCTTCACATATGACACTGTGATTTATGCCTCTAGGCCTACTCTTGATCTAACCAGGACCATCCTACAGCAAGAGTTCAATTTACTGCAGCATAATCTCTTGCAACTGAAATTGTTGCTCAATGCAAAAAACAAAACAAAATGCATGGTTCTATCCCTGCAGCTGCACTCGGCCTCTACTCAACCTGCAGGACCTAAGCCCCAGATCACCACACTGTTAGAAGAATCTCTGGAGCTCATGTATAAATGCAAATATTTGGGATTTTGGATAGATTGCAAACTTACTTTCACTGTGCACATTGAGGAGTTATGTGAAAAGCTAAAGCAAAGACTGGGACTCTACTTTTGAATCAAGCATCTACTCACTTATGATGCCAAAGTTATACTGGTACAAACTACTTTCCTCTCTTTTTTGGATTATGCAGACCTTATTTACAGAAATGGACCTAGTAGCACTTTAGCCAGGCTGGATATCCTTTACCACAGGGCAATAAAATATACAACCTGCCCTCTCTATAATACACACCACTGCTTTCTCTATTCGCTGCTGGGCTGGAACTCCCTAAAAACCAAAAGAGTGAAAAATGTGGCCATCTGAACCTATAGAGCCCTAATTAATAAACTCCCGAATACATTTGCAACATCTTGGCTATCACACATGGGAACTATTCACTCAGGAGATATTTTTGTATCTCACTAGACATCCCCAGAGCTAGAACCCACCTTGGCTCTTACTCTATAAGTCACTCTCTCCCTACTCAATGAAAGACCTTCGAAAGACCCTTAAAATTTCAAATCTTGCCAGACTAGCAACCATCAAACCCCTACTTAGACAATCACTACATGATTATTGTAATTGCTATGCCTAAGCCCTACTTCCATTAATGTGCTCTCCATCACTGTTACCTCCATCTCTCTCTCTCTCGCTGTCTGTTTATACAGTAGCTCCCTAATGCCTTATTCCTTCTCTCCTATTTCTCTACATCCTCTACAGTCCTACCTAACACCATTCCTCCTTTCTCTTATCTTATGGCTGCCCTCAGTGGGTCCTCTGCCCTCCAATTTAAAGTGAACATAAACAGGCTCTGTATTTCTTTATTAAGTAAAACAATCCTTTATACCCCATACATGTTTTATACAGTGCTGTGAACTTGAAAATGTACAAAACAGCATTTTTACCCTAAAAATGACTTTTTTCCCTTGGCAGCACTGTAGTTCACAGTTAGTTTACCAGTAATGAGATGAGCCGATCATGTGATCGGATGACATCAGATTAGCAACAAGAGAATGAGAGTGCTCCACATTCGACCAGTGAGTCAGTGAACATTGTGGAGCATATATGGCAGTTTAAAACAAAATGCTTTAATACATTTTAAGAGTGTCATACTTAAGAGCAGTGAAAACATTCAATAGTTTTTCAGCTGAGGTTGTGGACGCAAAGACTTTTGGATAAATTATAGCACAAGTCAGATACATACATGAATGCAAATCACAATGGTAGAACCTGCTGAAAGGTAGGGAGATATTCCTAATATACCTTGTTGTCTTCTTATTTCTCTAAAACCAAAGTATTAACCTAAAATTAGAGGAATATGACTTTATGGCAATGTTAAAAGATGAAATCCAAGGGAAAAATATCCTGTTTTTGTTTAACTATATTTTATTCAGTTTAAAAAATATGCAAGACATTTGAAAATCCCTAAGCATTGGGTGAATACATAAAGATATTTCACAGTAGGAGAATGATCACTACATTTTTTGGTACAACATGACCTAAAATATCTAACAGTTTAACACTGTAAACCAAAAATTAATCATAAACTAGTAGCCATTTGCAGCAATCTCATGGACTATTTTTAAATACAAATTTCTGGAAATGTTCCAGATAATGAATCCAGTACCAATATACCACCTTGTCTGTAGCATTACAAAGTCCAAGCTGTAAAACTGGTTAGAAACAGATTGGAAGATCCATCTCTGATAAACAGATAGTAACGGTCATCTGAGGACCCAAAATACATCCTTTTTTAAAGTAGCGACATCACACATGCTGCTATAAAATGCAACCTAATTAAGCAGATAGGCTATCTTTAGCATGTTTAAACTCTTTGATAATAAACAGTTTGAGATCCCAACACTAATATTTACATTGTTAACACCACACTAAAGTGTTCATACCTTATGTAAAATTCAATGTAATAGTTAATAACTGTAACCCCTCCTAAATTACCTGACTATTTATTTATTTGCTTTTGTTTACCAGGTAAGCACACTAGACAGCCAAGTGCCTATTTTCAGGTGTGACCCAGGAGATTCCAAGGCACATAGAAGAACATCAGGCATGTCAGGGTACAATCAAGGACATCAGACATACACATTACATGCAATAGTTTGGTAATAGCATGGTCAAGGCAAGGACAACAGTAATCACCGTAGACAGAAAAAAGGAAAAGTACAGGTACTCTTTGCATGAACAAGTAGGGCTTGGATAGGACCCAATACAATGTAACACATTTGAAGTACCTGCGATTTCACCATGGGATATGGTGCATTCAGAATTATGAACAGGAGAATCGTCTCCTGAACAGTCGAGTTGTTTTTTTTTTCTAAGGATTCTGCTGGCCAGAGTGGTCTGGGCTGCAGGCTCAGGGGAGGAGGATTATTAAGTGCAGTGGCAGGAGGAGACCGCATTGAGGAAGCCCCAGAGGGAGGCTTTGAAGCAGGTATGGGAGGAGGAGGAGCAAGTGTTAGCAGTGAGGGAGTTCCACAGCCTGGGCGTATATGGGTTGAACTGTCATGTTTAACTACATAAACAAATAAATACAGCATCCTTTGTCATTTATAGTTTCTCATATGGAATTAATCTGAATTAGTATTGTGATACTCCCAGCCTCACATAGATTAAAGGCTTCATATGTGTGGACTCATTGCCTAGCGCATATAGCATCACACAGACTGGAGAGTAAGTGCCATCTTTGCTGTCTTCTGTTCCTCCTTGATAGCAAGGGATGTTCTCGCCACTGTCAAGATATACGAGTCTTAATTATTTTAAAATTGGTCAGTGTCAGTGGAGAGTCACACATACCGTACACATGGCATTATGTTGTAAAATATGCTGATCAAAACCTAGCTGGGAGCCCATCACTTACTTGTGGTAAAATTAACTGCAGTTCAAAACATATATACATTTATATGGCATACAGGAAACAACAGTTCACTGTATAAGTGACTACAGCTCACACAATACCTATGAGTTCAAAGTCCTTAATACACTTTCAGTTCCTAGTAGCCAAACCTGTTTATCCAGCATCTTGTGAAATAAAGTCCACTTTTAACGTTTTCAAGTTTTTTTGCCCGCATCCACCAGATCATTGCCAAAGTAGGTCACTCTTAGTTTACCTGGTAACTGCTGGGTGTGGGCTATTCCAAGGGAGTGCAATGCAGCCAGAACCCCGTCAAATGCATTACAGCACTGCTGTGTAGAATAACTGAGGGTTGGAAAGATGTATAGCATGGAACCATCATCCCATGTTAAATGTCTTCTTTAGTATGCTGCTAGCAGGACTGAATCTGTGATGTGCTGTCTGTGCATTACAATCAGCAGGGTACTGGGCTAGATTATGTTGGATACTCTGTATTTAGGGGGGGTGATTCAATATACTTTGTAGTTTTTAAGGGTTTGTCCTTCTAAACTACAGTTCTGTATACCTGTGCAAGTAGTATGTATGTTTTGCTACTGTGGCAACACAGTTTAGATCAGATAATGAATCTAATACTGTTAAAATTACAAAAATATCACGGTGCTTCTATATCACCATAGTAAAACTGATCTAATTACAGTAGTCTTATAAACTTCATTTAAAAGCTGCTATGCCAATCATTTAGTGTGCACTTAGTTGGGGAGATATGATGACATGCATAAAATTAAAGATGGAATATATGTGGGGATTGTTTGATCTCATGCCCTCTTTAGCATTCAATTCAATTCAATTCAGCTTTATTTTTAAAAGGCGCTTTTCTTAAAACCAAATCACCTGTACATTTCGAACAATAAATACAATAAAATTAAAACTAATATAAATCATTAAAAGCTATGCTAAAAAGGTGGGTCTTCAAAGCTACTTTAAAACTAAGGACGGTCGGGCAATTTCACACCTGACGAGGTAGAGAATTCCATAGGGTTGGTGCCATAAAACTAAATGATCTAGCACCGGATGTTTTCAAACAGACCCTAGGAATCTCTAGCAATCCCTCGTCAATGGATCGGAGGGAGCGGGAGGGACAGTAGGGGCAAAGGAGTTCTTTCAGGTATGTAGGTCCCAGGTCATGTAGGGCTTTATAGCTCAGCAAACCGACCTTGAAGGTGATTCACCAAGCCACTGGCAGCCAGTGCAGTCCACTTAGCAGGCATTATATGACTGGATCTAGAAGATCCAGTCAACGGCCTGGCTGCCGCATTCTGCACTAGCTGCAGACGGCGAAGTTCAACCCCTGATAGCCCTAGGTATAGGGAGTTACAGTAGTCGAGACAGGAGGTAACGAAGGCGTGGATCGACGTTGGAAGGTCCTCTGGAGGAACCAGGTGCTTCACCCTGGCAATATTCCTCAGATGGAAAAAGGAAGTTTTGACCACTGCTGACACCTGAGATTTAAGCGTCAGACGGTCGTCAATTATTATGCCAAGATTCCGCACCTGATCTGAGGTTGCCAACTGAACACCTCCAAGCCATAAGCCTGAGGGTGATCCATCTGGCAAACCCGCCTCACAGCGGCCTTTGTCCACGACCAACACCTCAGTTTTCTCCGGGTTTAACCTCAGCCAACTCCCATTCATCCAGTCTTGAATTTCTGCAAGGCAGTTATTAAATACCGACAAGGCAGCATCCTGGCCGGGCACGAAAGACATATACAGCTGGGTATCATCCGCATAGCAGTGAAAACCCAGACCGTATTGTCTAATAATCACTCCTAACGGCAGCATATACACCGCAAACAACATGGGTGCTAAGATAGAACCCTGCGGTACCCCGCAGGATAGGGAGAATGATGCAGAGGAAAAAATTCCTGACACCACTCTCTGAGTCCTACCCTCGAGATAAGATCAAAATCATCTGAGGACCATACCAGATAGTCCACAGACTGACCGCAAACATTCTAACAGCACACCATGGTCAACGGTGTCAAACGCTGCAGAGAGATCAAGTAGTACTAAGATGGATCGAGTCCTACGATCTCTCGCTATTAGGAGGTCATTTAGTACCCAAACCAGCGCTGTCTCGGTACTATGCCTTTTCCTAAATCCAGACTGGAGAGAGTTGTAGATATTGTTGTTGGTCAGATGATCTTCCAACTGTACTGAGACTACTTTCTCAATAACTTTACCCACAAAGGGTAAGTTAGAGATTGGCATGTAATTTGCTAGACAATCTGGATATAAGGAGGATTTCTTTAATAGAGGCTTAACTATAGCCTCTTTTAGTGGATCTGGAAAGATCCCCCTCTCCAAAGACTTCCAGACTATCAAAGCCAGGACCTGGCCGATTTTATCCACACAACCCATTAAAAGGCGTGTGGGGCCAGGATCCAAATCACAGCTAGTCGGTCGCATTGCTCGAATGATCATCACAACATCATCGATTATGGGAAGGCTGAAGTCAGACCAACTAAACTGGGAGTTCAACATCTCCTGCCGACCACCATCATTCCCACTGGGGAGGGAGGAGCGTATGTCCGATCTGATTTTGACAACCTTATCTGCAAAGAAGAGAGCAAGTTCCTCACACCGTTCTTGAGATAAGGCTCTTCTGGGCTGCAGACAGACTGGATTGCACAGTCTGTCCACAGTCTGAAAGAGCTGAGCTGGTCTATTCTGTGCAGCCGCTATCTCTCTGGACAGGAATTCTGCCTTCTTACGAGAGATTACGGATTGATAGACCACATAATGGTCCACCAAACTAAGCCTGTCATCATCAAGACCGGACCTCCGCCAACGCCTCTCCAGCCTTCGTCCAACCCTCCTCCAACTCCCTCACGGTCTCATCAAACCAATGAGACCTGGGGTAGTGAAGGGGCGAACACGAACTGAGTGCAATGGAATCCAGGGCCCCTGTCACTGCCTCATTATAAGCATGTACCAGGTCACCTGGATCCAAGCAATCTGTTGGTAGGCTTGATAGGTCCAACACCGCCATCAGGTCATCTGGGAAACACCCTCAAAGGGCGTGTATCGACCATCTCCAAAGGGGCTGACCTAACAAGGGTGGCCTCAAAACTGAACCTAATGGTGTGATGGTCAGACCATCTGACCGGTTCCACCACCAAGTCAGATATCCCCATCCCCAAAAGGAACACCAGGTCCAATGAGTGTCCACCAATATGGGTCGAGGAGGAAACAAGCTGTGTGAAGCCCAATGATATCATCAGCTGGAGGAAGTCTTGACCAAATTGAGAGAGTTCATCATCGATCCAAGTATTGAAGTCCCCCAGAACCAACCATCTGGGGGACCCCAACGCCAGGTCGACAATGAAGTCTGCGACTTCCTGCAGGAAAACATTCTCATCACCTGGTGGACGGTATACAAGAAGTATCCTGCACCACACACCCTCGCCCAAAATACACTCAAAGGATCTGGTGACTCCAATCGGTACCTCCACCAGGCCCAGTTCTGACTTAAAACATATGGCAACACCCCCGCCCCTACGATCCTGCCTCAGGCGGTGTATCACTGAGTACCCGGCTGGAACTGCTGCGGCTAAAACAGGCCCAGCATTTTCATCCAGCCAAGTCTCGGTGATGCATGCCAGATCGGATGACCCAACAAGATCGGCTATCACAGCGGTCTTGTTTTTAATAGACCTGGCATTGCATAACACCGCCTGAGTAGGATAAGCCTCCGATGATGACCGCCCTACCTGCTGACCCTGATCAGAACCCTTCGGTATGGACACAAGATAGGGAGAACCCCTCTCCTGTGCCCATTTTTCCCCAGGGTGTCTCCTTGACCCCACTATCCCTATCCGCCCACTCCTTTCCATTCCCCCCCAGGCCCCGCACCAACTCTCCATCTCCTTCTCACAATCCCTAGAGCCCTACACTTTCTGTAGACTCCCAGAGACAAAGGAGGGCAGGAAAAAGGATGGAGGTCCCTGAGCATAGAGGGGGAATAATAGCTGATCATCTTATTATCTTTCCAGCACATAAATCACACCACAATTAATAATAATAAATCCTACTCAACTTATAAAACAAAATTACAAATAAAAACTAAAAATCAAACACACAAACAAAATCTATTAATAAATTTAGTGCTGACAAATTATTAAAAACATATTATTATCTACCCCACCTACAGTGCTCTCACCACTGCGGGAAGAGGAGCTTACCACCTAAAGCACAAAAAATTAGCCCATCACATTAATACTCATTAATAAGTACCCTAATTTTACCCAAAATAAAGTTCAAGGTCTTTTATACATCCATACTTCTGTGCTCTCACCACTCAGTATGGCTCCAACATTTATCCGTCTCCTCTCACGAGACCGATAGTTGTGAATGAACTTAAAAATAATTAAATTTCCTAACAGTCACCCAGTAATCAAAACACTGTAGCTGCAACAAAGATAATTCGGGGATACTTCACCAAGTTCAAGCAGTCCACACCAGTCCATGTAGATCCAAGTATAAACGAAGTGTTCAGAATTCACAGTGGCCAGAATTCTAAAGGCAGCAAATGAACAGACACCATGAGTAACTCCACCATAGGTTCCAGCTGCACCTAACCCTCGCTACGATGAGGCAGGCATAACCACCCTCCAATAGTACCCCTGCCTCACCTAGGGAGAAAAGCAAACCCCACCGCCCTCCGGAGGCAGGAAAACCAATCACCAAGCATATAGTTTATCAGGTTTAATTCCTGGTACTGACAATTTTGTCTAACCTGTCAATAACATCTTAAAAAAAATCCAACAAACAGAGGCATTATTAAGATACTTGAAAGAAAAAAATATTAGAAACACAGTAACCTATGTAATATATATACTGTGTGTGTGATGTTTTCTTTTTTTTTCCATGTCAGTCTAATACATTTCTAAAACCTTGAACTTGTATAAGCATGCGGAGGTTGCAGAATTGCATAGTCTTCTAGCCAGTCATTTAATGATATCTGCATTTATTTCCTCTGTACATAAAAATGGAACTTGTCTCTGGAATGAGAGCAGCACCTCCAGCCTACCCTGTGTGCTGTTCTGATGGTCCCAATTGGCAGGTTGGAGATATGCTCTCTCGTATATTGCATATCTGGGGAAAACACTATTTTCAATCAAGACAGACACCTAAAAAAAGTTGACAATGCATTAGAAAAAGTCTTTTAAGTACAGAGAAAATAAACTTACATATCATTAAATGATTAGTTACAAGATTATGCAGTTCTGCAATTGGAGCATACTTTTACAAGTTCTCTGTTCTAGACATGTATTAGACTAATGTGGGGGAAAACAAGATCACACACAATGTATATATTACACAGGATGGTGTTTTTAATTTTTTTTTTTTACTTCCAAATATTGTAATAAAGCCTCTGTTTGTTAGATTTTTTTAAGGTGTCACTGATGGACATGTCCAGTACCAGGAATCAAACCACATGCCCTAAGGGAAGCAGGGAAGGCAGTAAAGAAGGCAAAGTCTCAAACTGAGGAAACATTAGCACGAACAGTAAAAGAAGGTGACAAGATTTTCTATAGATACATTAGTGAAAGGAGAGAGAGTCCAGAATGGGTATTGCTAAGCTCAAAGGAGAAAAGGGGGCATGTGAGGAGAGGACCCTGTAAAAGCATCTATCCTAAATAGATACTTTTGCTCAGTATTTACTGAAGAGGAGGTAGGGCATGGCCCACAGCTCAGCACCATGGACACAAGGGGGAGGGAGGTGAGCACTACTACCTTCACAAAAAAAAGGGTCCTACAAGAGCTCGTTAAGCTCAGGTGGACAAGGCAATTGGACTTGTTGGCATACATCCCAGGGTACTTAAGGAACTAAGGGTGGAACTAGTACAGCCATTAGCAGAACTGTTTATTGAGTCTCTGAGCACATGAGAGGTCCCAGAAGACTGGAGAAGGGCTCATGTGATCCCGCTCCACAAGAGTGGTAGCAGGGAGGAGGCAGGGAAATCCAGACCAGTCAGTCTTACCTCAGGAGTGGGCAAGATTATGGAGGCACTCCTTAAGGAAAGGATAGTGCAACACCTGGAATTCATAGTGGCACAGGATGCAAGACAGAATAGGTTTACAAAAAGGAAGGTCCAGTCAAACTAATCTTATAGATTTCTTTGACTGGGTAACCAGAGTGGTGGACCAAGGGGGGAGCAGTTGATGTTGCCTACCTTGACTCAGCAAAGCTTTTGATACTGTTCCACACAGAAGATTGATTAATAAGCTGGGTAGGCTCAGGGTGGGTCAGAAATTGGTCAGCTGGGTGGCAAACTGGTTGACAGGCAGAAAACAGAGAGTGGTGGTAAATGGTATACAGTCAGAAGAGATGCAAGTCACAAGTGGGGTACCTCAGGGATCAGTCCTGGGGCCAGTCCTCTTCAATATCTTCATTAGTGACATTGCAGATGGACTAGAGGGTAAGGTTTGTCTGTTTGCAGATGACACCAAGATCTGCAACAGAGTAGATGATCCAGATGAGGTGGGCAGAATGAGAAGAGATCTGGATAAACTAGCAAAATGGTCAGAAGAGTGGCAACTGGGATTTAATGCAAAGAAGTGCAAGATCATGCACACAGGGAAGAGAAACCCTGAAGCCACCTATAGGCTGGGAGGGGAGTTGCTGGCAGTCACAAAGGAAGAAAGAGACTTGGGCATCATCATCACAGATAACCTAAAATCATCCAAGCAGACCTCTAAAGCAGTAGGTAAGGCTAGGGGGATGTTAGGGTGTATTAGTAGGGGTATCACAAGTCATAAGAGAGAGGTAATAATCCCTCTTTACAAGACACTGGTTAGGCCCCATCTGGAGTACTGCATGCAGTACTGGAGGCCACACCTTCACAAGACACAAGGACATTAACTAAATTGAGGCAGTCCAGAGACGGGCAACCAAAATGGTGCAGGGACTGCATCAGAAGACATATGAGGACAGATTAACAGATCTCAATATGTATAGCCTTAAGCAAAGGAGGGAGAGAGGTGATATGATCGAAACATTCAAACACCTTAAGGGCATTAACAAGGTGAAAGAGTCTAACATGTTTAAATATAAGAAAAATAGCAGGACAAGAAGACACAGCATGAAACTAGACGGAAGCCAATTAAGGGGGAATGTGAGGAAATTCTTTTTCACAGAAAGCATGGTGGATGCATGGAACGGCCTATCTCAGGAAGTGGTGGCTATGAATACAGTGCAGGATTTCAAACAGGCATGGGATAGGCATAAGTGAGCAATACAGATGAGTATGAATAGATAGGCCACTGACAGAGCAAAGGCTAATGGCACATTTATAAGGTAGAAAAAAGAAATGGGCAGACTGGATGGGCCTTGAGGTCCTTATCTGCTGTCAACTTCTATGTTTCTATAAACTGAATGAAAAAGAGGGCATGAGATCAAACAGTCCCTAGATACATTCCTTTTTTTTTTGCTGATAGAAATGCATGTCATCATATCTCCATTCATTGCAACTAAGTGCACACTGACGAGCAACATAGTGGCTTTCATATGAAGTTTACAAAGCTACTGTCATTCGATCAGTTTTAAAACAGTGATGCAGAAGTATCATTTTTTCATGGTACTAGATTAAATAACTGATTTAAAATGAGTCACCACAGTAGCAAGACATATGACTTACACATGCATACAGTAATTTAGAAGGACAAACACTTCCCCCTCAAAAACAAAAATAGAATACTTTGAATGCCCAACTAACGATCAGAAGATAGCTTTATGTATGAACAGCTGTTTTTGACAGTAGCCATTCTGACATGATATTAATTATAATAGTTTTGTTTACAAAAAAAAGTAATTCTAGCACTTCGTACTGACTGTCACAATGAGGTCCAATTTGCTATCAAAAAGAACAAAAAAACAACAACACTATACACATTGCTTATTATTAAAATAATCCATTTATTACACTGCCATAGAAAACTACTGGGAAAGTCAAGATTTACAATAGGATATTTGCCATTGTTCATTAAGGCATGCCAAGTCTCTCACTTTACAGAAAAGGCTCCCTCATTTCTAATTCCACATGCATGAAAAATAAGTAATATAGTAACATAGATCTCCTTTGTTATTAACTTTCAATAGACATTCACTGAATTTTTGCCTGTTACAGACCAGAAAGACAAAAATACACACTGAGTTTTCTTTTACAACACATTTTATTAACAAACTATTTAAAGGAACGCAATGGAACACAACATAAAGCTCCGAGACAATACAGAGACAGCTTGCTAAAGTGATGTCATCAGCTTCTGTTCTCCTGTGTGAACGTAGACACTGGGATTCAAACATGCATACAGCTCACTACCTGGAATTGCGACTTTTAAAACAAAAATAACTTGGTGATTTTAACACTTTGTTTTTTACCCTTGTTGCGAAACAATACATCAGGGACCAGGGTAGCTGCATATTAAGAAATTTATCACAAAAAATGCTTGTTTATATTCCCTTTAATATCCGTCCTCCATCCTCTTCCTCTCATGGCTACCTCTCAAAGAGGAACCAGCACTGTTGACTACACTGTTTTATCCATCTCTGACCTCAGTTTTTTTTTAGTCCAATCTGTTTTACAGTATGCATCCCAGTGGTCCTGTACTTGACCAGGTTGTATATACTGTTGTAAACAGCTCTGATCATCATATTACCTTTGAATATCATGTAATTTTCGATATGCACTTCTTTGTTCCCTTGTACATTAACCAAATTGTATCCATTGTTGTACATATGATATGTGCCATATGTTTCATTTGCTCACTCTTGTTTGTTCTATTCATTGTAAAACATGTTCTTGTTGTTATATGTTTTCTATGTACCTGCCCAGATCCGCCTTGAAAATGAGCTCGTGCAATGGTGTTTAACCCGGTAAAATAAAGATTGATTTATAATAGAGCCAAGTGAGTCCAATGAAATAGATGTGCACCCAAGAGTTCAGGAGAAAGCTCTGCTCCATGATCCCAAGTGGGCAGCCAGACTTTTAGAACAGTTTGACCCCCAATTTTTAATCCATGACTAAGATTGCCACATTTAATTGAAAAGTTTTGATTTGGTGAATCATGATTTATTGGTTAAATCTTTGTGGAATTTTAATATTTCAAATGTGGCTTCCTCTTGGTTTTCTAATTATCTATTAGGGAGAAGTCATAAAGTGCCAGTCCTTGGTTGGCAGTCTGATTCATGTCACATCAGTTTTTAGTTAGTTTATTAACACTAAATATGTATAACATTTCTTTGTTACATATACAGACTATAAATCAATAAAAGATAAATACATATACAAAGCATGAAATATATCATACAGATTCATACCAAAAATAAAAAAAACAGTAAAAATATCAATACCTTTATAAAAAATAAAGGAATATATATCCTAGAACCCCTGTTAATCCCTGCATATGCCCTTTATGCCCTAATGTATCCATAAGTTAAATAAACAGAACAGCTGTACTTTATTTGCCAACTTGTTTAAACCATGGGTCTTAAACACCATATCTCTCTAATTTTCAACTTTAGTTTAACAGTAACCCTAAATGTAAAGCTGACTAAAGCATACGGTACAGTATATGCTCACATTTGATTCAGAAGCTAATATTTTTGTCATTTTAGCCTTTTTATCCAAATAGTTAAGATTCTTAAACACTGGGAAGATCCATTTCTCTCTGTCTTCTACAAGTGACTGGTATTCAAGTAAGATATGTAAAGTGTTTAATTTATTGTTATCACAACAGGTGCAAGGTATACCTTTAGCTCTTACGGTGCCAGCTTCCCATATATTGGTTAAAATACCAAATCTTAATCTGTTCAGTGCTTTCCTATGTTCTTTTTATGGCATATAAAGATTTTATTAAAAAAAAATTAATAAACACATTGGCCCAGATATTCAAACTTTGCCCAAAAAGTGTGCAATAGCAGGAGCAAGCGCAAGTCCATTGCACCCATGCGCCAGAGCAATATTCAAAGTAGGCAACGAAGCCTGTATAGCTGAAGACTGAATATTGCACCACCTGCACCATAGCTCAACTAGGGAGGGGAAGCTGAGCAGAATAGATGCACCATAGCACAACAAGGGATGTGCAGCTGAGCAGTCCAGAGGCGCCATAGCACAACCAGGGATGCCCCCCAGCAACAGCAGGGCAATGCAGCTGCACAACCAGGGAGGTAGGGCCCCACCATCCATGCCACAGATGGGCACAGGAACACAAAGCAGAACAAACATTGTCCCCCCACACCCCATGCACTGCACAACTGGGGGAAGGCTGGAATAACCACTGGCCCATAGAGACAAGCAACCAACCCACAGCTGGGCCAAGGTGCACCATCACACCCCCCCAGCAAGCTATGACTGGCACACAAGGAGGGCTGACCACCCCGTGCCACATCATCCCTCCAATGCAGAGCACACCCTGCACCATGACCCCTAGACACCCTGCCCAGGAGCAGTGTCCATCACTGCAGGAAACCCCATGCATGCCACCACCCCTACTGTGACAATGCAACCCTGTGCACCACAGAACCATGCAAGGCAGCCCCACCATGAGCACCCATCAGCGGGTGGCAGCACACAGCGATGCAACAATGGCATACACAGTGCCACTATGCACAGTCCCCCCGAGGTAATGCTGAGAGACCAACCATGCATTGGCACATGAGGTATCCCACACGTGACAGGGCATGCCCCAGACACCACCACCAGTGGTACAGCACCCTGCACAGTCTCCCAATGACACACCCCGACCCAGCACTGGCCACAACAGCCAGCACAGACACCCACAGTGGTGCGTGGAAGCATGCACCACAGTGGATGCCACACAGTGCATGGACAGACACCCACCCATACCCAAGGGCACAACAGCACAGGGACGCAGTGGTGGGGCAACCAAGCCCCCAGCATGGGCCCATGTAAACTGTGTACACACAACCCGCAGTCCTCCATGGCACTGGAGTGCCAGCCACCCTGCACAGGCACCGTGGACCTGTATGCCACCAGCATTTTCCTGGAGCACAAGTCACAGACAATGTTGCACATCCCCTGCAACACACAAGCCGCAGCATGGAGGTGGGTCAACAACTGTGGAGGCCACAGTGTCACCTGAGGCAGACATGCACCACACCAGTGACAGGAGGCAACCCAGCAGTGTGACAGGTACAGTGGCTGCTCTGCATGGACTGTCACCACTGACATGCCACCAGACTGTGCAGGTCACAGACATGCATGGGTGTCAGCTGCACAGACCATGGACAGACTGATAGGGGCACTATGGACACAGAGCATGCACCATGGACCACTGCACACAGTCATCCAGTGCACAGGGCACAACACACACACCACAGACACTGACTGATAGCTACATCCACACCATAGCCACACAGACACACACATGTACCCATAACCGCACCACCCCTGACGCCATTCACACCACTGCAGCTGAGCACCTACAGCCCGCTGCAAATCAGAGACCACCACAGTATTCATATTAAAATAACTGTATTAAAACAACATATAAAAGTTAACTATTTAAGACAATATATACAAGGTGGGGGAAAGGGCCACAAACAAAGTGGGGGAGAGTAAGGGGCAGGGGTGGTCAAATGGGACAGGAAAGTAGGGGTGTGAGGGTGGGTCCAGAGGGATAGGGGATATCAGGGGTAAAGGGACTTTTAATGGGAGCGCCACTCCCCGGTCTGGCTCCTTCGCTGCCTGTGCCGCCTCAGGACCCCGGTCTCATCAATCCTGTGAAGAATATCGAGTGATGACCTCATCACCTGTAGGATATCCCACAGTGCCTCCCTGATGTCTTGGAGCTGGTGTGTACCTAGGACAAGGGAGCACAGTCAATAGGTGTGAATGCACAGCCCCATACAGCCCACCCACTGTGCATGGCAAATGGCCGTGGGACATACCTCTGTGATGGTGTGTGACCACCCACAGTGATCACATCCACATGACCTGCCCACCCAGGTGCATACAGCCATGCGGAATGCTGCATGCACCCACCGGCCAAGTCACGCATAGTACCACCATGGTCATTTAGTGACCTGGCTATGTGTTGCAAAGGCAGTGGCATAGCCATGTACCTGGTGCATGTGTGGACCACCATCGATGCACTCCCAGACATGCATTGCCACTGGACAGTGTTGACTGTAGCAAGTTGTGTGCATGGCAGTGGTGTCGATGGATGGTGGCCATGTCCCACTGCCCACCCTGTTACACAGCATGCAATAGTAATCATGGAGGTATGGCACTCACCATCATCGGGCCAGTCCCTTGGGTGCTGTGGACCCTTGCCCCACCTGGCCTCCCTTTCCTCTTCATTGCACCGCAACTCATGGTCCAGGTGCTGTTCCTCCAGGCCTGTGGTGCAAACATGGAGAGAGGAACATCAGTACAATCCCATAGCAAAGCTACCCTGCCCCTAGGTGTGTGCCCTCCCACCCAGCCAGACCCACCCACCCCACACCCTGATAACACCACCACAGCCAACCCTGGATGGTCCCTCCCCCATGTGCTGGACACATACAACTGTGATACCCATATGAAAGATAAAAGTGTGTTGACATAACACCTACCTGGCCGTGGCACCGTGCCCCTCCTGGCATGTCCCCGCAGGTGGGCTAGCAGCTCCGGCTCTCTCCACCACAGGTCCCCATACCTGTGGTGGCACAGCTCTGCACTTCTCCTCCATCCAGTGGTCTCCTCCAGTGCAGTGGCCACCTCCTCCCACACCTGGCTCCTGGACCTGTCCAAGGGTGCCTCCCTGAAGAGTGGCCCATGGTGTGGCTCCACTATGGCCACTAAGTTGGCCAGCTGTCACTGAACAGCGCGATAGTGGTGCACCCATGCCTGATGCATGGCGCCTAGGGGGCAAAGGTTGGGCACAGGGTCAAAGGTCTCTGGTGCACGGACATGCACAGTGCTATTGGAACACAATGCATGTAGCGTGATTGGCTGCATGTGTGCTACTGCCAGTAGTGGCCTACTGCGCTGTTGCCCCAGTGCGCCTATGATGGCCCAGTGTCACAGTGCCATGTAGGTGAACATCACTATAGTGTCACTGGCACAATGGTGGCTGTGTACTGCATTGCTTCCCATGCACAGCACGTCAGCAGCGTGGCAGACACCTGCGTCAGCAACCCTGGCATGCGCAGTGAGGTGTGTACTACGCATGTCACAGAACTGCGTCATTGGCTCAGTATGTTCAACACAATTGCGCAAAGCGCAACAGTGCGATATTCAGCCATCATATGCAAAACAGCTAATCAGCCATGCAATGGCACAGCACTGCTGTTTGCATCCACTTAAAGTTGTGCCTCACCTCATTTGCATGGGTTGTGCTATAAAAGTGCAAAATTGGGCTGCAGTGGCCATAGTCAGTTACTGCAGTCAATTGGTGAGTTGCATGCTGTTTGGGAGTGTGGACTGTGGATTTAGGGACATGCATGGGACTGCACAGTCACAGATAACAACTGCCATTCTTACAAGCTAAATAATGACTGAGCAAGTTGTGGGAGAGGAGGAACACAGTTGTGGGAGGGGGAGGAGGCCTAATTTCACCAAGGCCGAGACCGAAGCCCTGTTTGAGGCCTACCTGGATCAGGAGCTGCTTCTCAGCGAATGACAGGGAACACCTCAAGCCCATGCTGCTGCATGGGAGGAGGTGGCACGTGCTGTGAACCTGCATGGCAGCCACCAGCGCTCTGTGCAGGAGTGCAAGAAGAAGATGGGCACAGACAGGAGGAGGATAAAGGAGAAGGTGGCTGCCATCAGGGCAGCACGAGCTGCGACAGGTGGGGGACAGCCGGAGGTGGTACACCTGACACCACAGGAGAAGATTGCTGAAAGCATGCAGCGTAGTGCTATTGAGGGTGTTCCAGGTGGTGGCTTCCAGATGGGTGGTGGCCCATCACTGCATGGTAAGTCATGGTCTGTTTATGGGGGGCAGGGTAGGTCACATGCAGTAACGTGACTTTGTTTTCTCTTACAGATCCTGAGCATCTGCATGGGTCA